>OW679197.1:82913525-82933912 GCA_940337035.1 Agriotes lineatus | reverse complement strand
ACATGATGTAAGAAAATGTATCACAACAATGAAAAATGGGAGATCAGCAGGACCAGGGGGGATCCCAATTGAGCTAATAAAATATGGAGGAGAAACGCTCCTAAGAAAAATTACACTTTTATTTCAAGCTTGCTGGGAAAAATGTGAGATCCCTCAAGAGTGGCGGACATCATATATAGTCTCCATATTCAAACGGGGAAATAAAAAAAACCCAAATGATTATAGAGGTCTAAGTGTCAACAGTACCTTCAGTAGACTCTTTGGAAAGGTGCTACAAAACATTTTAAGAACAGAAATGACAGGGAGAATAGGAGAAGAGCAAAGTGGGTTCACACCCGGCAGATCATGCGTAGACAATTTGTTCATAATGCAACAAATTTTAGAGAAAAGAATATCAGTGGGAGAAGAGGTGCATTTAGCTTTCATAGATCTCGAGAAAGCTTACGATTCTGTTCCGAGAAGTAAACTGTGGGAAGCTCTACATTATTGGACTGTAAATAACCACACTATAAAAATGATTCAGAAACTGTACGAAGATAACGTTTCATATGCAAAAATTAATCGACAACTCTCTAATCCAATAAACCCCACTAAAGGACTACGACAAGGTTGTAGTGTATCACCGATATTGTTTAACATTTACATTGAAGTTGCATTACAGAACTGGAAACGACATTGTGCTGGGATGGGAATCCCTATTAATAACGATCACCTGTATACTTTAAGTTTTGCGGATGATCAAGTTGTTCTGGCGCAAGACTCTTTTGACCTTGAATTCATGATCAGACGCCTTTATGTAGAATATAAGAAATGGGGACTGCAGGTTAGTCTTAAAAAGACTGAGTATTTAGCAGTCAATACACAAGCAAATTTTGATATCTTCATTGATGACGACGTACAGATAAATCAAGTGGACAGAGTTAAATACCTCGGAGCTGTAATCGATAGAAATGGTGTGGGAATTGAGCAAAGTAGGAAAATTGTGGGCGCTCTAAATTCGATTTGGTGGGACAATAACATCTCAATAGAGAATAAGAAACGCATCGGAACTACAATGGTTGAAGCCGTTTTATGTTATGGAAGCGAGGTGTGGAATCCTAACACTGATTTAAAAAGGAAACTGATGGCTGTAGAAATGGATTATTTACATAGGAGCACTAGAATATCCAGACTGCAGCACATTACAAATGACGAAGTTAGAAATCGAACAAAAGCAAATGAAACAGTTATCCAAAGAATAGAAAGAAGGAACTTAAAATGGTTCGGGCACCTGATAAGAATGGACGACAACCGGTGGCCCCAAAAGATATTCCGGTGGCAACCAGCTGAAAAACGCAAGCGTGGAAGGCCTAGACGTTCATGGAATGAGGGAATAAGACAAGCAATGTCATCCAGAGGATTGGAAGAGGACCAAGCATTAGACCGAGAGGTTTGGCGAAAGGGGATCGGGTAAACGACTTTTAGTTGTAATATATAGTATAGCACATGATATGTTATATTTTATAAATAATTATGTATCATAAGTACGCTGTACATATTAACCCGAAATATATATATATTTCTTGATTAGTCATTAGTAGCAATTTTTTTTAGAATAAAAATAATCTTCATATTAAACATCCATAATTAATATCACAAATTCGTTAAAACCCCTCACCACAAATATATTTAACAACTGCTAAATACGTATTTCGACAGCCACGCTGTCATCATCGGTAGCTAAGAAAACTTACACAGCGAAAAGTCGACGTGTTCGCGACCAAATCGCAAATGGAAGTGGACGAGCGCGTGCATGTTACATCTATTTATACTGTCTGACACAGAGGCGTGGCCAGAGGCCAATGAACTTGGCCAACGTCAATTTAATTTCAACAAATGATATAAGACTGAAGACGGGATTGGTCCAGCATCTTTGTTCAAAAGTTTATTATCTCGGTTCTTAAAAATGGCTAAGCTTTCAAAAGAATTTAGTTGTTTTGTTGAAGTTAAAGCCTTTACAATTTTTAGGTCGTCCTCCTTAATACTATGACCTGTTTCGTAAATATGTTGGGCTATACTCGATTTTTCGAATCTGTTGAATCTAAAATGAGCTAAATGCTCTTTAAACCTGGTACCAAAACTACGACGTGTTTGCCCAATATATTTAGAATCACAATGGGAACATTTAATTTCGTAAATTCCAGATCTCTCTAAAGTCCTTAGTAGTTTGTCTTTCGGATTTCCCAACAAATTTCTAATATATTATTGTTGTTTGAACCATACACAACTTTATGGCCCGATTCTTTAAAAATCTTTGCTAGGCCCTTTGTAGCCGGGTGAAAAGGAATGTTGATGTACTTGAGTGCTTCACTTCTAAGACTGACAAGAATTGTGGAATTTCG
The DNA here is from genome assembly GCA_940337035.1 of Agriotes lineatus. NCBI lineage: Eukaryota > Metazoa > Arthropoda > Insecta > Coleoptera > Elateridae > Agriotes > Agriotes lineatus. The sequence goes on along the minus strand of OW679197.1, from coordinate 82,931,531 downwards.
AACGTGCAATTTTGTTTTTTGTTTCCTAATCAAATTATCGATAATTTTAGAAGAGAAACCATTGTACACAGCGATGCTTTTTATGGTCTGAAGTTCAATGATATATCGATCTTTGTTTAAAGGAAAAGTTAACAATGTATGCACCAAGAAATTTAGAGCAGCCATTTTGTGTTGAAAACAATGATTTGAATCCGCTAAAATGAATCTATTTGCATTGGTTTCTTTTCTATAAACATCAAATTCCAACTTATTTTTATTTCTTATTACTAAGGTATCTAGAAATGGTAGTTGTCCTTCGTTTTCCATTTCATATGTGAATTTTATGCTAGGAAATTTGGAATTTAATTGATTCAAAAAATGATCAATACTACATTTAGATAAATCAAAAACAGCAAAAATGTCGTCCACATACCTAAACCAAATCCTTGGAAATACTCTGTGTTATTCTTAAATTCAGTTTCGAATTTTGACATAAAAAGGTTGGCAACGAAAGGGGAAAGGCTGTTTCCCATTGCTGTTCCTTCGTGCTGTTCATAGAATTTTCCATCTATTTGATAGCAATTCTGGGACATGCAATGTGTGTAGCTAATCTGACAAACTCATCAATTTTGTTTGAATCTAACTTATTATCCGTAAGTAATTCCCTCAGATAAGTCATAGTTTGTGGGACTGGTACGCTTGGAAACAAAGAACACACGTCAAATGAAACTAGAATCTCGCTTTTACCAAGTTTCAAATCTTTAATTTTATTTATAAACTCCAGCGAGTTTTCGAGCGAAAAACTATTTTGAAGTTTTGGCAAGTTTCTAAATTCATTTGTTAACCATTTAGATAGAAGGTAAGTCGGGGAGTTAATACCAGAAACAATAGGTCTCATCGATTTACCTGGCTTGTGTATTTTAGGTAAACAATACATTTTTGGCATTTCTGGATTAGAAGAAGTCAGCTTATATCTAAGGGCTGGAGTAATAAGTGTAGGACAGGACTTCATCACATCCTGTGTTTTGACAATCATGCTCCTTAGGGGAGACTTTTTTAATGCTTTGTAGGGTCCATTGTTAAGCAATGTACCTACTCTATCAAAATAATCCTGTTTATCTAAAATAACAATCTTATTACCTTTGTCAGCCTTTAGATAAAAACATCCCTTGTTGCGCAATCCGTTAATAAGTTCATGGTCTTTCTTAATTGATTGAGTGGTTTCACCTTTTCTATCTTTCAGGTTTTCCGAAATTTTAATTTTGCAAGCTCTTCTGATAAATTCTTTAGATTGTTCGTCTAAAGTGGCAATTGAATTTTTATCCATAATTAATGTTGTATTTTCAATAATTTTTGTTTTTCCTTTAACAGTTTAGGTTTATGTTTGTTTCGTATTTTGTTTAGTGAAATTTGGCTGGAAATTAATTAATGTTAATATTATTAAGAAAGTGTTAGTTTATTGATTAAATCCTTACCTTTAATTTTTAGGAGTATTTGGATTAAGGTAAAATGACTAATGACTAGTCAAGAAATATAAAGAAGAATAAAAAAGAATACACTTTAAAAGAAAACGACAAAAACTACAAAGGTGATTACTATTCTTTTAACAAAAACTGTTCTCTACTCACTATTAATATCTGTCTTTTAGCAACATAATTTTTAAGAAAACATATGACATATGAAAGAACCAGAAAATACTCACAACCCTATCCTGTTTTTCAATACTTATTGGCAAAAGTTGGAGTTTTGAAGGAAAAAAAATTATATTTCAATTTTAAACAAGAAGATGTAATGAATCCTAATTATTAAGATACGATATGTTTTTTCTTGGTATGTATTAAATGTGAGGTTTTATTCTTTCACTTATTCTCTAATTACTTGCTTGTTTAAACTTGCAGAATAACTACTGCAAAAGGCTTGTATTTTAAATTTATTTTATCTGATGAAGCTGGTATAACCAGCGAAACGTTATAATAACCTTTCAAATAAAATTTAATGTGTTTTTGACAATACAGAATTCTGATTGAAACTTATTTTTCATGTAGAAATTTCAAGTAGCTAAGCTAATACAATGCCAACATAGCTGATTTCATCTCCAAATTACTAATTTGTATACAAAAACAGCTGTCCCAAAATTTAATTTTACTAATATTGCTAGTAAATAAAATATCGTATGCACCATGGGAGACATTCATGTTCTTTACTTTCGGTTGACTTTTACAGACCTCAGACTAGAAGCCCTCGGTCTGTAACACATGTCAACGCAAGGAAAAACATATTCATATCTCCGTTAATGTATCTATTATTTTTAGGCTTGAAAAAGAATGTTTCTTCGGCACCGTTTTTGAAGTGATTACTACCAAAACTGTCATTGAAGTAGACGTTTCTCTTACTGACACAAAAAGTGTATTTTGCAATGCAACACTTTTAGTTCCTAGAATTAATAGTATATTGTTTTATTAGAATTAAAAGTGGCACTTTGTTTGAACGAGCAATTATGTTGCATTTGCAAGACAAAGCGCACCGTAGCCGAGCAAATGCAAAAAATTGCAAGTCAAACAGGGTCACTTTTAATCCAAATAATACATACTATTTTTTCTGCAACCTAGAAAAGTACAAAATATTCAAAATTTTAGATGATTGATTACTTTTGACGTTTCTCATTTAAAAATCATTATGACAACTACATTCACAGACGACCAAATGAAAGTTACTTTTAGTTCCATGGAAGTAAAAGTACTTCCTAGGAACTAAAAGTGTTACATAGCAACATACACTTTTTGTGTCAGTAAGAGAATCGTCAACTTCAATGACAAATTTGGTATTAAAAGTAATTACTTTTGGTTGCGGAAAATACTATTTTATTTAACAAGCATATAATGTAGGCTATATTACGCGAAGATGAACATCATCCAAGTGTAATACAGCGATTATATGCAAGTCAAGTGCAATAATTTATCTACAACTACATAGTTTTTGATAATAACTAGGTACCTAATTAATCAACTTGATAATATATTTCAAATTTATCAATCGATATTTACCTTCAAAACCTTTCTGCCATTTAACAGCACACCGGAATCACTTTGCAACACCTTACAAAAAAAAACAGATACAGTTACCACATTTTACTGCGGTATATTGGTAAATGTTATACGTTTACAACTCAATTTATACTTCCTATAATGCTGCCTAAACAGATATAAAAAACTTTAAATATTGACAAAGAAAAAAGTATTTTTAATTACACTACTTTATTTTCAATACAAGATTAATAGCAGATACACTGTGATTGAGGTCACCGCCCTAGGCCGAAGTGGTTAGAATTTCGTCTTGATGTCTTGCTTCGGTCGTACTCGTCGTCTCTATTGAACGAAGATAGTAATTAATAATAAGTACAAAAAATTGCTAAAATTTTAACATAAGTTATTACTCTAAAGAAAAAAATGCTCAATGTATTTATGGTAGTTTCTGATGATATTGTTTGTATTCGCAGAGTAGCACAATTCAAAGGCTTCTAAGTATTGCAGCATAATTCTAATTTGCAGTAATACTTGTTTCTTGTTGTTCTGATCCCAGTCATGGAAAAAATTGTATATAAGCAGAGAGAACGCCATTTTTTCTTCTATGTATTTGTAATCCTCGCGTTTCGCACTTGCGCCTCAAACTCACACTTTGGAAAAACGTATGCCTTTCTCTTCCGTGTTGGAAAGTACTATTCATTCAATTTACCATCGATATTTTTCAGTTAGTTTATCACCCCGCCCTCCTCAATTCTTTTCGTCGGGATTGGCACAATGTTGGCAACCCTATGCAGAAAAACCATTTTTTGCCTTTGATGAATGTAGATTTCGTAAAGTTATTAGAATTTTTAATTAAACTACAAAAATATAAACAAGAAAGCTTAATAAACTTTTTTTATACAAATTAAAAATGAAAAAACTTCATTTTTAACCTGACTTGTTCAGCTGCTGTACGTATTAATCTTCCTTACTTTTGGTTGTTTAGTTACAAAAATCGTATTTTTTAAGAAATAAAATATTTTATATTACATTTAATAAAAATTACTATTTGTTTCTAACTTTGATACGGTCCTGTCGCTAGACTCGCACCTCTAAAAAGCATTATTTTATAGATGTTTTATAAGAATTGTCTAAATAGCATAAAAATGTAGTAAACTAGATTGAATTGTTTATAAAAAAAAGTACACATGTATTTACCAACAAACTGAATTGTTAATAAAACAGTACAAATTTACAAAAAATAAACCAAATTGTTAATAAAAAAGTGCATACATATTTACCAAAGATTTTTTATTAACAGAGTAGTTTATTTTTTGTAAATACATTTCTACTCTTTTATAACAATTTAATATATTTTTTTAAATACATATACACTTTCGTATTAACAATTTAGTTTATTTTTGATAAGTACATGTTGACTTTTTATAAACAATTTAATTTTCTTTTCGTAGTTCTTTTTATATTCAATTAACTTAAAAATACAGTATATTTCATTTCTTCTCTACACACCCCAGCATCTTTCTTACCCATTTTCTGACAAATTTAATTTTATTTCAATTATACTCGGGGTTATTATTGCAATTTTACTGGACGCCAGTAGTCGACTGCCATCAAAAATAGATGAGGAAATTGAAAAATTGTAGTAGGCTTAGTTTTATTAAAGAAATGATTAAAGAAGTTACTCAGAATCAGAAAAATAGTAGAATTCAATTGCAATTGAAACAGTTTTATTGGTAATAATTGATTTGTAATATAATGTAAATGAATTAAAATTGATTTGTCTTGTTAATTTGCATTTATCTAGTTTTCGCAATTTCTTTTTCAAAATGAGCTTCTAAACGGTAGTACCTAGGTATAATCGACCCACAGTGTGTTTTAAAAATAACATCGCTCAAACTCAAACCTTCATTTTCACACTAATACAGATTAACCTAATCCTTAATTTGATTAAATTCATCAAGTTGGGCCTATCAGACAGAACTCTTCGCCGTATTTTAAAGGATTTAAAATTTCATCCTTACAAAGTTCAAGTCGTGCACCAATTACTAGGTACCTACCACGAGATTTAGAAGTTCGGGTTACGTTTCGTGAACAATTCCTTCAACTACTGAATAATAATAACCAAATTAATTTGGAGCAAGTGCTAATATGTTTAATAAATAAATTATATTGTAACTAAAATTAGCAAGTTTTTACTTACATTTTTGAAAAAAAATAAAATATTGTAAACTTTGAAACAGTTATTAACAATTTAAATATGGTCGGTCATTCTGCCGGACCCTGTACTACTTACTCTTCGTATTTTTGCACAGACCCCCATGTAAAGTCATACTCATTTTCTTCAATGATTTCTGCAGTAATATCGGAGGTTTCTTCTTTACTTGAAACTGGAGATTCGCTACGGCTACAATCTTCGACAATTACCTTTAAAATACCCCTACAAAATTGGCCTGTTTCTGTGAAAAAAAACATTAGAAGGTTGCACATTTCATTATTGAATGAAAACATACGTGTCAGCAAAGGTATTTTCTCAATGATGCTGTTAAAAAGAATTTCTACGTCTTTTCTTATACGGTTTTCAAAGTTAAGTCGGCACTATTGCTAACTTCGTTATTATTGGAGCTACAAAGTCAGTTAAATAGTAGTATTTTTTCGCCAATTACGATGGTGAAAACGGAATCAAAATCGAACATCGCGTTCGCGAGTTATGTCATTGCCAGGGCCACTAGAAGCGTTTACAAGCGGGATCAAGAATGCTTGGAGCAAGAGAGTGATGTGTTTTGAAGTTCATAGAATAATTTGAAATAAACGATATTGTTTCACTTCATGGATATTCTTTTTAATTTCTATTTATGATAAGGCAAAATTGCCACTAACAGACCACCTTGACGAATTTGAAAAATCATCAATACCTTTGTCATTTTCGACATTAGGATAAAAGGACATAGGACACTTTTTGTTCAGAATTCAATTTCCTATTGATTGTGAATATTGTATACTGAGTGTCCCATTTGAAAAAATTTTACTTTTTGATATAACTGGCGAACGCGGTTTGTTCGATTTTTTATTCCGTTTTCACCATCGTAATTGGCGAAAAAAATACTACTAGTTTGCCTATTTAACTGACTTTGTAGCTCCAATAATAACGAAGTTAGCAATAGTGCCGACTTAACTTTGAAACCCTATATCGTGTCTGCGTACCCCTCCTTGAAGCAGTTGCTTTATTATTTCTTATCTTTCGACGTGCGAAATTATGTTTAACCATTGTTATACTTTGTCTATAACTAACGTCAAATTCTTCGTATTTATTGATATCGCACATGCACAAAGTTGCGAGGTCAAAGAAATACAATACACGAGATTGAAGTTACAAATATTACCAGATAACTTTTTATGGCTTGTCATTTTTATAATCTATTTGCACCTGTTGTCTGGGCATGACGTTACAAAACACAAACACCTGACATCTGTTCAGCAGAGAACACCACCTTAGTTAGTCGTATACTTACCTAAAGTAGAATATGATTATAACTAGTTTGACTATAAATTTCCTGGTGGTAGCACACTGCAACACAATAAAGCGAGAGGGAAGATTGGAGCATTTTCTTCGTTACAATCCCCAACCTTAAGACTTTGTATGTTATGATTGTGCGCCTTATTAATGTTCGGCTCGATAGTGTGGTCTCCAAACTTTAAAATGTACATTGATCAGCTGGAGACGGTCCAACATAAATTTTTTAGAATTGCAGCGACGATACTGGGATTGCAGAACGCATTTTGCGATCACAACTATTGAGAAATATCTATAACGGTAGCAAATTTCCTCATTCGAGTCTCTGAGGAAATATTCTGATCTGCTTTTTCTTTACAAATTAGTAAATGGACAACTGGACTGCCCCCTTCTTTTGAGTCAATTGATGTTCAAGGTGCCTTCACGGCCCTCGAGATCAGTCACCACCTTTGCCTTGTCAACTTATACGTCGTGTTACACCTTAAACAATCCTCTAACCCATATATGCGACATGTGTAATGATCTCTCATGTGATATTTTAGATCCTAGTTTGAGTTAGTTTTGTAACGCAGCGAGGAGTACTATTTTGTTTTTGAGTGAACGAGCCATGTCGTCACTATCATCGGAATTAATGTTATGTTATTTTTCATTTTTTTTCTGTAAAAGGACTTTGCGTCCGTCCATACTAGTAATAAAATAAAATAAAATTATTGATGAATAATAGTTATATCGATACTTTTTGCAGACGTGAACTGCTTCAGAGTCTGCCGCAAGGTACAGCTTTAAGCACACCAGTTAGTGTTCATCCAAAGTAAGTACAGCCGATCTAGTGTGTAGATTTTTCTAATCACTTGACTTCATCTTGCAGTCCTAAGAAACTTTCCCCTTCCAAGTCCACTCGCAAGAGTAACAACTTAAAGTAAGACATCATTAGAGCATTCTGTATGGCTATTTAATTGCTCTGTCCTTGCAGGGGTAAAGAAAAGAAGTCCCAGTGGAATTTAAGCAGCAAACGTAGTAAACAGCCAAAAGATGATAATGCAACGTCTACAAACTCAACCGGCTTTTCAGGTACTAAAGCAGTCTTGGAACGCCGTTGGTCTGCTGTCAGCCAAGCTGCTGGTTTTAGACGAAATAAAATTCGAAACTCGTGCATTGCCGCTTCAGTCATTGACAAAAAGGTAATGCCAGATGAGGCTTCTGATACCAAAGCTGTTGATCAGGACAAACAAGTTTTGGAGCCAGATTACGTTAAAATATCCCGAACTGAATACGAAGAAATTAAGAATCGCGTCTCGGCTATAGAGCAGCGAATTTCGATCGAGCTCGACAATATGCAAGACCAGGAGAGCGTAGAACCGAGTGACAGTGTGGAAAATTCTGATGTGATTGTTAAAGTACAGACTGCCTACGAAAAGACTTTAACCGAGGCTGAGCCTCTTAGTCCAACCACAGACCAGCTAGCGAGGCGCTTGAGCAAGGAATTGAAAATCCGTCGATCTGCTGAGCAGAAGGTTGTCCGATCGCCGAGTGCTCGAAAAATTGGCAGTCTTCGACGCCGCTCCCGTGAACTCGAACGTCAAAATGCTCGACTGCAACGTAACCAATCTTGGCATGTCCAGCTTGTAGGTAGTATACCAAAAATTAACTTGAAGAGAGGGCAGCCTAACACTGTGTTAACGGGCTTGCGGCATCCAGCACCTATAAAAGGTAACTGTTAATATTGTTTATGGAAACTTGCTTTTGGTATTTCATTTTTCGTTAAATTGTGTAAGATGCTCAGCATTCTATTTAGAAATTAATATATTTTCCATATCTTGAGTAAAATTATTTTTAAAATGTTATGCATATAAAACAGATGTCAATAAACTGCATAATATTTTATATTTCTGGCAAAATACATATTTTTAACTGGGATGACTGTCAATGTTCCAGTTTAAATTCACACTATTGCTAACTTTGTTATTATAGGAGCTACAATGTCGATTAACTAGGAAAATTACTACTACAGTAAGGTCCACACACTACCCTTTTACTGTGAAGTAACAATTTTCTCTCTTTATTTAACTATACGGAACTGGACGAAACAAAAAATCTGCAGTTTTTGGTCAGGTCCGCTTTAAGTATGGCTTGTTTTATAATACTGTCAATATGACATTTGTCCAAAATGACAGTAAAATAACGCGCAACAACAAGCAAGCGAGCAAGCCAAAATCTTATTTTAAGCGTTAGGGACTTCTTCAAAGACGAGAAACGTCGGATTACAGTCAAGAATGTCTTGGTTTGAATAATGTGCTATTTAGAGCATCCCTTACATTAAAGGTTATGTATATGTAAATTTTTGTCTCAAGTCTACTATCTGCCATCTAATTGATCTTTTGAATTTCACTGCAATACAAGACATACGTTTTAAACGCTATGTTTTGTTATTTCTGACGTCACTGAAAAAGGGTAATGTGTAGACTTTAGACGCTCGATCCCGTGAACTAATTCAAACCAAGTGTGTTCACATTGTCGAAATGTTTACATTAGCGAGCGTGATTTTATTAATAAACACATTATTAAAAGAAACGTTTAATAACACAATAAAAAACAAAACTTATTATGAAAGCAATAAGTAATGCACATTTTTAATGAGAAGAAAAAAAGCTGCTATTTTATTCTGCATAAATTAGAGCCTATGTTCAACAATGACCAAAATGAAATGCAAACACATCATAAACACCCATCCGATCGACTCAACTGTGTCGCAGAGGGGAATCCCCTACATAAATCGGCGATTAACAGTCACGACCGTTGCGATATTCACTTATAAACTTGCCTGCATAAAAATCGGCCCACTGTAAATTTTTAACTTTAACTATGTTTTTTTTAGAAACTATTCATCAGATAAAAAAATATGCTGTTTGAAAGACAATTTAATGTTCTTTAATATGAGTTGAGTACCCTCTGATGTGATAAGCGGTGCGCGATTTTTGAGCAAACAGTGTGAAAATAACGTAATAAATAGTGAATTTTTGATGAGAAAGTAGTGCAAACTGAGGAGAGTAGAAGAACGGTGTAGACAGCTAATTTTGTTTTCATATTATTATAGAAATTAACTATAACCTGAAATAAATAGTGATAAGGGTGTGACCTTCGACGGACGGGCGCGAGAAGCTGCCTTGGCGCAAAGGGATAGGCAACCCAACAGACAGCTGAGTATCAATACTCTAACAAAACTACATAAACACTTTGTAGGCAACACACATAACGTCGCAGCGCAGAAACAACTGGGATTAGCAAAAGACAAACCATGGAGACCTTTCTGGAGGATATCCAAACCAAAATAACTAGAATGGATAAAAGGACCGAACGGATTGGAAATATAGAAGTTAAAATAGATAAATTACAACTAGAAATAGAGGAAACGAGACGAGAGAACAGCAAGCTGAAGAAGCAAAATAAGTTACTGGAAGAAAAGGTAAGAATTCAGCAGAAAAACAACAGATATGGAAAGAGAAGTGAGGAAAAGAAAAATAGTAATAAAAGGAATCTCCGAGGGAAGGGATGAATCTAGCCTAGAGTTAAATGAGAAGATTAGAATACTGCTGTGGGAAATGAATGTCAACATTAACATGGAACAAGAAGTCGAAGAAGTAAGAAGATTGGGCAGAAGGAACATAAACAAAAAGGGAAACAGACCTGAATTAGTAGAATTCGAATCTCTGAAAAAGAAAAACGAGGTGATGAACAATAAAAGAAAGCTTAAGGACATGAAAGTTTGGATCACAGATGACTTCCCAAAAACAGTACTCGAGGAACGCAGAGAACTACTGAAACATATGAAACAAGCTAGGGAGCAGGGGTGTAACGCAAATTTAGTGTACAATAAATTATTCGTCAATGGTGAACCCTACGCAGTGGAACAACTAACAGAACAGGATTACGTAGAAGATACGACAGAAGACACAAGAGCAAAGAAACAATACTCTAAAGATAATCAAACAGTACAGTCAGAAAATCAGGGAGAAGAGGATTTAGATGATGAAGACACGAAGGAAGCAGAAGAAGGCAAAGAGGGAAAAAAGATAGGAAGATCGACGGACGAGGAAAATGGAAATTCACCCAAGCAAACAGTATCAGTAGGAACAATACAAAAAAAAGAACCCAATACTGGGCACAAACAATACTAATGCCTCACAAGGAAATAGAAGAAAAAAAAGGAAAAGAAACAGGAAAGGATATAGGAAATAAGTCCTCAGAAGCAGAAGCTCAAAAAAAGGACCTACAAAAGATCACAAATACCAAACCATATCAACAAGTAGAAGAAACAAAAAAGTAATTAAAACAAAAAGAAGGGCGGAAGAACAGATGACGACAAGCGAGGAAAATGGACAAAAGAATAAAACAAATGAGAATGCAAAGCAAGAGGAAATACTAAAAGCAGATAAACTAAAAAGAATTAAATATACAGAAAAAGAAGCAAAAATACTTAACTCTGATAAAATGAAAACACCAACAGAAGAGGTCTTAAAAAGACTGAAGAACTGGCAAATATAAAAGAATGTAATAGAAATGAACATAAAACAAACCCCTTAATCGAGAGAAAATCAAGAATAAAGGCGGGGAAAATAACAGAAGAAACAAATAAACGAAAGAATAAAGAAAGTCTAAACATAAATGCAGGTGAGAAAGGAACAAATAGTAAAGGAATGATAGATACAAGAAAAGTTAAATGGTTAGGCTGTTGGAACGTACGAACCATGGTCGCAATGGAGAAAATAAATCAAATAATAAACCAGATGGAAAAGTACAGAATAGAGATTCTGGCATTAAACGAAACAAGGTGGCTTGGAAACGGAGAATTAACATTAGAACAAGGAAAAACACTAGTATACTCTGGGAAAACAGAGGAAGATGTTATTCATGAACATGGGGTTGCCTTTATAATGAATCGAGAAGCAAGAAGAGCGCTCATAGATTGGGAAGCGGTTAGCGAGAGAATAATTGTGGCCAGATTCAGTGCAAAGTTTTTTAACATTACAATAATCAATACGTACGCACCAACAAATATGGTAGTACAAAACAAAAAAGATGATTATTATGAAGAGTTACAAAAAACGTATGATAAACAAAGGAAAAAACACAAAAGAGATATTTTCCTACTGATGGGAGATCTGAACGCAAAAATTGGGAGCGAAAATGAAGGTAGAGAAGAAATAATGGGAAAAGAAGGAATAGGGGAGAGGAAAATCACGTGGATAGGACCAGGTGGTAAATCCTGCAACCAGATTGATCATGTCGCTATAGAGAGAAGACATAGAAATTGCCTGCTGGACGTGAGAGCAATGAATGGAGCTGACATAGGATCTGATCATGCTTTAGTAAGAGTAAAGATTAAAGTTAAACTAAAAACCAATCAGAACAAAAGCAATAGAAGAATAAAATACAACACACCTCTATTGAAGAATACCGAAATGCAAACAAAGTTCTGCACAAAACTGGAAGATAAAGTGAAAGTATACATGGACGAACTAAATATAGAACAGCTTCGCGGAAAATATAAAGAAGTCCTAAAGACAACAGCAGAAGAAATAATATGAATAAAAAAGAGAAAACACAAGCCGTGGATGACTATGAACACAGAGAAATTAATAGAGGAAAGAAATAAACTTAAACAAAAAATACTAACTGCAAGAACAGACAAACAGAAGAAAACACTTAAACAAGCATACTGGGAGACAGATAAACAAATAAAAAAAGGCGCAAGAAGGGACCAAAGAAAACAAATAGAGGAGATGCTAAAGGAAGCCGAAACGGCAGCAGCTAGAAATGACCTAAGCACGTTATATAAAATAACACGAAAAATGTCAGGTAGAAGAAATACAACAACCAATAACATCAAAGACAAGAAAGTAATACTGCTCGCATCACAACAGGATATAATAAATAGATGGGTAGAATATTTTAAGGAAATTTTTAGTACCCAAAGGGATAGTAGAAATATAGAAGAGAATGATGAAGAGAACGAAGAAGCAGAATTACAACCAAATATAAATATAAAATTTGGACAGAAGAAAAAATCCCGAAAGAATGGACAGAAGGCTTAATTGTCAAAATACCCAAAAAAGACAATACCACAGAATGCGATAACTGGCGAGCCATTACAATATTAAACACCACAAGTAAGATATTAACGAGAATAATACTAGAAAGGTTAAGGCAGCGTTTTCCAAACTGGGAGGCACGCCTCCCTAGGGAGGCGCGGACTAGTCTAAAGGGAGCCACGAAAATTAGTCACAGTAAACAATTTTCCAAATTACTGCTAAAGTTTTCTATGTAAAAAATGAGAGAATAATAGTTTATTTAAGGTTGCATCCCTTAACCGTTAAGGGATGCAACCTCAAATAAACTCAGAAACAACCAAGCCGGTTTTAGACCACGAAGTTCATGTATAGATCACATTAACACCTTAAGGATAATACTAGACGAATGTAACAAATGGCAGAAAGAATTATATATAGGATTCATTGATTTCAAGAAAGCATTCGACAAAATAAATCGACAGAAAATGTGGCAAATACTTAAGACTTACGGAATACCAGATAAATATATTAAACTTATTAAGCTACTCGATGAAAATTACAACGCATGTATAATACACAACGGAGAAAAATCGGATAGTTTTGAAATTGAAAATGGCGTGAGACAAGGCTGCATCCTATCGCTCTTACTATTTCTAATAAGTATTGATCTGTTTAATTACCGAGAAAAGAGAACACTTACAAGATAAACTAAATTTACTTAAAATAAAAGCAAGTACAATGGGCCTGGAAATTAACCGAATCATGGCTTAAATCTGCAATCAAGGATAGCATCATAAGAATCCCAGCATATCGCATATATCGAAGAGACCGGAATAGGCGAACTGGTGGAGGTGTCATCATCTACGTAGCAAAAGAAGTTGAAGGTGTCCCTATAATCGCAAGAATTAATGAAAACTACACCCATGCCGACACTGAAGACCTTTGGTTGGATATTCAAGTATGGCAACTCCATTTCCTACTTGTAGGCATCTATAGACCTTGTAACTCTGCACTCAATTCAGATAGAATCTTATACAATCATATCAAAGAAGCTTCCGAACGCAATACATTAATTGTAACCGGTGACTTCAATTATAAGGATTTAAAGTGGCCACTGCTCAATGGCAACTGTTCTGAATCTGAAGAACTGTTCAGGGATATGTACCTAAACACCAGTTTAACCCAATTAGTGACTCAACCAACACGTTTCAGAAGAAATGACAATCCATCACTTCTGGATCTGGTCATGTGTAATGAGGAAAACCTGATTACTGATATAAAATATGGGACACCAACTGGAAAAAGCGATCACATTACACTCCAAGCATGTATCCAAACCATATTAAATCTCCAGCTCTCTCCCGATGCGAAACCTCGTCTAGCATACCATCATACCATCATGCCGACTATCCGGCTATAATGGCCGATTTCCAACAAAACTATAATGAAGAACAGGAAGCCTGCATCGACAACCTGTGGACCGAGGTCAGAGAAACTCTGGAAGAAGCAGTGAAAAAGAACACCCCAGAAATGAGATCAAACAAAAGACCCACAAACAAACCATGGGTAACGAGAGAAATTAAACAAACTATTCTAAGGAAAAAGGAAGTCTGGAACAATTATAGAAATGGTACCAATAATGTAACCTACGAAGATTACACAAGGTTACGGAATGACTGCGTAAATCAAATCAGAAGGTCACAGGCACAATTTGAATCGAACATTATTGATAGCGGTGACAAAGCTTTTTATGCTTATGTCAAACAAAACATTGCCTCCTCTATATCCATCCCGCCTGTTCTAAGAGATCCAGAAGGAAACTTAACAGCCGAACAAACAAAAATTGCCAATATATTTGGTGATCATTTTGAGAGAACCTTTCTCCAAGAGCCAGAATTCAATATCCGCACCATCCTCAACACAACCCCACTAGTTAGAAATGCAATCTCCGAGATAATCATCGAGGAAAATGTAGTCAGAGAAATCTTACAAAACTTGAAGGTAGACTCGGCAGCGGGCCCCGACGAAATTCCATCAATTATTCTAAAAAATACTGCACCAATGCTTAGCCAGCCACTGACAAAGATCATGCATCAAAGCTTTCAAGAAGGCAAATTACCTCAGCAGTGGAAAGAAAGTGTGGTGGTTCCAATTTATAAGAAAGGGGAATAAATTGAATCCAGCTAACTATCGTCCCATCTCTCTGACATGTATCGCCTGTAAATGCATGGAGCGTATTATTGTTAACCAGCTGAGAAATTTTTGAATACAAGAAAACATAATAATTCAGGAACAGCACGGATTCACTCCGCGCAGGTCAACAGTGTCTAACCTGCTATCTTGCCTAGACAAGTGGACGACAGCACATGATTCCCGGGAGCCTCTCGATGTAATATACTTGGATTTTGAGAAGGCCTTCGACAGAGTCCCAATTCAACGTCTTATAGCCATCTTGGAATTCGTGGCAAGTTGTTGACATGGATTGAAGACTTTCTAACAAATAGGAATTTCTGTGTAAGATCAGGCAAGTCAAAGTTGCAGCCAAAATTAGTAAGGAGTGGAGTACACCAGGGATCGATCCTCTCGCCCACTCTATTCACGCTCTTCATGCTCGACTTAAGGAAGGTCATAAAATCTAATGTATTATTCTTCACTGATGATGTCAAATATTTTGCTAATCCTTTAACCAGCTCAGGGCAACTCCAACAAGACCTAGACAGAATACAAGAATGGACCAGGAACTGGTTGATTAACTTAAATGCCAGCAAGTGCACTATTTAGCGTTTTTGAGCTAATAATCCTAAGACAGTCTACTACACTGATGGTGTTTCTATTACTACTGTCAGTGAACAGAAAGACCTTGAAATACTGGTATCCTCAAACCTAAAATGGGAGTCTCATATAACTGGAATTGTCAAAACTGCCAACTCGGTAATCTACATGATAAGGAAAGCACTCCAATATCTTAAACCAGACACATTTGTCAAAATTTATAAAACGTACATTAGGCCTTTGTTGGAATACGGTTTTCAGATATGGAATCCTTACTTCCAGAAGGATATTACATTGATAGAGAATGTCCAACGTTGGGCTACTAAACTACCACAAAGATTCAGAAGACTCGAGTACCCACATCGTCTTGAACTGCTCAAACTTCCAACACTGCAACAACGTCGGCAACGTGGCGATTTGATTGAAACCTTTAAAATATTAAACAATTATTACGACTGCCCAGAGCTAAAATCCATGTTCAAACTCTAATCAAGAACCAATTTACGAGGACACAAGATGCACCTGTTAAGAACCAGAGCAGAACTTAATCCTCGACATAATTTTCTGTGTAATCGCGTAGTGAGTGACTGGAACAAATTACCTGAAGAAGTATCTAATGCCACATCCATAAATCAATTTAAAAATAGACTGGACAAACATTTTGCAAACAATACTACAAACACAAATACAATACAATAAAACAACTAACTATTAACAAACATGATACAACATAATGCAATATCATGTATTATATGTGGATATATCAGCTTAAAGCTGCCTTTCTACCTCCAATAATAATAATAATAATAAACAAGACGAAGACAATAAGAACAAATATGGAAGATAGAACTAAAATAAGGATAGAAGGAAGCAATGTGCAAAATGTTACAAACTTTACTTATCTTGGTAGCATACTGGACGAAGAAGGAGGATGTAAGTCGGATATAAAAGCAAGGATAAATAAAGCACAAAACTCCTTTAGAACTCTCCACAAAATCTGGGTGTCAAATGAGATATCAAAGAAAACAAAACTGAGGATACTCAGAACAAATGTGATCACTGTACTTCTATACGGGTGTGAAACTTGGGCATTAAACAAACAATTACAGAAAATACAAATATTTATTAACAAATGCCTTCGAACAATAATGAAAATCCATTGGCCAATTACAATCTCAAATATAGAACTCTGGAATATTACAGAGCAAGAACCAGTTAATGTGACCATATTAAGACACCGGTGGAGATGGATTGGTCACACATTAAGAAAACCACGCTCAAATATAGCCCGTCAAGCCCTTGAATATAATGTTAAGGGAAAAAGAAAGAGAGGCAGACCAGCTCAAACTTGGAGAAGAAATGTACTTAAGGAAGTAAAAGCAATAAATACAACATGGAACCAAGTGAAAGAACTAGCCCAAAACAAAAACAGATGGAAAAATTTCGTTCAATCTTTATGCAGCCAACAAGAACAGAATGGACTCAACTCACCAAACTAAAGTAAAGTGAATAATAGTGAGCAGTGTAAAATATGTGTGGACAGTTGTAGTATAAGACTGACTACCTTATACCGGGTGGCCATAAATATCTGATATCACATTACCTTTGGAATCAACACCGCTTTATTAAAGTGATGAATCCAACTAAACTAAATGTCATTAATGTCTTCACAACTAAAATTCCTATCTGTCAAAAATTATTACAGATTGCAATAAGTAATGGAGTTAGAACAGGAGACTTTTATAATCAAGTCGTAGGCTAAACTGCAGAATCCGGGGCACATTCCCCTCCTCTTATTGCATTTTATTACATTACATAGGTACCAATACTTATTGTGATTGAAATATAATGCTAACCAACATTTATAAGTAGCTAATTCCATGGCTACCGGGATCTCAGATATTTATGGCCACCCGGTACTACGGACTTACCAGTCAGAGAAACGTCTTGAAGACGCCCTATATTCCGGACGGAATGAAAGGAACGAAGAAGAAGAAGAATATGAGTTAAAATTTATCAAAAGTGCTTATCATTTATATCCGTAGCAACCAGTAACAAAGGAAACATATTTATGTGGTGGTTGTAACGAGAATAACAAACTTGTGAAAGATTGAAATTATTGCCTTTGCAATTGAAATTTGCACATTGTTCGTTTTTCATAATTTGATTAGTTTTCAAGTGTGTTAGTGTAATGCATACTGCACCAGAAAAAGCCGCCCAAGTAATTGCCTTAATTAACAATGAACTTAGTCAGCAAGCTGTGGCTCGACAACTGGATATGACACGCGCAGCGGTTCAAAAAGTGTGCCAACGTTATGAGGAGACTGGATCCTTTCATAGGCGACCGGGAACAGCAGAAAGCGATTTACAATGACTCATAATGACCACTTTATTGTGTCAACAACATTAAGAAATTGTTGCCTTAACATGTTCAAGTGCAACAGCTCCGTGAACTACAAAGAGTGGCTATTAGTCAGTGGACAGTAAGACGAAGACTGCAGGAAACTAACCTGACCTCTAAAACGCCTGCGATTGGTCCAAAACTTACCCCAGCTCATCGTCAAGCACGCCTGCTCTTTGCACGGGATCATCTGAACTGGAAAGTAGAACAGTGGGGGTCTGTTCTGTTCTCAGATGAAACCAAAGAAGAAAA
>OW679197.1:82706215-82913502 GCA_940337035.1 Agriotes lineatus | reverse complement strand
TTAGTTCCAACAAAGAATATAGATAGGGGAAGAAGGACAGCCTATGGGTTATTAGCGTATTATTTAAAAGCTCCTCAGTTCTTGCCTGGCCCTCAAGCAGCCGCCGCCAGTACTAATGAACTTGTTCACGGCTGCGGTCGGACACGCATTTACAGATTCCTGTCGCATTTTTCCCAAGAACGCGTCTCAGCGTTGCCAAATTGCAAGGAAGTTACAGAGTTATGATTTTAACAGCTATTTGTATAAGAGCGAAATTGGCAATTTGATTTTGCGCTCAAAATATACACAAGATTTTATACAGAGTGGGGTCATTTTCGAAGTGCCACCATTGGCATCTCGGAAACGGTAAGAGATACAACTTCGGTCAAATGGGGAAAAAGGTGCACACTTATGAGGCCAATTTATTGACGCTTCTGTTTTTCCGAAAAAAACGCATAGCCTACTTGTTATAATCGAAAAACTGAAACTGGTCGATTTTTTCAACCATGCATTTTTCCGAAAAGCAGTTTATGAATTCAAGAAAAAATAGGCTGAGTCATAATGCTGTTCCCTTATTACAAAACTGCCATGCAGCCTGACCCCGCAACATCGCCAGTGTCGCCCAAAGAACTCGCATTGAAAAAAGAGATCATGCCAAGGGTCTATGGTAAAGCGACGTCTTATTCGGGCTCTTTTCATTTGGATGAAGATCATATTGCTTCGCCTAAGCAATTAGATGCAGATACCATACCGGATTCGTCTATGATACAGGTTAGTTCCTTTAAAAATGCCCGTTCTGTATACAGTGTGGTGATAACGTCCCGCACAATATTCATTATTTTCGTATTTAATGTTTTTTTGGAAAACCCCGAAACACGTCATTTTATTTTTTAAAAACACTCAATTTTCCCTCTTATTTTGATAGATCTCCTCACCAGTTAAATGATGATGTAAAAAAATTAGTGCCCCTCGTAGGTAACAATTGTTTTGAGAAAAATACACATGAAGTTCAAACAATTCAGAATTTATTTTTAATGAAAATAAGAGCTATGACAAAAACTACCTAATTTTGATTTTAAAACATTTACCACTGTTTCACAAATGTGTCAAAATCAACAATTTAACGTTGCTAAGGAAACAGATGTGGTGCGTTATTTTAATTTTAAAAAATTCTGAATTTTTTGAACTTCATGTGTATTTTTCTCAAAAAATTGTTATGTGGGGTACTAATTTTTTATACGACCATTTAACTGGCGAGATCTATCAACATAAGGGGGGAAAATGGGATTTTTATTTGAAAAAATTAATAATGACGTCATAGCGCAGAAACAAAAGCCTCCCTCCCATTCTATTTTTGAAAAATTAATTGTTTATTCTAATTGTCGTTACTATTTTGCTTCAAAGAATCAGAAAATAAAAAAATCGAATTTTTATGCCATACAAAATACGATTTTCAGGGACTTTTTACCTAACCATGTTAGGAGGCGGGATTTTACGATAGCGCTCAAGCAGCCGTTTTAGGAAAATAACCATACTGTTAAATGCAAAAGAAAATATGAACAATTTCCAGTATGGGAAAGTCTAGGGACGGTGCCATGTCCACTTTTTAAAGAATAAAATTGACGTGTCAGGGTTTTCCCAAAAAACATTAAATAACAAAATTATTAATTTTGGTGGAACTTTATCACCACACTGTATAATAAAATTTTTAAATTTTTTATCGATAGTAGGTTAACACGATGTCCGATTATAGGAGCTTAAATCTTATAGTTTCCCCAAATTTGTTGCTCGATCTTCGTGTAGGTACTAATTAAATAAGGTGTAATTAGTTAAAATTTCTTTTAAAGTTTTATTAATTAAATCAAAACTAAATCCCAAGCAGTAAGTATACAGGGTGATCAATTTTCACTTCTTTAGGCGTTTTATTCAATAACACAAAATGAACAAAGGTTGGCAGTTTCATAAAATACAGAAAAATTATTGACGTTTTGAATTCTCTGATAAATTGTGTAGAAATATGTAGGCAAAACAATGAGCTTGTAAAGCATTTTAATGGAGCCTACAGCATGAAAATCTTTTCTGTTATTAGTATGTTTTATTTTTGAAAACCATATTTCAACAGGCCATGTTAGAAATGCCAACACCTACCAAAACAAGAAAGCGCCGTAGTTCTATTGTGCTACGTCAAAAAATTGCAAAACTGCGAAGACAAGTGGCGGCAAAAAATTTACAAATTTACCGTATGAAGAAGCAATGTGCACGAAAGGGGGCTAGTTTAGATGTATTGGGCTTGAAACCAAAAACCGTTCGCGTCTTTGTAAATATGCAACTTTCTCACAAATCTAAACAACCTTGGACAGAAGCTGAAAAAGAATTGACCTTAAATATGTACCACAAATCTCCAGCCCTCTACTTTTTTATGAGAGAAAAATTAAAATTTACTATGCCCTCCAAATCTACAATAGTTTCATGGTTAAGGTTAAACCAACTTAATACAGGCACCAGTACGGAACTAATGAAAAAACTGGCTGTTAAAGTTAACAGCATGACCGATGATGAAAAACAGTGTGTCGTATTACTTGACGAAATGCATTTAAAGAAAGGTCTAGAATATAATCCACGCCAAGATATGATTGAAGGTTTCGAAGATTTAGGACATCTTGGACGGAAAAGCAAAATCGGTAGTCATGCACTAGTGTTTATGGCAAGAAGACTTATTCACAAATGGAAGATTCCTGTCAGCTTTTATGTTTCTTCAGGTACCATTAAACATGGAGAGCTATCTTCCCTCATTATTAAAAACATCGAAGAGTTACAAAGAATAGGACTTAAAGTGCGTGCTGTTACTAGTGACCAAGCTGCTACAAATAGAGCTGCATTTTTAAATCTAGGAGTTACTGCAGAACAGCCGTATTTTTTTGTCTGCGACGCAAAAATTTTTGCAATATATGACGTACCGCACTTGATAAAAAGCGTACGGAATAATCTCCTATCAAAGGATTTTTACGTGGAGGGCAAGCACTACAGTTTAACATGCTGGTTAAATTGCAGCATCCTACAGAGAGCTCCAACTGCGAAGTTGATGAAGATGCTGTTGTCAATATGGCGAATGTTGAAGTGCCAGAAAAAGATGTCATGGGATATGTTGAGGACATACCATATACAGTTGCTGAACAAACTGAATTAGCAGAAGATGGTGACCTCAGTTTACTCAGTGAGGTAATAGAAGTTTCAACACAACCAAATCAAGAAGCCACATTAGAATCTTGTGCGACGGTATATGTAGCTGGTTATGTCATTCATAAAACGCTTTTACGTTTTAATTGTGATCAGTGTCAAAATATGTGCAGCCGTGACTCTGTAGTGCATCATAATGAACTGTTTTTACAGCAAAAAGACTATGGTGCGGGCGACTGTGTTATTTACCTAAAAAAACCTTCAAGTATTTTAATAAAAATAGTTACGATGTTACTTGAACATTTTGAATATTATTTTAAAAATAGTAAGTCGTGTGTAAGTTTTAAGAAAACATTATTAGCATATAGTGTAAATAATATTAATAATAATAATAATATTGTCTTTATTTCTGCCACTTGTAAACGTACAAATTATCATGTAGATACGTAAATACATAGAACATAAATGTGCCTAAATAGACATTTTTTAATGCATCAAGTAAATGAGATATTCAAGGCGTACTGTTTTAGTAGGCGTACTCTATACGTATCAACTTCACAAGATACAATATTATTTTTGTTTTTATTTGCTTTTTAAAATATATCACTGTAAACTATATTAATCGTCAACATTACTTGAACAATAATTTCCTCTCGTATTAAAATGTTTAAATAAAATCCGTATATTGTTTATTAATGTTTTTTTTTCCATTATTTGTACATAGCTAATTCTATATTTATTATAGAATTTTGTGAGAATAAAGTGGGGACAATCCGTATTCCGTATAATCTTATGCTCATCGGTGAACTTTTTGTTGAAATTATATTAGAAACCTCTTATGTAATTTTTATAGGTACCTAGCTACCTATTAAATGTTTAAAAGTGTTGCATGTGAAACTTATAAAAACTTTATTTTATTGGTACGAGTTCATCCGATTGACAATAAATGTTTTAAATAATAACAAAACAAACAAAAGAATATACACCTATATTTAATATTCTTTGTAACAAACTTAACTTAGATGTAAGCAGAATCAAACTACTTAAATATTCTTTGGCAGAATACAAGTTTATTTCGGGTAGGTACAGCCATTGTAAAACTATTGGAATTGTAGAGAGAAAGTTCTTGCAACACTGTTATAGCTCAAGAATGCTAATGACGCATTTACCTGAGGAATGCCACTGATAAGGTAATCGCTTTGACGCTATGAGCTTCCAGCGGCATTTTCGAACAAAATATGATATATTTAACCAAGTAAATAGTTATGCAACCCAAATCACAGCATATACTCTTTAGCCCATAAGGCTGTCTTTCTTCCCCTATCTATATTCTTTGGTTCCAAGTACTGCATGCTTATTTGAAATCTAGTATAGGACAAGTTTAGTGTACCTGTATAATACTTTAGTAAGAGTAGAGCAAACAGCGAAAAATGTTGGATAATTTTTTCATGGCTACCAAGATTTAATAATACCAAAGAATATAGATAGGGGAAGAAGGACAGCGTTATGGGCTATAACGTATATGCTGTGATTTGGGTTGCATAAGTATTTACTTGGTTAAATATATCATTTTTTGTTCGAAAATGCCGCTGGGAGCTCCTAGCGTCAAAGTGCTTACCTTATCAGTGGCATTCAGCATGTAAATGCGTCATTAGCATTCTTGAGCTATAACAGTGTTGCAAGAACTTTCTCTCTACAATTCCAATAGTTTTACAATGGTTGTACCTACCCGAAATAAACTTGTATTCTGCCAAAGAATATTTAAGTAGTTTGATTCTGCTTACATCTAAGTTAAGTTAGTTACAAAGAATATTAAATATAGGTGTATATTCTTTGGTTTGTTTTGTTATTATTTAAAACATTTGTTGTCAATCGGATGAACTGGTACCAAGTAAAATAAAGGTTTTATAAGTTTCACATGCAACACTTTTAAACATTTAATAGGTAGCTAGGTACCTATAAAAATTACATAAGAGGTTTCTAATATAATTTCAACAAAAAGTTTACCGATGAGCGCAAGATTATACGGAATACGGATTGTCCCCACTTTATTCTCACAAAATTCTATAATGAATATAGAATTAGCTATGTACAAATAATGAAAAAAAAAACATTAATAAACAATATACGGATTTTATTTAAAAATTTTAATACGAGAGGAAATTATTGTTCAAGTAATGTTGACGATTAATATAGTTTACAGTGATCTATTTTAAAAAGCAAATAAAAACAGAAATAATATTGTATCTTGTGAAGTTGATAGGTATAGAGTACAGTACGGCTACTAAAACAGTACGCCTTGAATATCTCATTTACTTGATGCATTAAAAAATATCTATTTAGGCACATTTAAGTTGGCGATCTCTCTATGTATAGTCTCAGCAAAGAATAAGACAATATTATTCGAACATTTATTATCGACATTAAATTATCTTTCAGAAATGTATGCAAAAATTTAATTTGGTGATTAGGGATCTGACCCAAGTCCTGTACAATCTGTTATTAAAAAAAATGAATCGGGGCGGTTTTCACAGAAAACTCACAATTATTTAATAATTTATACTCTAGTTTAAATTACTGCACTTTAAACGTAAATTAGAGTAGAAACGAAAAAGAACTTATGTGGTTAAGGAGCTGCAAACTAATCGAGGGTTGGGGTTCAATACCCAACAATATACCTTTTTTTAACAAATTATCTGTTTTCTTTATTTACCTTGGGGTTAAGTGGTAGAACAGTATGCTAATTCGATTAGCACGCCTGAACTTTGCCCCTTTGAGCAACTTATGTATTCATAATTCAAGTATATTGTAAAATAACAATTTCATTTATTTTTGCTCAATAAACGACATTTATTATTATTATTATTATACTTAAGTCGCTCAAAAATTATGCCAAATAGCTATTTTTAAATAAATTATTATTGCTTGCATTTGACATAATTTTTGGGCGATATAAATAATAATTTGTTAATAAAGAGTTAGGTACCTATTGTTAGGGATTGAACCCCAATTTGCCCCAACCTTTTACGGGTTTAATTACTTTTTTTTAAAGGCAGATTATAGGAAATTTGAGTCAGATCCATTAACGCCAGTTTAAATTAAAATATTTTGAAATAAAGATATACATTTCTTACTCTCGCCAATTTCAATGATCTATTAAATAAATGAGATTTTCAAGGTGTAAATATTACATACAATAAAACAATATAATATACAAAGTTACAAAGAATAGGAAGTACGCAAATATATCTGTAAGCATATAAACGTACATTTTTTAAGCTTTAAACATTACTTAAATGTTGTATTTTTTTGTTGCGTGTACCAGACTGGTTTGTAGTCCTTAAATCTTGCGATAGCCATTTCAACGTTTTATGGAGTTTGCACGTAATTAAATGATTAATTAAAAACAGTTTATGAGAGTAACATGTGTCTTGCTCGTTAAGCCACCCTGGTACTAAAATTTTCACTTTATTTACACTATATGCTAATAATGTTTTCTTAAAACTTACACACGACTTACTATTTTTAAAATAATATTCAAAATGTTCAAGTAACATTGTAACTATTTTTATTAAAATACTTGAAGGTTTTTTTAGGTAAATAACACAGTCGCCCGCACCATAGTCTTTTTGCTGTAAAAACAGTTCATTATGATGCACTACAGAGTCACGGCTGCACATATTTTGACACTGATCACAATTAAAACGTAAAAGCGTTTTATGAATGACATAACCAGCTACATATACCGTCGCACAAGATTCTAATGTGGCTTCTTGATTTGGTTGTGTTGAAACTTCTATTACCTCACTGAGTAAACTGAGGTCACCATCTTTTCAGTTTGTTCAGCAACTGTATATGGTATGTCCTCAACATATCCCATGACGTCTTTTTCTGGCACTTCAACATTCACATTGACAACAGCATCTTCATCAACTTCGCAGTTGGAGCTCTCTGTAGGATGCTGCAATTTAACCAGCATGTTGAACTGTAGTGCTTGGCGGAAAGATTTTACTGTGGGGTTCGAAGAATTGCCTCCCCTATACCTCAGGACCGCGAAAAGATTTTCTAGAGGATCTTGGTTTAGTCTGCTGGTCAGGAGGAAATGATACCCTTCTTGTTTTAAGTCTTCCCATAGCTCCATAACTGACTGCATGGTTAAAATAAGTCCCTTAAAACAATAAACACCTTGGTTCACCTTGTTATTAGATGTATATGTTTGCCAAGTCTTAACCCACTGCAAATACTCTTTCAAATTATTTTCAGTAAGCGGTACGTTGACGGATAGAGCACATGCATATGGATTACGGTCTTTCAGCATTCGACTGTTTAAGCAATCAAATAAATAGTTAATTTTCTGTACGAATTCTGCAGTATCCAGAGCGCTGGTGCTTTTTAACTCGCCCGTTCTAACAGCAGTTCTTATCGTAGCACTCATGGTGTTGGAAAACACTTGCGTTGCAAATTTAACCCTCATTCGCTGGAAAGTATTGGGGTAGATGTGGGCATCCGTGATTTTTACAGCTGCTCGAACAGTACAAGAAGATTTATCTATTTTGTATGCCTCTTCGATATCTTTCCAAGAAACTTTCTTGCCCTCCACGTAAAAATCCTTTGATAGAAGATTATTCCGTACGCTTTTTATCAAGTGCGGTACGTCATATATTGCAAAAAATTTTGCGTCGCAGACAAAAAAATACGGCTGTTCTGCAGTAACTCCTAGATTTAAAAATGCAGCTCTATTTGTAGCAGCTTGGTCACTAGTAACAGCACGCACTTTAAGTCCTATTCTTTGTAACTCTTCGATGTTTTTAATAATGAGGGAAGATAGCTCTCCATGTTTAATGGTACCTGAAGAAACATAAAAGCTGATAGGAATCTTCCATTTGTGAATAAGTCCTCTTGCCATAAACACTAGTGCATGACTAGCGATTTTGCTTTTCCGTCCAAGATGTCCTAAAGCTTCGAAACCTTCAATCATATCTTGGCGTGGATTATATTCTAGACCTTTCTTTAAATGCATTTCGTCAAGTAATACGACACACTGTTTTTCATCATCGGTCATGCTGTTAACTTTAACAGCCAGTTTTTTCATTAGTTCCGTACTGGTGCCTGTATTAAGTTGGTTTAACCGTAACCATGAAACTATTGTAGATTTGGAGGGCATAGTAAATTTTAATTTTTCTCTCATAAAAAAGTAGAGGGCTGGAGATTTGTGGTACATATTTAAGGTCAATTCTTTTTCAGCTTCTGTCCAAGGTTGTTTAGATTTGTGAGAAAGTTGCATATTTACAAAGACGCGAACGGTTTTTGGTTTCAAGCCCAGTGCATCTAAATTAGCCCCCTTTCGTGCACATTGCTTCTTCATACGGTAAATTTGTGAATTTTTTGCCGCCACTTGTCTTCGCAGTTTTGCAATTTTTTGATGTAGCACAGCAGAACTACGGCGCTTTCTTGTTTTGGTAGGTGTTGGCATTTCTAACATGGCCTGTTGAAATATGGTTTTTAAAAATAAAACATACTAATAACAGAAAAGATTTTCATGCTGTAGGCTCCATTAAAATGCTTTACAAGCTCATTGTTTTGCCTACATATTTCTACACAATTTATCAGAGAATTCAAAACGTCAATAATTTTTCTGTATTTTATGAAACTGCCAACTTTTGTTCATTTTGTGTTATTGAATAAAAACTCCTAAAGAAGTGAAAATTGATCACCCTGTATACTTACTGCTTGGGATTTAGTTTTGATTTAATTAATAAAACTTTAAAAGAAATTTTAACTAATTATACCTTATTTAATTAGTACCTACACGAAGATCGAGCAACAAATTTGGGGAAACTATAAGATTTAAGCCCCTATAATCGGACATCGTGTTAACCTACTATCGATGGAAAATTTAAAAATTTTATTATAGAGTGTGGTGATAAAGTTCTACACAAAATTAATAATTTTGTTATTTAATGTTTTTTGGGAAAACCCTGACACGTCAATTTTATTCTTTAAAAAGTGGACATGGCACCGTCCATAGACTTTCCCATACTGGAAATCGTTCATATTTTCTTTTGCATTTAACAGTATAGTTGTTTTCCTCAAAACGGCTGCTTGAGCGCTATCGTAAAACCCCGCCTCCTAACATGGTTAGGTGAAATTTTCGAAGTCCCTGAAAATCATATTTTGTATGGCATAAAAATTCGATTTTTTTATTTTCTGATTCTTTGAAGCAAAATAGTAACGACAATTAGAATAAACAATAAATTTTTCAAAAATAGAAGGGTGAGGGAGGCTTTTGTTTCTGCGCTATGACGTCATTATTAATTTTTTCAAATGGAAATCCCATTTTCCCCCCTTATGTTGATAGATCTCGCCAGTTAAATGGTGATATAAAAAATTAGTACCCCACATAACAATTTTTTGAGAAAAATACACATATTGTTCAAAAAATTCAGATTTTTTTTTAATTAAAATAAAGCACCACATCTGTTTCCTTAGAAACGTTAAATTGTTGACTTTGACACATTTGTGAAACAGTGGTAAATGTTTTAAAATCAAAATTAGGTAGTTTTTGTCATAGCTCTTATTTTCATTAAAAATAAATTCTGAATTGTTTGAACTTCATGTGTATTTTTCTCAAAACAATTGTTACCTACGAGGGGCACTAATTTTTTTACATCATCATTTAACTGGTGAGGAGATCTATCAAAATAAGGGGAAAAATTGAGTCTTTTTAAAAAATTAATGACGTGTTTCGGGGTTTTCCCAAAAAACATTAAATAAGAAAATAATGAATTTTGTGCGGGACGTTATCACCACACTGTATACAGAACGGGCATTTTTAAAGGAACTAACCTGTATCATAGACGAATCCGGTATGGTATCTGCATCTAATTGCATAGGCGAAGCAATATGATCTTCATCCAAATGAAAAGAGCCCGAACTAGACGTCGCTATACCATAGACCCTTGGCATGATCTCTTTTTTAAATGCGAGTTCTTTGGGCGACACTGGCGATGTTGCGTGGTCAGGTTGCATGGCAGTTTTGTAATTTAAGGGAACAGCATTATGACTCAGCCTATTTTTTCTTGAATTCATAAACTGCTTTTCGGAAAAATGCATGGCACACACAGTTCTTTCACGTAATTGTTCTTCAGATAACGTGAAAAGCTGTGGATTGCCACAATTAATCAACCACAAATCGCGTCTTTCTTTTTCTATAGGAAAACGAAAAAAGCTTAAATCGCAGTCGGTTCTGCGATTTCGCTTACATTCAAAATATACGCACGAATTAACCATGATTAAGATTAAGCGTTCGAGTGATCAATTTCGGAAAAGGAAACGTCAAAAGAGTATACGACAACACTGAAGACAAACTTCAGCACAACTGAATGTAAATTTCCAGAAGAAATTCTTATAAGCTGTCCTGTTAATTAGCCTAAGGAATGGGACACGTCTTATCAGGAAAGCACATCAGTAAGGAACGATGCTAATGAAGAATTAATCGGAAGTAGGTAACGACCTATGACTATTGACTTATTTACGATAGAACTGACCGAAAAACCTATTTTCATAAAACGTAAAACATTTGCCAAACTTTAATATTTGTGGAAAAAATATCAAATAAAAGTCACTAATAATAACTTTTGAGCATATGATTAAACTTTGAGTAGTTAGTAGCTTATTATTTCTTATTGCAGTATGTTTAGAAAGTTTTCACTGCAAATTGTCTTTTGTTTTGTTACATAGCAACCAGAGCACACTATTCATTTGTTTTTACAACTAACACAGTCAAGGCACACTAGATTAAAAAGTGTTTTATAAAATATTTTAAAAGTTTGTGAAAATAAGTATGTGAAACCATACATGAATGAAAAGGGAAAAAAATAAGCTTTCCAATGATGCAAAATTTTGATATCCATTCCATTTAAAAAAATTTAAGTTTGGGCTGTACCTCGAAAATTACGAATCAGAAAAATATTAAAGTGTTCCTATTCTGTAGAGCCTACAATTCCCTACAAGCTCTTTTTTGAAAATTGAAATTATATGAAATAATAAAAAAGTTATGCATGGTTGAAGAAATCGACCAGTTTCAGTTTTTCGATTATAATAAGTAGGCTATGCGTTTTTTTCGGAAAAACAGAAGTGTCAATAAATTGGCCTCATAAATGTGCACCTTTTTCCCCATTTGACCGAAGTTGTATCTCTTACCGTTTCCGAGATGCCAATGGTGGCACCTCGAAAATTACTCCACTCTGTATAAAATCTTGTGTATATTTTGAGCGCAAAATCAAATTGCCAATTTCGCTCTCATACAAATAGCTGTTAAAATCATAACTCTGTAACTTCCTTGCAATCTGGCAACGCTGAGACGCGTTCTTGGGAAAAATGCGACAGGGATCTGTAAATGCGTCCCCGACCGTAGCCGTGAACGAGTTCATTAGTACTGGCGACGGCTGCTTGAGGGCCAGGCAAGAACTGAGGAGCTTTTAAATAATACGCTAATAACCCATAAGGCTGTCCTTCTTCCCCTATCTATATTCTTTGCTCCTTGTTCTGGCAGGTGTTTGAGTATGGTTGCTGTTATCAGGTCTTGCCCTGGAGCCTTTCCATTTGTTAACCATTTTATCTCGTTCTCTATTTCTATGGTTGTGATCGTTCGTATTGGTAGTGACATTTGTATTGGTGATTGTAATTCTTCTTCAATTTCGCTCTTGTTAATGCGATCTGAACATTTAGCAATGTCTCACAAGCCCACCGAGCACCTCTCACATTATTACGTTGCAGCTGGCTTAACCTATTCGCGCCGGGTATAGATTTAACTTTCGTTCCGAAGCTAGGTGCGACACGAGTATCAATAAATCAAGCAGCTAACATAAATTATATACAACAATAAATAAATACAGATAATTCTTTCACTAAAAATTTCTTCATTCTTTTTTACACATTTCATACGCTGGAAGTATACGTTTATGTGCAATAGTTTTTAAAATATCTCAATGATGAAATTTATATCGCACATTCCCCGGGACGCTTTGCTTAGTAAACAATTTCTGTAGCATTTATTAAAAACAATTTTGAGATTAATATGATGATCATCTGAATCTTGAAAGAATAATCTTTCCACTAGTTTAAGAATCATTGAGGAATATTTAAAACTAAGCTTGCAAATGCGATGTATGCATAAAATGTTAACTTTCAGTAATACAAAAATATTTTTTTTGATTTTTGCAATTGCAAAAAGAATGGTGCCCTCCACATTTAGATCCGCAAAGTAATTAGAAATAGTGTACATTTTTTTAAACTATATCTTAGAGTGCACATCTTATGATCGGACCTATGACCCCGATTCCTGATTATAATGCGAAGCACAGCCTCGCGCAAATATGCGCATCCTGCCTCAAGAGATCAACGTAACGCACTTATTCTTTGCTCTTTTTGTCTCATACATTTATCCTGTATCTATTCGGTCCCATTTTTGTCAGGGATAAATCCTGCAGTATGAACAAATTATTACTTTTATTTATTTCTCAGCAAAAGTAAATAAAATTTTATTTTTTTAAGGTGCGCGCACTTTATATATGTGTCTGAAGTTTTCTCAGTTTCATGCCACGTAGATATATAATGTGTATGCAGAATACCGTCTTCCTCCAACAAATAGTTTTTGAATTATAAATTATAAAAGTCAAAGGCCACTTTGTGTTTTGTACTGAACAGACTATACATGAAAGCAGCAAATTCTAAACAATATATCTTGCAAAAGCATAACGTTTCTATAATTACTACAAATTGAGTAACTCGTAAAATTAGAATATATATCTGCATTTAA
This sequence comes from Agriotes lineatus, assembly GCA_940337035.1. Lineage (NCBI taxonomy): Eukaryota > Metazoa > Arthropoda > Insecta > Coleoptera > Elateridae > Agriotes > Agriotes lineatus. Next base: position 82,900,526 of record OW679197.1, on the reverse strand, counting down.
GTAGATACATCAGAAAATTAACAGAGATAAGTCGAAATCACGGCGGGGGTGTCGCGTGAAAACGAACTATGGCAATGGAATTTTGCAAAATACTGTGCAACAGAGACATCTGAGAAAACTAATTACTTTCCCCATTAATCTACGGTACTGAAGCACTGCCGCCGTAATTACACCTCGACAAACTACAAGAAGAACGTCTCCAGACGGTAATTAAAAACGTACGGTCCAGTTCGTTTCTTTCAGAAAAGCCGAGTTTGCGAAATTAATCTCGTGAAAATATTGCAGCCGTTCCTTATAAGCACACTTGTTTCAATTAAGCGCAATATAAACAATTTCAAAATAATTAATTTTTAACTTACCAAACTGCAAAGGCGACATTCTGTATTAGGAAACCTGAAACACAAAAATAATTATAAGTTGTTAACTTCTGCTGGAAACTTTACAATTAGTTGCCTATATCCTGTAACACAATCTAATAACAATTAAATCCCACCAAGTAAATATATTGCTACTCTGATTACAGCTGTTTTTGATTATTTAATATTTAAAGATAAATCCTCAGTTTTTTTTTCAAGAGAAATTTTCATCTATTGGTTGTTTTCGAAACGTAATTAATATTTTTAAGCAATTAGTAGTTTCAAGAGAACATATTAAACTAAAATTACACAATTTAACGTTTCGATAATTTTAATTAGCTTCTTCAGTACAAGAGTAAGTATTAAAGGAAATTTTTATAAAAGACATATCTTTATATCCTTTTTATCCCATTTTTACGATTGAAAATGTGTTTTATCTCTTGATCCAACGATCTTTAAATTTAAAAAGTTTACTAAACTCTTCAGACCTTTAAAAACTTGATATCTTCATTTTATCCAGAAACATTTAACATTTTTTTAAGTTGAACATGTATTACAATACTTTTTTGATATCTATTGATCTATTTCTCAAATTCCTGATTTTTGCCTTTTCTATTCGTCTCGTCAATTACAATTATTGTGTTTATTATTTTTTTGTCATTATTTAAGAATTCGATTTTTGATATCTAACAAGCATTTCAAAATCACAAACATTTAACACTTTAAAACTTGAGTACGGGAGTATATTTCCGTTTGTTTCGTTATACATTTGTTTTTCCGTTTTTTTATATATTAATTAGATTTAATCTTTGGATGTAACTTTCACATTTTGTGATTATGAAGTATTTAGTAATCTGCTTAATCTTTTTGATGTTTATTTCTTGTGGTATGTTGCCACTCGCACTAGAATCCTTGACTGCATTTGACCTTGTAAATTTAGAATTCCATATCTGTTCAATTTTATTTTCGTTTGTTGCGTGATAGTTGTAGTTTTTATTCGATTGTGTTATGGTAATTACGTTTTCGTTATCTAGTTCGATTATTATTTAGTCAGATTTTATTGTTACTGGGGGTTTTCTTTTAACAGGAAATTTTGTAATGCTCTTAAAGGTTTTATATTATTTTGCGTGAGTCAAAGTGCGGTTGACATTTTCTTAAATATTCAGACTTCCATTAACTCTAAGTTAATTTTAATTGATGACGTGAATAGAAAAGGAAAAGAAACAGGAATTTTAGAAATACATTAGTGGATGTCAAAAAAGTAATAAGTATTGTAATACATGTTCAACTTAAAAAATCTACAATCTTTCATTTAAATGTTTCTGGATAAAATAAAGATATAAATTTTTGTAAAGGTCTGCAGAGTTTCGTAAACTTTTTACATTCAAAGATCCTTAGATCAAATAATAGCAGTTTGTATACCAAGGCACTGAAGTTTAACTTTTTATAACGAATGTGGATTTAGTTGCCGAGGCCCGTACAGCCGGTTTGCGCAAAGGTCGTTCCCCACATTTCGTTCCCGGGATATTTCGTCTCCCCACATCTCGCACCCGGAAACTTCGTTCCCGACCGAGATCAATTTGTCTCCTAGATTACAGGGTGTTGAAAAACGAGTGCAGCGATCGGAATGCAGTTAGAAAAATGAAAGATATATTAATTTATTTATTTATTATAATAAACTTATAAGAACTGTATACAGTATGGCTTGAGTTTACAAGAGAGAATTAAATTTTATTTTTAGTTTTACATAAAAATGTTATACGAATCATAATTCCTGCTTGGTTTGCACAGAATTTTAAGAAAATTTTCAGTTTTTCAAAAACAAGTCGGCCTTGACAGTTAAGCAAAAACTATTTTCTTTTCAGGTAAACTACCCTGTTTGTTCATGATATGGCAAAATATTTCTAAGAAAAGTTATCCAGAGTATGAAATTATGGCCCTATACAAAATATCAGGAAAATACTTAGATTAAACCTCGGATTAAACCGTCATTTTTAATAAATACAATTTATTATGTTCTTATAAGTTTATCATAATAAATAAATTAATTAAATTATTTTTCATTTTTTAACTGTATTCCGATCGCTGCACTCCTTTTTCAACACCCAGTAATCTAGGATACAAATTGAGCTCGGTCGGGAACAAAGTTTCCGGGTACGAGAGGTGGGGAGACGAAATATCCCGGAAACGAAATGTGGGATACGAAATGTGGGGAACGAAATGTGGGGAACGAACTTTCCGCATTCCCGTAGAGCCAAGGCAAATAAGCCACATGAGGGATAAAAAGGCACTTCAGTGCAGAGGAGTACCTACATTGTTTTATTTGAAATAGAGAAATCGTTAAATTGAAACAATTTAACCAACATTTGTAGGTTATGTTAACGTCGGTTGACGTTTACCTATTGCCTGTTAGAACAATTCCATTAAAGCAGTTACTTTTGGTACTTTAGCCTCAAATCCAAGTATTTTCACGGGTCACGCAGGCAAAATTCGTAATTCAATGGTAATGTTATCAAAATTCATTTCTATAAACCTTATTTCCGCACAGTTCAGTTCAAATATTATCGCTTCACCGTAGTTAAAGATTGCCGATTCAGGTTCATGTTGGGTTACTTTATAAATTCACCCTTTGTTCTCTTCTGTTCGTAAAGCAGTCTCAGGTTACCGATTTCTTAGTATTTAACATTGTTCTGCTATACCCAAGGTCCCCTGCGAGTTTCGCAAGTGTTGAACCATATTTCGTCATGCTAAAACTTTTCCGTAGCTTTAAGCAGAAGCTTGAGTCAGCTTTGGTTATCCCAACATCTGCTGAACCGTTCAATCGTATGAGCAACAAGAATGGAGATAAGCCGCGTTTGCGCTTAGCCAGTTTCGCGCCCGCATTTTCCGGATGAGCACCACTTAGCGTGCAGCCCTCAAGACGTTCGGGGGTGGCGCTTCGTCCGCGAGCCGGCTTCGCTTGGCCGAGCTCGCGTTAAGTCGAAATTCTTGTGTTGCGAAGCCGCATTGTCGCCGTCATTTCGAGCTTTGTGGATAGTGGTTAAAGGTGAACGTTTAGCCGAGTTTTTCCGTATCGTTTGGAGCTGAGCACCTCCGCTAACACTTATCGTGGATTATATTTTGGGAACACTCAACCGTGTGCTAAACTTACCACGTAGAACAAAGACCCGATCCCTTACCGTCATCTGCTTGTTACGGGGGTCCGTTCTAGTCAACCGTCGTGTTGGGAATGTTTTAACGCTCGCATTCGCTCGACTTTGGCCCAGTTCTGTGGTTTACAACAGTTTCCTGTCGTTTCCGTTCGTGGCACTGACTGAGATGCAACTCGCAGCTGAGGAAAACAACTTAAGTCAGCACAACTATGGTCCTATTAAGGTAATTTGTTCACCGTTAAATGGTTATAGTAAAGTGTTTTGCCAAAATGTAGTTTGGCCCACTTGAGCCCTTTTGGTTGATTCAAACCGTAAAATGTTGAACAGTTCCGCTTAGTTTTATTGTCTTTATGTTGTTTTTGTGTATTAAGCTCACGTAACCGTTGATGTACCATTTTTTTGAAGTGGTTGTTGCTAAATTTTGTAACTGTAAAGTAGTTTTTGTGGTAGAACGTACCGTCCTTACTGTTGGTAATTGTAAGCATATCTTTTGTTGCCGTTTGGTCATTCAAGTTTAGATTATAAATTGCGTCGTTAACCCAATTAATCTTTTTGCATATTTTCGGCCGTAATATTTAATTATTGTAACATTCATTGTCATTTGTCTCATGTTATTTCGTCAATAGAGTTTATTGTTAATTGTTTATACGTTTTTCATTTGTTTGCATGCCATGTTGTGTCTATGTTTTGTACAGCAACCTAGTTGGTGCAAGTAAGTGTAAGCTGATGCCGTTTAAGGTAGGTTTGATCCATCTGGGACGTCGCTACCTCAGGTTGTGCCAAGGAAAAAGTAGTAAGGTGATTTACCCACTTCCATTTTCAAGTAATCTCACCTGTGTTGTTATTGTTGTTTCCCGATGTAGTCAAGAAAATGGTGGCGTTCCGTTATTTAACATCTTTAACCCCGTTGTGCTAGAGCACAGCCCTAACTGTTAGATAGTAAAGAACCTCGACCTTACTTCACTGAGCATGCAATAGCCGGCGCGTATCGTTGCAGCACATCTCGTAACGAAGGTTAGGGCTGAATTTTTGGCGATATTCCCGATTATGTCTTAGTTATTTTGTAGGTAACAGGTTTGGCTCTCAAGCGTATGAGTTATGCTTTGCACGCTTGAGGGGCTGCTTGTTAATGTCGTAATAACGTTTTCGTCGGCGATCCCGTCATAGTAACGTTTTCGTGTTGTAACATGCCCCGCCGCCTACAAAAGGTCGTAAAACAATAGATTACTTTAATGCATATTTCTCGTATTTTAATGACGATTTCGAGGTACTTTAATGCCGATTTCAAATAAAATACATTTTTAAGCATAAAAATCGGATAAAAAGATATGCCTTTTATTAAATAAGGAGCTAATTAAAATTAGCAAAACGTTTGTGTAATTTTATTTTATCTACAACTGCTTGGATAAGGACTTGTTACGTCATTTATTTGACACTAATTCTGTTAGATAATGACTAGCGGTGTAATGAACTCCATTACACCTCTAGTGATGTAATTTAAAAGTCCACATATAAACATTAATCAAATCAAATTTTATTAAAAATTACACACCACATTTTAAATGCAAATGACAGACAAGCAGGTCAATCAAAATAAATTCAGAAAAAATATAATTATAATATATTAAACAAAACAGAGGCAATAACCTAAGCCTAACTTATTTGTGATATATTTTAATAATACAATTTTTACATCTAGATAAATGAATGCCAGACGAAGTCAACTGATTTGCATTTTTGTTAACTATGCGTAAGTTTTGATTACAAGCACTTGTTATAGCTTCAGTAAAGGGGCGTAGCTAACGTATGTCTCAAAAGTTCTAGGAAAAAAGTAATGGTGAAAAATGTTGTACAATTTTTTATTTATTCTGCATTTCAACAACATAACCTTATAACTGTGTGTATTACAAAACTGACATGTAATATTAAACGTCAATCAATTTGATACAATGTGTTTCCAACGCCAACTGGATGGGACGTTATTTAATGTAGGTACATTTTATTGGATTTTACGAAAACTTTTGAGACATAAGTTACTGCTATATCTTCCGTATCAATGATACAGGGTCCATGAACCAGGGGGGGAGGGGGCGTCAACACCGAGCTCTAAATTTTTTTTTTAAATCGATAATATATAAAAAAATACTGGAGTGGTGCCGTCTAAAGTGAGACACTGTAGATATATGTAAATGGTAAACTATGATTTACACTTCTTTTTACCTAACATGTAGGTTAGTAAAAATAGGTAGTTAAATTTTAGTTTTTAATTAATTTTTACTTCTCTCGTCTGAAAGACTCCTAACTTAATTTAATTTTTAAAATTAGTTAGTGTCACAATGTCGACGAGGGAAGTTCTGGGTAAAGCCTTATACAGATTTTTATAATTATATTTCGTTTTGTTAAAAAATAGAAATTGAGTTCGTATTTTTATACGTTCATTTGATAATACCCTGATGGGGTGGGGGTGGGGGGCCCACTTTGCAGTTTATGATACAGGGCCTGCTGATCTCTAGCTATGCCTCTGCTTCAGTATCAATTTTGGAAGCTATTATTTTATTATTTTCAATTGAGGTCTCAATATACCCTTCACATACTGTTAGACCTCCAACCACCACGCCGTTTCACAGTTAAAATATCTGCTCCCGAGTCTGCTAAAAGTGAAGTGGAAGATTTGAAAATGACAGATCTGACATTTTTTCTTAACGCACTATTCCCAGTTTTGGGCAGTTTTATATAAAATTTTGTACAATACATATATGTGATAATGCATCATTAATATACTTGTGTGCTTACATAACTCGTTTGTAACTTACACACGTACATTAATGATGCTGTTATCCCACTTCTATAGTAAATAACTATTAAATGTTTTCTTCACACGACTAATTACTTCTAAAAAAATTAGTAATGTTTAAAAAACAACCAATTTCTCTTGAAAAAAACACTAAGACGGTTTTATTTTTAAATATTAAATAAGTATATTATTTTTCATACTGTGATCTAAACACAACTTGCCTCCTGGTGCGTAGTTATTATCTAGGTTTTGTTGGACGAGAACTATATTCAAAAGTTAAAACTACTCAAGACGAAAACTTAAACATAGCAATCTCAAAACTTCAGCAAGCTGCAGATTCTACAGTCAAATGGTTCAACACATGGAACTTTAAAATTAACCAAATGAAGTGTGAATCAAAAATCTTCACTCTACGAAAAATACAAAGTCCTGTCCCAATCAATATAAATAATGCCATCGTCACCTGGAAGAGCCACGATGAGGCAGTGAAATATCTTGGCCTTCATCTTGATACTAAGTTAACCTGGAAGTTCCACGTTCTCCAGAAACTAAATCAAGGGTACTCGAGACTATCACAGCTCTTCCCAATAATAAACAGAAGGTCGTCGCTGAAAACGGAATGCACCATACTAATTTATAAATCATTAATAAGATCGATGGTGATGTATGCCAGCATGGTATGGGGAAATGCTTCAACATCTCATTTGCACAAAATACAAGTCCTTCAGAACAAGGTACTTCGAATAGCTGTAGACGCTCCCCGGTTCGTAACAAACAACCAACTACACACAGAACTAGGCATTCAAACGATAAACGAGTACATCAAAACAACTACAAAAAGATTCCACCAGAATATCAACACCTGCAGCAGCGCCGAACTGTACGACCTAAGCAGACGCTCTATTCATATCAGACTGAAGCGCAGACTTCCGCAAGATATCTACCTAGAACAAGATGAGAACAATTGAAGTTTGAAATTATCCCAATAATGCAGCCACGAGGTGAAGAGGGCCCTCCACGTTAATTTCTTGTAAATTGCTATATAAATATAACACTGCCATGTATAACATTAATATTATTGTTGATCTGGCAAATAAATTTAAAAAAAAGTTAAAACTGAGAATAAAAGGTAATAAACATTAGCAGTACTAGTTTAAATGTTAACTTTAGAAAAAAAGACAATGAAACTATTTCAGTATTCCACTGAAGATGACAGATTAGGTCCGAATAGGTACGTATCTAGAGAAGTAATTGAGTTATGGTAACGGTTTTTAACGAAAGAGAATATATACCCTTTATTTTAACTCTTATAGCTCTATAGGTTCCTGATAAAATTAAACTCCAGGTTTAGTGTTTCCACTCGTTTATAAGTTATATTAATTTAAAAAACGATTTTTTTGTATTTTTTGTCAGAAATTAAAACAGATACGAGCCCAGAATCATATAATTTGGCCCAGATAGTAAAGCTGTATTATTTGCTAGTGTAATATTTGGAGTGTATTACAGTATAAAACTGTTTTTACGACACCTCGAGGTACGAGCGTGCCACCAAACTTATCACGTCCGGGAAACGTCACCGCTTGCCCTAGGATTCACGAGAACAGACTAATAGCCACGGCTGAATACGCTCAGAGAGATGGGCGGGATCCTACAACCGGGACGCCGTAGGACAAACGTGACGACATATACAGGGTGTTACAAAATAATAGGACGCCACGGGATTCGAAATTTGAGCCCACGTGTGACGGAATCCCGAAATCCAAACGGGGTAGGGTGTGAGTGTACCTTTGGGACTCCCCGGAACCGACAGTTGGAGCGTTCGAACCTACCGTAATGCTCACAAATTCGTTCAAGATCGGCTTTACACCAATCATACACCAGTCGCCAATCGAGCGACGACACTACAGATTGCTTAAACTGAAACTGAAATACAGCGGAAGCGTTTGACAAATGGGTCTATCGTTCTTCAAACACATACGATACACAAATAAGGTACACAAACATTAGTTAGTTCGCATTGAGTAACGAAAAAGAGGGGATCTTAAAAACAACCATCAGCTAGTACACAAAACTGATAAACATACATTAGTTAGTACGCAAATGTGATGCGCTTGCATATGACACTGTAAATTGAGAATCGATTCGCACTGCATAATTAAAATGGGGTGTTGTAACAAACGTTAGTTAGTGCGCAAATATAATAACAGACATTAGTTAGCGCAAATGTAATGCGCTTGCGTATGGCATTGTACAACGCACGCTTTTTATTAGCGCGGAATGATTACGTCTAGTACAATACCTTCACTTAACTTCACCTGTGACGGTCAAAGGGAATCCAGCTTGGAGTTCGGCGAGTGCCCAGGACTGCGACACGGGGCGAGAGGCTCCAAAAATCTCGAAGCCTAGGCGTTGATAATGAAGTCCCACAGTTTCCTAACTAAAGCCATGATGCGACCGAATAATCGACAAGGCTTGCACGTAAAATTTGACGAGGGGTAAACGCTCTCAATTTGATCCCACATAAACACATAGGTGGTTATATTAGCAGGACGGCCCATTCGACGAAACAGAAAAAGCGCCTGGCAACTCGACGGAAACAAACACTGCTGCGACCGACCAACACGCTTCAAGTCCGGAAATACAAAACTAAACAAAGGGAAACATAATCTCGCAAACGCCCAGCGGACGTCACCCCGAAGTGGCACGTCGCTGGCCGCGTACCTCAAAAACTCGACTCACTTCTTCTCTTGCCTGATGCCAACTGACTTTTTAAAACCGCCCAGACATCCTCGAAAATGCAGCCAGACAACGCGATTGATAATATAGCGGGGCAGGAGAGCTATAGCTTTCTCACTCGCACTCATGGGCTTGCGTTTTAAATTCATGCCAGAAAACACGCCTGGCAGCAAGTTCACGACTGCAGCAAGTTCACGACTGCCGCAAGGCGATAAATGAACACGTGCAACGAGATGACTGCAAGCATGCGGACTCGCTCGCACTCATAGGCGATTCATGTCGTGGAATATTCTAGAAATGCATCTCATACTAAATCGATATTGGAACCTGCGTGCCAATGAATATAAGCAAAGATACGAAATAAGCGCCTTTCAGATTCTACGGCAGCGAGCGCAGCTGTGTACGCTGTATGCCATTACCTGCTTGCATGAAATTCGATAAGCTTAACTTAATAAGCGGAATAATATGGAAAACCCATATACAAGCGGCGTCATAATTTAGACAAATATTCTAAAACCGTACGTTCGTATACCTTAAAAATGTCCTGACAAGTTAGTCCCCAAATTTGGCGTTTCTGCTATGAATCCTGTTATTTTATAGTTTTCGCAATATTTCATACATTATAATACGATAATTGCAATTGTTTGGAAATTTCGCCACAGTAATTACCAAAATTAAGCAAATTGACAATAGCTTTACCAAGTACCATTTTTGCAAAAAGGATACAAACACCAGACTGTCAATATGTTCCTAAACAACAAACAGCTTGTTTCACTTCAACCAAATCATACAACGGTGAACAAAATGATATTTTGACACTTGGGTCAAATGAAATGAATCGATAATTTATTTTTAATTTAGTGTTTCTCTACAATTTTTTGTAATTTGTTATTACTAGAGCTGTTTAAAATATTGCTAAAAATCCTACAATTATGGTATAAGGATATTTCCCAAAAAGATGTTCTTTTGTGGGTACAATATAAAGATACCTGAAAAATCTTAACTGTGCCAAATAATATGAGTCTGGGCTCATACTATGAGCCCCTATCAACCGCAATTGTTTTTTTTAATTCACAAGAAAACTGCCAAGTGTGCTCTTTAACAATTTAGACGTTATACAAGTTGGAAGTAGTGGTTGCGCGAAGATTTTTAGAAATAAAGAAAGGGGGCGTTAATAACTCACTAAATGCCCACAAAAGAAAGATATAACGCCAAAAGGCCAAAACCAATTAATGCAGGTACGATTAGTGTATTTGGGCATTCTGATTGTTCTTATTAAGTAGTTTAGAATTGGTCTCAGGAGTTCAAATGTAGCAGAAAAAGCTGCTAACATGCAAAAAGTGCATTCTGGGTGTATTCAAAAAAATATTAATCGTGTGAGTGGCGTACTCAGAGAAGATCGTAGGTGAACAACACTAGCCAATATTATGCAACGTTGTTACCGTCAATTTTCGCCTTACTGTATTTTCGAGATTTTGGTTACCAATAATTTCCGATTTATTGTATGTTCGATGCTTTTCGAATTGCGTTTGGGCACTGCACATTCTTGATACGCAGGCTTGGCTCATTGTTGAGCGCTCGCGATGCGAAATTGGGTCATCTTGTTCCGGCATTCGATCGAATAAGGTCGCGGAAGTTTTGGCGCTGGTCGACGTCGCCATTCTGGAGAAGGTGCTTATGGTTGTCTAGGCACTTCTCACCCGTCAGTTAGGGGATTTGTACGCGTCTCGACATTTCTCCGTATGTGAATTTGGAGATTCTGCTAGGTGCAGACCTTTTTTGACGTCAAAATTTCCGAGCGAACCATTTGGGGAAACTTATTGTAAGTAGGACCGTTTTCAGCCCCTTTTCGAGTGCCCGCTAACGTTTATTTCTTAATAATGTAGTCCCCACCTCGTGCTGGGCCCCAAGTACGCTCATACATCTCGGACTTGGCCCCAAATAGGCGAATACCACGACTTCAGCATCACGTTCTGGACCTCAGTTATATCTCGATTACCTCGTGATGGGTCTCCTTTAAGACTTGGAAATCCCGCCTTGTGGCCGCTGCGTTCTGCGATAACGTATCTCGACGCGCTTACCTGGCGAACTGCTCGTCCCCAGAAGCCCGTTCCTGCAATGCTGTTCGCGCGAAGATAACTTCAAATCAGCCTAAGGTAACCTTACTGCCCTATTAATTTGTGCTTCTGTTGTACCGCTCAATCGACGAAGGACTGCCTAAAGTATTTTGGCTTTTAAAGTAAGATTAGCGCGATAAACTGGCGCGAGATATGTAGATAATGGTCTGGACGCATTACTTGATGGCGTATTTTTTTTTAATGTGTAAAGTAAGAGGCGCAGTTCTACTTTTGCTGCGGATTGTGATATTTATTTATTTATTATTTGTACAACAGTATAGAAATTCCTGAGGCGGACGCCCGCTATAATTTTACTATTTTACATTAACGTCACTATCCGGGAGCCGCAGGAATTTCCGTTAATTTTATAATCTGGTGTTTTAATTTGGCCACCCTATTTTTGTGAACAAGGATTCTTGGGGCAGTTACAATGCATATGCAGGCCTGAAACTTTTTACCTATGTGTATCTTTTTATGTGTGTGCCCAACCCTATGAGTGAATAAAACGAACTTGTCATATTTAATTACACTTGATTGTTTGACTCCGGTTTTGCGCATTTCTAGTAATTTCTCAGTGTTCCGATTTAGCTGGAGCGAAATCTAACAATCGCTGAATCAAGGGGTTAAGGCTTCGTTTCTTTGTTATCATAAATCGGTGGCGCCAATCTTTCCATCTTTAGAACTCACGCCGTCTTCGACTGCAGTTGGCAGGCGACCCCCCTGATTTGCGATTGATAGTGACTCGCCTGGACAGTGCCCGAGTGAGACAATTTGGTGTTTTGATTGCAACTTGGGATCGTAAGCAATTAAAGTAAGTATCATTTCTCCAGCCCCCTTTGTTTGTGCTTAAAGTTGATAACAAAAACTTGACGCCCAACGTGCAGGCTTGTAGATAACGTTTATTTATCTTGACCTCAGGTCAAGCTCGTATTGAATTGTTTCACATTTCATGCTGTAGGATATTTCCTCACCAAAATTGTGTTTTAGATCGATTCTAAAACGTTTAGGGTTTTAAAATATAAAAGTACTTTGCATGTTTACTTAGCTATTTAGTTATTCCAAATTTTCAAGAGGATTAAAATACAAAAAATAGGTTGCATGGTTATTTAGCTATATATATCTATTCTAAATTTTTGTTTAAACGTTTTAAAAATACAAAAAAATATATTTTGCATGTTTATCTAGGAATTTATCGATTGAAACCGAATTGATCAATTTAGATTTATTCACTTAAAGTGGAAGAGCTAACGCAGTTTGATTGCCGAAAGCTGGTTTTGAAGCATTGCGGTAAATTTTCCCCTTGCGTTCGTTTATTGTGAAATATCAGCCGATCAGTGCTGTTACATTAATCGTGATAATTTGGTTTCGCTGTGTTCCTTTAATATTGCTTAAGATTTGCGGCATTTGCTTGCTGTCGGCTCGTTTTAAATTTATTTGTCGGGTACATTTATTTATTCCAGTGGCGTAGGATATAGTTGGTCTATTCCAGTGGCGTAGGATATAGTCGGTCTATTTCAGTGGCGTATCCCCATTTTTTTTGAATATTTATTCGCGATTCTTGTTATTTGGGTTATTGTGTAATTTAATATTTCGAATCGCGCCAGGGGCGTACTAGGAATTATTTTAAGAGGGAAAATTTTATTGCGTATAGATTTGTTTGTCTTTTTGGTATCGAAATGGATATTGATCGACTGAGGGCGGACGAATTAAATTTCGAGTTAATGATTGGAGGTGTTTCAGTGGAGGGGACAGTTGACGATAAAAGGAAACTGTTGAGAGCTAGGCTTCGAGTTGAAAAGACGATTCCTGTTAGTTTTGCCGAAGTCCCATTAGACGTTGAGGAACAGCTAGGAATTTGTGAAGGAAAGTTGGTGGAGATTAGGCGCGAATTAGATGAGAACCAAGCTCCCCTATCCGATAACTTATACAAGCGGTTGAATAGTCGTTTAATGCATGTTTGTGGTCGACTGAACTACCTGAAAGCGGACGATCTTCTCCTCGCTCTTAAAGATCGCCGTATGACTCAATGTTTAGAACTTATTGAGGACGTTCATATCAAAGCGTCGGAACCCCCGGTGACTACCGAGAATAATCTGATTAATCGCGAAAGGGAAGCGACTCCTAACATCCAAGACCCGGTTAGCGCCTTTGACAATTTTTCGCCTAATTTTGGTGAAGATGTCACTCACCCTCCGGACATGTCTCCCCGCGTGCGTTTTGAACCCCTGCCGTCACCCGCGAGTCTTTCGGCGACGAGGCGACCAAGCTTGCCCCTTCGTGATTCTACTTGGCTAGCCGAATCAATTGTGCCTCCACCCACTCGCAGTAATTGTGTTAATGCTTTAGCCATTAATAAATGGAACGTTCGGTTTAATGGAGATTCTGGGCTGAATAGTTTTTTGGAGCGTGTAGAGGAATTGAGGGTAGCTCGAGGTGTTAGTAAGGAACAGTTATTCACTGCGGCTGTGGAACTCTTCACGGATAACGCGTTATTATGGTTCAGGTCGGTGCGTGACACCGTTAGTTCGTGGGATCAACTGGTATATGCGCTGCGAGCTGCATTTCTCCCGGAAGATTACGAGTTTGCGTTGTGGGAAGAAATACGAAACAGGACTCAGGGCGAATTCGAGCCGGTCACAATTTATGTAGCGGCCATGGAAGCCTTGTTTCGACGTTTACCTAGCTTGCCTAGTGAAGCTTCGCGCGTGACTTATATTCGTCGTAACCTGCTGCCCTACTTGTATTTTCAGTTAGCTAGGGAACTTACTGTTACAGTCGCTGGCTTAACTAGTGTCTGCAAACAAATCGAGGACGCGCACCGTCACGCGGCCAAATATAAAAGCCCTCCTACCACCCTTAGAGGACTTGTCGAACCCGACCTCGCTTACTCCAAGCCTCGGCTCACGCCTCGTGTGAGTGCCCTACATGCTGCCCCCGGAAGTGGTGCTCCCCGTCAGGCCGAATATTGTTCCACGGCTTTACCTGTTTCTCGTCCGGTCGCGGGACCATCTTCAGCCAATTGCTGGAATTGTGGACAGTTAGCTCACCGTGCTGCTGCCTGCTCCGCCCCTCGGCGAATGCATTGCTACCGTTGTGGCAAGGCAGATGTTACCGTGCGAACTTGCCCCTCGTGTGCGGGGAAACGCCCGTCAGCGACGTTAAGTGGCCGATTAACCCGCTGTCCTGGTTCGGCCGAACTTAAGAATACCCCTTATGAACTCCCTATGGCCAAGAAAATTATTTTGGATTTTATTTTAAATAGCATTGGTCATGATCAACGCCCTTATTTAAATGTTAGTGTGTATGGTGTCAAAATGTTACGCCTCCTTGACTCTGGCGCATCCCGAACGATTGTCGGTAGGGATGGTTGGACTAAACTGAAACCTTTGTGTAATCTAAATGTCACTCACGCCCAATCATGTGTGGTTGCGAATGGTGATGAATGTCAGGCGATTGGAACTGTGTCCCTACCCATTGTTCTGCGGGATCGTGTTGTGGTGATGGACCTTCTCGTTATTCCGTCCATACCACATGTTCTTATTTTGGGAACCGATTTTTGGCGTAGGATGGAAATTATTCCTGACCTTGGTCGTGGCGAGTGGTCATTTGGCAAGAGTGCCCCGAGTGCTGAACTGTGTGCAATTAAATCAGCTGAACATTTATCCCCTGAAGGACGTGTTAGGTTAGAGGCGTTGGTGGAAAATGCTTTTTCGTCTATGGGTACGAAACTTGGTTGTACTCATTTGGTAGCTCATGAAATTAAGACGACTTTACCCCCAATTAAGCAACGCTACTACCCTATCTCCCCTGCCTTACAGAAATACGTCGATGCGGAGTTGGATAAAATGTTGGCGGACGACATTGTGGAACCCTCTTGTTCAGCTTGGGCTTCACCTATCGTCATGATTAAAAAGAAAGACTCCACCTATCGATTTTGTGTCGACTATCGACGTCTCAATCAGGTCAGTCAACCTGACGCCTACCCGTTACCATTTGTGAATGCGACTCTTGACAAACTTCGGGATGCTCGCTACCTAACTACCCTCGACATTAAATCCGCATACTGGCAGATCCCAGTAGCCGAGTCTTCTCGCCCACTTACCGCTTTTACTGTGCCGAACCGTGGGCTCTTTCAATTTAAACGTATGCCCTTTGGCCTTCATACGGCGTCAGCGACTTGGCAGCGACTGTTAGACAATGTGCTAGGTGTTGACCTTGAACCCTACGTCTTCGCTTACTTAGACGATGTTGTAACGCTAGCCTCCGCGTAAATTATAGTTACACAATAAAAATGTGTTTAATTTACGCATCGCCCAGTCTCGCGTTATCTCAAGTTATATTTTGCCCGTGATGATAAGCGCGCAGGGACCGACGTCACGTCCAGAGATAACAAGGAAGTACCGAGTCGAGTCGGGCGCGGCTATCCCCACTTGCTATCCCCACTTGAGATCTTTTCTAGGGCCCATAAAAGGAGATTCCAACGAGATTCTAGCAGACGTTCCCAGAGATTCCCCAGACCGATTTCCCCAGTCCGATTCCAGTTCCCGATCCTGATTTCCTTCCGATACCCGCTGGTAGACCCGACCTAGAGTTCGTTAGAAGTGGACGATTTCTGCTAGAAAACCCACTTTGCGAACTTCCTGTTAATTCTCCCAGAGTACGTTTGAAGTGGAAGATTTTGGTAGAAAACCCACTTTGCGTATTTAAAACTTACTTGATTAACAATCCCGGGGCTCGTTCGAAGTGGAAGATTTCACTAGAAAACCCACTTTGCGTGCCAGAAATTTTCTGATTAATAAACCCAGAGCTCGCTTGAAGTGGAAGGCTCCGCTAGGAGGCCCACTACGTTAGCCCAAAGGGTTTCCCTGTAAATAATCCCGTTATTAATTAGGTCCAATAATCCCATTAATGATTTTGGCATTAGAAGCCCCGAGATTCAATTCTCGCCCTGTAGACAACTACCGAAACATTCGAGTCTCGACTCGAAGCTGTCCATTTTTTATTTCAATACATTCGATTTTAATTCATAATTAAAATAACCCGCATCCGACCTGTAAATTTGTATTCCTATTAATTTCAATTCAGCATTGAAATAATCCGCACCTGAACTTTAAACTAGCATTCATCATAATCTCCAGACGTAATCAAAACAGCCCGCACTCAAGCTTTAGACTTGTATTTTGATTCATATTTGAAACCGCCCGTGCTCAAAGTTAGCAGTCGTTGTAAGTTAAATTTGCCAGTCGTAATATAGTCCGAGAGCGCGAGATTTCCCCGGGCCGCTTTGGAGGAAAAGCGGCAATATTTGGTCGGCGCTCGGACTGTGAAATTAAAATCATATTTGTTAACGCAATGCGGCCTCTCTAGCTTAACCGTCTCCGGACATCTCTAAATGAATTTAGAGGCGGGCTTCACCCCCTGCACTATCAGTAAAATCTCTAGAGCCGTGATATGATTTATTGTATAATTGGCAGACCGTTTAACTCTGTATTGATTCCAGCTACTTCGCAAGGACCATTATCAACCGCACGTGCAACGCCTGGCGCTCCGTGCAGACAAGGACGCCGGCTATCAGCTGCGGCCGTTCACACGGATTTATCGGTGTTATTTCTTGTGTAAATGAACTTTGGAAATATCTATTACTGAAATGTATCGTAGGTAAATATATTAAACTGTTTAAATGTATTCCGATGGTGTTTTTGTATGCTAAATTATCATATATCTGAGGGGAACCCCCTACGACTTTGAGCTACCCGACGAGCGTAAAGTTTAACAACCCTTATGAGAAGGGCAGGTGTTACAATGTAATTATTTGCACAAATTCATTTGACCGACACCTGACGGTTTTGCAAGAGGTACTGTCTCGTCTCTTCAAGGCGGGTCTGACCTTGAATAAAGATAAATGTTGTTTTTGTAAATCTGAGTTGCGTTACTTGGGCTATGTTGTGAACGCTCAAGGTTTATTAGTAGACCCCAGTAAGGTCGAGGCCATTTTGAAGATTCCCACTCCCACCTGTGTGTCTGAGGTACGACGCATACTAGGTATGGCTTCCTGGTACAGGAGGTTCGTGTCGGATTTCTCGACGGTTGTAGCTCCCTTGACTTCTTTGTTGAAGAAGAACAGACGGTTCATTTGGAACGATGACTGCGATCAGGCTTTACGCACCCTCAAGGATTGTTTGGTTTCGGCTCCGATTTTATCGTGTCCCGACTTCTCCTTACCATTCACTATTCAAACGGATGCTTCTGCGTATGGCCTTGGTGCCGTCTTAACCCAGTCCACCCCTAATGGCAAAACTGTTATCGCGTATATAAGCCGGTCCTTAACAAGGAACGAAAGGAATTATAGTACGACTGAGAGAGAGCGTTTGGCGGTGCTGTTTGCGATCGAGAGGCTGCGTCCCTACATCAAAGGTTCGAAATTCACTGTTGTGACAGATCACTATAGTCTGAAGTGGCTGAATAATATTAAGGACCCAGTTGGTCGCATTGCGCGATGGGCTGTCCGGTTGCAGCAATACGATTTCGAGATCAAAAAGGGAAGGATCATGTAGTTCCCGACACTTTGTGTCGCGCTGTACCTGTGGTGAATGCCCTGAGTGACATGAATGGCGTGGATGACGTCGTGAATGTCGTGGACGTCCCGCTCGCAGTTATGCCTGACGTACCTCGTGATCCGTGGTATCTGAAGATGATTCGCGAAGTGAATCAGAGACCTAGACGCTTTCCGTTGTGGCGTGTTGAGGATGACAGGTTGTTCAAGTATGTGTCTGTTCCGTACCCTGACCTTGCGAATGATCGTGATGCATGGAAGGCTGTTGCTCCTAGTGAACAACACAGAGATATTATGTCCCGTTTTCATGACTCCCGTACGTGTGGACACTGTGGTGTCAATAAGACGCTGAGTCGGATCGCTCAGTATTTCTACTGGCCTAAGATGCGACAGGAGGTGGCCGAGTATGTTAGACGTTGTGGGGTTTGCTCCCGCATTAAACCCGAGCAGAGGGCTCCTAGAGGTCTCATGGGAGGACACTCCCAAATATCTTGCCCTTGGGAGGTTATCTCCACGGACATTGTTGGTCCATTGCCTCGCTCTTCCCGTGGTTACACCCACATCTTAGTTGTTGCGGACCTGTTTAGCAAGTTCCCCTTGTTCTTCCCCCTTCGTGCCGCTACCGCTTCCGCTGTGGTTAGGAATATTGAGGAGAACGTCAGACTTCTGTTTGGTGCCCCTCGTAGGATCATTTGTGATAACGGAGTCCAATTCCGGAGTAGGGACTTTCAGAACATGGCTAAGCGCTATGGATGTCGGATATCTTTTACGGCTTACTATCATCCTCAAGCTAATCCCACTGAGAGGGTTAACCGCGTGTTAAAGACCATGTTGTCCGCGTATGTGAAAGAGAATCAGCGTAATTGGGATGTGTTGCTACCATCGGTGGCGTGTGCGATCAGAACGTCTAAGCATGAAGTGACTGGTATGACCCCGTTCTTGGTTAACTTTGGTAGGGAAATTAACTTTAATGACCTTCTACCCGCCGAAGAACCAGATGACCCTGAACTCATATTTGACCGTGATGATGTAGAACCGCGTTCTAAAGCCCTTAAGCAGGTTTACCTTGACGTACTGAAGCGTTTAGCGAAGGCTTACCAAGCGTCGAAGCCTCGTTACGACTTACGCCATCGCCCTGATGAATTTGAGGTGGGGGAATCCGTCCTTCGAAAGAACCACGTCTTGTCCAATGCTGCTAGAGATTTCACAGCCAAGCTCGCCCCTAAGTTTGTTGGCCCTTTTGTCATTCATAAGAAACTTTCTCGGTGGGTCTATCAGTTGAAAGATCCCGATGGGACTGTCTTTTCGGGGTCTTGGTACGCCAAGGACCTAAAACCCTATCGTGGTCCGGGTATCGGTGGCCAGACCGTTTAGTTCGCGTTTTTTTTTTTTTTTTGGGAGGTTGGTTGGGCACGTCGGTCGGCCACCTTGGGGTCCCGCTGTTTCCCGGCAGTGTTTGTGGCCCCGACCGCAATATCATGGTCTTTTTTTTTTGGTTTTCTTTGTTCCGGCCCTTTTGGGCTTTCGAGCGGGAATGTCTGTGTTCGTTTTGTAGAGGGTGTTGTGCTGGACTTTGTCCTTTTCTTTTGTTTTCCCAACATCTTCAAGGTTGTTTCAGTGGGTAAGCCGTTCCTGGGCTTACACACTTATCCCCGACCAGTGGTGGCTGAACCATGGTTTTGCGCGTGCCGGCTGGTGTCCGCCTACATTCTCAGGTTTCGTTCATTGGTGACACTACGGTGGCCTGGGCTGGGTTGGCATCGGCCGACACGATGACACTATCTCGGTTTATCCCCACTAACGACTGACGTGACAGACGTACATCGGACCGTCCTTCCTATTCCTTCTTCAGTGTTATCCTCTTTTCTGATTCCCCTCCAACGTTCTTCCGAGTGCTTTGGACTCCTGACTTGGAGGTTTCGGGTGTCGAGCATAGCTGCCCCATCCACCGGCGCAGCCTTTTTATCACGCAGCGAAGGGTGCGGGTGGTGTTCGGCTCACGGGGCTTCCGGCTGGGACCCAAATCACTCCCTGTGTGTATCCTATTTCTTGTGCTGTCCGACTACGACTTTATTTTGGGCCTCGTATTTAGCGTATAAGAAAATTTATTTGATATTTTCTTCCTCCGGGTAAGAGGGGGGTTTGTTACCGTCAATTTTCGCCTTACTGTATTTTCGAGATTTTGGTTACCAATAATTTCCGATTTATTGTATGTTCGATGCTTTTCGAATTGCGTTTGGGCACTGCACATTCTTGATACGCAGGCTTGGCTCATTGTTGAGCGCTCGCTATGCGAAATTGGGTCATCTTGTTCCGGCATTCGATCGAATAAGGTCGCGGAAGTTTTGGCGCTGGTCGACGTCGCTATTCTGGAGAAGGTGCTTATGGTTGTCTAGGCACTTCTCACCCGTCAGTTAGGGGATTTGTACGCGTCTCGACATTTCTCCGTATGTGAATTTGGAGATTCTGCTAGGTGCAGACCTTTTTTGACGTCAAAATTTCCGAGCGAACCATTTGGGGAAACTTATTGTAAGTAGGACCGTTTTCAGCCCCTTTTCGAGTGCCCGCTAACGTTTATTTCTTAATAATGTAGTCCCCACCTCGTGCTGGGCCCCAAGTACGCTCATACATCTCGGACTTGGCCCCAAATAGGCGAATACCACGACTTGAGCATCACGTTCTGGACCTCAGTTATATCTCGATTACCTCGTGATGGGTCTCCTTTAAGACTTGGAAATCCCGCCTTGTGGCCGCTGCGTTCTGCGATAACGTATCTCGACGCGCTTACCTGGCGAACTGCTCGTCCCCAGAAGCCCGTTCCTGCAATGCTGTTCGCGCGAAGATAACTTCAGATCAGCCTAAGGTAACCTTACTGCCCTATTAATTTGTGCTTCTGTTGTACGGCTAAATCGACGAAGGACTGCCTAAAGTATTTTGGCTTTTAAAGTAAGATTAGCGCGATAAACTGGCGCGAGATATGTAGATAATGGTCTGGACGCATCACTTGATGACGTATTTTTTTTAATGTGTAAAGTAAGCGGCTTCCCCTCGCCGCAGTTCTACTTTTGCTGCGGATTGTGATATTTATTTATTTATTATTTGTACAACAGTATAGAAATTCCTGAGGCGGACGCCCGCTGTAATTTTACTATTTTACATTAACGTCACTATCCGGGAGCCGCAGGAATTTCCGTTAATTTTATAATCTGGTGTTTTAATTTGGCCACCCTATTTTTGTGAACAAGGATCCTTGGGGCAGTTACAATGCATATGCAGGCCTGAAACTTTTTACCTATGTGTATCTTTTTATGTGTGTGCCCAACCTTATGAGTGAATAAAACGAACTTGTCATATTTAATTACACTTGATTGTTTGACTCCGGTTTTGCGCATTTCTAGTAATTTCTCAGTGTTCCGATTTAGCTGGAGCGAAATCTAACAATCGCTGAATCAAGGGGTTAAGGCTTCGTTTTTTTGTTATCATAAATCGGTGGCGCCAATCTTTCCATCTTTAGAACTCACGCCGTCTTCGAGTGCAGTTGGCAGGCGACCCCCCTGATTTGCGATTGATAGTGACTCGCCTGGGCAGTGCCCGAGTGAGACAATTTGGTGTTTTGATTGCAACTTGGGATCGTAAGCAATTAAAGTAAGTATCATTTCTCCAGCCCCCTTTGTTTGTGCTTAAAGTTGATAACAACGTAAGATGCAAAACTTGTATTAAAAAAAAAGGGAAAATTGTTACAAGGAATTCTCCTTCATCACAATAACGAGAAGTGAGTCTTCGGACATCAAAATGTAGTAGCGATGACGCTATTGTAGCAGCAGTTCAGAAATTCTTCTATAATCAAAACTCGAATTTTTCAAAAATGAAGTTGCTACCTTAACATTGATGGAATGATTGTTCTCATGTTCAAAGAAATTATGTTGAAAATTATGTGATGTTCTATACTAAGCACAATAAATATTATATATCCCTCGTAAATTGAAATTTGGTATACTCAAATGTTTAATCAAGGTAAGTTGAGTGTGATGAGTTTTGGGCCTTTCTGGAGTATCCCACGAACTCAAACGGTTCAGACGCCTGTATTACATTAAGGGCTTTCCGTTGCTGCTAGGTGGAGGAATTCTAAAGTGGTATCTTCACACCACCTTCAGCTACGTGCTGCGTGTTTGAGTAATTTGAGGCCTAACGAGGGGCAGAGCTCTGATAAGCATTGATTTTCCTTGTGTATTCATTCTCTAATTATGCTTTTCGTTAGCCTTTTTCTATAGCGGATGCTTAAACCAAGAATTTCGGGGTCCTAACCTGATTCTTGCTATCGGAGGTTGCTGCGAGTAGTCCTGCAGGCATTTTGGCGATCCTATGGTGGGATTAACTCGTTGTCCAACGTCCAAGACAGTTTTTGATAGAGACATTTTGGTCGACCAATCCTTACATAAATTATCGCAGGCAAGATCGATGCCAGTTTCTGCGCTGTTCTCGCGGAGGCCATGTATCCTGGTCGTAGATCCAGCTGTACTAAACGAACAGTTTTTATACGTCTACCATGAGGATTAACTTGCTATGTAAATAAATGTATTTGTAACATCAGTACGTAATTTGGAGGCTCCACCTCATGTAACGAAATTCTAACAACTATCGTTCAAGCTTATTCGTTCAAATGTTGTATTATCTAGTGTAACCATTTAACATATCTGAGTTTGAGGAGTATGTTACGTGTAATTTTTCATTCAGATGCAGTTGAGGAAATGTTTCGAGTAACCTGAAATTCCTAAGTGTATATTTGGTTGCATACTCGTTTTTCATTTTTAGGATGTTTTGGGAAAGCTTGAATTTTAGGGGATTATAATAAATTTTCAAAATAGATTAAGAGTATGATTTCCGGCGGCTATTTTTATGGGACTGATTTCATGAGATTGTTCCTTCTGGGGCTGTATACGTGATATGGAATTTTCACTACATCTGGATAATATAATTCAAAATTATTGTAAACCCTGTTGATCAACCTTAGGAAATTCTGTGAGTTGCTAGAATGGAGCCAGTTATGCTGGGATAATAATTTATTTCTGCAAGATCACTCACTCGTGGCCACCCTGCAACTTTGGTATGTTTTTGTTGTTCCGTTCCAATACCGATTGCGATATTGTGTGATTTTAGGCCTTTTCTTTTTCGGCTTACTCGTGCTATATTCTGCATGTGCCCCCCTTCGGCTGTGGTATTGCTTGCTAAAACACCTGGAGGACCGACTCCTGCACAGTTCTAAGTCCCTCACTTCGTTTGGCTGCTCCCGAAGCTTAGACCACACGGTCTCTCCGCAGTGTGAGAGCTTTCCGAGGCTTGGACCACACGACTTTTCCCCAGTGCAATTGATGGAGAAAAGCCTACCACACCTCATATTGCACCTTCGTTTGGACAGCATCCCCAGGTCCACCACTTTGCACAGCTACTCTGACAAAGCTGCCCTGCTACGCAACACTAAGTATCTTCTGCATGTATAGCTAGCGTATTTAGTCGCCTGATTTATCAAAACGAAAAATATAGTTAGTGTAATTACTAACGAACTCTAAGCGTTTTGCCTACCGTTTTATGCTGCAAAATTCTTGGCCAATGGTGCCGAAAAATTATGAAATGTGTAACTGCAATATCTTCACCTGGTGCATTTAATAATTATGCGGACTAGTTTAGTTTTTCACTTTATAAGTATTTAATATTTTCTAGTTTGGCTGCCCTGTTGGCGTATTGGTCGCATTCAGTACGTGAACTGAACGTGAACGTTTTGCAAATTCAATTGCATTCAAGGCGAGGATTTCCGGGAGACTAGACATTAAAACAACTCCTCTTTTACGCTGAAAATATACAGTTAATTGTAGAACACCCTAAGCGTATGGTACCATTCGTTAGGTCGCGTTGATAAAAATTAATTGATCGTTGAAGGGATTTGATAAGACCACCGTTTATCGATATCGCAGTACTTGATCTTTAAGTCATTATATCTTTATAGTTGAAATACGTGTACTTCAAATTTGTTAAAAACTACAACCTTGTACATTTTATAAGTAAAACTAAATTAAATCTACTATTCCAATTACAAACAAACATCCTATCACAGATTTGTTTTGCCTTCTTTGAGTATGGTGCAGAGTTTATACGTGTACATCCGACATAATAATTTGCTTTGCTTAACGCCACTTTGACAGCAAACCCGTGGGCCGAATTGGCTAATTTTGGTGTCAATCGACTCAGGGCGATGCAAGTAAGCCAATAGTAGGGTTTTCAAATTTTTATAAGTGACTTTTTTTATATTGATTTTATAACCTCAAAATTAACTCGACACACAAAATGGATCACTCTTGTACAAATTATTATTTCGCGCCCAATTTGGATGCAGAACGCTAGTACTGTAAATAAACAATTAGGTTATTTCAAGCTATGGTGTTTTCTGTCTTTTATTATTTTTATGAAATAGCTAAGCGGTTTAGGAACTTACACGGACACTTGTAGATTTTCTGATTTGGACCGTCTCGGACCAGTGGCGGTTCCGGACAACCCCCCAATCTTGCTCAGGAACTAGCTGGCAAAAATTTGCTACACTAGGAGACAATTCCTGAACTGCCGTGTTGTAAATTATATATTATTTTCTTTTTTTTGTGTACAGCAATTCCCCATGTAGCAAGTAATTCCGGTGGTGTATATTTAATACAGGTTAAAGGTTTTATTTATTCCAAATTGCACGAACTTAAATATTTGGATAGCACTACCGCTATAATGTGATACTTTTCGGGCCGGTAAGCGACGTACTAAAAGAGAGGCTTCACGTTCTGCCGGTTACTGCCTCGAGTACGAGTATATGTAGATCTGCTGCCTTGTAGATCCAGCGCTCCGAACGACGGGTTTGAGACAGATTATATTCGTGCCGGGAAATGGCGGTTTGTTTATGTTTTGCGGTCTGGAAAAATATCGTTAAATACAATGGATACAGCATACCTGGCTTTCACTGGCAATGTATTAAGCCATGCAGGTCGTTGTGGTTCCATAGTATGCAAACTCGCGACCCCGGCAATAACTTAGACATGGAATTTAATCTTGTGCAAAAGTCCGTCGGTTGTAGGTAAATTTTCCGGGAAAACGCAGAGAGGTGGCAGGCCAAGTGCAGTTTTACTTCGGAAAACTACCAGGATGACGATTTATAGGCCAATTATAAACCATTCATGAAACTTGCTATTTTTGTTATTAATAGTTATACATTTAAGTGTTCTTTATTGTTTGTTGATACCAGTAGTTAATTACGAATAGTTATTTATATCCTTCTGGTTATTAGGTGAAAGATGCTAGTTATTATCATTACATGATTCTTGTTACAAATTATGTTTACTTGCTTCTTTTTGCTAAGATTGAATTGCTTGTGATTAGTTGTCTCAAGAAATCTGCAAGGAACATACCAGTTGGAATTACTTGGTGACCCCTAATTTAGTTATTACTTTTTCGAAGGTAAATTGATTCCGATCCATTCTCCATAGCTAGCCGGTGGCATGTTTTCGTACAGGAACGAACAAAAAATAGTTTGACAAACTTAAAAGGTCTCGCTAAACAAATATTATAGGTGCTAGCATATAAAATATTACATCAAAAGACGAAAAAAATCGCTTATTTACAATTATCCTCTCTTGACACTAGAAAACTTAAGACGAAAAATTACAATAAGAAAGAGAAACACGCTTTTAGATTTACTATAACTACTTAGCTTGAAGCCTTATAGTATTAAAAGTAAAACCATCATTTAGTAATCTACACCTGAGCAGATCAAAATTAGAAAGAATTCTAGAATTTAAGGCATACCTACCGAACAACAAAGCAAGGAATATGTTTGATACATTTTCAATCATAAACCTCAAGTATTATCCAACAGGAACATTTTCACAGCATGAAGTAAAATAAGGATTTGTAAGATAACAAATTTTCATTTTTTGTAACCTCTTCTATATCAATTGATTTTTAATTTAAAATTTAATAACCCATGGCTTTATTTTATATTAATCCGGAAATTGTATTTAAAATTATTTTTGCGCTGAACTAAATAAATTTGCTTTTATAATTACAAAAATCGTGAGCTTATATTGTTGAATGATTAGCCCCATAACTTTGGTTATTATTGAATTGCACACCGATGATTAAATATAGACAAATGCAAAAAAAACTCTTGGGTTTCGGTAAAACGCCTCTAACATTGCACAATTTTCAACAAAATTAAACAAGATTTTCATTCATATACTTATTTGGTTGATTTTTATAGACCAAAATACACCACTGGTAAAATAAATACAGCCACGAAGTGAATATTGCTACAAAATAGTCGCGATATTTCCCAGGGAACCTTCCACGAAGCACAATAGAAATCCACACAGGTGTGAAACTAAATAGCAACAAAGGGACATCCAACTGTGCCTACGTGAACCGAAAAGAAATGCCAGGCACAATAAAATTATAAAAGAGTGTATCCTCTCGCCTTCCAATTTTTATCGATAAATAAATTGGCCTTCATCGACATTCAAAGAGCGTCGAAATAAATGGCTCAATTAGAAATATGGAATTTCCATTCAAGCTATATTTAAGTGCATTTGTGCTACTATTAGCAGTTAATGTATGCAGATACATATATTTGTGTCATACCTCATTTAACAATGGAAATAGTACTATTTCCGTAGAAAAAAAAACAATATGTAGAGAAATTATGTAAAAGAGCATTCTCTTTTTAACCATTTCACGCATAAATGCCTTCTAGGACGTGAGACGCCAGTAAACTCTAAATCTACGTACGTGCTCCATCGCTTGCAATATCTCGAACTTTCTTAAATAAAAAAATGTTTTACATAATTCCACAAACTCATAGTTTCTAGTAATCACGATTTCTTTGGCTATAGAGGGATCTCCCCCTTAATCAAGTTGTGCTACCCCAAATTTATTATGTGCCTTGTCTGTATATGTTTGTGTGTAGTCTTGTTACTGTACCTCACAAATGAGTCTTCAAATAAAGCAACGTTAATTGCATATCAACGTCAAATGAATGCCCGGCTCAATACCAATCCAGTGAATTACCGAAAAAGTTTCCACTATTTACGGATTTGAATCGATGACTCGCTTATTGCAAGCCAAGCTCTCTACATAATTTTGACACAATTGCTGCTATAAATAATAACGATTTGCTTATCTAGTTTAAATAGACATATCTATAGTGTAAGTAACGGACCATGGGCCAACAGATATTGGTCTATAAAATGTGACAAAAAGATTAACCAGCTTTTAACGCTTGATAGTATAACATAAAAACACATCGTCAAGCGTTTGCAAAACAGTATTTTTAAATTTGTCTTTACAACCATATTAAATAACAAAAAGTGTTTAAATATATTTACAAATAGTCACGGTAGCGTTCTTTTCATTAATGTTGTCCCCCAAACCGGTCACACGCTACGTCCTTGTCTACTGCACAGAGCAGCTCGAGCGTTCCTTCTCCCTATTTCCCGCTCGTGCAGGCGAGAGCGGGTTGTTCAGATGCTGACAACCATCACTCACGGCAGCTTTTACGCAAGCAACCATATACAATCGTAAAAGATTTAGCTTCAATTTGGTGTAAAACAATTCCCGATACACATTAAGCGATAATAATTAACGAAAAAGAACCTTTTGCACCTGGCTGCCAGGAAGTTGAAGCAGACTGAGATGTGACAACCTATTTTTTTTTCAAGGTCGTTAGATCACTTCTTTCAGATGGTGCTTCAATTACTTCGCAAAACGAATGAACTAAGGTGTTTAAAAAATAATTAAAACTTCTAATTAGGGGCACTTGCGGCACGATTTTGCTAGGCACCCAGATCGCGATGTATGGTCCTATATGTAATCATGCATTAAAATCGCATTTTGATAAAATTACAGTCCCTTTATATACAACAGTCTGGCCATATGAAATGTCACTTATGACATAAGACAGAATATGGCCGCCTCCAGTGGCGGGTCAAAAGCAGTGGCGGGGTTGGTGTTGGAAAATAACGGGTGTTCATAAACAGTCGTCATCCCAGTTGCTTTGAAAAACAAAATGTTATGTCTTTGATTAATTCGTGCAACACAATGGAACGTCATTGAGTACTGTCATAGCGCAGTTTTTCTCAATTATAATAGACATACGTTTTTGAAGTCAAAACCTACTGGGATGACGACTGTTTATGAACATCCGTTAGTTTAATTAAATAAATGCTTAGTATAAGTAAATATATCACTAAATAGTAAAACCAACAATGTCGTATCAATAAGATATTATAAATTTTATTTACAGTTAGTGCTCACATAAATAATCATAAATCTACAGAACTTAAAGTGATCCCAAAACTAATAAAACAATGAGTATACAGTCTAATAAGCTTAAAATTACTTTTCATAACTTCCCACTTAATTTATATAGCCTACATTGTGTATTACCACAGAAGTACAATTGTATTTGCTTCGTTGTGTATTTTGCTTTTTCGTTTTCGTTTCAGCTATTCATAAACGAACACCGATAACTTATACTTTGGATATAATAAACTTTACTAATTGATTAAAAGTTGCAATAAGTTTTACATCAACAATATGCATTTTATTTATATAAACTACTTTTACATTTAGATTCTATTCTGACCTTTTATGTTATTCTAATATGCTCGATTAACCTGTTTAACCACAAGCCCCGCTTTTTTATTTCTAGGGAAGCTTTTCATATTAATACCATGTTTAGACCTATTTTTGCATTCAAATGTATAAGACTCCATACCTAGAATTTAAACGTCGATAAAATCACTTTTTGGACGGCTAATGTTATTGGTATTTTCAATGGCTGTAGGCTCCGAAGCAGACGATGGGAAAGTAAATAATGTTAGACCAGCATTATCTCATATTTGATGAAAATTTTTGAAATTGATAAATTTCTTTAAACCTTGTCAGCGTACCGTTAATAAATTATAGTTCCAGTTGTTTCTAAAAATTATGATCAGTTTTTAACTATGTACTCACATTTTGAACGATTTTTGTTGATTGAATGTCAACTTATTTTATTTGCATAAATGTGACTTTAACATATTTGAAATTTAAATCTTATTGTCAAAATGACGCAAGACATAAAATAATGGCGGCACCAATGGGAATCGTGACCATATATGGCCAGACTGTTAACGTTAGTGTATATAAAGCGACCGTAGATAAAATTACATATGAGCGCATAAATCAAGCGGCCGGATCTTATACTATTTGATATATGTATACTTGACAACAAACTTTTTTCCAAGTAGAACCTAATACAACTTTTTAATTTTTAGAACAATCACACGTCTTCTCTGTGTAACAGTCCCGTTTCTAATTTGCAGTAGAACATATTCTAGTAATGTTAATTTTTAATCTTGATTATCAAGATACGTGACAGTTGGCAAAAAAAAATTAATTTAACTCACCCTCAAATAGACTTTTACAAATGTACATCTTCTACAATTAGCTAAATTAGCTTTAATTGAGCATTTGAAGTTATTCATTTTAAAATATTAAAAAAATTACCTTTTGCCAATTTTTAGAACTTGCAATGTATAAATTGTTAAAGTGAAACACTTTAGAAGCCTATAATTCGGAAATAAAGCAAGTTATTACCCTGAAATTTGTAGACAGTGAAATAACAATTTCTTAACCATGTACGATATATAAATATACGTAATGTTACATATATACTGTTATGTTTAGTGATAGCTCCACATTTGAACTAGTCATATAATTTATGTAGTGACTATTTTACTTTGAGCTTGCCCTTAATTAATGCAATGCACCATGGAAGTAAATCTATAATTACGTTCAAATCAATTTTTTCAATTAAGTACTCTTATTCAGGGTGTTTCGCCAAATCTAGGTCTCTATTAGTTGAAGTTTAAATTTTTATTTTAATTCTTGACTATTTAATGACATCAAATGTCAACTTGACTTCTACATTTACTCAAACCAGGTATTGACAAATCTATTTTTACGTTGACATACCTAACTATCAATTAACTCACCAAAGTACTGTTTTGTATTTTACTGTTTCTTTTATTGTTCGTGATTCAAAATGCTTTGATATTAATTACTAACACAAACCTTATCACTTCTTCAGCTCACACTGCCAATATTGAAATATCACTGCTCCTATGTTCAAGAGATCCCGATGTTCACCTTATGCAACACCTACAGCTTATTCCTGTCAACCAACTCCAAACGTCCGCAGAATCCGGTATCGCTCCCCTCATCAAACGTCACCTTCACGCTAATAGACTCCTGGTAAGTTTCAGCTTTATAAATGAATCTGATTTTATCTTGTTTATTCCTTAGACGTAGATAGTCCTCTGCACTCAGCAACCCCCACAGAAGCTGACCAACTCCAGCTGGCACTCCTACTAACCTCCTTTTAGATGAATGACCTCACTTCCATACAACCACCAATGTAACCAATGAATATTTAATTATGTGTCACCTTCACCAATAAATCCAATTTCCTCCAATTCAGTAGTTCTCTGGTTCTTTCTATTTAATTCACTGTATTAGACAATCTCTTCACTGATTGTTTAGTTTTTAATAAATTATTATTTCATTTTCACTTCTGCACCTCGTAGATTTGTTAATAGCCTTTAACTTTGTATACTACCAAATAACTATACAAATAAGGCATCATTTCTAACTTTTATTGATCAAAATTAAACATTTCAAGATTATTTGTACATTTTTTCGAGTTTGTTTTTACAACTGACTAAACAAAATTTTCATTTCTATTAGATTCAATTCTTCTTGCCCTCTTATAAATTTTAAATATCCTATTATTACATACTATCAATTCTTATTATAACAAATACATTTGTCAATTGTAACCTTGGCTTGAAACTTATTAAAATTAACTGCAACCATCAAAATTTGAATACTCAATTGCTATTTATACCTCAAATTACTTTACTCATTGTCTTAATTAATTTTATCATTCTTATTGAACTTTACACCCAATCTTTATTAAACCCTTTAGAATTTGATTATAATTAACCTTCCAAATTTATCATTTCTATCATTCATCTATCTTTTGCATATCATAACAATATATTAAATGTTTTATTAGTTACAATCCTCTACTCCTAAATATAATAATAAAATGCAAAATGATATTTTAGTTCTTTTAAGTCAAAAATTAAAGCAATATTTGGGACTTCTTTTTAAGTAAAAGCTCCAAAATCCAGGCTGTCGGTCATTCGTGTAATGTCAAACGAAGCTGCTTTCTATACATTGTTGAGATATATCGAGGAAGTTGTAAAAATGCGAGTAGCATAGTTGAATTCAAATCCTTCTAGGGCCACTTCTTTATGTTTATGAGTACTACTTACTAATAGCTTTTTCAGTATAGAAAAGTCCGAACGATTTCCATCGCAACTTTTTTTTTATATCTCGTTTTTCAGCAAGAAATCCAAACTTCTTGTTTGCAAACTTGCTTTCTCATAGATTATTAATTTTTTTTATTCGAAGTGAGCAGCATTAAATATTTAGGTTAAGGTGTTTTATACTCAGCAAAATTGTTGACTACTCTCTAACAGTTAATTCGAATCTAAGCATTCACATTTATAAGCTAGATGTTATTACTTCGATGTGGATATTTCTTGATGTCTAAATCGTTGAAAAACGTTTCTTTTGAGCTTCAAGAGTCAGTGGATCTTTTTATTATTCCTAGTATACGTATGTTTTTTCAGGTTCACACTGTGCGAAACGTTAACTTCTTAATTAGCAAACGAATATGATATTCGCACGATCATCATGACTTATCATAAGGTAATATATATGTAATACATAACTACTGGAATTTGCAATTTTTTATATTGTGTATGCTCCACTCCGGTAGCCTGTATACAATGTTGGCTAGAAATTACTGCACCTGGTATTCACAATGTAAATTGTTAATAATAAATAATAACAACAATAGTAAACTGTTCCTAAAGTATATACTATAGTTTGCAATTATTGAAGTGTATAACAAATGTACTCATTATTAAGCAAGGGTGTGTCCGGAAGTACCACTGGTTCGAGTTCCAAACCAGAAAACCTATAGCTGGTAACGTGAACCCCAATGTAAATAAAATTCAAAAATAATAAAAACAAGAGTTGCTTGAACACCCAAATTTTATTATGTAATAACACTAATTATATAAAATCGTCTTACCCCCGAGGTGGTTTAGCAAAAAAGAAAATTCGGACAAATCCAAAGGCAAAGCCGGAAAATTGGAAAATATCAAAAGTGTGTTTCTATTTGCAGTCATTGCTTAATGGTTTGAAGGGTTTTCCCCATCATGTAATAATCCGCATCAGGTAACCGAAGGCGGAAGAGATAAGACACTAATAGCAATTTATGAGCAGGGAGTAATTCCAAATGCCTTACATAGGTAGTCGCAGTCAGTCAGTCAGTCAGTGAGACATTCAAATTTGGTTTGTGTACAAGTGATTGTGAAAACAATTCCGTGTCGTTTTATAGTCTCCGTTACAATTCCAAATGCACGACGAGCTAACATAGGTTGTCGCAGTCAGTCAGCTGCGCGGGTATATACTGTACGTGCGAACCACAATGAGGTTTTTTGGGACGTTGATTGCAAAAATGGCATTTATTTTTAAGTCCAAGACAATGGACATGACATAAAATTAAAACTCTATAGTGGTGAAACGGGATTTCAGAGACAAATTATTTTTGGGCAGAACAACGTTTGCCGGGCCAGCTAGTATACAATAAAAATAATAATAAATGATTCAATACTCCAATACCATATGGAGGCGTAAGGTAATCATGAAAATGTAATTATTGCTAAACGCTTGAAAGCGATTAAGCCAAGCATAGATTCCTAAATTAAGGTGGAGATAATACGATATTCAAAAATATTAATTAGTACATCATAGAAAACCCGTACATTCCATTTAAGTAGAAAGGCTTCAACTCATAACCATTATCAAAAAAAAAAAACTCAAAACTAAGCTACAAAGGCTTAACAATAATCCCCGCGGTTACCCCCACGTAATTATAATGAATTGAAGGAGGTTAGTAATTTTCCTTAAAAGCAAAGTACGACGAAATACCAAATTTTCCTTTCAGCGAGGAATGTAGAATCACCTTGCTACGATTACAAATACGCGCGAGGTGCAGTAAAGATATCTCTTACATGTAATATTGACCACAGTTACCAGGACACTGTAAGACCCTCTAAAATGATCCAGCAAGGGCATACGTTGATTCACGGAGTGTTTTGTGTACTCGGGCAGGTGAAAGATATTAAGAGCAGCACCACTAGTCCAACGTTAGTTGAAGAATTGCTAGAACGATCACTTAAAGATGACTTAAAGCATCAGTTGAAAGCAGAGCTATAACTAGATATTGGTAAGTTGACGGCACAAGGCCTTTGATCGAAACCTTAGTACGTTTCCGAAAATTAAATTTTGTGAAAGAAGACGCCCGTCAAGGGCGCCAACGCAATTAATAGTTAATTTAAAAACTATTAAGCTTAAAGACCATGTCGGTTTCTATTTGTGGACCTAAAATATTTAAAACATTAAGTGGGGATGAACATATTGAATAAACTATATGAGTTCGGTTTACAGTGTGTATACCCAAATCTACACCTTTGCGTTTAAGATTTTTTAACATTACCGATTACTACTAGTTCATGAGAACGCAGGTAGCTTTAGAAAGCTTAAGTTAATTAAAAATTACGTGCGGGCATCAATAGGACAACAAAAACTTTCTAATGTACACATAATTGCCAAAAAACTAGCGCCTAGTCAATATTAGACTTAAAATTCGGCTTAGACTGCGTCGTCTTTGTAGGTAAACACGCAGCCATTTTTTGGCTTAATATGCCTAACACCTTGTGAACACAACCAAGGGTTCGTATGATGGTTACGTTCTTTGGTGGCTTGTGAACTCTTACAAGCCACCCATGATTTCGTTCGTGTTATTAGAGTACCTTGTGAACAAGAATGTTTAGGCATAGTTAGCCTTGCATTATCAAAGTTAAAGTTGATCTAAGAGCAAAAAGTAAGAGGTAAATGTTCAGGGTTATTTCAATTCCCCCAACTGGGGGCGGGCTGCTATAGGGACCTTCCGTCCCTCTTCAGCCAAGAACAGGAATTATAGGATGGGTGAGCGAAAGGAGGGGTGGAGAATGGAAGAGAGGCCAGGAAAGGTGTAGAAGTACTGCCCCGGCATTCGCCTCAGAGAAGGTACTCTGTTGACTCAGGAAAACCACCTAAAAACCTGAATCAGAGCAGACGGCCAGGGGAATCGAACCCGCGACCTCCCGAATGCTAAGCAGATGTGGTAACCACTACTCTACAGAGCTCGGTAGAGAGCAAAAAGGCGGTGTGGATGTATTTATAGTCCTCTGTGCCAGCCGTGCAGAACTGAGTAGCGTTGATTAGTGGGTCAAGTCCAATGCACTTTGAATCAGCGGCGCGTGACCGGCTGACGATCAATGGTTGTTATGGTTTAGACTATGAATGACAGGAGACCAAGTTTTACTAAACCTAAAGCCATCTTCCCTGAAGAGCTTGCTTGAGTTCACAAAATTTAATACTAATATTGATTATTTTTTAAACAGTCCTATCAGCCAATAGTAATGAGAAAACGTTTCAAATCGACCAATAGCATCAAAATTACACTGACCATTTGCTAGTAGCTAATTACACTGACTATTTGCTAGTAACATCAAAATTACACTGACTATTTGCTAGTAGCAAATTACAGCGACTATTTTTTCACAAACCATTCAAATCGTTCTTCTACTGTAACACAACTAGCTAAAAGTGGAGTAAGTGGGCAGCAGTTGTTAAAAATAACAGGACACTCATCTGGAAGCTCCATCAAACCTTATCTACAACTTGAACTGTTTAAAAAATAATCACGCCGAATTAAATTCGTGGTAATATTTTTTTTTATAATTTTAACTAGATTAGCACTCATCTTTGTTGCTATTAAGAAACAAAGATTCGTAAATCTAATTAAAATTATCAAAAAATTATCACCACTTATGTAATTACTGTTGATAATTCGAGTAGCCCACAAGTCACAAGTATCACACAACTCGCACCATTCATGTTTATTTTACATATACGCTTGTTTTTAAAAAGAACTTTATTAGTGCTATCAAACAATTCCATGGAGTAAACAATGCAATTTCAAGTTACTCGAACGAGATCTGACTACGAACTAAAGATTAGACCTGGAACCTGAACCTGAAACAACAGGAACTGCATCAGCAGAAGATAACTAAACTATTCAGTGCTAGCAAAGAGATAATTCGTTATCTATCCAATGTTAGCATGTATAGGCACGTAACGCACCGACTTTGAAAACGTTTGTACTTATGTGTACACTTTCAAGTTTATAGGTATGTCGGTAATGTGTCGACGGAACAAATATTTTTATACTTTATACTTTAATTAGAGGGGGGCATATTTCTACTCGCCAAAGGCACATGACTAGTTGCGCCTCTGATCGAAGGTAACAAAAAGGGCTGAAATAAATCCAGTAACATGTCAAACAACGTGCAAGGGGGACGAAATGGAACCGTATCTGATACGGCAGACGAACCAAATGGTTAGTTGCTCTTATCATCACATCAATGCTAAACCCAATTACGGACTTAGGCACAAATCTGCTTCTAAAGCGTGTAACAAGAGAACCACAGAAAATGCGTCCTACGTTACGAGAAGCAATCTAAAAAATCAATCTTCAAAGTTATCAAAATTCTGAAAATTGAAATATGCGCATAGACAATCCAACATACGTAAAATAATAGTCACAACTTCCCAGAATAATGTCAAAAAAGGAGAGAGAATGACTACAAAATTGCTGCACCGAAACTAGTTTTTGTTGCTGGACTAGCGTATACCTCTAACAGAGCCTCCACTTCAATCTTCAACCACAATTACAAGGCCAAAACATCGAATCCCAATACTCAAAACCAAAAGCATATCACAATGTAAAATCTAAACCAACCCCCTCACAAAGGCAAATCTCACCCTGAAAATAACCAGAACCTTCACCATCCCAATCAACCAAACCTTCAAATAACGTGGAAAGATTTTAGTAATACAGGAAAAAGTGGCCTACGCTACAACTCCAATGTACCATACAAAATAAAGTACCTTAAATTAGCAGAAACCAACCTCCAGTCCTACGCAAAATTTCAAACCTAAAAAAATCTAATAAAATTTTATAATTGAAAATATAGCAGTTATCCCAAATAGATATTGAATCGAAAATTAGAAATGCAATTTTTATTTCTATGACATTCTAGTGTAGAATAGAGAAAGACAAAATGTTTTATTTATTTTATAAATAAGAGCGATATGATTTTTAACATTTAATTTAATTTGATAGATTCACAACTTTATGGATTAAACAGGGCACTGGCCTAATGTAAGAGGAAGAAGAAGGAGAATAATTTATGTGGATATTTTAGATTACTTAACATGGAATGATAAAGATTTCCAAATTCAAAACAGCATTGTTCACGAACCGGTAACTAGATACTAATTTGTTTCTTAAATGTAAAATTTGAAAAATTTCAAAATGTAGATTATATAGTTCTGTGTGGACTTCAGAAATATGTTCTAGTATTATAGGTGTAGCCCTCTCGGCCTGTTCCGTTTTCATGTGTTTCCAAAACGTTTGCTTGGCTTTCCGATACCTCTGCCTCTTCGTGGAAGTTAGAGTAATACATATTCTTACCAATTATGCCAATATTGTTCTCTTTGTTCATTCCAATACAATATGCCAAGTTCATCTCTTATATCCTCACTTCGCTTCTGAGTAAATAGGATGTATCTCGCAAGACTTCTTAAAAACCAAATTTCACCGCCTTCTGTTTTTTAATGAATTCTAAGCGTCAGCTTTTAGAGCCGTATAATAGAGAGCACAGTGCCATTACTTTGCAAAATTTTAACTTGAGTATCTTTTCTTGTTTTTTGTAACGTTTCTTGAATCGTTCCTCACATAAAATGAAATTTTTGTAATATAAAGGTGACATGACGTCACTACTGTGTGTCATTGTAATCCTGTAGACTAAATCTTGAAACTTTGCATTTTAGTAGGGAGGCCAAGCGAATTAATAATTATTTTCGTGGGACTGAGTAGGTTTATACCGACAAGTGGTACCATCGTAATTAGCGGTGTTTCCTCAGTAGAAAAACTCCTGTTGTCGCTTTCCTATCCTGTGGGGTGAGGAGCTATGACGTCACAAAGGTGGTAAAATGGTAGGTTTCAACAGTTTTTTGCAAATATCTCGTTACCTGTGAAGTTTACTGTGAACTTTACCGTATACAAAATTAATCTACATTTAATTTACAATAAAAATGGCCTTATGCATTTTTGCAGTCCAGTAAAGGATTACGGAGATATGGAGGGGGTTAAAATGTAACTTTTTCTGTTTGGAAAAAATTCAAAAGTTACGCATATGAACTCGTAATATTCGCTCCAAGTGTATTATATAAAGGGTTCAAGGAAGTGGGGAAGCGAGATGGTTATGGTGAAGCACCCAGCACCAAAGACGACATACTCGTACATTTGCGCGGATCATCCACTACTACACATGTTGAAGTGGAAGTGGAAGATGGAATTAATGTCCCTCTTGGATAAGCAAAATTTCTAACTAATATTAAAAACAAGATGCAACTGATTGATCTAATTACTGTACACAACAGCAAGCTAGCTGCCAAGTGATTCAGGCAGAAGGTGGTGCTGACATCAAGATTGTTTTTACATCAATTGACGAATCAAAGAAGTAAACAGAGGCTATCGTAATTGGCAATGACACCGATTTATTGGTCTTGTTGGTTGTTCATGCTCCAGCCAACAAACAGTTGAAGATGATTGTACCGAAGAAAGGTAACCAAGAAGAAAAAGTTTACTGCACTGGTACATACAGCGTGGTATCGGGGAAATGAAGGAGTTCTCTTGACAGCTTACACTTTCGTCGGATGTGATGCCGTTTCTTCAATTTATAGTAAGGAAAAAATAACGCCTTCTGAAAAAGTGCAAAGTGCAAAGCTGTTGACTTTTAACAACCCAAATGCAGACCCAGATGCGCTAGCTGATGCTGGAACCATTTCTTCCTTTCGATATTTGCATCAACAAATGCAGGTAATTTGCATACTCTGCACCGTCAATGTTACTTGCAGACCATCGCAAAGGAGCCTGTACACACAAATTTGAGGTTGGCTGTACTTTCCCCCACTTTAGCAGCTGGACAACAACACTTTTATAGAGTTTACCATCGAGTGCAGCAGTGGTTCAGTGTCAATAAAGATTCACTAAAATGGGGTTGGAAAAGGATTGGTGGTTATTTGCGTCCAGTTGCAACCACAAAGGCAGTTGATCCTAAAAAATTACGCTCCCTCATTGTTTGCACTTGTGTCAGAAACTGTGAGCATCGTCAGAGTGGCTAGAAATGCTCAAATATGTGCAAGAATTGCTCCGGACATAGGTGCATCAACAGAGATGCACTAATTATTGACGACGGCATCGATGAAGATAATCTTCAACATGAAAAAGAGTTTAACGATTTTTAGGTTACTGATTGCTGTAATTTATTATTATGTAACTACCATGTACGTTGTACATACCACTTTCCATTGAAGAACATTGAGTTTACTGAAAAGCATGTATTGTGAAGAAAAAAAATCAATTAGTTATTGTATTAAGGCTTATTAGATAAAGTTTGTAGTCAACCTTGTTTCAATGCTATCCACATGATTTTATATTTTTAGGAAAATTTGACAAACGATGGAGGTAATTTAAGTGGCTTTAATTATAAAAGCTTAATTGGGAAAGAAGAAAACGATATGATGATTTATCTAAAAGGAAAAATAAGCAAAATGAAGATAAAAACGACAAAGGAGGAGAGCAATGTAGATATATTGTCAGATTCGTACACATAGGCGTACATACATACATACACACATACAAATATTCCTATGTTAATGATGCGTTACTGAGTACTTTTTATAACGAAACATACCCATTTTCAAGTGATTACGGTGAATCCCAAGCTAACTAGAAAATAGTGACATCATTGCCCCCTCAATATCTCCGTAACTCTTGTCTAGAAGTCAAAAATGCATAAGACCATTTTTGTTGTAAATTAAATATAGATTAATTTTGTATAAGATACAGTTTGCGCTAAACCTCATAGTTAACGAGATATTCGCAAAAAACTGTTGAAAACTACCATTTTACCACCTTTCTAGCTTTCTACCCCCCTTCTGCCTAAACCCGAAGCGCAATGTTGTGCAACTTTTTACCACTTACTAAGAGGAGGGTACTAAACAGTTTGCTGCTGGGTAGAACTTTATTTTTGGATGTTTGGGTTAAACCCTTGTTTTATGTACTAAAACCTGGAACCAAGAATGGCCATTTTTGTGACGTCATAGCTCCTCACTCCACAGGCTGAGAAAGCGACAACATGATTTTTCATACTCAGGAAACACCACCGAATAAGAAGATACCACTTGTCGGTATAAACCTACTCAGTCCCACGAAAATTGTTATTTGACGAGTTAATTTAGTTTGGCCTCTCTACTATTTGTTTTATCATGATGTGATTCATGATAATTTGAGCTCCAATGATATCGTTGCCTCTAAATGCCTGCAAAGCCCTCTACAAAATGTTAGATAGTAACGCTTTGAACATCTACGTATAATAAGAAAACAAAAGTTCGCATTTACACAATTGTTACAAATATATTTGATATCTGCAACATTTGATTAGTTAAGGCTTTCCACGTTTCTTATGTTTTAACATAAGTGTGTCTCAAAATGGTCAAAAATGCTTTCATAATTTTCTAGCGCATGTCTTGCATAGTACCGGGTGTTTATAATTGTCTGTGATCGCAGTAGCCATGAAATTAGATCCATACAAATGGCAACCAGTACTATAAAATTTTAAGGTTAGGTGTACAATAAACATAAGCATTATAAGTAGTGTTATTTACGTAGAGATGGTTCCTGTATTCCCCTTTTAAACTTCAGAAAACTTTAGAAGAAAAAGGAAAGAGAAGTTGATGTAGTTATAGCGTTTAATAAAATTTTAAGCAGATTAAATTTGCAGAAGAATGTTTTATTAGAAATTACAAAAGAAAAAAGATCAATTTTCTGCAAGACACAATCGAACCCTTCTTTTTTATTTCTTAATTAATATCGTTAGAACAGTTTATAATTTCTTCAGCAAGTTCATCGATATTTTGAAATGTTCTTCTAAATACGCTATCTTTGAGGTAGCCAAAAATGAAAAAATCGCGAGGAGTGAGATCCCGAGAACGGGCTGGGAACTAGAAGCTACATTTTCTTGAGTTGTATAAGCAGTGGCTCTATCTTGTTACACCAACCATGCTTCCTTTCATTTTCATCGAGTTGCTCGACCAAATTTTCTAGAATTTGTTTTCTATACCTCTGTCCATTAATGGTGCTGTTAAAGCTATTGGTTCAATTCACCTTTTTCTAGAGATCACTATCCAAATACCAAACTGGGGATGTAGTGGAGATGCCAAATATTCACGAGGGTTATCGGTGCTCCATATGCGAAAATTTTGAGAATTTACATAACCTGACTTGAGAAACCAGGCGTCTTCGGTGTAAAAAGTTAAATCTAACAGATTATTGTCAATAGTTTGTAGAAACGAATAGCAGTAATTAACACGTGCTTCAAAACCATGAGGTTGCAACTGCTGATAAACGACACTTTATAAGCATGCATTTTCGAATGATTTGTAACAATTTTATGGCAAGTGCTGAGAGGAAGGTTAGATTTGCTAAGCAACTTGTGGCCTATCTGAAGACTTGTCTTTTACAACTCTTCCAGTTTGCTAAAAGCGTTCAACAGTTCGTCTAATTGTTTGACGTAGAGAATGATCGCCATAATGTTAATCCAGTAAACTAATACAAAATTATTTGATAGTTGTTTAAAGTCGAACATTTAGAAGCAGTCAATAATTAAAAATCCATATAAAATTAGAATACCTATCAAAGAACATATAACTAGATTAATGACCCACACCCTATTAAGAATCTCAAATGCATTACAGTTATTAAACAGAATGATATAAAATATCGAATTAAATGAAAGGTGTCTCAACGTTATAATATTTTACATAATATTAAAGCAATTAACTGAATGGCTTGTAAAATACAATAAGCCAAGCCACCATTGCAATATATTGCCACAATATGTCAAGCCAAAATTATGGTTGTAAACTGTTTTTATTAGCGCAATAAGATCAAAAATATGGTCTTTTTTAAATATAATACCAATAAACAATAAAATTTACTTATCATATAAAGTAGGCCATGGTGTTACTATTTATATTTCGCGAAATCCCGAAAGAAATTACATGAACCATAGAGTACCATAAAGAAGTTTCAGAGATTCTTTATATCGGTTTATGGTATTTTTACATTTAAAATTATAAATAACTCTTTTAAGACCAAAACTTCTGAACTCATTTAGTAGTTAGAAACGTCTACTAAAGAAATAATAAAGCTATAAAAACTTTACAATTATGAGACCGGAAAATTGGTTCCAAGCTGCGATACTGTTTTCACCTCGACCAATCATACTTACAAACTTCGAATATAAACTCCAGTAATAAAACCACCTTAACTTGGAATATAAGCTTTGCACATAGAACCGCAATTAATGGACGCATTTCTCTATTTATAGATGCACTGTTTATTAGAGCTGTAAGCTGAACTTAGTTTATAGGCAGATCCGTAATGTTATAGAGGGTGTGCACATAAATGTTTAATCTGCTTTGCTGCATTCATTCAATTCAAACAAGACCCATTATAGGTATTTAGGATATTAATCGCCTTGTCCTGGCTTCACCTTTGCATAAATATTTAATTTCTACTAAAACGCTACTTGCCTGTTTGCTACTTAAAATACGCATTCCCCTTAGCGATTGTCATATCGATTGCACTAGGGAAAATAATACACCGCGCCGGACGTTTTATTACTTAGTGGTCTTCTACATTTACACATAGTTTGATTATTTGCATTCCCATTAAAGTAAATATTGTAATAAGATGCCTTGAACGTACAATATGAAAGATATATATTACAAAATTTCATTGATGGTTGGTTAGCTTATAGTGCAACAACTTCAAGATGTATTAATGGACTTTTCCATTGATCGTTTATTTAGGAGTTAAATTAATGCATAGAAAATCGTTGATTAATGATCTGTATTATGA
The DNA here is from genome assembly GCA_940337035.1 of Agriotes lineatus. Lineage (NCBI taxonomy): Eukaryota > Metazoa > Arthropoda > Insecta > Coleoptera > Elateridae > Agriotes > Agriotes lineatus. The sequence continues at coordinate 82,858,514 of OW679197.1, read as the reverse complement.
ATGATTTTCTATTATTAAACGATTTTCTAATCAATGATGCCATTAAAATAACAATTACATGAAATACATAAAAAGAATAAATAAATGTCAAAACTATGAGTGTCAAACGCATAAAACGTAGGGTAAACTATATAGTATATACAGGGTGAGTTTTTTAAAATGTTACAAGGCAATATCTCGAGAACGGTTTTAAATATTTTTATGAAATTTTGGTGAGGTAATAGGGATATGGGGGCACATATTTAACCATATTTTTTATATTATTTTACTCCTCTCTCTGTTTTGAGGAATGGGAGGTAACTTTGGAATTTTAAATGAGATGATGTGTTTTTGTGTCGAACATTCGAATTTACATGAAAAACTACGTATGTGGTCAAAAAAAATTTGACTTGCTCCCCTGGTTATAGAATTATGATTTATATGGTATTACAATAAAGAAATAACTTACTTACAACTTAATTTCAAATTATTTAAAGTCTATTATGCCTAAAAGGTTGTTCAAAATTTCCCCCTTCAACTTCCAAACACTTTCTCACTCTTTGTCTAAATGAATTTCGTACCCGCTCTAACATTTTAGGTGTCACTAGTAAGCAGGCAGAACGGATTTGGTCTTTCATACAATCTGAAGTTGTAGGTGCAGTTGCCATAATTGTATCCTTTATAAAGCCCCACAAGAAGAAGTCAAGGGGGGTCAAATCTGCAGACCGAGCAGGCCAGTTGACCGGACCAGCTCGACCAAATATTTCATTTAAATAATTACGGGCCCGTATTGCATAATGCTCCGTGTGGGGTTGTTAGTCCCCCATCGGGAGCCTCCCCATATCTATGGGTGCTACCGGGGAAATGATATACCCGTGCCGGACCGAAACTAACATATCGATGGGCAGCAACGTCGATATTAATGCTATAAGCGGATGTTAAAGAAACAGGAACGGTTAAAGCACCAATTCATATCAGACGTGGAATAAATGATATTGAAATGGCTGAGATATTGCGATGGGGAAGGCAAGCGGAAACCACCTCATTAATTTCCCCAGTAAAAATCATCATGGCAGACACAAAATGAGAATAATTTTACTGATCATGGAAATTGGAAGCCAAGATCCGGCAGGAGAGGAAACTACAGGGTCGTCATCATGCGAAACCCCTGTCAAAGAAATAAAAACACACAGCTAAATAAACAATTAAACGAACAGACAGGAATAAAAAGACCCGAAATGACGATGAGACTCTCTACTTGGAATGTTCAAAGTATGTATCAACCAGGAAAACTACATAACATCATCTAAGGGATGAATAAAATAAAGATCAATATTCTAGCAATCAGCGAAACAAGATGGCCTAATTCCGGACAATGTTCAACTGACAACGGAACAATATATTATTCAGGAAACAGCGATATCCAACACAGACATGGAGTAGCCATCCTGGTAAACAAAACAAGTAATAGAGCAGTAGAAGGATTTCTCCCTATCTCAGAAAGAGTAATGGTGTTACAATTAAAGACAACCCAAGCTAGACTTAACCTAATACAAGTATATGCCACAACTACGGAAGGGAGCGAAGAAGAGATAAAAATATTCTACCAATAAATACAACAGGTGATAGAACTTGTAAAAAGTAGAGACATAACAATAGTTATGGGTGATTTTAACTCGAAAATAAGCAAAGAATGCGTCGGTAAACTCTTCGGACAATATGGATTAGGAGAGCGCAATGAACGGGGAGACCGGTTGATACAATTTTGCCAAGAAAATAATCTAGTGGTCAACAACACCTTTTACAAGCTACCAACAAGGAGACTGTATACATGGCGAGCCCCATCAGAAAAACCAAATAAGTTTCGCGCTTTCTTAAAACTTCTTTCCGTTTTCCTCTTATTCTTTTTTCCTCTTCTTCCTTTTTAGCTTGCAGTTTTTTTCTTGATTTTTTTCCATCGAAAACTTGTTAATACTATAGGAAATCTCTCGCTTTGGTTCTTTCCTGTTCTCTCAGGAGTTTTTGGCCAAATTGTATAATCTTGTAGAGGTGTCTAATAAATCTTCATTATTTTCATATATTGGTATCGGTATGCATTCTTTCTTTGAGTCAGGTTGGTCCTATTCGACGTCATTAGTCTCTTGATTATGGTTTTTGTTTAATTATCTCTCTCCTAAAGCATTCATATTTGGATCAACTCCACTTATATTATTGTCATTTAACATTACACTTAGTAATTATTATTCTTCATCATCGATAGTCAGATCATATTCATTGCTCCCTAACTTTAATTTTGCTCTTTAGGATCCTGCAGCACAGTAGTGTCAACTGCCTCCATCACGATATTGTTGATTGAATTTTCAACTTTCATGTTTTGGTCGGCATAGACAAAATCCAAATTTTCTATGTCAAAGACTTGATCTAAACTGTTTCCTTCATGGTTATTAGATGTATGAGGTATCCAATTCGAAATTTCGGATGTATTCTTGAGTTTCTGTTTTTTTTATTTAAATTCTTGATATATTCTGTGTAACAACCGAAATTCATCGGTATATTCAAAATGTTCATCAATTCCTTTAAGTAATTAAATTTTTTTCTTCTCTTACTATATCCTTAAATTGTTTGTAAGAAATATATACTTTATTTTCTACATTACACTGTTCAGTGGTGATATTGTTTGGGTTATTCATTCCAAAGCATTTAGTGAGGTCAATAGCAGATGGGTTCCAGGGGTACAAACCGCTGGCTCTAAAGCCAGTGTCCGCCTTAGTCCATTTCTTCACCACAGACTTTAAAACACGAGCAAATCTTTCTTTGATTAGTGCTTCCCGAAGATTCTTTAGTTTATATTCTAAAACAGCTCCCTTCCATCCTGTTTACACTGGTTTAAAAGCTTATACATGGCTAGGTTGAATTATCCTGGTGGCATTTGGATAAATTGCTACCAATATAATCTCCAATTTGGTGCAAAGTTGACTTAATTAAAAAATGCCCATCTACAAAAAGAATCACTGGAAATTTAACTCCAGTCCTTTTCAGACATAGATGTAATATGTTTCACATATATAATTATAAAAGATCTCCTTTTATCTGCGCAATAATTCGTATATCTGAATTATACACATTAGAAAATCGGTCAGAATCTGCGTAACTATACGAATTTGTAACGTCATAAATTTTATTCCTAGATTTTTTACGCCTGTCTCGTTAGGAAACCTTTCTACATAGCAAGTAGAATGTTCTTGTATGACAAGTCTAATAAAGTCGTATTTAGAGTTCTGTTTTGTGGTATCACAAATTATTAGGGAATTGGACGGACTTGTTGGCACCCCTGGCTTACTTGAAGGCTGCACTGCATCTTAAAGGTTAGTGAACGTTAGCTACACCTCCTTGCACCATTGTGTACCTAGGAATCTATATTCTAGCCCTTTTACTTGTAACCGAGACACTCAAACTTAGCCTATAGGAAGCGTTACTTACGATAGGGGCGAGCACATGTTAGCTGCTCGTATGGCTAACGTATGCAGAGAATAGTAAACGCATGCACGAGCTCTACCCGTAGCGGATGTACCCCCATAGTGCTGCTGATTGTATTGGGTTCCACCTGGTTTCACTGCTCTTGAACGGGCCATTCCATCAGCCAACGTAAGTCAGCTGGATACGACGACCATCCTGGCAAACCTTCCAGAAAAGTCACGCCCAAGTTATCTGGTGAACTTCGTGGAGGTCTGTCAGGAGGCCGCATTCACTTGTTGATAGCATCATATGCCGAAACTCTCGCGTGTTTCTTGTCTGCAAGGTTATGTAAACTTTTAGCACCTATAAACTCTAGTCACTATAGCCCCGGATTGTAAAAATGACGTTTTATGATAGCACTGTTGAATTTCTATTGGTTTTTTGTTACTACTAGGTTGGACAACGGAAAAGCGTAATTTTCAAAATTTGCGTTTTTGTTACCTGGCAACTTTTATTTATTTTTGCTTAAGTCGGTTTGAAATAAAAAATATTTTGATTTAACCATAACCTATAATTTAGTTTTGACATTAGTAACTTAATTAATTGTTTCTAATTACCCATAACTTGACTTAAAAGTATTAACCATGATATAATGGATTGTTTTTAATTGGATTTTGACATTGACAATCCGGGACTAAAGTGAATCGAGTTTAGTTGTATCTACCATTTTGGACTTTTAATAGCTACGTTTTTATGGAATATTTATCACATACTGAACTGAATTGTGTACTTACCTGTTTGCTTATATAATTCACTTTTCTAACGCGTATTATCTTGACTTTATAAACTCTCCGATAACTGTCAAATTGAAATAAGTTTGCCCAAATGGAGCTTATCAAACTACTTGGAGTGACTGTAGCTCCACTACAGTTCACGGCACGCTAACCGTTTATATTAATTTGCCACTCACTTACATTTTTTGCAACTTAGGGTTTTGAGAGCTTGCAAGTAGGAGGCTTTGGGTTAACTGCAGAAGTAACTATAAATTTCTACTAGGGAATAGCAGAACCCCGTAAGGCCTTACTACACTGATTTATCCCACACTGTCAAAATTTTTAATATCAAGTACCCGGTTTATAAGCTATCTTCCGGGGTCGACTGTTGCACCTTTTTTATCCCACCCCTTTTGGTAGATCTCTGCTTCACAGAGTGGGTAATAATAAACGAGTCATTGGTGGATATAAATGTATTTATTCTCTTATTACATTCATTGAATCTCTACTTTACAGACTGCGTAATTATAGGCGAGTCACGTGGGGATACAAATGTATTCTTTGATTACAAGCTATACAATCAATTACAATCAGGTTACTCTTTCAGGAAAAAGTGGTCCACTGTACCAGATAATTTTTGGCGGATCGCTACGCAGTATTTTCAGTCTGTCTTATTTATTATATTTATTGTATTTATTATATGTTATTAGTTATGATATTTAATGTTTTTCGCTGCATTATAGGACCATATAGGTAGACGTTGTTGAAAATAAATCCCATTATTATCTTGAGTTGGTATTATTTTTGGAAGTAAGATATATCTCAACCTTGGGGAGGCCCGACGCAAGGATTAATACTGCGTCAACGACCGGCCACCCTTTTCTTTGTTAGTATCTCTTTCAGTTAAGCATAGCTTCTTTGCTTCGATGGAACCTCGACCCTCACGGCGAGTTAGCCGACCTAGGCCGATATCTACCAACCGGGAAAATATTTCATAACTGCAGTAATTTTCCATTTTTTAAAGCATAGCTTGTTTATATGTCCTACTTTTAAATATATCCCAATCCAACGTAAAAGTATTACACGTTTTCCACCCCAAACCAGCATTTTATAGTATCGTGCAGAATTTTGGCCTGGTGTAAAGTTTATCTTCATTCTACTAGAACTGCCGTTTACACACAGGGTGACCGGTTTCAAAACCAAACACAGCACTTTTTTTTATTTTTTGGAAACGAATAGTATCTCTCACGTAGCTGATGTCTGAGGACTTTCAGGTACCCCCCCTTCCACCCCCTATAATTTAGAGTGTTGATCTAGGCAACCTTTTTTAAATTAAATTAAATATTTCTAGTAACCTTATGCTATACCATGCTTTTGCTATGTTCGGTTATGAAACTGGTAACCCGGTATAATTAACCTATTACTCTCCAAGCTATTATAATGTTTTAATATAGATCTATTAATTGTGATTTACGTAATACTGTGGGCAAGTGAAACATTTACAAAGATGGGATTACTTCTACAGCCGACCAACGACAACTAACTCATATTTTTACGATGTACGCACATGTTTGTACAACATTCATAAAAGTTAAAGTATAAAATACGTTCTCTATGTAAAGTTGAACATAGTTACATTGCTTTTAACATATCTTTCAGTGACACTAAGTCCTTCTGTCAACTAACAATCTTAAGTAAATCTTCCTATTCTTTGAAATATTAAATCCAGTACATACGTTTCGCATGGGAGTCGATACTGTCGCAGTAAGTATTCTATTGAGAATAAGAAAAACATTTTAGACGCTCTTAATTTGACTACTTTCATAGTTTATTACACAAGGGCATTGATCATGTTATGTATTGAACCCCCGAAAACATAGACGACGTATTTCGAACGAAATGAATTTTTTATTCGAAAGAGACCCAAAAATCTGACAAATGAAGATTTGTCGTTGCTACTCGTACTTCCCTCGTTGCTCTTCTCGAACAAATTGTTGATTACTCTCGCAGACGCACAATGGAAAAAATAAAATGGCAAACAGCAGAAAGCCAGATTAATTAATCGAGCAAAAACATGAGTTCGAATTGTGCTCCAAACTATAAAGTTGGATTTGTCTCTCCTGCCCTCCAATCGCAAACGCCATTCGAATACTTCTTAGTTGTCAGTTTAATCAAGCGGAGAGATTCGTTGATACAGTTTTTCGCCCCTTCACGCCGAATTTGTAATTCGCTCGCGTTTGGACTTTACTGAGGGAATAAGCAGAATTCGCTTTGAAAATTAAAGAATACGTCGCTGTAATACAGCGAGAAATGCTGCAAGACAGTTCCCAAGTAATTGTCTTTTGAAATGTGAAAACAACAACTAAGATGGCTGAAGTTAATATAGATAAAAATGTTTCGGCGAAGCACTACCTTCAACAAAAATACCTAGCTGAAATTAATATTTCATAGGTCTACGGGAGTTATTTATATCCTTGGCGTCGTAGTTACAAAGGCGCAAACTAATTAAATGTCCAGTACTTTTTACCTATCTGCTAACATTAGAATGGTTCATATTTGCCTCCGATGTTAATTTTCTTTTAAATTAATTTGTTACTATTTGAAATCATTTCAACAACAAAGAAACTGAATATCCTGCATACTGTATTCATAAAATATATTAAAGAATTACTTTAAATTATAGTTTTAATTTCGAACTTTATATACTCGTTTTCTTGCATACTAAATGAGAACAATATGACATGGCTTTCACTTATGTTACTAAAATTAACAAAAACGAACGTATATTGATGTCTGTTACTATATTGATATTCTAGCGTTTTAGACTATAAATCGATGCATTTGTTGATAACGTTAAATATTTTTCATATATTATAGGCATATTGCCTTTAATAAGTGAAATAGTTTAGAAATAACACACGATATCTAACATACTATTTTTCTATTTACTAAAGATGTATAATTAAATAAAAATATATTAAATTACACTCTGTTAGCGGCAAAAGTTGTTTACTATAGTTTCCCTAATTATTTTAAAATATTGTAATGCTTTCTTCTTCTTCTTTACGTGACCTATCCATTTTAGACATTCTGAACAATTGATCAGATGTGAGGTTAAACCACTGGCGTAGATTATGTAGCCAGGAGTGTCTTCTCCTTCCCGGACCTATTTTACTATGTATCTTTCCCTGGATTATCAATTGCAGTAATCAATATTTGTCCTGCCTCATTATATGGCCGAGGTATTCCAATTTCCTCTTATTAATTGTAATGCTACGAGAGTATATTTGAGGGCTCGTAGCTAGACCCAGTGGAGAAAGCCTGCAGTTATTTAAATGATGTAATTACCACATAACATGAGCGCCAACAAGTTTTTCAATTACAATAAATATACTCAGATACGTCAAGAACTTATAAACTCAAATTAGTCGCAGCAGTCAAAACACAATATCTGAAACACAAAAGATAGCAGTAACGAAATCAGATACTAAATGATATACTCACGTGCGTTAGATATTATAAACAAAGCTGCATATAATAACCAGTACATAAATAATATAAATTTTGATTATGCGATACTCATTCGAACGGGACACCCCAATTTAAAGCTATCATAGCAGTGATTACTACGATACCAATATATAACCAGTAAAATGTGCAATTGCATATTATATACAGCTACAGCTTATTTTCCGGGATTGTGGTTCGAATATCATTAACACAACGTATTAGGTTGCACTACTTAACCGAGAGCCTTACGCTTATGCCAGAGGTGAGAAACGTGGCCCCAAACAGCACTAGGCTTTCATGGTGCACAAATATCGCAGAAGCCTCCAAAGCCCCCGGGTGACGTTTGAAGTGGAATTCTCTAGCAAGCGGAATCATTGCTGATTTTTACCATGCAAGTAACGTCTTTCGCCCTCTTGGTGACGCTAAAAACCCCGGACAAGGGTCACTTGATTGCAATTACGTTATTACAATTTGAAATTAAAGAAACTACACTCGCCTTGCATATTACGATCAGCCAAAACGACAACAAATCCTGTGATTATAACCCATCCTGGGACGTGGACAACATGTCCCAAAAGTGTCCAATGCTCGAATCCGCATACCAGCGAAGCTTCCACGAAATTTGAAGCTCAGAACTAAACTTGGAGCACAATTCACAGAATCTTTCCGAAAAGAGTGATACATTTTTTCAGGCAAAACAACCGAAAACAAAAAGCTTGTTATAAAACAGCTGCTCCGACTGCCCATAAAACAGATTACAAACGATAAGGCTGCGTTTATACAATGACCGTGTTCCAATGAAGGAGCTTTTACACGGCTATAAATTATACACAAAATAAATTGTCATGTTAATTACGCCTTTGACAGTGAACAACCTACAAACAAATTAAAATTCACCAGTACGCGATTTTGCAAAACAGTTTATAATATAGTGCAACAATAATAATAATCACTTAATAATAGTTATTTTACATATGCAAGATTATACATTTTATATTCAATCCTATACCCTTAAGATAATTCTCCGGAATTTCGATTTTAACCAATGCAAGTGGTTTTGCTGAAAGCTATAAAATAAAGCATAATATGAAAAGTATACCCATGCCTTTCTCAGAATTTGCAAGAAATATAAACATTTCAAGATGACATTACTTAACTCACATTTGATTACATTGAAAAATGCAACTAGTATATTAGCGCAACAAACAAATAAATTTAGGTATTAGTATCTAGTTTCTAAAATGTTATACTTATTATTCACACGATGATAATTACTACAACTTTCCTTTCAGTTGATTTCGAAAGCTTTCACGACCATTGTCGTTATATAATGAACGATCCGGGTTTGGACAATGTTATTGTTGAGATAGAAGCAACTTCCTCAAAAGTAAGAAGCAAAGCAACACGAATTTTCAATTTTCAATTATTATTTATAAGCCTACAGACATCAGTATGAAAAAATAGCTGGCAGTGGCGGTGTGTTATAAACAAGGTGCAAGATAGTTTTTATTATTTTATTGAAGCAAACTCTGCTAATGCAGGGGCACCTGACAATAATTCTTCAAAAATGCTGGATGATAAAACTTACCTTAAAGCAACTTGGTGGGTATTACTGCTGAAAACGCTAATGTCGTGTTAGGCCAAATTCATAGTATGCAAGCACTTTTGGAGAATAATACAAATCCAAAAATTATTGTTGTATGCTGTACATGCTATGCGTAGTTCATCTGCATGTGAAGCTGCTGGAATTCATTAACTTTGTTTTTCTAAAATAAAGTTCTTAATAGACATATGCCAAGTGCATAAGAAATATTAAATGGTTTCAATAACAAAATTACAAAGTGATTATTCTTCAATTATATCTCAAATGTTGTTAACAGACACAATTTTGAATTGCACAGTAAAACACCGAAAGTTACATTACTACCTGAAAGAGCTAGAAATGTGTATAAGGTAACTTTGATGCATTTAATTAAGAAAACTGTTATGATTAAATGTAAAAAAATCTATAAAGGACTTTACTCAGAACTTTTCCCGCAAGATGATGTTGTGACAATAAACAATTTTAAAAATCAAGGAAAAATAGGGGTAAAATGATGTTCACACAAATGAAACACTTTTAATGCAAATTACATCAATTTTCGCGGTGGCGATGGGATTCGAACTTCATCCCCTAGAACGAGCTTGCGAATGCGATTTCAAATCGGCGCGGTAGCCCGAAGTAACGGAGGCGTTTGTTACCTCGCCCACTAAGGACGCCTCTAATCGGTAAGATGCGGTGCCTTAAATACAACGCATTTATTGTTGACCCTTGTTCTATTTTTTAGAACATTTATCTTGTATCTGTTGTATGCCATTTTCGTCAAGGGTAAAGCCTGAGCTATGTAAAATTATCACTTTTATCTATTTCTCAGTTGTATCAAAAATAAATAACATTTTATTTTACTAATGTGCTCACTCTGTATATTTCGGGTCCCAAAATATACCCTTTTTCGTCAAAGGTAGAAACCTGAGCTATATGCAAAATATTACTTTCATATAAATAATAATTCTTGAGTTAAAGCAAAAATAGACAATTTTATTTTTTAAGGTACTCACCTTGTATATTGAAAATTTCCCGGTTTCATGCCACGAAGGCATATATAATCCGCATGCAAAATATAAATAGTTTTTGAGTTATACCGCCAACAGACAGACGGTATTGAGGAAACCTGTTTTTCGTCATCTAGAGACACTGAAACGCCATTACAATACTTCCTTCGTTTTTTAGACGTAGGATGTAATAAAATTGATAGTATAATTGCGACTGGATCATCTAATTTTATAAAAATATGAAGTATGTATTTTGGATCAAGATTAGAATTATTTATAAATGACAACAAGAATATCGATACGGCTGAACTCCGTCGTTTCAAGCAATTTTTACATCGAGCTATGTAAACAAATGAAACAAAGAATCGTTATCATAAATTAAACAATGCGTTGTGCTTTGATCCTAGAACAGTAACATCAGGCAGCATCACTTCAATAGCACTACCAAAAACTTATTTTTCAATTTACAAGTACAGTCGTGTGCAAATAAATCTGGGACAGTGTTTTTTTCACATGCAGATTCAGTTAAGAATTTGAAGAATATTTCCATGGATTTCCTCTTATTAGAGAGAGTTACGGGTTTCAGTACCTGTTAAAGTTTAATGTAACCCTTTCTGATAGCAGGAAATCCATGGAGATATTCTTCAATTCTTAACTGAATCTGCATGTGAAAAAAACACTGTCCCAGATTTATTTGCACACCACTGTACATTTAGAAGAACTGAACACGAAGTGGCCTTCGGCTAGGAAACGTGTCCTGTTTGTTCTATTTGTTCTGTAAATGTGGTTGGTTTCCAAGCCCGCTGACCGTCCCTAGTTAAAAAATCTAAGTTTCGTGAAATTTCATAACTACACTCTGGAGAAACATTTGTCATATCGCTTGTAGAACCACGAAAATTTAGCCCGTCGACATTCTTGGCGGTAACAGTTTACTTTAGCATGAAACGCTAAAATCCGGTTTTTTTTGGAATCCCTAGAAAAACGCCATGCCGAACAAAAAGTAAGTACAGAGAAGTCGGCGGAAAAGCGTTTTTAAATACAAAACTTACAAAAATCCATCAGAAATTCCGAAAAAACACGAAAATCACCGGCGAATTGACATAAACACGTCATTTTATTTCGGTGGGCACGCAACGCAGACTGTAGCTCGAATATGTTACTAAACTCGAAAAACACCAGGGGCAGCACCCATTGATTTAAAATAAATAGATAGAATGAGGGAAAACTCCAGTATAGTAGACCACAACCTTTTAGTGGGTACTAAGTACACACAAATCTTAAACTGCAGCTAACCTAAAATCACTCCTGGGCATGAGACAGAAGTGGTCTATGATACTGCATTTTAGCCAAAATATTTACTAGATGCCTTTATACTTTTATATTCGTTGGAGCTGCGCTACACCGTTTAGGGTATTTTAACGACATTTGGCAACGTAGCTATCGCTGGAAGTGTCAACTGTGTTAGTTGAGGTACATTTTAGTTTGGTATTTACTTGTTGAAAATATACATTTTTCGCCTCTTCCGACAACAGATTAGAGTTCAGCAGACTGTAAACCATAGGAATACTGCAAAACCGCTTCCAAAAGTTGCAATTTAAGCGTTTCAAGCTAAAGTAAATAATTACCTTCTTGGCACTCCATTTTGCTCGGCCACGACTACAATCTTCAAAGCTTGTAAATCTCGATAAACCATTGATGGCTCCCAAGGATTGCGTTCCACTTCCCTTCATTTTCTCATATTGCCTACGATTGAGATTACTACACCCATATATGTTATTTCATTCATCATCTATAACCTCTTTTACCTTTCAGTGTCGAGGACTATTCATACTTCCGGGGAAGTGTAACGGAGGCTCATTACTGAGATAACGGCTTAAGATAAAATGTTTTTGTTTCGCCGTGGTATAAATCAATGTCCAACAAAATGCCTAATTGTCTAGATATGTAAGTAGCGCCCTCCTTATCGGGGTAATTTTAAAATCAATACTGAGGAAACCACACGTAAAAATAAATACTTATTAAGCTCTGTTTATGTAGGCCAAACAACACAAAATACCTCTCGTAATTATATTTTAATAGTTATTTACAATACAAGTGCATAAAACTAGTCTTTAGTCACGAGTGGGACAGTGTTAAAACGTGAGTAAGCGAGCGTTTTAAGCCCCGCGAGTGACTAAATATGATTTACGCATGTGTATCGTACAATATTTTATCTACGATAGAATCTAGAAAATACGATAAATATAAAAAATGTTTTAGTGTAAATTAGAATTACTGCATTAATAACAGGTTTGCCCTGATAATAAAAACTTCACCCAAGTAGCCGGTCGTAATTTTGCGTGTTTAAAATTTTTAACCTAGGCTAACTGACAACGTAGCTAAAGAAATCATGTTATTACACGGACGTTTTACAAACTTAAAACTGCTAACTAAAAGTCAATTTTACACACTGTCGTAGAGAGTAGTATATTATGTAACCATTTTTATAAACTTCACTTTAGTCACTAGTGTCTATTCGAGTTTATATAATGTGTTACATACTATACTTTTTCAACGACCGCAAGTTTAGACAATATAACATCATATTATTTCATTAAGATTTTGAATTGTAGGTTACGTTAAATTATGCTCAACAAACGTCAATGTTGACTGTTGAAAACTAACTTGATTTTAGTTCGGCTGTGGCTAATGAAGCAAATACTGTTTGAACCTAACTTCACCCCGTGACTGAAACATCGTCGCTAACTTCAGCCCGTAACTAAGAGGCTCTTTAGTCACATGTTATGAAGCGACAGATACAGTTGAGTGTGTTAATAGTATATTATGTATCAAGTTTTATAAACGTCATTTTAGTCACGAGTTTTATTAAACACGAGCGAAGCGCAGCGGAGCGAGTGTTTAATAAAATGAGTGACTAATAAGTTAATAAAACGAGTTGCATACTATACTTTTTCTACGACCACAAATTTAGAGAATATAACATCATATTATTTCATTAAAATTTTGACATTTATTATATTAGGTTAAATTATGCATGACAAACGTCAAAGTGACGGTTGAAAACTAACTTGATTTTAGTTTTGGCTGTGGTTAATAAAGCAAATACTATTTGAATTTAACTTCACCTCATGACTAAAACATCGTTGCCATCTTCAGCTCATGACTAAGAGGCTGTTTAGTCATAGGTTTTAAAGGAATGATTAAAAGGTCACTTAGCGACTTGTATGTTAGTATGTTAAATGCCATTTTAGTTGCAGAAGTAGAAAAATGTCATTTTAGTTACCTACGGGAGTAGAAAAACACATTTTCGTATAGCAATTGCTATACTACCGCCATCCTCATAGACTCCCAAAATTAACTTGCCAAGTTAAGTTTGGTTAGAAAATCCATGTAAAATTGACAGTTGTTCCTACAATGCAACTATAAAATGTATTCTACCTTAATAAAAACAAACACAACTGCATAAAACCTTATAGAAATTAATTCAAAAAGGAAATACCGTTTTAAAATAAACGTTCAAAATCTCGAAGTAGGATTCAAATAAATTCTATTTTTTACAGAATATTACCAACGCAATTTTTCAGATTGAATATACGGAAGGGGCCATAATTATATATAACAGCAATAAGATAACATGAACAACAAAATAGAATGCTTGAGTAAGAAAGAGATGACCATACGATAAAATTATTTTAGTAGGCATGTTTAGTTGACTTATGTCATAATTAAAATAAGTGTCATGCCTACTCGAATATTTACTACTATGTTTATCTCTTTCTTACTCGAGCAATTCGTGTTATTTTCTTGTTCATGTTATCTCATTGCTGTTATATACAGTGTGTAAAAAAAGTCTGGAATATAGCAAATATTTCAGAAACTACCGGAGATGAATTTTTCAAAATTGCCAGACTTATATAGGTAAAAACGGCTCATCTAGGAAGGACAAAACCGTTTCTGTAACTGTACAGGGTGAGTCAGAAAAAATACCAACTTTTGTATTTTAAATTGGACACCCTGTATATTAACGAGGAATCAAATAGTCCTTTAAAAGACAAATTCAACGATATAGGGTTTGACGGATTTATCTGTCAAAATGGAAAATGTGGGGTGACTTAAAGAATAAGGTTTACAACAATAGATCGGTTAATATTGAAGCTCCACTGAGAGATCTTTTTCTAAATTAAAAATTATTAAACACTTTTTGCTAAGTAAGATGAGCCAAATACGCCTAAAGAGTTTTGCATTACTCAGTATCGAGAAAGTAAGAGCCAGTACTCTTGGTTTTAATTCACTGATAGATATGTTAGCTTTAGCAAAGTCTCGCAAAGGAGAGTTTAATTAAAGTGCTATACCTACATATTTATATATCTACCGGGTGAGTTTTTTAAAGTGTTACAAAGCGATATCTCGAAAACCGTTTACAATATTTTCATGAAACTTTTGTGAGGTAATAGGGAGATGGGGGTACATATTTAAACATATTTTTGACATTTACCTCCTATCTGTGTTTTGAGGGGTGGGTTGTAACTTTAAAATTTTAAATAGGATGATGTACTTTTGTTTATAGAATTCCAATCTACGTAATAAATTACGTATGTCTATAAAAGATTTTTTTGATTCGCTTTTGTTTACGGAATTATGATTTATTAGGTTATAAAATTCAAAATGTGAAATTTTCGTTAAAACGTCAAAATTCTCAACTTACATAAGTAGAAATAATGCATTTCTATGAAAACGAATTCTAATTTTGAAATAAATATACTTGATTTATTGCTAAACTGTCACTTTATTGCCAAGCAGCAGATAATATCTGCCGCTGACGAGCGGCAGATAAAGTTATTATCTGCCGCTGACAACTTTATCTGCCGCTCGTCAGCGTATAAAAACGTTTGAAGAAAAAATACTATATGTTATTCGGAGCAAAAGTATCTTTGTGTTTGGTGGCCAGTAATTATTTCGAACAAAGATCTTTGGAACCGAACAAATCAGGTGGACATTAATATAGAAATTAGAAGAAGAAAATATGGATGGTTAGGGCATACATTGCGAAAAAATGAAACTGAAATTTGCAGAAAAGTTTTGATTGGGACCCTTAGGGTTTCAGAAACAGAGGACGCCCGCGAAAAACGTGGAGGAGAACTGTAAAACAAGAGACAGGAACGACTATAGCACGTCTGAGCCAAATAGCAAAGGAAAATGACAACTGGAGAGAATATACGAATACCCTATGTCCCAATAGGGAATAATGGTATTATTATTATTATTATTATTATATTGTTATCTGTAATATAATTTTTCTTAATGTGTGTCTGTCTGTCTTTGGCACAAAATCAAACTCACGTTCCGGCTTCGCAGATGTTTATATTTGTTTTTCTTATCTTAGCGGTCGGCTCGCAGCTTGGCCTTCGGCGTATCCTATTTCACACGTGCCCCACACGTGCGCGTAGCGCGCCGTTTGCTTGTATTTAATTTAAAAGGATTGAAACATCTAAATCTGTTTTATTTTGCAGTAAGTAACCTTTCATGTTAAGAAAAGAGCTTATTAATTTTCTTTTAAATTTAAAGTGTTGCATGACGAAAAATTGCCCCCCCCCTCCCTCTTTTTTCTGAAACTTCTGGTCTACAGCGATTATCATTTATTCTTGCACACCGGCGCCAAACCGTCTTGTTACGCCACTGAATGTAACACACCGTATGAATGATGAATTTAATTTAATAATAATATCCAGATATTCAATGCGTATCATGTGATGTAACAGTTGTATGTTTTAACTGGTGAGGTTGTAATAGGCAACCAGAGTGGTTGTTTACAGGACGTAGAAAAAATAACTTGAATTTATAACCGGCGATAAATAATCACATTAAGGGTTAAATTCCCATTAATTGTGAAGAATAATAATTGAATATTTGATACGTAATAGCAATATAGTATTCTTTACGATCAAATTTGACCGTAAGTCACAAGTATTATTCAAAATAGAATTCAAGATTGTTCGACGCCATTTAAAGTGGTATTTTACTTCTAAACCAGTAAAAAAGTAAAATCTGGTGTGATAAGCGCACACAACTTCCTTTTACACTATCTTATTATTAGCCAAAAAATTTATTTTAAATTTTTAAGCATTTGCAGTTAAGCAATTCTACAAAAACGGTACAAAATTGAGCGTTAGTTGAAGAGACAAATTTTCTCTAGAATTTTAAGCTGAATTCAAAAATGTAATAATATATTTGGTGTTCTATTTAAAATAGGATTAATAACAAAAATTAAAAATCAAAAGAAACCCATTTTGGAAGTATTCAACTGGAAAATCATTTATCTCACATCAATACACATTAAAATTGTAATAAAAATGTGAAGTTTCAAACACATCGTTAGAGCCGTTTTTGAAAAAAATCGAAAAAAAAACTGAAAAAATCGAAAAAAAAAAACTGAAAAATTACAAGAGTAAACACCTACTTCCGGTTATGCGGTTTTTTCAAAAGCTTGCTGTCGCATCTACATAATATACAAAATTTATATATGAAGTTTCAACGCCATACCTCTTTTCGTTTTTGAGATATTCTGTTCACAGACAGACACACACACACGCACACAGACAGACCAATGAAAAAAAATGTTTTTTGGGTTCAGGGGACACTAAAACGTGAAGATATGTTGAAAACTCAATTTCGAATTTTTGGGGTGAATCCAATACTTCCTTTATTGTAAAAAGAACGAACAAGTGAGTGTTTGTGGTATGCTGTTGGACTGTCTATCCACATAATAAGGGGATCAAAAAGCTGCAACGAATTTCTATTTGGTCGTAAACAACCAAGGAGGTGTTCGCTGACTAGCATCCACTTAGGAGCTGGGATAACACTCAGGTACAAAAGATACTATCAGAAGGTTAGTGTCCATTTCTTCACTAACATTACGAAGTATACCGGGTGACGATGAGACCAGGGCCATGCTTATATCTTCTTTATTTATTAATCGATTTGGATAAAATTACTAGACATAATTTCTGATTGGCCGATAGATATAGTCAAAATGGCTGACTTCCGGTTTTACCGAAAATGATACTAACTTTGATTTTTTAAATGGAACACCCTGTATATTTTATGTTTTTCTAAATCTACGAGTCAAACTACATTGCCAAATTTCAATTTTTTTTAAACAAAAAAATTATTTTTTCAATTTTTATTTTTTACCATAGAAGACCTTGACTTGAAGAAACCTATTCTAATTGACCCTAGCAGCTCTTAATAATTGATTAATTAATTTTCAGTTTCAGATAAAGATAAAGTAGTGCATGATGCATATAGTTAGATTGGTTTTCTATCTAATGGCAAGATGGCCCTTAGTAGGTGCCATTTAAAAAAAGTGACTTTTTCTTAAAAAACGAGTTTAGCAAATTATATTCTTTTATTAAAGGTTTGTTATTGACCTTATTGATAAAATAGCTATTATTAAGAGTTGCTAGAGCCAATTAGAATAGATTTTTCCAAGTCAAGGCCTTCTATGGTAAAAAATAAAAATTGAAAAAATAATTTTTTAATTAGAAAAATTGAAATTTGGAAAGACTAATATATGTAGTTTGACTCATAGATTCAGAAAAACATATACAGGGTGTTCCATTTAAAAAAATCAAAGTTAGTATCATTTCCGGTAAAACCGGAAGTCAGCCATTTTGGCTATACCTATCGGCCAATCAGAAATTATGTCTAGTATCTTGGTATAAAATGTTATCTGATTCATAAATAAAGAAGATATAAGCATGGCCCTTGTCTCATTGTCACCCGGTATAGCAAGTTTGGTGCGGCAAATCATTTAAATAATTGTAATTATATATTTAGAAATTCATTTAGAATAATTAATTTTCTAAATTTGAATAGTGATTTGACTATTCGACGTATTTCGGTCATTATAATTTGAAATTTATATTTTTGGATTAGAGTATTTTAGAAGCATAATTTAAATCAAGTTTAGATTTTTAAACATTTGATTAAAATATTTTGTCAGGCCAAACTTTGAAGCATTACTAACGAACTGAAGTATAAGTTCAATTTTGTGTAGTACCTAAAGAGTGTATTTGATTAACGAAGTCAAATAATTATTATATTTTTTAATTAAGTCTTCAACTACAATAAAAAGTTGTTAGTTGAACATTTACTCATCCAGCTGGGAACAAGGATTCTCATTGCTTATTAAACTGACTATCCAAGGTATTAAAAAACTAGAATCACATGACATAATTCAAAGTGTCAAATTGAGTTACGAGATACGTCAATTTCGATTTATTTCATTAGGAGGTAAGGTAAGTACTTAAGGAGCTATACCTGATACGGCTTCTTGTTAATAATAAAAGGCTATATTTGACTTAATATTATTTGTAATAATACCGCGAGAAAGGGTGATATTATAAGCTATGGAATAGTCCTAATTCATGAATGCAACTACGTTTATACTTAAACGTGAAACTTGATATTTGATTTTTAAATGACTTATAGTTGCATTCATAAATTAGGAACTGTTCCATAGCCATACTAGATGTAAATAAGCAAAGACAAGTCACTATTATAAACTAATCTAAATTACTATACAAACTTGAAGAGTTAGTGGATTATTTCATGCTTAACATGTCTCCAGAATATCTTCAAGAGAAACATTGCACATTTACCAGTTCCGCAATCTACTGCCTTACCAAACATAAAATCAAAGACGCGTTTACCCAATTTATTTTCAATGCTTGAAAATAGATTCTTGGTTGGTGGAGTGTATACAACAACAAACACCAAAGATGAAGCTCTTGTGTGGAAACAAACGGGCTAAAAATTTGGTTAATAAAATAACCTTAGTATTTGATCTACTGAAAAGCTGACCCATCAGCCAAATTAACTAACAAACGTGCTAGATGCCATCGATTTCTGTATTGTAAAGAGAGTACTCATAAATAACGCAAAAATAAAAAACATTTCTGATCTCTCCTCCGATTATTCTGCCATTCTAATTCAGTTAAGCTCATAGATATTATACACAAAAGAACCAATGGGGACATATTTCTACACCTACTGAAAGAAAGCATTACTATAAATATACCACCCCAACCAGCAGAAGATCAAAAAACATTGATAAAGCAGTGGAGATCTTCACCAAACACATACAGTCTGCAGCCTGGGAAGCCACTTCTGGTGAAAACATCCAAGGCTGTTCAACGTAGTCAAGGAATTCTTGGTCGATAAAAGAAGACGGAGGAAAACCTGGATGCTAGTAGATCACTCCAGGAGAGGGCTAGATTTACTGAAGCTATTAGTATAATCAAGTTAGGTCAAAATTCGACTGGAGATGGAACTAATTGTTAGATAGCTATTGTGAGGAACACCCCTACATTTTTAAAATCGTTTGCCATATTAGAAATATAAAAAAAACGACGCAGTTTGTGTAAAATTGTTTATTTACGAGCAACATGATATTGTTCATTTTCGTCATAACTATAAAATGTGAAAAGCTACTCATAACTCCCTAGGGATTTTTTAAATTATTTCTAGAAACGAATTTCAGGATTTTGCCCTAATCAACTCCTAAAGGTGCAAATATGCATTTAGGGTAAATTATAGAACTCGTCATATCTTCTGTGTTGAGTTATAACATTTTTGGCACATAGATGTTTTTTAAAATATCTAGAAAAAAGTTAGGGTTTTTTTTTTAATTTCACCCCTAAACTGGTAAAAGAAAGAAAACTGAAAATGGGAAGGAGATTAAAAATTTTTATTTTTTTTTGCTATAGATCCATTTCAGAATAAAATGAGGTAGCAAGAATTTTTCCAAATTTCATCCCTAAGGGGGTGAAAAGGGGAAACTGTCAATATCTCCTAAACCCAAGAAGATATCGATTTGGTGTTTGCTTGCAAAGGTTTTCAATACAAACGTCTAAAAACGTATTTCAGAATGTTTTCCTAATCAACCCCCAAAGGTGCGAATATGCATTCGGGGTGAATTATGGAACCCATTGTATCTCCAGTGTTTATAATTAGACCAACGTTTTTTGCCATTTGTCTTTTTAAAACCTTTAAAAATTGATTTACAGGGTTTTTTTAATGTCACTGCTAAAGCGGTAAAAAGAGAGTCAAAGTAAAAATTGGCAAGATGGTAAAGTTATTTATTTTTTCGCTGTGAGTCCAGTTTAGAATAAAATGAGAAGATTTCCGAAATTCTACCTTCAAGTGGTGGAAACGTTTATCTTGCTATAATTTATGAATACTGTTACGATTTGCGTTCTTAAGTGAAAATGATTCATACCCGGTTGTACGAATAGACTATACTATAGTTAGCCATAAGCAATTTGTATCTTAAATCTTTTTAGGTAGAATTTCGTAGGCAAATTGGTCATATTAAAGTTACAACCGGCGAGTATTTAGCCGGTATTTTGGAACCTTCCTTTCTCTGGAAAGATGGCAATTTATGCAAGGTTTACCTCGTAAGCCGAGAAATTAGGCAGAACTATGTGGCGACTGGAGCAAATTCCTTTTAGTAGAATTGTAAAACTTTATTAGTGATCATTCGCGAGGTGTCGACCGCTTGACCAATTTTAGCGTGCTATTATGAAGTCCAAAATTTAGAACTGCTTAGATAGACTTATTTGAAATTTTGAAAACGCCTACCGAGATTTCTTGGTCAAACTGGACTTAAAATTTAGTTAGTTAATAAGTAACATTGTCAAACTCAAGTTGTTCTATAAACGGCAGAAAATAAATGCAAGTATTTATACTTAAGTGTCTTATTAATCTCGCAACCGTAGCTTTAGTCTTCGTGTACAAGTATATTTTGACTGAAAAGATTGCCAGCTACCCCGACTTTAGACGAATTCGCGACCATACATATATTGTTTAAATTGTATTGTCATTGCTATACTACAACCATAGTTTTATCAATCCATACAAGGGGAATGACAATTACATACACATTTTCAGGGAGTACGTGAAGCATAAGAGAGTAATGAAAAACTTTGTCGAAAGAATATTATTTCTCTTTTACCTACAACATTGTATTGCAGCGTTTATTGGTTTAGCGAATTATGTATATCAATATTAATTTAGCAGAAGCTACCATTATAAATTATTATTGTAAGACAAATATTAGTAATATTTATGGACTTTTTAAAAAATTAAAGAAATGAGAAAATTGAGTTTAAAAAAAGTTACATTTAGAATGATTGCTTAATTTATAGTGCAGGTAGCGTCGAGTCTTTTTTGAATGTAAGAGAAATCACCACACGTCATATCCGCCTTCCGACAACAAAGGATCGACCTGAAAGCTACAAGCATTTAAAGCGAAAACTTCGTAGAATTTGAAAACAGTTTTATTCATACACAGCGCAAAACTCAGAAACAAGGTTAATTTGCCTGCTTTCGCCAAGGAAAAGACGACGTATTATCTGAAAATCTCTGCTGTTAAGGATGTCAGTTATAATTGACGTTGTTGACTTCTTATCGTCCTTCCAAGAAAAAGGCGGGTTTTGCTGTACTTTTTATTTCGTTACAAACTCCCGGAGGGCAATTCTACCAAGCGAGACGTGAAACACGTTTATGCAGCAGCTGAAATATTTTTCGCGAACTCATTTGACCGCTCCCCAGAAGCACACCTCGAGAAAGGGTTGCGGTTATAAGCATTATTGGAAATCAATGCAAAGCATGGTCCGAGATGCCAGCCCTCAATGAGAACAGCCCCCAGACTCATTTCTCATTCTCATTACAAGCTGCAACATTGAATAAAGATGCAATAGGGTAGGACACATGATGTTTCTCACACCCCACCTCCCACTTTAGTTTAACTCCATTGTTTGCTACAGGTTAGATGGAAATACGAGCAACCGCATTCTTTGCGGAATTAAATTCTAAGGGAAATTTGCAATTAAGCGCAACATTTTCCGCTGATGTATCCCAAGAACCAAATATAGAAACGCGGCGTTTATAAGAAGTTGAGCTGGAAATCTTGATATCGTTCACTCGGAAGAACCTACGATAACTTCCATTAATCTAGCTTCGTGCAGATTTTAAATTTAACTTGGTTTAGCCCACCCATTAGCCCAGTCAAATTAGATTACATTTTTATAAATAGCAATAAACTGGAATATTGCACAGATCTTTCTCACAGCTGAATCGACAACGTCTAGAAAGTTTCTACTAATTGCATCATATTGAAAACTGGTAGCCGAATATCACTCTTACATATTTTTGTTCAAAATCATTTTATGTACAAAAAATCTACATCAGTACATTAAATTCATTGTGGAAAAGTTCTACGAATTGATTGCATATGATTAAGGGTTTTTCCACAACACATTTGATGGATACTTATGAAACTGTGCCTATTTGCTTCTTATTAACCTTTTGAACCTGTAAACATCCAGAAAATGCGGCGTACCTAAATAATTGAATATTGTTTTTTATTACGCCATGTCATTTGGGAATAAGCAGAAATGTGCTATAACATTTATTAAAAATACCCCCTTGAGAGTATAAATAGCACTAATATCTCAAAACGGCGAAAAATACTACGAAATACGCACTGGAATTGGTTATTATCGAAACTAAGTTGAATTCAGCCAAACAAAAAATGACATAATTAAAGTGCAGCTCATTCTGTCTAAAAAACCTGAACACAATAAAAATAGTCAAGAAAGTTTCCGATACAGTAATACTTCAAAATTATGCTTGTTGATCGTGAAAACAACAATATAACAAACACACAACACATAGCAGGATGTGAAATTGTTGACGAATTCCTATACCTGGGCTCTCTGCTATCCAATCAGGGAGGATCGAGCGCTGAAATAAGAAGGCGCATTATTTTAGCAAAATCAGCAATGACCCGGCTACAGAAGATCTGGAAAGACCGAAATATTACCATTAGCACAAAGAAAAAGCTTGTACATACGCTAGTATTCTCAATCTTCTCCTACGCTGGTGAAACATGGACGATACTCACAAGCGATAGAAAACGAATAGACGCGTTTGAAATGTGGTGCTGGCGACGCATGCTTCGTATACCTTGGACTGCTCATCGCACAAATGTATCTATTCTAAGGGAGGTAAACATAACACAGCGGCTTTCGTCAAGGATCTATCAACGAGTGTTGTGTTACTTCGGCCACACGATGCGACGAACAAACGCTATGGAGAGACTGATCGTTGAAGGAAATGTCCCTGGTAAGCGAAAGCGGGGACGGTCACCAACCAGATGGTTGGATAGTATAACCCATCTAGCCGGCACACCCTTTCATGAAGCAGCCCACCTAGCTCAAAATAGAAATAAGTGGCGCAGAAAAGTTCAAGATATTTCAGATCAGCATTCTTGATAATCACGACGTTTCTGTTATGAAACTATACGACTAAAGAAAGAGGAATACTTCAAGCAGATAATAAATTCCAACCCAATGTATCGATTTGTTGTATGATACGATATAGTTAGATAAAACTACCAGCTACTGTAATTTTTAGCTACAGATGTTATTCACATCTTGTGAAAGAAAAAAGAAAAATTCATGAAACTAATAAAGACCCAATGATTTGACACATGTAACATTAGTTTAGGGCTGCTACAAATACATCTTTACATGTATCTTCAGAAACTAAGAATAAAGATAACCTTTCCTCACATCCTCCAAAAAAGGAGGTTGCAAAGTAACAGTACTCCTACAGAAGTTACCATCAATTCCAATAAAAGAACTTTGTAAAATCCACTGAGTTTCGGGAGTGCGAAATCGATATCTGCACATTGTTCCATTATTAGCTGAGGAACCTGCCACTTCATCTAGCACGTTCAAGTTAATCAGTTGCAAGTGCGTAATAGGATATGGGTTTGTTTAATAGTGTATATGGAATATGCTACCCTGCTTCAAAATATGGGGCTTTTATTGTGATTAGATCCTAATAAATACTCTTTATATGAATTAGAAAACAACTAGGGCAACATCAAAAGAAGGTGAATCCATAACAACCAACCAGGATCCTGACAACTCAAAAAGCTTCATCATTCACTCTAATAATCCATATTATTTTGAATATATTCCTATTTACTTATAAATAAAACTAATGGCATATTCCTTTTCGTGTTTCTATTTCTATTGTACTGACATCTACTACGAAAGTGGTAGTATTTGGTGGTCTAACTGGTTTCGAAATCTACAAAAACAAATACGCAGCTCTTTTTATATAGAAAATTGTTTTCCATTCTTTACTCGGTTATTTTTCCTATATATGCAACTACATATTTATTTACAACTATTTTTATCCGTTATCGTCCAATAGGACAATTGACATTCCTCTTCGAAATATTAGTAAAGTCTGCCTGTTTTTCTCAACAATCAAAATATAACAGAGCAAACAGCGTGCTAATGTAGATTTGGTTTAGAATATATTTGTATATCTTCTAACGTGTTATCCTTGTTGCTACAAAACCGTCATCTAATATCTAACTGTAACTGTTGACTATGCTCTTCGTTCTAAACCGATCTTTTATTTCTCTTAAAGAAATATGTAGGGATTTTTTTCAGTGGAATGTTTTGATTTTGTCTAACCATCTAATGGTTTACCTTTGGACAGTTTTTTTGTCTGCCTTTCCTTCAACATCTAATTTCTTAAGATTGCCACATGCCCAAACTACGAGCCCTAACCACTATATATTCGGCCATTCCAATAATTTTATTTCCTTCACGTAAAAACAGAGTTTTATGATTGAATAAAAAACGTTGTTCAACTTTTAAAAAATAAAAACCTAAAAAATGTAGAAGATATGTAATAATCTTTTTAACGGAAAAGCAAATGCGGTGCCTTAATTGTTCTCCGTCCACTCATAAAATCCTGTTTTAACGTTAGTAGAGTAAAATGATTGAAATGGCCGAATATATAGTGGTTAGGGCTCGTATTGTCAAATGCATTGCCGACAAATTATCGATAGCCCATGACGAATTCCCAATTCATTAAAAAGCGACAAATTAGTTTATCCTTTCCTCCGAAAGCATGCGCAGAATTTACCGCCAGAACAGCATCTAATCGATTTCTATCTGATGTCTTCATTGCTCATGATTCAACAGCGTACAAATATGTACAGAACATCAAAATTTTCACAAGCTGCATCTTTGTAGTTTTTGTAAGCTGCTTATCCAACCATATTTTCTCAGTACTATCCCCTGCACTACGAACAATTGCTCTGCTCCACAGCCACCATGATTACAAACTAATGATTCGAGATAAATCATTGCATTCGCTGCTTCAATTTGAAGCATTAAGTCTTGTAGCTGGGGTATATTACTACTATGGCCAATCATCAACTTCGCCTTTTCCAAATGTATCTCCAATCCATGAGCCTAAAACGTATCTACAAGATCGTCAATGTTCTTTGCCACTGAAATAGTTTCATCTGCATGTAAATTAAGTATTCAGTTTTTATTAATACGCCCCCTAAGGCTTATCGCTTATACAGTCGCCATGGACTTTGAATAATCTTTAAGACAGAATGTAGTTTTTTGATGGGTTTTGATTTATGCTCTTCTATGTGCACCCCAATTTCAGCTATTACTCTCGGAAGATTAGTTACTTCATTAAATACAGGGCCTTTTCATAGTCAATAAAACACAACAACATTTGAGTATTAAACTCTGCTTCCTTTTCTATAAGTTGTCGCAAGTTGAAGATCTGATCTCTGCTGCCTCTGCCTTTTATAAATTATCCTGTCTGTAATGCCGGTATCTGGCATTCTAGACAATTTTGCAGCTTTTGATCGATCATTCACAAAATGACTTCGCTCGTATGTGACATGCGATAGTTGCCGTTGAAGCCTTTTTTGTAGTTAAGGATGAGAATTGATTGTGTCCAGTCATTCGAACAAACGCAAGTGCGTCATGTTTTATTACAAGTATCACGTAAGATGTCCACTGTCTTACCACCAAGTACTTGAGGAACATCGGCAATAATGTCATGAAAGTATGGTACTGTACTGTATTGCGATCTACTGACTCATATTTTCTAACTTACTTTTCGCATATAATTGCCTTTGTGGTAGCCCAGAAACCACGAGTTTGTAGTTTGCTTGGAGTAATTAGATTCACAACACTTTAGAAAAATCAAGTAGATTGTTCTTCATATTACATGTCATTGTTGGAAATAAACTGAGAATTAAAAGATATGAACAATATAAACAAAATAAAACAAAGTCACACCATGCTGTAACTGAAACTAAAATATTAACTGGCGCCGCGGGCCTGTTTATAATCGGGACAACCACGAGCAGTTATTTAAAGGTTATTAACCCCTTGTGTCGGTTGTAGTTGTGAAGGGAATAGTGCTAATGCTACGAGTCGTCGGACGCCAATTTGTGCTGGTCGGCAACAATTTTTAACTCAGGGTATTGGCTGTTAACTGGGTGCCAGCTTCGGACTCTGTACTAGAGCTGTAATTTTGTCGGGCGGCGCGGCGTCGCAGACTCTTGCCGGTGGCCTGGAAAAGATTCTTGTACCAAGTTATGCTTGCGATTAACTACGATGGTGGTTAAGCTTAGAAGCAGCTTATCAGGCGGCGATTAGCGTAATTGTGCGAGGATAGAGTGGCATACCCCGCGGTACCAAAAGCGGTGTCCTGGGGATCAATTTAACAGCTGAATTTAGGTGCGTAGTCCGCTACCTAAAACGGAAGGCTGGAGAATACGTTAAGGGTTCGTTTTGAAGCCTAGAGCATAACTTTTTCTACTATAGTTTAGGAAGGTATTTAAATCTCTAGAGGATTTCTTCTGGCTGGGCTCAGGGCTCAGGTGCCTCGCACCGACGGCGACTTGCCTTGTTAAATAAATGACGTCTGGGTTCGTGTGGCAGCCCCTTTTGCTAGAGGGAAACGGAGCTTCAAGTATCGGCTCTGACGAAAACTAGCTTGCACGATTAAGCGACGGGTTTGGGGTCTAGATTTAGAGTAAATTAAGAGAGCTAATTGATCACCTGAAGGAAACCAGAAAAACCCTAAGCCTGGAACTTCGATTCCCGACTATAAGTAGTAATAAGATTGATTAGATAGATTAAGTCAGAATAAGTAGCACCTCATAATTCATAGCATACGAAGCGGGTAAAGTAAGCAAAAAGGTCAAAATGGCCTGAAGATCAGAGACAACGAAGAACCCCAAATTAGAGGTAAAGGCCAACTAAAGGAACATGCAGATCAAACCGTAGAGGCCCTACTTAAAGAGTTTACAAAAAGGAAAACCATGATTCTGGGCACGGCCTCCAAAAAGTCGGAACCAATCCTACAATTAGAAGAACTAACCAACCCCTTCCTCAAGCTGGCAATGTTGAGCAGCAAGAAGAACACAGAAGATAAAAATTCGGAGAGGACCTATCTCAAGCATAGAAGGGAAGATCAAAAAGGCTCCCAAATATGCACAGGCAGCACAAACAGCAAGGCCAGAGAGGTCACCGGGGGTGGTAATCCCATCCGGAAAGAGCATCGCCTCAACTAGGAAGCTAATCTTAAAGGCCTACCCAATTGACAACAAAACGACCACAACTTGCGAAGAAACCAGAAATATCCTTTTGTAGAGGCATGCATGAAGATAAAGCTAATGGTAGAAATCCAGGGACAACTGAAGCTTAGAATGGCTGTATATGGAGTGTCAAGCGAGGTCGAAGCAAACCTGAACTCGGCCTTAAAAAATGCACTACCAAAAAACATGAAAGGGGGGATTAGAGCTAAATTCAAATTCAGGCCGAGAGGCAAGCACTACAACCACTGGGCCGTGGAGGTCAACCCAGCAGTAAGGCAATACTTAATCTCAAAAGAGCGGGTATACCTGGGGTGGACATCGTGAGTCATCAAATACCATGTTCGGGTGCTCAAAATGTGCCTGAAATTCGGGCATATGCAGAAAGACTGCAAACGAGACCCGAAATTCGCTTGCACGTTAGCGAGGATTTTCCCTTGCACCTAGCACTGAATGAAAAACTATAAGAGACTTGAAAAGATCGGGGGAGGCGCTCCTACTAGGCCAACAAATAGTGGCACAAGACTACAGATACTGGACGGCGCTGCAGGTAGAAATAGAAAGTAGAATCCATGGAAAATGGTAACAAGAGTGGGATCAGTCCAAAAAGGTAGATACTTACCTATATGAAACCAATATCTCCAGATGGACTGAGGCGTGCCTAGTAAAACTGAGACGTAGAACCACGTTCGTCCTAAGCAGACACGGTAAAATAAGAATTCATCCACAGAAGAATGGGAAAGGAGAATCCCAATGTAATATATGAGACGAAATCGACTCTCCAGTGGACAGAATCATGACATGTCGAGAATACGATAAACTGAGACTAGATATTAGAGGCGCAATGGGCCATGGCCAAACACAGCAAAAGAATTAATCATTCAACTAAGAAACAATATAACCTTCGTGCAAGACTTCATCGAGAAATAGACTCATTAGTGTTTTCAAGTGAGCAGAGTGAAAAAGGATACAAACCTAATATGTAATTTGAACGTAACATAGGATAAGTCAGACTTAAAGTAGGGTAAGATACCAACCATTTCCACGTTTTATTCTGATTAAAAGCGCACAACTAAAGACTCAAAGACGCGATATACGATAAATGGGTTGGCGCGCGAAAAAGGGGAGGTAAGAGATAGAACCCCGGGAAGAAAGAAGACGTTCGACCCCGAGCACGGATGGTGTACAGATGGACTAGGTCCTACCTAAGTTGAGCCCCCATCTCGCGAAGCAAGGCAACGGGGAACGTGCTGACATTACACCTTGGAAGCACATGAAGCAAACCATTCCTTTTCAGTATTTCAGTGTTTTTATTACAGGCATTTTCTACACAAGAATTCATTTTCAGCATTCCTTCTTCTTTTCAGGCCGCCCTCCCTTCCTGCCATCAATACCTGGGCATATCAAAGCAAGGCGCAACTCGTATAGCCAACATATAGGATAAGTAGTTTATGTAGGTTAGCTTTGTACAAGATAGATTTAGATAGTTAAGAGTTAAATATAAGCTAGATGTAGAAAAATATAAGCTGGAAGTTCATAGTACAGAGAACAAGAATTCATCGTTTTTTTTTATGGAATTTCAGGGGTAAAGCTTACTTCGAAACTTCGCTAGTTATGCTAGCAGTCGATGATTGGATCTCTCAACACATGTAGTGGCCTAGTCTAGGACATATATAAAGTTAGGACAATAAAGTGGGATAGGGCTAATATTCTCTCCCTTTTTTGTGGACAGGCCCTACTAAAACCCTTCTTTGGCTGCAGCCTACAGAGCATAAGCCCTAAATGGAGTCTAGGTTTAGGGCTTTCTTAGGTGGAGCTAGACTCACAAGTCGCTCAAGTGCGTTCACCAGACCGAGCATCTTCTTCTTATACCCTGCCGGTTCTCTATCATCTGAATCTTCGCTTGGGAAGATTCAGGTAGGAATGCGCCGTGGTTAACTGCTCGGGGACTCGCGCATTGCTTTGTCTTATCAACAAGCCTCTGTGCACTGGAGGTTAGATATCAATTGTGACTAAAGTTGGCGGAGTTAGAATTTTAGCAGATTATCTATGCAAACATGTAATTTCTACAGGCGCAAAAGTCACATTATTCGCCGTATGTTATAGTGTGGCCAACCTCTGTTTTCAATATACTTATATGGTTTTCGTTTATCATTTAGTAGGTTTGTTATGTCTTCCTGTTATAAATCTCTATGTTCTTTCGAACATTTTTTTATGCTAAAAGTACATTTATGCGTATAAGCACTACACCAAAATAAGAGTAATAAAAATATAAACGTATAGATTACATTCCCTTACAGAATTTCTGTTACAATGAATATATAATGCAGTAGTGTCCTAGAGGGCTCTGAAACCACATACATGTAACCATGGTTAATCAAATCACTGTGGTTACATAAATATTATATAAAGAATCAGTTCAAATCCATATTTAAACTAAACAGATGTGTTTTATTGAATTCAACCAATTTATTGCTACAAAGTAGTAACGCTCGTACAATGCTATAACTTTAAGCTGTTGCTGTTATTACATTTTACCACACTACGATTGTAGTTGCTTGTAATCAGTTTAGCAAGGTGGAAGACGAATGTGTATGTTAAACATGTGCAAACATAAATCTATACCCGTATACGTTACCTGCGATATTAACTACTGCTGAGTTTGACAACAACCAGTAATTACACTGATTACATACAATTAACTCGACTGCCATAAACATTACCTGTTCTGCTACTTGTTATACCAAATAACATAAACATTTTAAATTTATAAATAAGAAAATAACTAACTGAAAACTAAAATTGCAGGCACTAAAACACATATTTTTTAGTGATAAAAAGTTTGTTGACAGTAATTTCTGTTTTCCGAAAAATTCTTTGTTGGTCAGATTTATTTTTTTTTAATTATCAGATGTGAGGCACTGGAATAGGTATATTAGTTGTAATTATAACCTGATTGTCTTGTATCTAGTAATTTCGAAATGAAAAAGAATGCACAACTCATACATGCATTCGCTAACCGGTCTTTGCCCTTTGGAGGACCTTATATATGACACTGTAAAATATTGGTTCTGCTGTCATTTTTTAAACCTGTATCCAACAATTCTAGTTTAAACCTGTACCTACCACTGTAGGTATTGAAACAAGCGCAGTTCTACTTATAATAGAATAACCAATTTAAAGATTACTCATTCACACGAACTAACAAAAATTAAAAATATAAAACGTTATTAAGTATTTATTATAGTCACTTCTGTGTTACTTCTGAAATAGGGTGCATTGCTATAATAAATGTTTTCTCAATTTTGATGAAGTCGTCACTGAGTTCACACATTCGTATCCTGTGCTGAAGAAAACAAAAAATTAAGATATTCGTGTTTTCATTAGTCTAACAAATGAAATCCGCAGTTATATAATTATACCGTGAAGGATCAGAGAGAGTGACGTTTTATCGTTTTTTAAGCAATAATGTTTAACTGAAAACGTCAAGAAAGTCAAACTTTTAAAGCATTTCTGAGTCTAGAAACTTAACCATTACACGACTAGTACAGTAATATTTTTACCTGACTGCTGTTACTGTACTAGTCGTGTAATAGTTAACTGTCTAAAAACCTAACAGACCTGATCACTAGCTTTTTAAACGAGTGTCAAATTATAAATCGCTTTTATGTTTTAGTTTGACTTTATTGGAAATCTCAGGTAAAATTTTATACATACCATGTTATGAAAGTAATTCTACTGGACTCAGGAGCTTAAAAGTACTCGGCCTTACAGCTTCGTACATGCTCCTTCGTCCAGTAAAAAACAACTTTCAGGAGTTGATATGTAAATAACTATTATCGAAAGTACATTTAAGCAGCGACCGAATTAATTTTAATAAATTAGAGTAGTTAATTACGTATTATATATTTTCGCTCACAAGAATTAATAAATAACTGTAAAAGGGCTATCCTAAAATATTTGCATCTCATATACCGAATGGAACGGAAATCTGGAGAATAAATAAACATATGGAAAATAAGATCAATGCAACCGAAATGGAATTCTGGAGAAGGAGCTGTAGACTTACAAGGATGGACAGGGTGAGAAATGAAGAGATAAAGAGAAGAATGGGAGTAGAAAAAGACTTATACAGCTACATCGAAGAAAAAAAATTGACTTGGTACGGACACGTTAGAAGAACAGATATAAACAGGTGGATATCAAGAGTAACAGATTGGAGCCCTATGGGAAGAATCAAGAGACGTAGGCCATGAAGGTCATAGGATAGAGATCAATGGAGAAAATGGTTGAGAGAAGGAAGACAGCGACAGCTGTAGATATCCTACATATATATACAGGGTTAGTCATCAGTGGGTTACTTCTGACCAAAAGTTGAATGCAACCCAAAATACAAAAAACGCCTATCACTTGATACAATATTGAATATGATTAATAAATTGAATCAAAGTCTCCAACTTCCTGTTTACATGTTATTGGTGGCACTGTAAGTCTATGTCAAATTCGAGGTTAGCAGGTTAGGATTTGTGTCAGTTTGTGTCACGGGGTTAAAATTAGCAACCCGTAATAAATGTTTTTATTAAAAATTTGGTTAGGAAAAAATATGTCCTGAAAATCATGACTTACATAGAAACAATTTTTAGCTCTTTCAATTTTTAAAATCAACAATTTTTGTTTAAAAATATTAAAAATATATAATTTCCCCAGTTAAATCCATACTTATAAATAAAAAACAGGTCGTTCCTAAGCTTTCTTATTGGTAGAAACGATCTCCTAATTTTCATTTTAATATATTTTGGCAGTTTTCAGTAATATTTCAAAACCCTCATTTTAGCTTCGCTTTACTATCTCCGTAACCGTTGAGAATCAGAATTAAACATATTGGTTTATTTTTCTTATTTTAACCCTCTCAACACATCCTCGAAATATTTCCCTTTCCTGCTAACTCACCTTGTATATGTTAAATCCGCATACTGCTTATAATGAGAAATACAGTGACTTTTTATTTCTCAACCAGTTTTAATCTTTGACTTACAACAATAAAGAACTATTTTTTTTAGATATCCGTACGGCATCATATATGCAAAAAATACAAAATAAAGAACCTCCCTATTCTAAATCAGAAATTTCATGGTTTTTGAATTGCTCATATTTTAGAAACAATAATTAAATTTACTATAATCCCATCTGATGTGTACACTAATCACAAAACAGCGAATGAAAGAAGTATTCGTACAGACCAGTAATCCTTTACGTTATCAGTTACAATACTTGTGTAGAACAAATAATTAATAATAATTAACGTACTCATGCTATATATGACCATAAAATTAAATCCAATTTTTAGCGACTAACTTTTTAAATGAGCTATACTATGCGACCATAGGAATTATTTCCGTTGCAATTCAGTAATATCGAGGGACAACGCTGACATTCATCGATAAATATTGCTTTTAAGAAAAAAGCGCGACACCTACACCACAAATTATTTTGCTCTGATAAATGAAAGAAAATAGTTTCTCAGAGATTAAATAACAGTTATCTACTCACATCCAGAACGCCAGCTAACATTATGTATTCACATTTTTAACGTATTCATTTTAATTCTAAGCACGTGTGTAACATTTTTAACTTGTATTATGTACTTCATCCTTTAAATTCTATGATGGCGAATTTACTAATGAATCCCGTATTACCCTGTTTTCACGGTGTTGCGTGCTGAATACAAAAGTCCGTGAAATAAATTTATTAGCATATTTTAACATCTTCACCGCTAGCATCATGTGCAAGTTTTTAACATTTTTACTGGATTATTAATAACCAGGCAGTTCCTA
Organism: Agriotes lineatus; assembly: GCA_940337035.1. Taxonomy (NCBI): domain Eukaryota; kingdom Metazoa; phylum Arthropoda; class Insecta; order Coleoptera; family Elateridae; genus Agriotes; species Agriotes lineatus. Next base: position 82,824,867 of record OW679197.1, on the reverse strand, counting down.
AATGATTTGTGGCTTTGCTTCTAAGACTATGAATATGTAACGATCGTATTTTTGGGCTCATTTCCAATGTAAATAATCCTTATCATCTTCTGTTTAATTGCAGTTTAAGAAATAGGAATTTATGGCTAACGTGCTTTAGAAAAATCAAATAACTTAAACAACGCAGAAATATTTAATTATCGTCAAACAATATACTACCATAAAACAAAAATCGACTATTATCAAACATTAAATGCCTCTCAAAACCTGCCAATATTGGAAATAAAGAATAATTTTCACAACTTTTAAATTTAAGAAAGATATGTCGGGGGTTCGTTCTCAAAGACAAACAAGGCAATCAACATTGTACATTCGAGATTTAGGTTTTTGCCATTATTTCTTTACTACAACATTAAATATTATTATTCTTGTATCATTTCATGCGCGCTAAGGTTAGCTTTCTATTGATATTGCTACCCTTTCTGTGAGTTGAATTGGCGAGCAAGAATTAGTAAAAACGTTCAATGCAATGTTAAATTCCTATGTTCGAGTTTGAGAACGGACACCCGATATAATAGTGTATCAAACTGTAATTTTTTAACAAATTTGTCGACAGGTAACAGATGCTTAGTTTCAGCACATTTAAATTAAATTATCTCTGAACACTTACATTTTATATAAAACTGTGACAGATCCTGCATAAAGCTTAGGTTGGTCGAAATGATTATGATTTTTGTTGTTGATCTCATATTACATTTCAATAGATTCAACAAAAGCATTTTACTTCTAAAAGGATTTTTAAAAACTCGTAAAGTATTTTTTTATTGTTATGCAACTTCTATCCCATTGAACTGCCTATTTACTTCTTATTACTTCTCTATTTTCTCTACTTTCATACAACTCATTGCTCGGGTTTCCCATGCATGCTCTTCTATAAGTATTCATAGCATACGATGTGTGTTCAATTAAAAACAGAACTTTTTTAATAGTGCATCAACCGCATGCGCATGGTGAGTCATTTCGCCTAGAGAGGGCTAGCATGGGTGGGTTTTGGTTCTCCAGCTACATCCGTTGATGCAAGACCGTACACGTACCCATCATCAGGTTTAAAAATGAAAGAGCTTGAAGAGCAGCGTGTTTTCATAAAATTTTGTACTAAACTCGATGAAAACTTTACCAAGACGTTGAATATGCTTAGGGGACGACTGATCAGCCGAACGCAATGCTGTGAGTGTTTCGGACGTTTTAAGGTAGGAAGAACGTGGCCCAGTGAAGATTCCCAATTTGGATGACTATCCATGTCATCAGACGACGATCACGTGAACACAGTGCGCATTGTAATTCGTAGAAATTGCCGTTTAACCGTCGTAGAAGTTACTAAGGAAGTGAAAATCAGTATGCCATTTCATTTTTTCGGAAAAACTTGAGATATATCGCGTCTCCTCAAAATTCGACATACTGATTATTCGCCAGCCTCTGGCAAAACACGAAACAACCGTTGTGTCCCAATCATCCGATTTGGCTCCCGCCTCCTGTTCACAAAATTGAAGAAATCCTTGAAAAGGCTTCGTTTTCAAACCATAAAGGATATTCGGGAAAATGCGACATAGGAGCTGCGAGCTATCCCGTAAAACGAGATCCATAAGCCTTTTTAAAAATGGAAATAACGTTGGGAGTGATGTATAGCGAGTGGAAGGGACTACTTTGAAGAAGACAGTGCTTAATAAAATTATATCATAAGAAATAAAGCATTTATAATAAACGTTTGATAGGTAATTGAACACACCTCGTATAAGAAGAGTCACCTTCGTCACCAGCTATCAAAACTTTATCGTTAACAAAAAACAAAAAGTATAGCAGATCGTCATTTATTGGTATACCCATGTTTCCAAGATTTGGAAGCGACTTCAATATATATTTTAAAAGGAGTACGAGCAAGAGAAACATTTCTTTTCCAAGTTTAAATAATACATTATTCGTGGAGATTTCTAATGGCGGTGGTATAAATTGTATTAACACAAGTATTCCCCATACTTGTCCATAACTTACCTAATGGGACAGTCTCAATGCCGTCTGTAGGCCAACAAACGTTAAATGAGCCGCTCCTCAACGTGTCATGTTTGTCTCTATACTGCATTTCAGAACAAATATTCCGTTCGTAGAAGATATCCTAACCCTAAAGCCGTTGTGTTCTTCTAATTCTTTTAGGGTTTTCTCGAGCTCTATTACTCTTCCATACAATCTAGCTATTGAACTGCTTACGGTTACCCCGGTAGTTCTTACAGTCCTATTTATTGCCGTTCTTATAGGTTGACGTCTAACGGTACTGCTTCACCTAATAAGCATTTGTTAAATACAGTAATTATTTCCAGTGATTTTATCAGTCCAGCTTTATTCAAATCGATTGGTGTGTACCCTGGATCAGAATCTTTTTTCATGTTTCCTTGTACTAACGTGCCTTTGGTACCTGTATTATATTCAGTTCTAGAACTTTCCTGAATCCTACCCTTATCTTTCACCTGTTAATTGTCGCCCAAGAATTCATTCCTGTTCTCAGTCAAAAAAAATTTCTAGTAATCATACCATCTTTTCATTTGTATTAAGTTTTGACTTCTAATGTGTTTTGGTATAGACCACGCTTGAGCTTCTCGTGTATTTTCTATTTACCAATAAGTTGGTTAATGTTGTTGTCGTTGGTATGAAAAATTAAATTCAGAAAATTAAAGTTTTTACGAAATAAAAACCAAAAGAAAAACGTGCATATGAAACTGTCACTAGACACAACGCACAGTTTTTAGTCATCAGTATCCTTCCATGACTTTCCCTGGTAAAATTACATTTCCTGGAACGAGCCCGAGAAACGGCACCAAATCAGCCCACGATAACCGCCAAGAAAATCGCGCTCGCTCGTAGACTTTTGCGGGTCCGTTTTGTCTTGCACGCAGCTCGCAAGTCAGGTTCAAATTAGTGTTAAGCACCATGCCACCTCCGAACTACATTTCACACCTGAAACTTGGCGCTTGGTAAAAAAAACCCTAAAACGACTACAGGTGGACGTGGTTGACCACAACTAATAACGCTATTAATTATTATTTATTTTTTTATTAATTATACCACCACACAGCGCCGCCGCCCGCTGCCTCAAAATCGAGGCAATCGACAGCCGTAGTCCCCTCTGCTGCCGTGTTAGCAAAGTAACTGACGAACCTGGGCATTTAGCATCCAGCCGTTACACATTGAATTAAAACCTGTTTTATTTCACTATTATACTGGAGATACGTTTTAACATTAAGTTTAGTTCCAAAAATGATATGTAATGATAGGGACAAAATACACAGTTTATCAAAGATGTTCTAAATCTAATAAATCGAAGCTATTAACAAACTCTGACGTCTGGCTACCCACAGGCAAGAATGAAAGAAATTAATTCATAGACTTCATTACGACATCGAAAAGGAAGAATTAGGAAGGCGGGCCATGATATCCAAAATGTTGTAAGATTATACATCGAATAAAGAACGAACAATTACCCTTGTTTTATGTTGACCAGAACCTAATAATGCTAGCAAGCTTTTACATCACTAGAATAAATATTAAAACCAAAAAAAAAAACATCAATTTCAAAGATGCCAGGCATATGGCCACTCCAAAACTTATTGCAACAGACCGTTGTTCTGATTACAAATAATCGTTACAGTTAGAAACAAATCAATCAAGAAAAATTCACAGTACAAAATAGTCACAATCAAACACTACCAAACTGGTAAATTTAAAAATAGCAGACCAAAAAACTCCACAAAGTCTACCAACAACATACGCTCATTCTGCGCTACCAATAAGGGGTACAGAAAATATGAAGCCACAAAATCTACTGTCAACAATAATATAAATAATTAATGTTGGTATAATCTACTACGTGTCGCCACTTACAACGCCAACGGATTACTAAATTATAAAAATGGATTAATAGATAACATTTCTAAATGTTCACAAAATTGGCATGATTTTTATAAATATACTTCGAATATCAAACTTAACTACAATTCATATATTCCACTATAAATTACCGAGTTATCAAAATGATAAAATACACGCTTAAAATGTCCAAGTGAATTCCTTACCCAGGTAGTTCCCATATCAGCAGTATACCCACAAAAACGGTGAAAGTTGTTTAAAAACCACTTCTCTCACTACTAGTGAACCAAAGTATTGACCAACAGATCCTCGCAAAATCCCAGACCTATTGAACTTCTTTAAAGCTCACAGCGTAACAACCTACTACATTATGCCAGAAGTAAAACACGAACTATCTTCTGACCATGTTCCTGTCATAGTGACATTGAGTGACATACTTAAAAATGAAAGTAATTATACTTTAACCTTAAAGAAAACCTATTTGAAACATTTTTAAACTACAATTCAGAAGTTACGCATAAATCAACGGAAAAATGTTATTAAGACCAGTTTAAAATCACGCACTTGCATTTCAAATATCCGCGCTTTCCCGCATTACATCTTTTATTTCAAATATTGGCAATTCCGCACCCATTTTCAAATTCAAATACCGACGTTTCCCACTCGTTCTAGTATAGTACAGTTTTGATTGATTACACGGCTGCGACGTGGCACAGGTGTTCTATCACGCCACGTCGTAAAAAATTGTCTGGTGATTTAAGCACCGCTCTACGGCAAACTCGTTGTTAGATGTCTATCACGGTGTACCGCTTGTTGGCTCGAGGAAGCGGTTGTAATGTCGTGTTAGAGCGAATCTGCTGTGTGAGTGGGACAGGGAAAGCAAGCGAAAGCGCCTCATACCCTTTCTTCTTCAGCCCGCGTCTCAAGGCATTAACCCAGCGGCAGTGTTACGAAGGGGTTGTGCTGTGGCAACCTTACGGGGGGCTTCGACCGACGTGAGTCTCTTCAAAATTAATATGAAGCCGTTGTTCGTATGCTTTTGGTGGTGCGTTTCATTGTAAGTGATTCAACGTCTGAAACTAGTACCATACGGTGATGTGTGTGGTTGGACTTCCCTTGGCGGGTGTGTGTGTGTGTGTGTGTGTGTGTGTGTGTGTGTGTGTGTGTGTGTGTGTGTGTGTGTTATAGCTGAACCAATATTCTCCGTTGAATTGTAGCACTGCTTGTGCAATTAACGCTGTGGGAGGATATTTACGAGAGAGATTTTTCGACGTGCCAAATTAGGGGAGCTGTGGTAATTAGATGGCGTTTTGCCCTCTTCCCAATGCTTGTCGTTACGATGATCTTCGCGCAAAGCTCAGCCTCTTGAGGGTTCGTTTTATAACGTCGTTTTGACGGCCAGTAGTCTACGCTGTTCTTTAATCTGCAGAGAAGGCGACGAGACGGTGGCACCTTTTAGCTGCAGAAATCAGTCAAGTACTGTGATCTACTGTTTTTATTGCCTTTAGAGCGTCTATGCGACAATTTTGTGTTGTTTTTAAAGTCACGTAATTTTATGCTTGGCAACAACCATATTTGGAAGCCGACGAAAGTGACCTACTTCGAGAGTAAACTGTCATCATTGTTGTGTCATAACATATATAATTTTTGTGCGACTTGTTTACCACTGTCGTTTCAATATAACCAACCTCCTTTTGTGTCACAGTTATCATTGTTAAGTAGATTTTGGAGTTACTAACCTCCTATAGTACTATTCATGTCAAACATTTGCTAGCATACTTATGTGTTAATAGATTTGCATTCGTTTTTAACTTCTTGGACTAACCATAGATGTTGATGTATATGTGTTATGCTTTCTTATGTTTATTCATTGTGAGATGTCTGCCGAAGCTAACAGACCAGCAAAGGTAGGTTCCCAAGCAGTCGGACGTCGCACCAGACCGTCAAAGTGAAGCGTCGGTACCCTGACTTTAAATTTCTACGAAGGCCGGCCGAAAAGGCTCTTCCCAATTCTATCAATGAAATTCGTAGCGCTCATTTTCCCCTTTTATTTTTATAAAATCAACCCCTCTTGTGACAGCATCTCGCTCTACGTCGTGTTGTTCCATACCCGCCCTTCTCCCTGGTACAGCAAGTTGAGTCGTGATTAGAGTGAGCTTTGCTTTTTTAAAGATTATCGTGTCCTAGCAACCTATTCAGACTATCGCCCAAGTGTGTTAAGATCGTAAAATTCGTTTTGTGCTGTAGCAATGTCAACATAGTAACTCAATATTTAACCAATTTTATTCAAAAAGCTACATGGCATTCCATTCCTAATCCAGATAATGAAATACGTAAAGTCGACAACACGCCGATACACATTCGTGAAGTGGTTTCTAAAAAAAAGACCTACAGCAAGATGGTAGAGATGTACAAGAGAAACGTACCTGCAGCCGATTAACGCGGAAGCTATATGCCACTTTCCAAAAATAACCAAGAGAAGAAAACCTTTCGAGGAAAAAGCATCATATCGACCTATCACACTACTTCCCATATTGAGTAAGATATTTCAAAAACTTCAGCTACCAAGACACAGAAAAAATTAGATTTCTTAACAATATTTCCCAGTCATCGATCATTCAACCGCTCACAGAACACATAAGGTTGTCAATCAGATTGCTAAGACCTTATACAAACATAAATATTGCACGGCAACGTTGTTAGACGTAAAGTAAGCTTTTGACAACATTTAGCATACTGGGGTTACAATAAATCTAAAATAACTGTTAGCAAACAACTACCATCTGCTTCTAAAATCTTATTTAACTAACCACTACTACTACTACTACGTAAAATACAATAACACTGTAATTATTATCCCATTAAGTCCAGTGTTTCACACAATTTACCAGCTGCTACCATAAAAAAATACCCGGACAAGAAAATCAATTTGTGGAACAGTTCACAAGAGGTTAAGTACAAAGTATTCGACTGGCTTATTATTGGGTCAGATTAATTCTCTGCGAATATCAAGTGACTTGCTCAGGATTTACATCGATGGCTGATAATCTCCAGTAGTAGATTGTAAATTTCATATAAAGCCAATAAAAACTGCTAATAATAAATGTATAAAGCAAACGTTGCATTTGCACGATTCAACACTGAAACAAAGATTATCAAATATTACAAATCTGAGTTAAACGTTTTGTTCGTTTTAAAAAACCAAACCAACCCTTACTACACATTTACGACTGCATAAACAACTTTATTTTGATGTCTAGAACGCAACAGTATTGCAGGGGTTCTTATAGTATCCATAAACCAAGCGAAACTCGCATTATTAAACATGCAACAATCTAGTATTAACAAAAGTGGGAAGTGCAGCAGTGCGAGAGAATAAAGAACACTAATGGGCAACTCGAGCAGGTTTTCATTCGAAACTTTCGCGAGCGCCAGCTGAAATAATTCAGACGCAAAACCCATAACTATTATTTTGTCCGGAAGTTGGGGTTTGCAGTTTTATTTTGTTCCCTGTCGGAAAAAGAGCTGGGGCTGGAATTAAACGTAAATGTCTCCGAGATTCACGCGTTTACTTCCATTAACTCCAGTAAACAGTATCTTTTCTTTAACTTTACGTTACGATTCGTGAAATTTATGTCTTCCGGAGTAAAGCACAAACAAATGCCAAATTGTTAGTATACACATTAAGATACTAAACATTAGTATAGGATAGAAAAGCTATAAGCGCTTCAAAGGGGACTGACTAATAATTGGTATCTGTCTTTTGCTTCCAGCCCACTAGGTTGTAGTGTGTTAGTAGTTGGAAATCTGAACTGATCCCCTTAAAGACTGTTATCTTCTTCCCGCAGGTCACTTATACATTAACTCCCAATTATAAACCGATCTCTCAGCATCAAAGCAGTAAACAGATGAAAAGCTGATCCGTATTAATTATACTTGCGATCCATAAAGTTGATATTATAGCTCGATAAAAATAACTACGTACAATATCCTAAACGTGTTTGCATATTTAACTATAAGAACCTGTAAAGTGAAATTTGGTATGCAAGTGGTACGAGCTAGAATAATATTACCGTATAAGCTTAAACTCAAATAATAAACAATTCACCAGCGAAGTTTAAGAAGTGTTTACTGTAAAAGCTATCCTACTATCAAAATGTTGCCTCAGAAGCCTCACGAAGAAGAAGTCAGTATGTATCCATAATAGCTACAGTTCCACCGCTTCAGCCCAACATGCTAAAATAAAGAAACAGCCTCTACAGACCTATAGATTTAAATAACAATATTTTGGCTTACAATATACCTTAAGATAAAATAAAACAGTTTCCCTCAAAACACGTGCACGTTTACGTGTGATCAATACACTGCTAAACAATAACTTGAGATTGTGAACACGCCCATATTTGCTTTGCACCCTTAATTTTGTTTTTAATATTTTTTTTTTTTTTTATAAAATTATCCTTAATGGTAGGTACATACTAATATCTTATTATAAACTCACTATAAAAACCTTTGTTATGCCACAAACGTATTTTTTTTTTAATTTAACTTGGGTGCTGCCACCAAAACACTGCATTTGTAACTAACTCCATTATTACTTACACGTATAACATACAGAATTATTTTCAATAAATAAAATAGGGTAACATCAACTTATTTCTCCAAAATAGGTGCTGCCACTAAAAATACCTCGACTATCAAATTACTCACAAGGCAGTTGTTTGGAATATCGAAATTTGAATAGAATTTATCTAATTGTAAAATTAGCAAGTATAAAGCTATATGTTGTACAATTATCAATTTTTTTCAACTGCCAAATTTTTTTATTTGTGCATATCAATCAACAGTATATTCTGCCGTCCTTAGCAAAAAAACCGTAAATACAAATTTTGTGAATTTTTAGGTTATTGTGTCATTAAGTTGGTACTGTAACACTGCGTTTTACCCAGCCCTACACTCTACGGTACTATTACCTAATATTGCCTTGGGTCGCTAGCTTATTCAGTCGGTGAGGTATGAGACTCTATTAGTATCATCAGTGCGGTTAAGGGTAAGCTAATATCGTTTGAGGTAACTCGTTGGCACCTGAAATGTTGTACTTACACATACAAACACCACTAGTAATAAAACCCAACAGCTTACATGTACAACATATCATCTGTAAGAAAACACAAACACAAGAAAATGCATATAAACAAATATAAAATAGGGATATAGCACGCTACATATATGCAAAGGCTTTAAATAGATACTTAAAGTTCATCTATCAACGCAAAGTCAAAGGGCGCGCACTAATAAACTTAACGCGACGTTGTTCATTCTTGAAACGGACTCGTAACAGAGTCCCGGCCTTCCAAGATAGAGCGAACACTCTCACATGACATAACCGCGAAGCTCTGTCCGCAGGGGGTTTACTGTGCTAACAAATACGAGTGCAATTGCTCCCGATGTTGCAATATTATTTGCCTTGTACGGCGATCATAGAGCAACTAACCTGGCTTTGGAGCCTTCCCAGTGCTCTAGCCGTATAGTAAGTCAGGTGCTTCTTCTATGGTGTCGCAAAGCTAGTTATATTCTGACAGTGGCTGCTAATGTAACATGATCTGGCGTCACCTTCAGAGGCATAATGAGACTGGCAGCGAATAATGCCGGCCACAACTCAATATATGAAGCACTGTTTAGGGCTGTTATTAGCCCGCTTCGTACTACTGATAATTCGTAAGTACGAGCAGCTAGCTCGCATACGACCCGCACCTGTTACCTATCTGGATGCAAATGTTTTTTCACGTGGCCCACGGCGTAGTTGCAGTTCACTTTTCGCTGCTCCTGAAATTATAATGCTGACTACGCAAATACACGCACGTTTGCACCGGTAATCCCGTATCCGAACACTTATAATCCGCGGCCGCTTAATACAGAGTTTCTGCTTATAGTACCACTTACTTGATTAAGGCATAATGAAACATACGACTAAGCTTTATTACTAATGATGTATGTGAGAAAAGGGTATAAAATACATATATATAACTACAGGTGTCACGAATTGGTCCGTTTCAGTAGTGATGAATTTTATCTATTTCCGAAGTTTAAAAGCCGTAGTCCTACGAAAAATAGCTTAACAACGGAAAAATGTAATGCCATAACTACAAAATTGTTATCACTTTTGTACTAACACATGCTTAGAAAAAATGCAGTATGTGCCTTTAAGTTACGGCTTGTAATCTAAGCACCTCACGTATACAAACCAGACTTTAAAAAAGGTTGTAAGCATTTAAGCTGTGGGATTGATCATGATTCCGATCCGATTGTGCTGGACTTCTTAACTGCCAAGCCATAAAAAGAGGCATACACAAACTCGTACAGAAAAAAAACATTGCATCGAAATTACACAAGAAAGAAAAGATGGAATTATATTAAAACTTTGACCTCTTATGCTTTTAAATAAGAGTGAATTTTGGTCGAACATTCCAATTGCCAACGTCAGCGATTTAAATTACACCGAAAACTAGCATTCTTTTTATAATAATGTATTTTTTTCTATAGCACATGTTAAAGTGTGCTTTTATCAACTCAAAACAAAAGGTCAAGTTTTACTTTAACAGCAAGGGTAGATAAAGTAGCACTTTAACATCAAGGATAGATAAAGTAATTTACTTTTGTTTAAATTAAATATGACAGCTTCGTAGTATCGTAGCAACCCCATCTAGCTACTGACATTTTGAAATGTGATTGACTGTCATTATTTTCTTTTGAAATTGTTAAAGTTCTTGCTATAGAAAAAAATATTGTATTCTACACGACGATCAAGTTATTTCTATCCACTCTTGAATCATTAACGTCTCGACTTCGTCTCGACGTTAAACGATTCACTCGTGGATAGAATTTAACTTTATCGTCTTGTATAATAAATTACTATTATTTATATTTGACGTAGCGTTCATTTTTCTTTTAATATTTTTTGTTGAAAAGCTGACATAATAGTGTGTATACTAAATAATACTGTATTTTCTTCATGTATGTTTGACATAGACGTCATTTTTGTTTTGAATAAATTATTGTTTTGTTTGAATGCATTTTAAATAATATCATATTTTATTTATTTATGTTTGACGTAGACTGAACAGAGTTGCCTGAGAGGCTGCTTCAGGACTCCGTTACTTTGCGCTGATTCTATCCCTAATTTTAAGCGCGTAGATGAGACTGCATCTACGCTTTAAGCCAGCTTAGTCAATGGCACTTAAAGGGACGACAGTAATTCACTCCTGAGATGCAGCCTCACATCTCGACAGTATTATGGCTTGGTATAGGAGTGGCGACGTAGTGAATGAATCAAACATTAAATGCAGATTGATTTTTATTATGAAAATAGACTAGTATTTATACAAAACTAAAAATGCTTAACGCAGTAACAATATCAAAGTTCATATATACAGTTTACTAGGACAGAGTGTTTAAATTACAAAACAGCAGATAAGCAATTTGTGCAGTTTTTATTTCCTGCTAGAGCGAAGGTCGCCCGTTGAACTTACTACTGTAGGTCGGTATTGTGCATGGAGTGCAGAATTGCATTTTCCTGGTCTTTAACTCGTATGATTGCGTAATAACACTGGCTTTTAAATTAAGAATAATGTTTCGTAAATTTGAACTGAAATATATAGTTTTTAATCTAATTTAAACATATTAAATTTAGTAATTGGTGATTGCAACATTAAATTTTTCTTGCTAATAAATGGGAATTGCATTTAAAAAACATGCAACTGGATTTCGTAAATTTTAGAAAATAAAATTTATGTGTGTTTAAATCAAGTTTAAACATAGACATTTTTTTACTGCTCAGATGACATAAATGCATATATATTATATTATACTGTATTTTATTTATGTATGTTTGACATAAACTTCATTTTCCTTTTGAATGGCATTGTTTTAAGTTGAAGTAAAAAGAGTATTTTATATAATACCGTATTTTATTTATCTATGATTGACGTCGATGTCATTTTTCTTTTGAATAATTTTTTTGTTGAATTAAAATGTGTATATTAAATAATAGTGGTTTTAATTTTAAACCTTAGCTTTTTATTTTAGGTAATTAATAAATCTTCTTCATATTGAAATAGAAATTTCAGGTACTAAGTAGAATAAACGCCGTAACTAAGTAGATACGGCGCTTACGCTACATATTATCGAATTACCCATTGTCAGATGACGTAGATAAAACGCTTTTACCATAATAATAGCAATAATTTCAATTTTTTACATAAAACGTACTGGATATGATGAACAATACAAACATCTTCAGTGTACAAACCAAAAATATATATTTATAATTTATATATTCCATTTGGCACCAGCCACAGAAGCTTTTTTGCGTTTTTCTCGAAACTTTGCGTGCAGTTCACGCTTTCTTCTTAAGGACGGCAGATTCACTAATTCATCAGTAATTAAATTCATGAGGAGTTATTTATAATAATCGTTAAATAATATGGCCGTTATCATATTACGTTATTACATGATCCCGCCGTGTTCATTACCATACCGCTTGTTACCTACTATGTTGTTGTTCCTCTTTTCCTTTTCTATCCACTTCAAGTTGCTTCTCATTTCCATTAACTTTTTTTATTTTCCCATTTTATTTTTATTCAGCTTTATACTAGGCAGCTTTTACTGCCAATTTTATGGGCGTCATTAACTTTCACCTCCACTCCCAACTTTTCTCTGATAAAATTTTCTATTGCTGGTATTAATATGACTGACTCATCCGTGTTCATTACCATACCGCTTGTTTACCTACTATGTTGCTTTTCCTCTTTTCCTTTTCTATCCACTTCAATTTGCTTCTCAATTCCATTATCTCTTTTTTTTATTTTCCCATTTTCTTTTCTTAAACTTGCGTTATCTATTTGGATTTTTAACATATCCTCATTATATTTCACTTGCTCATTCCTTACTTGTTGCACCTCCTTTTTAACATGCTGCACTATTTGTAATATCAAATCAAGTTTGTTTTCGTTTAGCTGGATTTGCGTTGGGGTTCAGTGCATTTTTCCTGACTTTCCAAAAACTGCTTCTGCTTGCTCAACGCTTCTTCGTTTTCTACCCTCGTCCGTCAAATATTTATCGCTGTCTACGTTTCCATACATTGCCGTTCCTTGTCGCGGTCAAGTATTAGCAACTCACTTGTTCTTCTGTTTCCCGTTATTCTAATTGCTGCGAAAAACTGCCCTCTGCATCCACTCCTCGAAGGTGACGGTTTTTAATCAAATGTAAGGTTATATTATAAATTAGTATTTATTGCTCTAACCTGGTTATTTGTGCCCTTTATCACAGAACTTCCTTGTTATCCTCGCTAATAGCTCTCCAAATCTGGTAGCAATAGATCACTCGGAAAATTCAAAACTTGGATTTGTTTTCGGAGCAAGTATCACTCCTGTTTTGCACCCTATCGCCCAGCTTCCTTTTCTCCCAGTTACAGAAAATGGTGAATAAAAATGCAGCATTCGAGGTCATATTAATGAATTTGAACATTTCTGATTATTTACGCAAAATAGCAATGTATGTACTCAGATGGTATGAGGTTCACGACGTGGCTCTGTTTGCAATGCAAGATAATTGACCGATTCAATAAGCACAGAGTTGAAAAGTTTTATCTAATTGCAAAGTTTAAAACTAAAGTAAAACAGTAAATGCACTGAAAATGAGATGCGACAAAGATTAAATCAGTTGTAGAAAAGTACGCAAAGACAAAGCAAATTTCAAAGGGCTTAGATTGGCTTGTGACTAAATTAAAATAATTCTAATAAGGTTTGTGCACATGTAAAGCCAGACCAATTTATAAAATGTATTTGACACAAAAGGTTGTTGGTTTCATTATAAAGGTAGCGTAGTTTGTTAAGTCAAAAGCAAAATATAGTGAAGTTAGTAAGCAAAGCAGAAAGTTAATTAAGCAGAATAATATAATAGAAATAAATAAAGTGTCATACTGCAAACCAGAGCAATGACATAATAAAAATAATAACGTTTGTGTGCGTAACGCTGCCGAAGAATTTAGTTATAATATTAAAAACAATACTTTAATTTTAAAAAAATTTTAAATATAATTTAAGTACTCAAATGTACCTCCATTTGTAACCTTTCTTTACCAAAATTAATTTCCTTTGACGTAAGAGAATCATAGTAACCTAGCAACCTGATGCTGTTTTGTTGAAAAAACAAGAAGAACAATAAATTAAATTAATTTTTATGTGAAGTTTGTTAGATTTGTGCTCCACTTTTAAACACATTTTTATACCATTAAACGAGCATTTTACGAGTAAAAAAGACTTGCTTTTATTGTGCCTATCTTGGAGTACATGTGACAGTGTTTGCGAACAAAAATAAATGCACATTCTGGGGTCTCTTATACCTCACGAAACAAGCAAGGCTACCTACGTCATCACTGAAACAAAACAGTGCTAATTGTTGCAAGCGCGAAAATTTGAATAATTACCTGACGCCTTTCTCACAGTAATTTCACTTTTAAAACATTCAAATACGCTGTCACCATTAGCGAAATTTTGTGTCTTTTGTCTTTTCAAGATTTTTTTTCAGCTACCAAGAAACGCGCATTCGAACTACTGAGTTTGCCAATAAAATAAAGTTCGTTTATGATCCCAACCCAATGAGATTTGAGTTTCATGCTTGCCTTGTAGTTAGCCAAATCAGTTTTGCAGATTAGATAAAATATAAAAGGGACATAGGTACCACCATTTATTTGTGTGCTCATTTATTACATTTCGTTGTTCACCAGCCACAATTTAACTTATTGAATTTTATTGAAAATTCACAAACGAACAATTATAACATTTATTAAACCGCAACGTGGAGCTTATAGACCCATTTTATTACATTTATTGGCCCGCAACGTGGGGCTTATAGGCCCATTTTATCACACTACATGCTACGACGTGCAGTTAAAAATGCGCGGCAGCCCTTGTTCAATGATATGTAGTGTATAATCATATACCACCAACGCCAATTCTGGTGAAGTATGTACCTACACATTGTCCAAAACATCGCGTTCAACATGGGGATTTCGTAAACGGTAACAGATAAAGATTTATGTCCTAGAATTTTTATTTCATTTTAATACAAGTGAAAAAATAACTAAATTATGCACAACTAAAAAAAACTTTTAAAACAATCACATTTTGTATTTAGCTTATTTAACCTAATATTTCACCATTTACGAGATGAATGGTATTTTAGTGTTTGTATAAATAATAACTTATTGTAAATATAAATTAAATTATAGATATAGAATAGTGAAAGCAATAGATAACTATACAGGGTGTTATTTAAGTACGTGGCCAAACTTTAAGAGTCAATTCTTTGAGTGATTCTATGACGAAAAGTTTATATAAACATAGGTCCGGTAATGCTTCGTTTTCAAGATACAGGGTGTCAAAACTTTTTTTTTTAATAATTTTTTCGTAAAAATTTTAATAATCCTTCAGCCGATTTTGTTGATATTTGTCAGTGTTATTTATGGTAGGAAGGGGCTAATTTAGCCTTAACTAGATTAAAATTATTAAGTTCAGTGGCGTCCCGGGGGGCACCTTAACCAATATTTTTGACAAAAAAATATGCGCCACTGACTTCTTTAGGACTTTTATATTTTTTTTCGCATTAAGCAGCTAAAAACACAACTTTTTTGTCTCTTTATTTTTTTCGTATCTTGCTCCGTTTTCGAGAAAAAAAAATAAAAATCACTTTATTGCTTGTCCCTGGGACAACATAATAAAAAATTATAACTACCAAACTATCAAAAACTGGGGTGTACCTGTAATTTTTTTCCATATCAATAGTCTATTTTAGTCTTAGAAATTGTTATAAAAATTAATGCTAGCTAAAAAATATTTTTTGTGATTTATTAATTATTAAAAAATGTTTTTTTGCTGTCCATGGACATGCAATAAAGTTATTTTTATTTATGATTAAGCAATTAAAATTACACCAGTCACCTTTTGAATTTTTTCGCTCAGATGAACTGTTTTCGATAAAACAAATAAACATAAAATGCATAAGGTTATTGATTACTGCAATGTTTTGAAAGTAACAAAAAATTGAGAGTGCTGTGGAAGGAAAAACAATTGATCAAACAAATTTGACTTTAACATAACTTTAAACAGTGAGTGCATCATAATTATTTGAAGTGTTTTTAAGAGTTTTAAGCTATAAAATTCGTTACTGATATTAGAAAATGGTTCAATTTACAAACGCAGAAATGGCCGATATGCATTTTGTTTATGGAATGGCCCAAGGCAATTCCAAAGCGGCTAGACGAAAATAGACAAACATTTGTGAGAATACATGAAAGGCTGTGCGAATCAGGCACCTTTCAAAGGTCGGCTGCTGTTATTGGGAGACCTGCAACAGTAAGAACAGTTGAGGTGGAGGAAGCAGTTTTACATGAAGTTGAGCGTAGTCCCGATATAAGTACACGCAAAATTGCACAACAATTAAACATTTCTCACTTTACTGTATTGCAGATTTTAAGGGAATATCAACTGTATCCTTACCACATACAGCGTGTTCAAGCGTTGTTACCTGCCGATTTTCCCCCAACGACTTGTTTATTGTACTTGGCTTTTGCAACAACAGGTAGCATCTTCGACGTTTCTATCCAGTATTTTGTTTACCGATGAAGCGTGTTTTTCTCTAAATTCAATTATGAACTTTCGTAACAATCATATCTGGGCTGAAGAAAATCTCCATGTGGTTATAGAAAACAATTATCAACAACAATTTTCCGTGAATGTTTGGGTTGGTATTGTAGGAGATTATCTCATTGGACCTTCTTTTTTACCCCCGAGATTAAATGGTGAAGAGTATCGTCATTTTCTGGAATTTGTGTTACCTGAACTATTAGAAGATGTCCTACTGGCAGAAAGAAGAGCAATGTGGTTCATGCACGATGGGGCCCCACCTCACTTTAGCTTAGTAGCACGTCAATTTCTGGATGCAACTTATGGGGAAAACTGGATCGGTCGCGCTGGTCCACATTCATGGCCACCCAGGTCACCGGATTTAAATCCGTTAGATTTTTTCCTTTGGGGGCATTTAAAATCCCTCGTTTATAGAACTCCTGTCAACACTGAAGAAGAATTAATCCAACGGATACGGGATTCATGTAATCAGATAAGATATACGCCGGGAATATTTCAACGTGTTCGGCAATCGATGTTAAGACGAGCTTATGCTTGCATTGAAGTTGAAGGAGGACATTTTCAGCAACTATTATAAGTTTGTGTTAGTTATTGTTAAATGTTTTTTTACTAAAAAAAATTGCGTACCATTTGTTTAAGTGTGGTTTTAATAAAGCGTTTTTCTTGTTTGAATTTTTTTTAATTTCCGTATAGTTTTAACTGCTAAATCATAAATAAAAACCACTTTAACAGGTATACTACAAACAGTTCTTGCTAGTTTCCTAGTTATTTTTTTTCATGCAACAAAGCAATGACATGCAATAAAGTGGTTTTTATTTTTTTATTTCGATAACGAAGAAAGATACTAAAATAATTAAAGAGATAAAAAAGTTGTATTTTCAGCTGCTTAATGCGAAAAAAATAAAAGTTTTAAAAAGTCAGTGGCGCACATTTTTTTTGTCAAAAATATTGGTTAAGGTGCCCCCCGGGACGCCACTGAACTTAATAATTTTAATCTAGTTAGGGCTAAATTAGCCCCTTTCTACCATAAATAACACTAACAAATTTCAACAAAATCGGTTGAAGGATTATTAAAATTTTTACGAAAAAATGATGTTTTTAAAAAAGTTTGACACCCTGTATCTTGAAAACGAAGCATTACCGGACCTATGTTTATATAAACTTTTCGTCTTAGAATCACTCAAAGAATTACCTCTTGAAGTTTGGCCACGTACTTAAATAACACCCTGTATATTTCATTTGCTTGTCATTTTGGAAAACGTGGACGCACCTGTTAACTTAAATAATTAGTTGTTATTAAACACTGAACCTAATTAAAGCTAATTTATTAATTTCAAATTAGCCTTCGTCTTGACGGCTTTACATTTTAGATAGTAATTAATTACAATTTGCAATCGACATGCTAACCATGCGAATCTAATTAACATTATATAAGTATGCATTGAGTTAAGCAAAACGGAGTATATGAGTTTATACAAATTATAAACTTCTTATCACGCGCAGCTAAGAGGCTACTTGTAAATAAATTATTAATAGGTCCGTTAATTACTTTTCGTTTAACTTAACACGTCACATAGCGTACTTAGAAGCACTTTCCTTTGACATATTTATCTCAGTTGCTTTAAATATATTTGCTAAGCAAGATATGGTATGATTTATAAGTAAGCTTATTAACATAATTATGAATATTTATTTCATTCATGCACGCATGCATAAGTGGTACCGACAAATTCCAATTTTACGCTGATAACACTGGTCAACACAGTTTGGTTTTCTTATACATCAATAAATGTAGTTTATGCCTTTTGTCATGCTGATTCTGAATCTGATTTCAAATATGCTCCATCACCTCAGAATTTTGAGAAATGTTCAAATAGTTTTTTCAAAAACGCATTAAATTTTACACAATTTCAAAGTTACTTTTATATGATAAAGATAGTACAAGAAATATTGTTCTGCCGAATATTGATTGGACATGTCTGAACGTGTCCTTGCATGTTTCCGACGTCAGAGCACTTAAACCACACCCATTTTTGTTCTGGAGCCAATCAAATTAAGAATTGGTCGATTTCTGGCTATGTGAGTATATAAAGAGCTACACCGGCTCTTACGATTCAATGTAAATCAGTTTGTGATGGCTGAACGTCTTTTTATTTCATAATGTCCCGTACGTGTATAAATAATCCAAACAGGACGATAGCATACAGCTCCATGTAATGTACTTAGGTACCTAATTATTTCATTTGTTTTTCAATAATTTTATTTTCTAAAACCTGACTTTCCAGAATAAATTTGTTTTTATTACTATTATTAGAACTATAAAAAAACGAAAATTGTACATAGTTTCTAAAGAAAAATAAAAAAACAGAAAAAACATTCACAATTGCCATCTCATACAGAAAATATGGAAGACTAATATATAGGTTGGCAACAAATAAGAAAGTTCCTACAGATAAAGCTAAAAAATAACTAGAAAAATATAATAAACAAGGATAGCAGATATTTGTTCAATTATTATTTTTTTATTTTCATAATGAAAGATTAATAACAATAATACGTTTTCATTACATCTCTGAACACTAAATATGCAGAAGTAAGTATACTCTGTAATGATATTCACATCATATCACAGCAAATGTCTTTAAGATAAAAAATTTCTGGAGATTCATTATCCTATATATTCCCGGTGTTATATGTACGTATACACTTATATTCCCGTGTGGGGTTGCTAGATCCCCCATCGGGTGCCTCCCCAGGTGGCGGATAGGAGAAGGCTCGCCAGATATGGCGGGTACCGGGAAAATCATACCCGGGGCGGACCAAAACTAGCAACAGGAAGACAACTTGCAAATGATACATATTATTGGCTTCAAATTATTCTTTGCTAATTGGCAGCAGCTTTATCATTAATAGATTGGGGCTACCGCGAAAGGACCGCTTTAAAGGACCAACACCATACCCTCGCAGGCGACTAACACATATTGATCCACACGGCTGCGACACTGCGGAAGGAAGGACACGGGAACCCACCTTGTATTATCCCAAGATAATCCTATGACATTATGGCTGCACTCAATGTGAAATGTTCCGGAGTTATAAGATAGAACAGAATGGAAAGGAATAATCAAGAACTGCACATAAGACAATAAGAACATAGGATCACAATTCCTCAGACAATGAGGAACACTACGAAGAATATTATTATATTATAAAACCTACATCGTAGACACATATTCTAAGCTGGACAATAAAAAATATTAAAGCTGGGTCAGATTTAAATAAATTACGAGTATATACGAAGGCCAATCCGAATTTATTGTGTATCTAAAATTCCAGATAGCTTTGGAAAACAAAAGCTCTTATTTACTATCACTCTTTACATGTACTTTGACTTTTAGTTCGTTATTGTACTATTCATAGTTTTTTTTTATATCGTGGTTAAAGGTAAACGAGTTGTACTATAAATGGTATTTTCGCGAGAGAATTTCCAAATCACGTCTTTTTATGATTTTAATAAAGGCATGAGTACTTATCAGAGTCGGAAAAGGCCGTCCTCCAACGTCTTATACCGATCAAAATAGCTGCTGATAAAATGATGATCAAAAAGAACAATAAAGTTACATACGTAACGATAGAACAACGCCCACTCAGCTGCTGAGATTGTGACAGCTGATGAAACTTACACATTCTTTTTTGAAGTACGTACCCGACAAGAGTGTCAGGTGTGGGTTCACGAATATAACGAAATGCTAACCATACACAAACATCAAAATATATGACAAAAATTATGCTAAAGAATACTGTTTTTAGGAACACTGGTCTCTCCAAAGCCATTAAGCTAGAAGATCAGAAAACAGTTACGGCTAAATAGTATGTGAAAATATGTTTGCCAGAAGAGTTCAAAAATCTTCCTAATAAGCGGATATGCTGCTACTGCACGATAATGCATCTTCCCACACACCAGCTCAATTTCTACAGTATTTACCGCAAAATAAAATTAATGCCATCGAATGTCCCCTTATTCTTCTGATTTAGCGACCTGTAATTTTTGGATGTTTCTTGGACTTTAAATGAATCTATGTAGTACGAAATTTTCTTCATATGGTAGAGTCGATGTTGCTGTAATGTCGTATATTTAAAGCCTTTGAAAAGATGCTTGGCTGTCAGCTTTTAAGCAATGGAAGGAAAGAATGGTTAAGTGTATTAATGCAGAAGAGAACTACGTTGAGCATACTTAAAATAAAATTTGTCAAATATTTTTATTTTTATGAATAAAGTAAGTCCGGCACAGCTGTTCGTTTGATCGTCGCTCAAGCACTGCCAAGGTTGAATCAGAAAGGTTGGATTCGTTGCTTTCACTTTCTCGATGAGCCCAACTGTGTTTTCCCGATTTAGTAAAGTGGTGGCGTTTACCATTTAACATCTTTATTTTGTTTATCGGATCGTAGTCCTAATTAAGGTCGTAAAGAACCCCTCTTCTCCACTTAATGAACCGGCAAACTTTATTACAACCCATTGTAATGTAAAGTAAAGTTCAGAGCGCTTTATTCCACACCCAGGAATGTAGCCTGAAACTCGGCGAGTTAGACTCGCCGAAATATCTTTTCCGAAACCCAGTCATCTGGCACGCCGTTAACGGCGTACTGGTTGATGTGGTTAGCACCACGCCTTCTACAACTACTTCCATAACCGTGGTTTCGGTACCCAATTTTTAAAACGACTGGGAGGGCCGCCCCCCAGTTGCCAGATGTGAAAATTGAACCCCGCATCGTAGCACCGCAGTCGAACTCCCTAACCGCTGGCCACGCTGGCGTACCATTGTAATGTAATTGGGGCAACTGATCAAAGAATTTCCCGATTTTGTGTGATTACATGTCGTAAAGTCGATTTCGTATTGTAACGTAACGTCAAAGGAGAAATTAATATAATTTTAAGAATATAAAAATCGTCACAGCAGAATGTAAAATTTATATAAAATAGAAGTAGTAGTTCAAACTTATAATTTAAAGAAATTTTGTATAAGCAATTTTCAAAAAATAGGTTATAGATACAATTTCACTAAATAGGGTTTGGTAAACGCGTTTGCAATTTCTTTTAAAGGTAATCATACTTCCAGATGTAAAACTTGATCAAAATAGACCCAGTCATGATAAATGTTACCCTTGTCGCCGGTGACACACACGCCCAGCTAGCAGCTACATACACGTACAGATAAGTATTTTTTTCTATAGCACATGTTAAAGTGTGCTTTTATCAACTCAAAACAAAAAATCAAGTTTTACTTTAACAGCAAGGGTAGATAAAGTAGCACTTTAACATCAAGGATAGATAAAGTAATTTAATTTTCTAACTTTTGTTTAAATTAAATATGACAGCTTCGTATTATCGTAGCAACCCAATCTAGCTACTGACATTTTGAAATGTGATTGACTGTCATTATTTTCTTTTGAAATTGTTAAAGTTGTGACTTCGTCTCGACGTTAAACGATTCACTCGTGGATAAAATTTAACTTTATCGTCTTGTATAATAAATTACTATTTATAAATGACAGAATCATTTTAGATTCCAAAATTCATATTTCCGCAAAAATTAAAAAAAAATTGTCATATCAAGTGGAGCAATGGAGAAAGCAGTTGTCTGTTGGCTTTTGCAGTAACTTCGAATCTAATTTTCAATATTTTGGATGGTAAAGTTGTACAATCGATTAAATAATTTACCGAGATTCGTCTTTATGTCTTACTAATTATACCAGTATTAACCAATCGGGTAAATAGTTCCAATTAAATATGTCAAATACAATTTATTGTGGAAGATCATCATATCGTAACCAAACAAAACCTAAGTATATCATTAGTAGCTGTAGAATGGTTTATCGATTAAATGGAAAGTAGTCTCTAATAAGAGGTATTAGTGTACGACAAAGCATAAATGTCACTGAATCATTGTTCATTTTCCATGTTATTATATCAACCGCATCCCGACTTTTCGTTTGTGGCATTTATTAAAATTCTCGTTTTACAATTTATTATTTCCCTCTTATCATAGCAGAATTAATATTTATAAAAATATCAATATTCATAATTTACTATACGCCATTTGTATAAAGCTTACTGGCAATAACTTGTGTTCAAAACTTTTAGTTACACCCTGCATACATTCCCTCAAAAGTTAGAAAGTAAATTATAACCACTGAGAATTACAATGGCGTAAACAGCGAAAGATAGTAATAGAAATGAACGGTCAGACAAATTTTTTCACCGAAAACCAAAACGGGAAAGCTTTTAAATAACAGTTATGCGAAGCAATAACCTTGCAGCTGGAGCTGCTCTATAACAAAAAACTATAACAAATGTGCTATATAATATGATTCTCCCAGAGAAACTGTCTTTATTGCAAGTCAAGAAAAACGCCAGCATCGAACGCTAGAAAAGTAGACAGAAAATATTGAAAGTTTTTGTTGCTACACAAACTACCTTTCACGGGTTCATTTGCTGTAACTTGAATAAGCAGCAAATAGTATAGACATACGATCCATCATTTCAGTGATTTAACGCTTTTGTAATCTGGTTATTAGACAATTAGTGTTATTCTTTATTTTTCCCTAAAAATGATTCCATTCTTTGTTACAGCATAAAAGCGACATTACGACATAACCATCAGTTAGTTACTACCTGCAAACTACTTTACCACAAAATCGGGAAAATTACACAGATCCGTTGCCCCAAATTCTCGTTACGATGGGTTGTAACACAAGGGTCCGGCTATTAAGGATGCTCAGCAAGAAGGAGTGGGTTATTTACAACCTTAGAATTAGGGCATTGGTCCAGCAGATGAGATAGAGATCTTAAAATTGATAGCGCCACCACATTCAGAATGAATCGGGGTAAAATTAACAAAAAATCAACACAGTTAGGCCCAATTGTATGTGGAAGTAGTAGCTCCAACTTTCCACTACTGCCTTGGCACAACCTTGAGGTACCGACGTCACAGCTGATTCTGACCTACCTACCTTTGGTGGCATCAA
This sequence comes from Agriotes lineatus, assembly GCA_940337035.1. Classification (NCBI taxonomy): domain Eukaryota; kingdom Metazoa; phylum Arthropoda; class Insecta; order Coleoptera; family Elateridae; genus Agriotes; species Agriotes lineatus. The sequence goes on along the minus strand of OW679197.1, from coordinate 82,801,244 downwards.
CTTACTCTTATCTGATTTTCTGTACAGTACACAAAAGAAACAGCATGCAAACACCAATAAAAAAACGTATAAACCGTTAACAAAAGACTCTATTGAAATAATAAAGTATATATGCATAGCAAAGAACATGAAATGTTTACTGGTTACCATTCAAACTGATCAACAAAAGGGGTTAATTTAGTTAGATGGTAACTTTTAAACTAAGCACAAATGACAAAAATGGTAATGTTTACTTGTCAACGCAAAACCACTCATCAAAAATGTTTACTTAAATTTCCAACGCAAGACGACATATAAACATTAAAATTTGACGTTAATTTACTTTAAAACGGTAGGGTCTGTTGGCATCTCGCACTTTAAATGACAAAGCATAGCTTGACGGAACTTAACTTCAACAAATCGCTATAAATTTAAAGGCTAACAATTTACCTTGATAGGAAATCAGAATGATAGACTGGTTACTGTATGGTTCTCATCACCTCCGCATGTCGCATCCCTCAGGTCGGTGCCACAAATATAAGAAACGACTGGAAACTCCTCAAAGCTGTCTTCAAGCAAGTGTGACGATACAAATCCCCGAAAGGGAAGAAAATGAAGCACCATTCAACTGGTAGTTGCAGAACGAAACCTGGTAACTTCACTGCAATAATGGTTTAGCGTCCATGGGGTTTTTCATTTGATAATCCGCCATTGGCGTACATCTAGAGATACCAGCTCTACGGTAACGAAGACCCTTGGCCAAACCCTTTTTATGACACTACTTAACTGACTTGACGACGGCAACAATGGAGTTTCGCATTTTAAACAATTTCGACTTACGACTTTTTACGCGGCGAGGCCAAGCCTCGCCGGGAACCAACGAGTGACCCGCAGTGCACGATGTGAGCTCCAGATGATGATTAATGCTTTTCGCTAAGATCTCAGAGGCCAAAATGAATTGCGCAACTGCCACTTGTAGCAAAATGTTCGGGACGAAAATAATGAAACATGACTTTGCTTAAGCAGGGGATTCACCGGTTAAGTTATGCAATCGCCTGGCTGGAACCAGGAACTCATTAAGACGCAATCACAGCAAATGACATCACCCATGCAGGATACGAGGAAAAAACGAACTTGCTTTGTCAAACCAGCTTACGGGAAATTGTATAAAGAAACTGATGAGTTAATATTTGAAAAGTGAGCAGAAGAAAGGTTCGCATGGAGTCAATTTTTGATAACATTTAACTACGAATTTAGCTTAACTTATACGAAAAATACAGGGACGTACTAGCTCCGGGAAATTGTTCTAACATCTTGTATGCGTATTGTGTACATACTAAATCCCATTCAATTAATCTAGTGCATAGTGATTCAAATGCCATGCAGTTAAAAAAAGAACTTTCTTGTTTTTCAAAAGACTTCTAGAAGGCCCTCAAAACTCCGATAAAATTCAACAACCGAGCTGGCTCCACATTTACGTTAGAAAACAGATTTTCGGCGAACATTATACAATTTTTCAAAGACTAAGGAAATAGTATATTATATTACAAAGCATGAAAGTGATACTTTGCAGATGAGGAGGGTTGTTAAAGAATATGAGGACGCGAAGCGTCCGAATACTTTTCAAAGCCTCCGAGTCGAGCATAGACACTTTTATGCTGTGTAATGTATGTATTACATTTTTTTCTGAAATCTCTTTGTAACATCTACCGCGCGCAGGCTTCGGCAGCACGGATCTACACCGCTCCACGGTTCCAGCCGTCGCTAAGAGAAAGCGCCAAGCCCATCGCTTGCTTACAGGTACTCTACGCTCGCTATTCCTGTTTCAACAGCGCTATCTTAAAACTTCGTGCCAGGAAATCATTCCGCTTTTTACAGTGACAGCGTCTAAACAAAGAAAAACACTGCCAAAGCTATAAACCATTCAATAGTTATTTTCCCGATAGGTAAACATGGAATTTTGTTTTTAGGTTTAATGAAATTAAAACTCCCTAGAATCTCTTTCTGACATTTTGTCAGAATCAGCTGTTATGTACAGGAGGCTCACGAAACTGTCTAATCTGACATTTTGAGGTTAAACGGGCAATGTTGCCAGTGCTTTCATACTTTGTTTGTTGTTTGTTTGTTTGTTAGAGGACAAGGTCTAGGCATGCAGAATACTAGGTACCTTAGACACCGATTTCTTTGGTCATATGGTCAAACTTTGTTTGCAACTAGGCATAATATTTATGGACATCGCCGTCATGGATACCTATCTGTCAACGAATTGTAATACTAAAGCAAATATGCCGAAAGTCATTAACCTTCCGTCGGACGCAACTGATCTGACAGGCACAGCACGGCAATTTTGCTATCTCGCGCCACCACTAGGCGGCGTTGGAATCTATCGCACATAGTAGCTGACTATTTTGGTGTGCTATATACACCCTGCCACTTATTTTGAGTTTGGCCTTCAATAGTTAAAATTATTCAGATTCTGTCCAGAGAAGCTCATTACGCCCGAACTCGCCACATACTTCAAGATACGTATTTTCGAAATATTTGCATAAAAATCATCTGTTACGTTTGCTTGAAGTCTAAATACTGTAAAGGTTTTAAATAGATTTCTAAAAATACCTTGATTTATCAATCTGGACTATTCCGCACATTGCGCCCAAACATGTAAATATTTTTTTTCTTTTCATTTGTTTCAGGTCAAATAAATGTTTTTTGCAGAAACTTTTGTGATTTCTTTTATTTTGACTTATCTAATTATTATGCTCACCACTTGCAGTTGTATAATTAAACCTAATTAGGTGTTTTATTATGTTTTTTTTTAAGTGTGCCTATCATGCACATTGCGCCCGAACTCGGCGGTCAAAATATTGCGCCCGACGGAAGGTTAAAGATGATAGAAAACTACAAATTACAAAGGCCTACAGGCATTATAATGCCGATAGGCCAGACCTCAGTTAAACTAAAATCTTTGCCCGGCTTAGTGACATTTGGGACGTAAGTATTTCTGCATAAAACTTAATTTTGGGCTAGTCGGCGGAACAATTTTAAAATTAAACCTTTTGGCCCACGACCTAAAAATGATATATAGTATAAAAATTTTGCATTTCGGGAAGATTTTCAACGACAGATTTGGAATTATCACTCGAAATATGAGCACTTTACGTTGGCTAGACTATTAAATGACACGCGTGAAAGAAGAGTTATAAGTTATATTTTTTTAAGGTAATTAAGTGCAGCAAAACGATTAAATTTTATTTTAATAATTCAAATTTTAGGTTTGCTAAATGCACAACGATATCGTACTGAAATTTTGTCGTCCATTTTTGAAGAGTTACATGACGATGAATTACAAAGGGGTTACTTCCAATAAAATGGAGCAAGTCTTCACATAATACAAGAAAATCTAAATTTACTTGGAGAGTTTTACGAAAACAAATTTATTAGTCAAAACATGTTTACAGTGTGGCCCCCGAGGTCTTGTGACTTAACTCCCAGCTATTTTTTCCGTGGCCATTTTTAAAAAATTACATTTTTCAACTTCCACTGGATAATATTCAGCAACTGAAACAAAGAAGTAGTGAAAAAATTGAAGAAATCAATAATAATGCAGTAATATTAAGATTTGAGAATAGAACGAGTTAACGAATTTACTTTCTTAGAAACATTAATCTCTGAAAACTTAAATTACACACAAGAAATTAAAAGGTTAATAAAAGCATCGAGATGTGTGGAGTTATAGTATTTAACATTACAAGCCAGGTAAAACAGGTTTTACTGGCGATAGGATTGGGATGACTGGCGAGCCAGTAAAAATGGTTACCTGGCGTGTATTGTTGAATGTTTTATTTGTTCCTCACTTGTAAATAACTAGAAATTTATCATTTACTCAAAATGTCAAACTGACAAGCAAGTAAATTAATCAATATGACACATACTAAGGAAGACAACTCTGGCTTTGCACGCTATCATTTATCTATGAGCACGCTTGTAAAATATAACTGGCTAGCCAGTAAAAAATTTACTGGCTAGCCAGTTAAGAAACATTTTCAAGGTGAATACAGTGACTTGTTAAATTGATGTTTACAAGTGAGGAACAAATAAAATAGTTTAATGTCCTCAAAACAAATGTCGCGAAAAAATATAACAAAAAAAAAATATAAATTGTAATATTTAAATATTTTGGTATACAATTTATAATTACAATAAAAAAAACGACTTCCATTAACCATCATGCCTACTCAATAAAGTATGAAACGTATTCAGAATCAGCAAGTTGTCTTTCATGAAATTTATCGTAACCAATAATATGAAAGTGGCACAAAATCCAAAACCAAATATGGCAACCACGTTTTGTATATTGAGATAAAATTATCATTTTTGTATAAAATGGGTATAACCTAACTTTTGTTAATAACTGACAGCATATTTTCAGGGTGAAATTCATCACCCTAACATGGCCTCCTATCGGGAAAATAACTATTGAATGGTTTATATTTAAAATATTGTATGTGCTAGGCAATGCCGAACCTTATGCAGTCTTGAAGAAATCTGGGAGATTTTATTTTCTCCCTGACATCTTTAAAAATTTAGAAATAGAATCCTATCGCATCGAGACGCATGGTGAGGGTGACTGGTCCCCTAAGTAACGTAAAGTAAAAATGACTTGTCTTACAAAAATCTCAAAAGTAACTAGTCTTGCAAAGCGACACTTTCAAGATCAAACTGAGTCTTGACATGGCCCGCCTTCTTTATGATTTCAGGAAAACTTTACCAATTAAAAGTTGCAGTTTTGCAATTTTCAATATGAACTACTGCAACTAGACCACTACATTTGAAAAAAGTGGCACTCATTTTTTGAAGATCCTGCATCGAATTCTTCTAACATCATTCCGCACCAGCCTATTGTTACACTCTAAAAATATTTTGCGACAAGTAATCAAGCCAAAAATGCATACAGCTGGCTACAGTGCGAGTCTATTCTGAAAGCAGGTGTTTCAGTCTGAGCAAAGAATATAGATAGGGTCTCTTTTTTAAATGCGAGTTCTTTGGGCGACACTGGCGATGTTGCGTGATCAGGTTGCATGGCAGTTTTGTAATTTAAGGGAACAGCATTATGACTCAGCCTATTTTTTATTGAATTCATAAACTGCTTTTCGGAAAAATGCATGGCACACACAGTTCTTTCACGTAATTGTTCTTCAGATAACGTGAAAAGCTGTGGATTGCCACAATTAATCAACCACAAATCGCGTCTCTCTTTTTCTATAGGAAAACGAAAAAAGCTTAAATCGCAGTCGGTTCTGCGATTTCGCTTACATTCAAAATATACGCACCAATTAACCATGATTAAGATTAAGCGTTCGAGTGATCAATTTCGGAAAAGGAAACGTCAAAAGGGTACAACAACACTGAAGGCAAACTTCAGCACAACTGAATGTAAATTTCCAGAAGAAATTCTTATAAGCTGTCCTGTTAATTAGCCTAAGGAATGGGACACGTCTTATCAGGAAAGCACATCAGTAAGGAACGATGCTAATGAAGAATTAATCGAAAGTAGGTAACGACCAATTGACTATTGACTTATTTACGATAGAACTGAACGAAAAACGTATTTTCAATACGGCTACTTCCCTTTTCATGTTGTCTGGCGCTATTCTGCACTTGTAATTTAGTTCCGAGAACCGGTTCGATAACCCCCCATGGAAGGTCCCATTATGCAGCTGTTCCCACGGATCGAGCCACTCGACCGTTTATACTAGGTAATCTAGCCTTTTAACATTTGATCCAAGTTCCTTTGCCTTGTGATCAGAGTACAGGAGCATCGGTGGATATTGGCGTAACGTTATTAAATCGTTGCGTCAAGAAGTATTGCTCCCAACAGGGGCTCCTCAAGCATCCTATAGTTTTTATTAACTTGTGTAAACGTTATTTGCCGTTATTTATTATGTTGTCATTTCATTGCGTGATCTTGTTATTTAAAGTTTTTTGCCGTCAATTACTGCTAGTTACAGTAGTATTATTTAAATGTAGTATTTTATATCAAATATACCCTATTCTACTAATGTTTGCAATTTTTAAGCTGTCGGTTCTTGGTAATATACCACTGGTTATTGGTATACATTTATACATATTTTACTATAAAGTTTGTATGTTTTAGTTACTGCAAACCTTTCATTACCTGCCAATTAAATAACTTTGTTTCAGATTACATAGCTATCGACTATATTTTTTATATTATGAGTTCTCGTCAATACCCTGAGAACATCTGTTGTAATAAATACCAATTGGCTCATATTTGGAATAACAAGCATTTTAGAAATAATTGACGAATACATGCAGATTTGGTTACACCACGTTCTTAGAATGGAAGATCACAAAATTCTCAAATTGCTATCATTTTACATAACCGTCGGAAAAAACATTAGTAGACCAAGAAGAAGATCAGTTCACATGAATGGAACAGGCTTTAACGACATAAATCTAAAGATGATGATAATGATGATGAAATACTCATTGGCGCCATTTGACTTAAACTTTTGTAAAAGAACCCACACTATCTCCAGTAAACTAGTCGGCCCTCAGGTATGCCCATGTGATTATGATAATTTGAAATTAATTAAAAAGTAGTCTAGAATTTTGTCTTCTACTAACAAGGTGAAACAGATGCAAACACAATTTTACATCATTTTCGTTATTGCTTCATACACACACGACATCGAGGAAAAGAATCTGCGGTCCGCTATTACATGCTTCAGCATGTCCTAGTAGATAATTTTGAACTTCTGCGTTTGCATCTTGCGGTACTTCGAAAAATGCTGCCTGTATGTTTTGTCAAAGGTCTTTGACTGTTTGTAACTCTGTTGAATATGTAATACTTTTTAAAGGCCCCCATAAAAGAAAGTCTATGGGTATACAATACACATCGGGTGACCGTGGGGCCTCAGAAACAGGACTACTGCGTCCAATCTATCGATTTGGGTAATTAATATTCAACAGGTTTCGATCATTTGTTGAGCAATATTCTGGTAAACCTTCAAGCAAGGCCACATGTTAAAACAGGCCTCATTATCATACTTAAAAATTAAATCCAACTTATATATTCTGTGTTATTATTGTAAATTAGACTTAAATAATGTACTCTAGAATAACAAAAGCGCGTAAAGCCGACCCTGCACTGTAAAAGTATTGTCGAATTTGCGTGTGCGTGCGTCTAAGCCTGTTCGCAGAACAAAGGTATAGTTCAAGCAACTTTCGCTGGTATTTTCAAGTTTATCTTTAGTTGTTTGCGTACTTGGCCTGAGAGCGCACGCTGACGAACGTCTCCAAAAGTGCGTTGTACAAAAATCGCCCGAAAACAGTTTAAATAGAAGCTGAGGAAAGTGCATCAAGACAGCCTGTGCATGTCCAAACAACGCTATTTTCCTCGTGTACCGATGAGTACACGATTTTCAAAGGTGCGTTCGTTCAATCCATTCATGGAAACGTGAAGTCAGCCGATCAACCGTCGTCAGAACAAGAATAAGGATTTCCCCTCGGCAGCATTCGGTGAGAGTTTCCAAGCGTTGTACCGTCCAAAGATCGATGACTCAATCTAAGAAATGATCAATTTAAGGGTACGCAACAGCCAAAATTCAAGGTAAATGTGGTACCGGAAATGTTTTGCCGTTTTAACGCGATATAGTTTGTGTTCAACTTCGAGAAACTTTCCCAATCTAAAAAGAATGTGTTCCGTCAGCCAATAATATGTGTGTAAAGCGTGCTCGATTTTAACTTCAAGCCAGGACCGTCTCTTAAGACATTTTTAACGTTTACTAGCACGTATATTTTTCTCGAAACTAATCCTAGTTTTCTTTGAATTTCTTTCTGTATTTATATGTGTTTTAAAGTCAATAGATTGTGTAAATATTGTCACTTCATATCTACAAACTGGCATATTTAAGGGTTTCATGTCCACTGAGCTAGCAAGGTAAAAAAAAGCAAAAACTTAAAGTAACTACGTGAAGGCTTATTTTTCACTGCTTGTCGTATGGCTAAGTTCAGTAATACAATCTAATACAATTATTGTTTTCACATACCGAGAATATGGAGGGATGCATTTGAAGATTTCGTCGACCTTATGATTGATTGTTAAGAAATATAAACTCAGTAGTGCAGTATAGTATATTATATCACGAGGGACTAAAGTGCACCATTTAATCCAGCGAGTAGAGTTTGTTGCCTCGAGGGCGAAGCCCGAGGGCAACAGCCACTCAATGGATTTAGGCACTTTAGTTCCGAGGTATTTACTTTATTTTTGCACTTTTGGGAACATTATCAACTTTAGTCCCGGAAGTGCAAAATAGTATATTATATCGTGAGCAACTATAAAGTGCACCATTTAATCCCGCGAGTGGAGTATGTTGCCTCGAGGGCGAAGCTCGAGGGCAACAACCACTCAAGGGATTTAGGCAGTTTAGTCCCGAGGTATATACGCTATTTTTTGCACTTTTGGGAACATTATCATCAAACATTTCCAAAATTTGGAATCTGTCAATTTGGAAACTGACAATTACAATTTATTAAAAACTGAATTGCAGCAGGTGCTGGATAGCCTGAATCAGTTGGCAGTACTAAAGTGTATTGTCAGTATATGTCAAATTCGAGATTTGCAAGTTAAGTTTTGCGTCAGTGTGTGTCAAATGACGAACAAAACCTAACCTACTAACCTCGTGTGTACATAAATTTACCATAGTTACGGTATCATTTTTACTTTAGTCCCTAGGGATTAAATGAGCTACTTTAGTCTTTGTTTACGGGGACTAAAGTATCAACTTTAGTCTTGGAAGTGCAAAAACTTTTATTATAATATGTATAATACAATAATGTCAGGCTTCGAACTGTCAAAGTCAAGTTACTGAACAGCTGTAAATTTAAGTGTGAGAAAGATTGGAAAAAACAAGATCCTCCAAAATTGAAAGTACTTGTACGAATTTTAAAGTTTTGAAAAGTAATTGTGAAAATCATGTGTACACTTAACCTTTTGCTTGACAGATGACAGAAGACAATTAGATGTCAGTGATGTACGGCACTGGAATTGTCATAATTAGTAATAAGGTGTCTCAATTTCTACTATTTAGTTGTCAGAAATTCTCGGTATGTGAACACAACTGTACAACCTTATGTTTCCCACTACTGGTTCCATGATTTTATATAGAACATTGGCACAATATATCCACTATCATGTCACTTAGTAGTATTCGTCTGCGGTGCAACTTATTTTTATATACTGTAACTGCGTACAATATATTATATTCTTGAAGTTACACAGCGTAAAATTCCTTAACAAAAATAAATGTATAAAAATGTTTCTTTTAATTCCATTAGAATATTTATAGTATTTAACATTACAAGCCAGGTAAAACAGGTTTTACTGGCGATAGGATTGGGATGACTGGCGAGCCGTTAGGCGAGCCTGTCATATCCTTGAGCCAGTAAAAATGGTTACCTGGCGTGTATTGTTGAATGTTTTATTTGATCCTCACTTGTAAATAACTAGAAATTCACCATTTATTCAAAATGTCAAACTGACAAGCAACTAAATTAATCAATATGACACATACTAAGGAAGACAACTCTAGCTTTGCACGCTATCATTTATCTATGAGCACGCTTGTAAAATATAACTGGCTAGTCAGTAAAAAATTTACTGGCTAGCCAGTTAAAAAACATTTTCAAGGTAAATACAGTGACTTGATAAATTGATGTTTACAAGTGAGGAACAAATAAAAATATTTTTAGTAGCACATGACTATATAAAAAAAGTACGGAAATATATTTGTCTGAATCAAATGATACCAATATGCACTAATTGCTTGTAATAGTAATAAGAATGTTAGTAAAACACTAATGAGTAGGAATTGAGTAATACACGCGCAGCAAATGTATAACCACATAAAGCTGGTTAACTCGGGAAGGTTCTGAACATAACACTATGAAGATCACGTTTGACACGCTATTCGAAACGCAAATACAAAATAAAAGCTGCACACATTTGCAATCGCAAAACACGTACGTACCTGATAAACTAGGTTGAAGCAGCGTGGCTCCTCATGACACACTACGCTACCGACGCCGTGCTGTCTGGGCTGCATAAAAGCTCGGCCCAGCGACAGACGCCGAGCGCCGCCCAAACACCTGTAGAAACGATTTCAAAAAACTCGTAAAAATGTCGCGCACTCTGAACATGCCAACAAAATCGGAGCATAAATTGCTCGACTAGAAGGTGTATATGCTCTCTGTTAACCTCCCAGATTTTTTTAGCATTTTAACTGTTCTGTGAAAACTTGAATTTTATTCTTTTACTTGACAGTGCGAAATTGACATTAGTAAGGACATTGAAATTAAATGTACAGTCGTGTGCAAATAAATCTGGGACAGTGTTTTTTTCACATGCAGATTCAGTTAAGAATTTGAAGAATATTTCCATGGATTTCCTCTTATCAGATAGAGTTACGGGTTGCAGTACCTGTTAAAGTTTAATGTAACTCTTTCTGATAGCAGGAAATCCATGGAGATATTCTTCAATTCTTAACTGAATCTGCATGTGAAAAAAACACTGTCCCAGATTTATTTGCACACGACTGTACATTGCGTAATTATAAATATGAGTCTCCGATCGCAAGAGCGTCATAGTCTTGTCTAGAGCTTTTCGTATGGCGTATGACACAAAATACTAAACAAGAATCCCCACCTCTGGAAGGCTTAGCATTTCTATTTCACGTTAAAGGCTTGACTGATAAGATAGGACGTGACAAAATTCCAAGTTTAAAAACCGCTGGTGTATATCGCATTCTTTGTTCTTGTTGCTTGAGTTACATTGGACAGACTGGTCGTTCCGTTGATCTAAGACTTCAAGAACATAAAGGCGATTGCAAACACAAACGCATCACAAATCCAGCCGTAGCTGAGCATACGTTTACAAATGGGCACAATTTAGAATTTGAGCACGCCAGAGTATTTGCCAGAATACCCCACTACTTCCCGCGAGTGATACGTGAAGCCATAGAAATAGAAAAACATCCAAATAATATAAACAGGGAAGATGATTTTAAGCTTAGTAAAACTTGGACCCCTGTGATACACGATCTAAAGCATTGCAACCACCATGCGTCATACGAACACGCCTCACGGGTTACGTTGCACTCGAACAACCAATAAGCGTTACGTCACTCCGCGCGCCTGGCACAAAGGACTATAAATAGCTCCACACAGACCTTCAGTTCTTAGCGCGACCTTCACTCTGATGATGCAAGTTGCAAGGTTTTGCGAAACGTTAGTGAATATGGATGTACAAATAGCAACAAGGCCAAATCTGCCTAAGTATTCTCGTTCTCAAGGTACTTCAACAACACGAGCCACCAAAGAGCACGGCACATTAAACCAGAGAATGCTGGTTGTCCATCCACAAATACTACGCGGTCTAAGCCGAAATTGTACACTCAATGATGCAAATCACTTAAAGAACAAATATCCGAATAAAGAACTTTGTACTACAGGTTGCAACTACATATACGACATTGCACTTTACGCCAAGTAACAATATGTGCGGCTAATTATAAACAGTGAACTAACGCCAAAACATAGATGCGTGATATGTTACAAAAGGGGTTTTTAACATTATTAAATAGTATGATGAGATTAAGATCCGCAGACAGACTTCGATTTGCTGTACTTGTTTAAAACCGCAGCATCTTTCCAAATGTAAGAATTGCTTTTAGAATCCTTGTAGGCTACATCAAGGACAGGGAAAGCATACCTACAGCAAGGCTAAGCTTCAAGTTGGTCCATAAAAGGTGCTACAAAGACAGGCAATAGTTCAAACTATGTTTAAGTTGTAAAATATGGATGCACCTGACAAAGTTGGAACTTTACATGGCGTTGGAGCCCAGGCTGCAAGCCAAGCAACGAAACAGCACAACGTGCACAGTGTTAGTTTTAAGCAAGAAAGTATAGTTTTTAATCTTATTTTTTGTTTTGTTTTGCTTTGTTCGATCTTCAATTGATTGTAACTGTAATATTTGAATTTAGCCAATGATATGAATTGCTATTAATAATGGACTAACGTCTCTGTGTATTTATTATAAGTACTGAAAGTACAATTATAATAATTTGTTGACATTTGTTGACATCTGAAAAATATGGATAAGCGCTGAACGGTAAAATAATTATGCTATTTGAAAAACAAAAGTTAATATTATTTCCCATAAAACCCGAAGTGGAACTGTCATACTGATAAATAATATTGATAGTTACATTAGCTCCTTTAAACTTTGCTGATAATCATATTTTTCCTATCTTCTCAAATAATTGACATATACGCTTCGTATACCTTAGCTATTACTAGCACTACAACTGACAAATCCAGCTTGGTCCTCAAGGTAGGCCATGAAAGGCGCTGTCATGAAGTCACCATATTCGATTTCACTGAATCGATTATAGCACTCCCTATAACATCAACCAATGAAAAACGGTAAAAATACATAGTTACGCATGTACTAACTCCTGATCATGTACACAGCAACGGTGATAATCATAGAACTTCTTGACTAATAACTGATAGTCAAATACCTACTATCGTCATAGCAACCACACTAACTGTACTTTTAATATTCATAAATAAACTGTTCAAACGTTGTTTATTGACTCGTAATATAATCTAGGCGAAGACTCTTGTTTTCTTGATTATCAAATCATTTCTGTTTCCACTCCATATATTGTTTTTGCCAAACAATATATCTCCTGTAAACAAAAATAAATATTTGATAATCAAGAACCCACTAGTGGTATTATCAAGGGTAATACCACAAGCAGTGGATATATTTTTGACAAATATTTTGTCGTTTCCATGTCAATTATTGCGTTTAAATTTCACGATACAAAATCACATCAAAAATGTCACGAGCCGAAGGCGAGTGACATTTAAATGTGATTTTGTTGAGTGAAATTTGCAATAATTTCTATGGAAATGGCAAAATATTTTAAAAAAATATATCCACTTCGAGTGGTATTTGAGATGACTATTTAACAATATTAATACATAACGATTAACTTTATTGAAAAATAATCCAACAATTAATATAATTATTCATTCTCAATTAAATTCAGCGAAATACTTCCAAAACACAGCATTTTAACATTTTTGAAACAAGCCACACAGTTTGTTGGGGTTTAGTGTTATGTAACCTAGCGATATCACTAAGGACAGAACATCGTTGCTAAGCGATACTTCGCAACAAGGCTATTTATTTTTTGAGTACGTACATTGTTTTGTGAATATTTTGCATGGTGCCCAATATTCAGTGATATACTGCTGTTATTGGTTGAAAAAAGCAAATGGCTGCAATGTGATTGGCTTATATGTTATAGTGTTGAATAGTCTATAATAATATATGTAAAGACGCAACTGTGAAACATACACGGTTTGCTATATTTGAAAAGTCAAGTAGGTAATCAGTAGCGGCAGGTAAAGGAATTTCGTAAAATTTCCCGTTTTATTAAACCAATGACATTTCGTTCGAAAGTTAGAAATAAAGTAATATACGGCCAAAGCACAGAAATTATTAATAATGTTTTGAACTTCATAAAAGCAGAATGTAAAATTGGGAGAACATAGTATAGACTTAAATAAAATTCAACAGCAGTTGGCAAATCAGATCTACTGTGTCATTCAGCAAATGACGGGTGCTCCTTAGAAGCTCAAGGGTTCGAGACTCCCATCCGCTGAGTTTTATGAAACCGTGTTACCACAAAAGTACTTCATCTAGTACACCGGTAAGTCAATATTTCTCAAATTTTGCATGGAACTATAATTTTACATTTTGAACAACTTTCTTTGATGATACTTTAACGTATTTGAAACTGAAAATGTACTTTACCCGAAGAAAACATGTTTTTTTATCCACCGCTCGGGACGGCTCACTAAGACCAACACTTTAATATCACGATTTTCGACTCACAATTTTATAACCAACATCGCCACGTGTAGTTCTGGCGCCAATTTATATACCCCCTGTATGGGAATTACGATATAAAACGCTGTCGCTGCAGAATCGGCGATATAGCCGTTTCAATGTGACGCGAAAGCTCACCATATTGCAGCCGAGACCGCTGTAAACTGGCGGACCTCATATTTACAAAAATATTGTCCTCCCGAAATGTAATCAATTCTAAGGGTAAAGGCAACTGCCTCACCGATAGCAAATGTGGTACAGCTTTGACATTGAAAATGAGTGCCAATGCAGCAACAACTACGTTCTTGTATCTCTGTAGACCGTGTGTGAACATAATATCCGTTGCAGTTGGAGCGTGTTTATTTATCTTGGGTGATTTCGGTTGTTTCATGCAGTTACATACAAAAAAGAATGGAGGAGAATAGCATAACTACGTAATATTCTCAACATTAATTTTAAAAGCCTACTGTAAGATAAAAAGGTTAAAATAAAAAAACTTAGCCTACACCGATTTTAAGTTTACACCTGCAGAATAAAGTTGGAACTCGCAATTTTACATTTTCTGTTGAAGTTTACAAGAAAAACAAATGAATTTGTAGATGTGATATATTACAAGCCCTGTTTTATTTTTCATTATTAAATAAATTATTATGTGTCTTGTATCACTTATGTATACGCTACGAAAAAATACGCCTTTTCCACATCTCGATTATTTATTAAAGTAAATGTAGCAAACCTTATATCACTGAAAAGAAAAAAATAATCTTTTCTCAACAGTTAAAATCAAAAATTCGTTTTGTTCTTCTTTAAAAAGTGGCGTAATAATGTCAAAATTCTTAAAAATAAAAATATTTTGGGGAATATGCATATTCCCTATAGCTTACAAGCCATTATTCGTTTTAAAAATTGATTGAATGGTAGGTAACGTTTCTTTTAAGTAGAATAATATATGTTTTTCCCTAATTTCTGGTAATTGGCCCGTACTGTAAGCATCTATACATGTAATGAACACGTAAAGCATTTTCTTTCGGGACCTATTCTCAGACTTCCATCAGGCAGAGTTTGATAATCCTGTTTTAGATGAAAGCTGCCATGTAGATATGTAGAAAAGTCCTAAACTGCAATTACATGAGCAATTGTTGAGAAAAACCAACATACTGTAACGTGCAAGTGATTGTGACTGGCACTACTATAGTGGTTCACGGACGTTTCGCCCCCACCGTTTCGCCCCCGACCGTTTCGCCCCCTCCGTTTCGCCCCCGCCGTTTCGCCCCCAGCCGATTCGCCCCCTATCCGTTTTGCCCCCGAAGTTTAACCTCTAGCTTCATCCAGCTTCAGCTGTTGCCAGTTGCACCACGAGGAGGTAGCTAGTAGGATTTCTGCAACCGTTTTTTTTTTTATTTTTTAATCCAAGAAATAAAAAGTATGTAGCACTATCAGCTCGTATGAAAAAAATCGTTGAAGATTTTGAAAATCGTCAAGTTATTGATTACTTAAGTGAGATTGCGTACAACTTTGAATTTTGAATTTATTCCGGTTGCACGTCGAAATATAGATGTTAAAAGATTTCTCGTTCTTTATATGTATTTACTAAATTCTCTAAAATTAGAACACAAACACCAACAAACAAAAACCAATAAAAATCCCTCGTGGTGGTGCAACTGGAAACAGCTAAAGCTAGAGGTAAAACTTCAGGGGCGAAACGGTTCGGGCGCGAAACGGTTAGCGGGAAAACGGCTGGGGGCAAAACGGCGGGGGCGAAACGGTCGGGGGCGAAACGCCGGGGGCAAAACGTCTGTACCCCGTTGAAGTAGTAGAACATATAAGCTCTCGAAGTCGGCCTGCGGTGTTCCGATACACTGTACTAGCAATGAGCCCAATGTCAATTAATAAATCACAAGGACAAACTGGATAAAATCAGAATATATTTAGCCATGGTCAACTAGTATATAAGCCTTTCTTTGCCCAGGCTTGCCTACTGTATGTGTATAAATTGTGCGGGATGGCTTTGCCAAAAATGTCGTTTATCTAACAAATTCATATACATACATATTAATTTCAAACTTCGACTTGTGCAGGCCATATCTCCGAAACTTTTGCCATGACCTTCTCCGGGTTTGATTTTAAGTTAATTGGACCTTAAGGAGATCATTGAGTCACTAACAACTATAGGCTACACCGATAAAAAAAAAGTTCCCCAGTGAGTGAAAAAATGTTTGCACAACGATCCCTATTTTATTGCATCCTCTATAGTTCAACTCTCATGTACTATTTTAGTAATTTTTTACTCTAAGGGCTGTTCGTACGGTATGGACTAACTTCTAATAAAAGTTCAAGTTTGTCAGGTCATTTTGTATTTTAATTAGCCACCTAGGCTTTAGGGCAGCGTGCCCGTATGTTAAACCCTTTTAGTTACTTATTTGGCTTCACCGCCTAATTCCATAATAATGATTTTGCACACATTTGGCCTCAAGCGCAGTATTTCTCGTCATCTGGGGCACCCCTTTGTTGGTACTTTGACAGCCGGGTGTTAACGCTCGCAAGATTTCCGAACCTTCTAGAATTTACGCTGTTGGTGTGACTGCGAGGCCTCGCGCTCTCTTTGTTACCGGAACTTATTTGTTTTATTGGGCGCATCGCCATTAGCTGTCGAGAGTCACGTGGTAACGCCGTTTTGGCTCACGCCACTTCGGGCGTCCTAACGCTTTTTGCTTGGGCATTCAGCCGAGAGCCGTCGATCTAAGAAGTCGGATAGTGTGTGTGTTCGTGCGGCGCTCCCGCCCTTGGCGGGGGCGTCAGCTTTTTCCCGTCTCGTGCTGCTTCAGAAAGTGTTTGATAAACTGTTTCGCCTTAAGCGAGAGTGGCAGTTCAACTCAGGCCATTGAACAAGGGAGGTGTGTGTCGTTTAGCGGCGATCTTATTACGCCAAGGCGTAGGTGTGATGGAATTCCATGCCCGGTTCTACGTCGTCACGTAAGGGAGTGTTCCCTTTAGCTCGTTGTGCGAGGATTTCGTTGAGGTAGGACATGATTGGGTTAGTTTTGCCGTCGTAGCGGCGTTTGTTGAAGCGCCAGCCTTTGTCGCCATTTTGGGCGCATCCAGACCATTCACACGTCGGCCGTTTTAGCGGCGAATTAATTGCCACAGGCAACCTGTTTTCCGCCAGCTGGACCGCATGCCGATCTCTTGGGCCGTCACCAATAAAACTAAGGTATTTGTAACCATTGAATCATACTAACTTCTTGTGCGCGAGCTTTGCGCTTAACCACTTGAATAATTGCTGAACTCTTGGCATACGTGCTGTAAGGCGGCATCGCCAGTTTAGTCGCAGTAAAATTGCATGTGCGCGAACTTGATGTGAAATTATGTGCACCGTTAAGAATGTACCCTTCGCATCTTAAATTGTTGTCGCAAAGTGGTGTCGCTCGTTTTTAATCTAATCACTTCCCTCACTTGGGCTTTGCTGTGTTTGCCCAAATTATCATGTGAGCCAGATCGCTTCTTATTAGGGCGGTGCCATATTCGCCAAGTTTTGTGCGAGACCTTTCGTATGTTAGCAACGGCGTCGTGTTCGGCTCGTTGAGTGTTACACGAAGTTATCGATCGCTTGGGCGGCGTAACACCAGCTGTGTCATATTCTAAATTCACCTGCGGGCGTTAGGCTATGTAAGCCCCCTTTTCGGCCAAATATATCTCAGTAACGCGGCCCCCTTTTTGCCTTGCGAATTGGGTTTCTAACTAATTCGCCGCATCTCTTTGCGGCGCCGGATTCTGCCGACAGCTACGCTGTTCGCGTCGCCTTTGCGGTTGCATAGCTCGATTTTTATGAACAAACGTTCCCTTTGTGGGACTCATATGTCAAACAGCTCTTGATTTTGTACAGTTATGGGTGTTGTTTAGTAACAGTAGTGCGCCCATCAGCTGATGCTTATTTATAAGAATTAACGCAATGTTTGCGGCACGCTTTGCTGCCCCAATGTAAGAATTGAATAATAGACGCTTACCTAATTAAGAGACGCTTTATTCTTGGTCGATTTGTGCATGTTCTGTTTCAGCGTGCGCCCATCATTGAGGAGATAAATGTACGGTGGGGCCAGTGAGATCAGAGCGTGCAGGTAAGCTTGGTGGTGACATTGCCGTGGCTGAAAGAGCCCCACTTCATGATCTAAGTATTTTTGCCATCACGAGCTCGTAGTGTGAGTTTATAATTCACGAGTACCCCTATCGACGGAGTGTCTTGAATACTTCGCCCCCCGTCTAACCGCCCAAGCCCGGTTATTCGGGTTAAGACAGGCCCTCTTTATTTTACCGTTATTTACCGACCCTCTGGCCGTTACCCTTAGATAATCTCTTTAAGAACCCGCCCAACTCCACTGAAAGTCTAGCCGGCCTATCTTGTTGCGGCTGGGTAGCGGCCTAGGAGAACTTTCGTCCCGGTGTCGTAAAGTCAGTTCAAGACCGTAACAAGTTTCTACGTTTTTTGGAAGGGGTCGAAACATAAAAGTGACTCTTATTAGAGCCACCATATGTATCTGCCGGATTTTTTGGATTTGTTGTACTTGATTAAAAAAATTGTTTGAGAAATTCAGGTTTTAATAAAAAATTGCGATGAATGTGTACTATTAAAAAAATGATTTAACTGTTAACCGGCTTTCGGTTAACCGCGGAATTTTCATAAATCGAACACCGGTAAACCGAAAACCTGATTTTAAATCGATTCACGAACCGGTTTATAATCCTGTGTAAGAACCAGTATGTAAACCTGTTTAAAAACCGGTTTGTAAACCGATTTATAAGCCGGTTTAAAAATCTATTTATTAATTGATTTGAAAGTTTGTTCTTAATAATAAAAATGCGATTGTATAGCTTCCACATTTTATAAGTATAACCAATTAACGTAAAGCGGATTATAAATCGTTTTAATCCGGTTTATAAGCAGGTTTTTAAACTGGATCGTAAACCGATTTAGAAACACGTTTTTAAACAGATTTAAAAAACGGTTTATGAACCGGTAAAATCAGGTTTTCGATTAATGGGTTTACCGGTTTTCAATTTATGAAAAGACCGTTGTTAATCGAGAGCCGGTTAACTCTCAAATCGGTTTTTTACCTGCACTATTATAAACCATACGCCATACAGTACACATTTATCATTTTTTTACTTCCCTCGTTTGAAAGACGAAGAAAGTATAGCCTGTTCAGTAAACATAAAAGCACAAAGTAGCCTTTAATTTCCAAAATGTAACTTTGTCTAGGAATGTATTTCCAAAATGTTACTAAAACAAATAGGTTAAGGGTGTGACATTTACTTCTCATCTGTCATAAATGTTGTAAATAACTACTATTAAGGATATTATACAAATGCTGCGTTGGATACTATTGACGTAGCGTTTATTAATAAGTATTTTTATTTCAATTATATAATTTATAGAAGGCGGGTGCGAAGTAGTCATTTCCCGAGCCCTGTTATTTATTATAATTATTACGTATTACCCTAAACTCTTTAAACGTGTAAATTTGAAAATGTACCAGTAGAAGAATAAGTGGAAGTGTTGGCAGTGCAATCTTACGATTATTTTGAAAAATTCTATGTTATAAACATTGTATGTGATGGTTTGTCATTGTGACATAAGGAATGTTTTCGGCTGACTTTGTTCCAAAAAATTGTGAAGTTTTCAACTGTGACGGTGAAGTTTTTAGCAGCTGTCACATATGCAACATCTTATTATGTTTTGACCATTTTGCTAATGATGACATAAAATGCCACGATCACGTTATTAGAGCTGATATAAGGAACAGTATCGAAAATAATTTTACAGGTGAAGAAACAGATATTGACCGTCAAAAGGAACGAAAATGTTGTTCTATTTGTGGCAAATCTTTTTCAAGACTAAATTCCCACATTAAAAAAGCTCATCCATTGGAATCTTTACAAAATTGTAGTAACAGTACAAATAGAAATGGCAATAATAAATCAAATGTGAAAAATAATCAAGAAAATACTTTCTCAAGAAATGCAACATTAGAAATTGTAGCTTCCACGCAAGAAAAATGCCCTCATTGCAGCTTATACTTTAAAAACCTAAGAGGTATTAAAGCTCATATTAGAAAATCACATTGTGAATTATATACAAAAGATTTAGTTAATGATGGCATAGAAAATTCAATAAAGGTATCTGTAAATCAAGAAAAATGTCCACATTGCAGCCAATTTTTTAAAAACCAAAGAGGTGTTAATGCCCATATAAGAAAATCCCACGGCGAAATTTATAGAAAGAAATTAGTTAATAACCATATTGAAAATTCGACAAATGAAAAGGTATCAGAAAAGCAGACACCTAATTCTCAACAGGATAGGTATCTAAAGAAAACGTTATTTGATGATGAAATTTCTAAATGGGAAGAAAAATTTAACAGTTTATTCAATTCTGAAGAAGATTTTAGTGTTACTGTAGCAAAATTTGGAGAATTTTTAGTTAAGATTATGGACATACTTCCGGGACCGAAACATCCAGCCACAAAATTTTACGAAGCTAGAAAGAAGAAAGGCTTTAAACGACGACAAGGAGACTTTAAAGTATCGAATCCAGAAAGAACTTCAAAAAGAAACAGCGAAAGAAGGAAGCAGGAATACGATTACCAACTAGCCCAATATTACTTCTACAACAGAAGAAGAAAAGCGGTACAATTAGTTTATAATAACGGAAAGTCTAAAATTTGTAATATAGATTTAAATGATGTTCATAACTTTTTTAAAACTAGATTCGAAGAAAAAAATTATAATTGTAAAACAGAATATACTTCTAATTTAGGTAATTTGGAGAAATTGTCTGTCGAAAGCAATTATGTCCCAGCGATATCATTAGGTGATATTCAGTGGGCAGTTTCACGAATTAAAGTAGACACCTCTCCTGGCCCTGATAAAATTATTATGCGTTCCATAAAAAATAACTCCAAAATTCTTTCTATTATAGCAAAAATTGCCACATTAATGATACAAAAAAATTTTGTTCCAAAATTATTCAAATTAGCACGTACGGTATTAATATTCAAAGGTGGTGATGAAAAAGACATTAATAACTGGCGTCCCATAACAATTTGTTCTCTTCTTAGAAGAATAATAGAAAAAGTTTTAGATAGACAAATTAGAGATTATGTTGTTATTAATACAAATCAGAGAGGATTCATGCATTTACCTGGTTGCTTAATTAATAACAAAATTCTAGAAAATATTCTACATAAATCTAAAAGCCAAAGAGATACAGTTTCTCTAGTGTTTTTAGATATTATGAAAGCATATGATTCAATTGGACACGATCATTTAACAAATGTAATAAGATCTTCTGTAATTCCATCAAAATTACAAGATTTAATTATAAATCTTCAAATGGACAATGAATCATATATTGATTTGGGCATTAAAAAAAGTAAATCGTTTAAAATAAATAAAGGAGTTCTTCAAGGTGCTCCTCTATCACCTATTTTATTTAATTTATGTGTGAATCATATTTTCGATGAAATCTCTGAAAACAACATCAAAAATGATTTAGGATATAATTTAGGAAATGATTGTCGCCCAAACATGTTATCAATAATTGGTTATGCCGATGACACAGTGTTAGTGGCAAAAGACCTTTCTTCGGCAGATAAATTGCTAGTTATGGTTGAGAATAAATTTAAAGAAATTGGCCTGAATATAAATCCATCAAAATCATCGGCTATAATAATTGAGAATGGTTTGTTAGAAAACACATCACTAACAACAATAGACAACAGTAAAATTAAGTCTTTAAATTACAATGATAAAATTAAATATCTTGGTGTATCAATTTCCGATGAAATCATTTTTGACGAAAACTCGATTCTTAAAAGTTTTGCTAATTCCTTAGAAATTTTAACAAAATCATTATTGATAAAATCAGATCAAAAATTAGATATTTTAAAACAGTATATTTCTCCTCTCTTGATTTATCCTTTACAGGTAGCACCTTTAAACAAAATTTCCAAAATGTTTTTAGAAAAAGTAGATTTAATTATTCGAAGTTGTGTTAAAGAAATTTTACAACTGCCAGGGGACACTCCCAATAGTTTTTTATATTCATCAAAGGCTGTTAAAGGCTTAGAAATATTCAATACATTTTGGGAGGCATTTATTCAACAACATAATAAATTTTGTATTCTTGAGAAAAGTGTTTGTGATTATATTTCAGATGATTACACTACAATGAAAAATAAATGTTTGGAAAAACTAAATTTAAATAGTTTAGAATTGGATACCACTATTTCTAGGAAAAAGTCTAGCAAAATTATACGTTATGCTTTACGTGAAAAGGAATATTTTAAATGGTGTAATTTAAAGCAAAAGGGAAAAGGGGTAATTTTATATCAGGAGGTTAAAAATGCAAATAATTGGGTTTATAGAAGATCTGGTCTAAGCACGTCAGAGTGGTGTGACTGCATCAAGATGACATGTAACGTTGCTGCTGTGCGTGCTGTTCCCGGACGCAGTATCCATACATCCCATTGCAGACGATGCAATGAGTACGAAACACTTGCACATGTACTTGGATATTGTAGTTACGGAGAACTAGCACGCATTAAAAGGCACAACGATGTCAGATCACTTATTGCAGATGCACTTAGAAAGACAGGTTTGGATGTTTATGAGGAGGTAGTTGGGGTATCCGCTGTTGGTAGTATAAGGCGCATAGATATAATTGCTATTGACAGACAACAAAATTCCGGTATTATTATTGATCCGACAATTAGGTTCGAGGATAGTTTAAATCAACCAGAATTGGTTCATCAGGAAAAAGTTGCTATATATGAACCAACGGTTGATTTCTATAAAGAAAAATTTTCAATAACCGAGATTAAAGTTATAGGGCTACTTTTTGGGGCGAGGGGAACTTTAACTAAAAAATATATAGAATTTAGGAAAAAATTTAAATTGCCGAAATCACTAGATTCTAATATTGTATTAACCATTTTAAAATCTTCAGTGTATATTCTTCGTAATCATTTGTTTAATGTTAGCTTTTAATTATTGTGTTCTTATTTGTTGAAATTTTATTACTGTGTTATGTTGGCAAACTGAATGTCAGTCAGTGTATTCTTTGTTGAATAAATATATATATAAAACTTCAGGTGAAAATCGTACGACACTCATTAATGACCAATAGAAAAATTAGTTTACGAGCCGTAACCAAAACACTAAAAAAAAAATTTTTGGAAATTTTTTGTAGGTAGACCTACCTAACTGTGAGGGTTTGTGGCGTTACGATTTTCTTACCGAATCTGCATTCGAGCATTAATTCATATCCGGAAATTATTTTCGTGCATTCCAACAACGTCCTAATTTGCCCTCGCGTCCCGCTCGGGCAAATTAATACGACGTTGTTGGACCGCACTCAAAAAAATTTCCGGAAAGAATTAATGCTCTTATGAGATTATATGTGAAAATTTCTAGAAAAATATCTACTTCGACACAGACAATGAGAAATATTAATTGACATTTTTAAATTCAAATCTGCCTGTAACCAGGTGTGGAAACCCTTTCAAAACAGAATATATAATTCCTAGTACAAAAATGATATGCACATGGAAACTTCAAAAAAAATTAAATGGTTTTGTGTTTACTGAATACCCTATATTGTAATCGCGAAAAAATCACCTTACAAGATTTCTTCAAATCTTCACGTTTCAGGGTCCCTAGATGACCAAAAACAGGTTTTCTCAATTCCGTCTGTCTGTCTGTCTGTCTGTCGGTCTGCCTGTTGGTGGTATAACTCAAAAACTATTTGTTGGAGGAAAACGATATTTTGCATACATATTATGTATCTACCTAGCATGAAGCCGTGAAAATTTCAGACAAATATATTGAGATGAAAGAGAACCTAATTATTCGCTGTATTTTTATTTGTAAATGATAATAATATTTAATTTAATTCGCCTGTTAATTAATTATCGCCTTTTAATGAATTACGGATGTTTAAAATGAGATGTAATGTTTACTGCCAAAATAAATGGTTGTATGCTCTTTTAATATTTTATTTGCTTGCAAAATCTAATGCACTAACTCATCGGTAAAACATGACACGCGCTCAGGTGGGATCAGAATCGAACTATTTCAAATTTGATTTGAATTTTACTATCTCAAGTTGGTAGTTCAAATGTGCGATTCTTAGTAGGTACGTCAAATAATCTGACAGATGACACAAATTTGTTGATGGTGCAAGCCTGCGTATCTAACGTTTTAAATCTCGTGGAAATATTGTGAAAATTGCGTTGAGTACGTCATTTAATTTTTTCCCGCTTGGCAACTTATTCGTGATTGTTTTTAGGATGACGTAAAAAGAGCCGGGCCTTCATTGTTTTGAGATCCCGCCACGTCTGGCATCTGTTTTGGGACGCGTCGCTCTCGCCAAATCTGCGTAATTTACCCAAATCACGCTATTTTTGATAAAACCGAAGCAAATGGGCCCTGGGAAACACGCTGACCGTCTTCGGGAAGGTTTGATGTTGAATTCTAATGCGTTTCCCGACACCCTACCTTATATAACTTAGGATCGGTCTGCGACGTAGATGATCGTAAGTGATGTTGCTCGGATTTCCTCCTGAAAGCTGTCCCATCGCTGCAAATTTTGACGGTGGCCCTCTTGCAGTCTCTGCCGACGTCTTGGAATACAGCCCTCTGGCTCAGGATGCTTATTTTCACCGAAAACGAAGCTGGAAAATCCCAGTTGGAACGACTGCCGATTGCTCCAGAATAGGATAGTAGAAATTTCACATTTACTTGTGGTGTAAAGCTTCACAAACACTCTCATATGAGCACTCACACACAGGCAATAAAATGCAATAGTTTTTAATGGTAAATATGCTCTTTTATTATTATAAATTCTTGATTAATAGTGGAGCAAATTACTAACAACTTCAAGTTTAATTAATTTCAATTGTTCTCCCTGATTCCTCAACAAATTAGCATCATGTTGCTATGGATATTTGAATTGTTTTCTGTTTAAGGAAATTAGTTTTGATTATTAACAGTTACAATTGGAAAAAAATTTGATACTTAAAACTAAAATTAACATTTCTTAAATCTATGTTATTGTCTTTTAATCTTATAATTTAAAATTGTCTCTTTGCGTTGCACTCACAAACGTTTTATTTTAAAAGTCACCGCTCTTCTTTGCTTCACTTTGATTTTAAATGCACTAATTTTGGGTTCCACTTTCATGTCTCTCGCCACAATCTGTTGCAATATTTATCAATTGCTCTCTTGCAAATTTTTTCTAATTTACGCTCTATTCAAATTGCAGCCAACAAACCATTTATGTTAAATAAATTTTATGCGGTTTGGCTTTACATGTGCACAAACCTTTCATTTTAAATTATTAACTCAAGAGCCAATTCAAAACCTCCTGAACATGTCTTGTCTTAGCGTGCTTTTCTCTACTAATTATCGGTTCTCGCATCTTATTATCAATGCATTTACGCTTTTACTTTTGTTTAACATTGCAGTTATTTAAAATACCTCAACTCTGTGCTTATTTGAATCAGTCGATTATCCTGCACTGCAGTCAGAGCTAAGTCGTGGGCTTAATACCATTACAATATATAAGATGAGCACCTCAAAAAAATAAAATTTTGTTAATTTATACTTCTTCTTCTTCTTCCTCTGATTATAGGCCAGTGACCTGTTTTAACCACAAAATGGTTCTGTGAGCCCTCTTTGCCCTTAGGCCAGGTACGCGACTAGCCTTGCCCGTCGAATGTGAGGAAGAGTTCTTTGTTTTAGGGGTTAAGTACTACCACAGGTGTTAGCTTGGTAATTTTTACTTGAATTGAAAAATACATGAAAGTAGTAATTTGTACATAGCACAGGCTTTATCCTTTACTAGATACTGTTGTAACTGTTGTACGAGACAAAAAGGAGCACTCTATAACTGCATTATGTTGACCTTTTTAGGCCGGGAGCCGCATAATGGCCAAATCTTTTCGCGAGGCTGTGAAGCTGAAAATAGAGGAATTTTATGCATATATAAGCTTAGTTTGAATATTTGTCCATGATTCTTAAACTAGTGGAAAGGTTATTCTTTCTACATTCAGATTATATCAAATTACTCTCAAAATTATTTTTAACAACTGCTACAGAAATTGTTTAAATAAAGCGCACGGGGAATATGCTGGATAAACTTAGCATCGAGATATTTTGGAAACGATTACAGATAAGTGTATACCTTCAGCGTATGAAATGTGTAAGAATCAAGAAATGTTTAATGAAAGAATTATCTGCATTGATTTATTGTTGTAAAAATATAATTGTTTTTCCGCTACGTGATTTGGTTGAAAAAGCGTGTCGCACTTCGCTTCGACATGAAAGTTAAATATGCCTGGGGCCAGTGCGAAACTGTTAGGCCAGCTGCAACGCGATGATCTAAGTGCCCTGTGAAATAATTATCTGCATTGGTTTATTGATGTAAAAAATATAATTAATTTTCCATTGCCTGATTTGGTTGAAACGCACCTCGGTTCCGCACGAAACTTAAGACTTGCCCGGCTTGTTAAGCCAGCTGAAACGCAACGATATGACAGGGCTCCGTAGCTTTAAAAGAAATTGGTCAACGATTTGTTCGCAGTCGCAAGCACCATGGTTCAAATCCCTCCAGTAACGGATTTGTTTTATTTGAAATTTTATTTAATTTATTAGAAACGTGAAGATATTTTTACTCCTAACTTAATTTCATTTTTAAAATTATTTGGTGTCACAATGTTGACGAGGGAAGTTCTGGGTAAAGCCTTTTACAGATTTTTTCTGATACATCTGATAATTCTGTTAACATGTGTCGGAGTTGGTTTACGTCACGAATTATGAGTATGATATCATCAGCGAATCGTAAAAGGTTTATATTTTATATAGATGTCATTTCTCAATTACTCGTAGGAATAAAGTACATTTTGAGGCCAAAATAAAGGAAATTTAAAGCTATATTCATTCCGGTCATAAAAATATAGGCTGTTCCATTAAAAAAATTTACAAATAAAGATTGAAATATTGAACTTTGAACGGGTATTTTGAACACTCTGTAATATTAAAATATTCCGTTTTAATGAAACTTTAGTATCTTTGTATCCTTAGTGACGACTCCTTCAATTTTCAGGAAAGAAATATTCAAAAGTGGAGTAAATATGACGTTTTAAATGAGAGCTTGATATTGACAAAAAATAATAAAAACGTTCATAAGTTGGAAACGATAAAATCAATTAAAAGAAAAGTTAGAATTGAACGTAAAATATATAGGAGTTAAATCGCTATAAAGGGGTACAGGGCGTTCCATTCAAAAATAATACTTTTTTGAGCCAAACTTTTTTAGTACTTTCTGTATATGTTAAAATAATTTAAAATGTGCCCCTTTCAACCCCATTAAGGAAACCTCAATCAAACTTTTTATTGAAAAATAACTGAAAGCGTAATCAAAGACCGGCGCACTAAATAGACTCACTGTATATTGATGATGATTATACAAGGTCTGGCAACAAAGCAGGGACAGAAAATATATTCGAAAACTATAAGACTCAGTGTGCCAACCATACGATCTGAATCGTATTTATACGAGTTTTTTAGCACTCGGTACGATGTACACTTCTGTAGAATAAAATTAAGCACACGTCTTATGACTTATTTTTCACAATATTCTAGTTTGTATAATTATGGTCTATTTTAATTGCCGAGCAGCAGTTTCAATAAATGGTAAAACTCCATAACTTGAAATATCAACCTTTATTAAAAGACTAACGGCTGTTGGCGGAGTTCGAAATAAAATAAAAAATAAAATAAAATAAAAAATAAAAGACTAAAACGAAAACCTTTCGAAAAAAACGCTGTTAATAAATGCAATAAGTATGTGTGTGCTTAATTTTATTGCACAGAAGTGTACGATCGCATCCATGCGATTGTACGTAAAAATACGATCTTTTTAAGGTAGCCAAGAATATCAAAATATTTGCTAAAAAGGTTAATATTAAACTAAAAATCTAAAACAATTAAAATCATGATCACATGTCCACTTGTATGATTTATACCCCACCTTTATTTCGGTTCGGTGAATCACTGAATCCCCGTAAAATACAAGGTCGACTCTATACTCTGTCGCCGTCCGCCGTTAGAGGGGTGTATTATAATAACTGACTGTAATTACCAAAAGCCTGTTCATGTCTGTTTTGGCGTTCAGGTTACCTTAAACTGTTTTTTAGTAATTTAACGTTTTCTTTAAGATTTACTTTTGCATTTTGTATTATACAAATACCTACATATTATTTAAGTGTGCTCAAGTGCGCCTTTTCCAGTCAAAATATATTTGTGGGAATTCCAACTAGAGACAAGTTTATTTATGTTATAGTTACGAGAGTCACATAACAGGGGCGGGTTTATGGGGGTATCGCTTTCCGCCCTCGCCCCGCCTTTTGTCCTAGGAAAATATAAAAATGACTAAAAATTGTTACAATTTTTTGGCCACAGAAATAATGAACGAGTGGAAGCAATTTCAAGAAGAATT
Organism: Agriotes lineatus; assembly: GCA_940337035.1. Taxonomy (NCBI): domain Eukaryota; kingdom Metazoa; phylum Arthropoda; class Insecta; order Coleoptera; family Elateridae; genus Agriotes; species Agriotes lineatus. Next base: position 82,772,726 of record OW679197.1, on the reverse strand, counting down.
ACCATTGGTTGAAGACATATCCATTCCAATATGGTTAGGGTACCACAGCGGCATCCGGGAAATGGAGCTGCATGCTCTCTGTGATGCGTCGGAAAATGGTGACGGGGCTGTAATTTACAGCAGGGTAATATTTCAAGATGGACGCATTCAGTAACTCTATTGACAGCCAAGTCAAAGGTTGCACCTATAAAGATAAAGAAAACGTTGCCAAGACTGGAATTATGTGCAGCAACGTTAGCAGCAAAAATGTTGAAGGAAGCTATTAGTGCTCTGGACATCGTCAGCATCTCCATCTTCGCGTGGTCAGATTCCATGATAACCTTATTCTGGATAAGCGCAGGCCCGGAGAAATGGAAACCATTTGTTGCAAATAGGGTAACAGAAATATAGGAAGTAACCCCCCAGTGGAAATTGGCATCATGTGCGTTCAGAGCACAATCCAGCAGATGCCGTATCCCGAGGGCTCGCTCCTGCCAAATTACAGCAGCATATATTGTGGTCGAACGGTCCGCAATGGTTACAAGCTAAACCTTTGCTACTTACGGAAACAAACACTCCCATGACAGTTATAGAAGAAGCAAAAATTCACCAAGTCCAAGCGTTTATCGCCGCAAAAGAAGAATTGGGCATCTTATCCAAATACTCGTCATTGCAGAAGTTACTGCGAGTCACTGCATACTGTAACAGGTTTGTTCAAAAATGTAGAAGAAAACCGTTTCCAACCGAATACCCTATGGCAGCAGAACTCAACAAGTGTCTCATTCAAATCATTCGTATAGTGCAAGCAAGCAGCTGGTCGACAGAGATTCAAGCCTTAAAGAAAAACACCACAAAAGGAAGAGGGCATAAGTCATACAAAGGATATATTGTGATATTTGTATGTTTGGCAACCAAGGCAGTACACTTGGAGGCTGTCAGTGATCTAACAACAAACGCTTTTCTGGCAGCCTTCAGAAGATTTACATCTAGAAGAGGAATATGCCTTCACATCTATAGCGATAAGGGAACCACATTTGTAGAAGCAAATAGAGTTCTACAGAAGGACTTCAAGAAAACTATAGGGGACTCTAGTGTTCAAGAAAAACTTACTCAAGAAGGAATCCAGTAGCACTTTATTCCACCGGCAGCTCCCCACTTCGGAGGAATCTGGGAAGCAGCGGTAAGGTCAACAAAGTATCACATGAAAAAGATTGTGGGAGACAGTACCCTCACGTTTGAAGAACTATCAACCCTCCTGTACCAAATAGAGGCATGTCTCAATTCAAGACCACTTTGTCCATTAACCACAGGTCCTAACGATGTGGTAACGTTGACTCCTAGACACTTTCTAATTGGAAGGGAACTAATAACGCCAAAAGAACCACCATTAGAAGTACATTCCGAAACATTGACAAGATGGAAATTACTTCAAAAGTTGAAAAACGACTTTTGGAAAATATGGTCTAAGGAATACCTATCTGGGTTACAACGCAGAACAAAATGTACTTCGAAGGAAGATAATTTGCAAGTAAGGAATCTAATGTTACAAACGGATGAAAATAGTCCTCCCAATCGATGGCCCTTAGCAAGAGTGACAGAAGTGCATCCAGGCACAGATAGTATTGTCAATGGTACAATGTAACGTCACAAGTGCTGCGGGCACAGCATGCGATACACAACAGATAGAGAAGCAAAATAATAATACAATAATGAATAAAACAGTGTATGTATGTGGCACACGTGATGTTTCGCTGAGCAGCGTGGCAAACAGCCGCAGGGCCACACACAACAAATAAGCACACAATACAATATAAAATGAGATAAAGTTAAAGAACTTAGACTAAAGAACCTATGCTAACTTACTTGCTAACTTAAACTAATGTTGGATTGTTTTTTGCACAAACTCGTACCTACGAACACGGTACGCAGACACGTCGTGGTCGCGGAAGGTATCAGCCGGAAGAATGCAAAGCAACTCCGGAGCTGACGGAATACGTAAGGCCTCGATCTGCCTACTCTTTACGTACCCGGACCAATTGTAGCAAGGCCTCAATCTGCCTACTGCTTGCTAGGACAACAAACTATAAATAAGGCCTCAATCTGTCTAATCCTTATCCATAGTCAAAGTAGAAGTGACGCTCCTGGATTCCGATCCTGCTTATAAAGCCGGCACGGGTATCCGCTGGCTTCGATCATTAGCCGATCGCTGCGCTCATTGGCCGATGCCGTTGTGCAGTGGTAGGGGTCCGGCGCTCACGCTCCTCATTTGCCGGAAGCTTCGGTCGCCAACGGAGCTTACGGGTAGGGCCGTTGCCGTGGAGATCCGCTGCTCGGTGTTGATCGGGCCGTTGGATGGACAAAAGATGGCGAGGACGCCAAGGAGGAACATAGCGTTGGAATTGTTTTATTCAACGCGGATGTAACAATCCCCCCTCGTCTAGGGCGTCGCCTGGCCGTGGAGTTGTAGGATTATACTACTATTGTCCTTACCCTAACCTTAAATACTAACACTTAACACTATAATGTCAATCGCGGTCCTGGCGTTGACGTGGCGCTAGGCCTAGGTCGTCCACGAAGATCTTCGTGGACTGTCCTGGTTCCCGTTCTACTCAGTAAGTTGTTAAGCTTGCTGGTTTGATGATGGAGTGTGGACCGGTCCAGGTAGGTTCGAACCAGACTTTCTTGGACTGGTACGCCAGCGTCATCCCTAGGTCTCCCCGGGTTTGGGCAATGCGTAACCAAGTAACGCCCATGTTGGTGTTACTCCGGTGGCTAGATTGCGCCGGGTCCGGATAGTGAACATCACTAAGGACAGCACCGTATCCCAGTCGGCGGGGTCCTTGCCCTCTAGTTGAGCCTGCAACCCTTTCTTTATTTCTTGATTGCGTCGTTCTACTGGGTTGGCGCAAGGGTGGTAGATGGGCGTTGTCCAGTGATAAGCGACCCAGCGCCGATTAGCTGCGTCCCATGGAATGGATATGAACTGGGGTCTATTATCCGTTAGGACCGTCTTCGGGTATCCAAATCTATGAAATATTTTTCGCTCGAGCAGACTGGAGAAGGTTCTGGTTGTGGTGTGCGGGATGGGCATGGCTTCAGTCCATCGACTGAACATGTCAGTTACGACCAGAATGAACCGGTTTCCGTCTCTGCTGGTGGTGTATGGGACCACGAGATCAACGGAGACTGCTTCCAATGGTAGGACGGGCGGTCGTGGTCGCAATGATGCCTGTTGTTGTAGCGTCTCGTGCGAAACTACCAGTTGCTTTCCCTGGGGTTGACGACGCCACAAGAAGCCACTCTCTACCAGGTAGTCCTCTAGGATTTCCTCCTCTCGGGCGTTTTGGAGGCCTGCAGCTTGGATGGTTTCCCAGGTGCGCATCAGGTTGGCAGCATGCTGGTTGAGCTGCTGGTGGTCTTTACCTCGTTTGCCAAGTCATTGGCGTTAAGAAACATCAGCCTTGGGATTCTGTTCGGGGTCCCAGTAGTCATTTGGGCGTCCGACGGAAGTAATCGTTCCAGGTCTGTGGTGTCGTTCAGCACCATGGCGTCGGGCGGTTTCCGAGATAGGTGGTCGGGCAACTCGTTGTCTTTCCCGGGGCAGTGGACCACATCAAAGCTGAATTCCTGTAGTAAGAGCGCCCATCGCGTGAGTTTCGCCTGGTGGTCCGACTATCCTGTCCAACAAAGAAGGGCCCTGCTGTCAGTTTTTAGTGTAAAGCGACGATCCTCTAGGTACGATCGGTAGCATCTGATGGCCCATACCACAGCGAGACACTCCTGCTCGTTGATGTGGTAACACCTTTTTGTAGGTGGTTGCGTGATAGTGAGCTTCAGCGCTTGGAATGCCCGATTCGTCTCGGTTGACCATGTGTAGCGAATCTTGGCACTGAGGAGGCCGCTCAGGGGAGTAGTGAGTGCCGCGAAGTTTGGCACCTAATCAAGGGTGTCTTCCCGGAGGCGGATCGTGTGTTGCGTTTTGGCCGTTGTTGTGGGCTGGCCAGGCTCGCTAAATGTGGTAGCGAAGGTGTCTATGAGCTGGTGGAATTGGAAACTCGTTGTTCACCTCCTCGATGTTTCGTTTCGTCTGCGTTGTTCTTCCCCGGTTGGTGTTCCAGTGGATTGTCCTCCTGTTGCATCTGCCGAAGTGTACGACCTCTCGTGCTAGGTCGATAACAGCTCGGTGCTTTCGAAGCCACGGATATCCCAGAATTACGAGGGCAACGAAATCGGGTATCATAAGAAACGGGTCGATCAATAGTTCTTTTAATACTGCATATTCCACCTGTGTGGTGCCGATAGTGCGAGCTTTGTGAGTGCTGCATGCCAACTCAGCGGAGGGCGAGGTTGGCTTTTGTGCTCGGAAACTTCCGGCGAGGTCTGCTCGGATAAAGTTGTCCGTTGCGACGGTATGCAGCAGAGCTTCATGAGGGGCTATGTTGATGTGGATCGTTATCCTCGGTAGCCCGCTGAGGTTGCTGGAGGTCACTTGGTTTATGGCCGTTTGTCTTGCGCATGCGAGCGGTCGGCCCTCTGCTCGTTTCCCTGGTTCGAACTGGCGGTTTCTTGTTGGTTGGCGAGGACTGGACAGCTTCGGTGGAAATGGTTTTCCGGGCAGTAATGGCACTTTGGGCCGGATGTCGATACTCTTGCGGCTATAGCGTTTCCGACTTTGGCTTGCAAGTCGCCGCTTCTTTCAGGTCCGGTTCCGCCGTGACGGCGTATTTGAGTAGCCCCAAAATCGTTGACGGGGCTAGGGGCCTTACTTGTAATCGAAGTTTGGGCACCATCAAGTCGATAAATAGAGGAATGTGTGATTCTACGTCGATGCTGAGTCGGACTGCCAATTTTTGTTTGCGCTGGAGAAAGTCCCCCACTGGTTAAGATGGGCCCTGTTTCTTACTATAAAAATCGGCTGCAATTTTAGACCTAATTCTAATAACAGTGTAAGCTTGTATGAACTGTAATACTAGTTGGCAAAAATTGTTACACTTTTATGGGAATTTCAGACCTTAATAAAACTGTATATTACACAGAAGTTAACAAAGTTAACTTTTCATTCAACTGCAACTGTGTTTTAAGAAGCTGCGACAATGTCACAACTTTGCTAGATCCTCCAGCGAGTCGCCGCTGAAGAAAGGAAGCTGTGGTTCTTGTTTGATTGTTAAGGCTCGCAGTGCCTCGGCCAATCGTTGGAATGGTTCTATTGCTGGTACTGTTGGTTTTTGGGCGCCACTGGATGTTGTTGACTGCAGATCCAGATCTGCGAATTTGTTGCCGGCACTCCTTATCACAAAGGGCATGGATTCGGTATAGAACCTTCTATGCTGATGACACACGTTGGGCACGCCAATTGTTATCTAGCGGTCGATGTGGGTGTGGTTTCACCCCGCACTCGATGAACACTTGCACTTGTATTCACTAGCCCGCAAAGTCAAAGAAAATTAGCATGGGCGTTATTAATACACAGTGGTGCTTGGAAATGTTTATATTGCACACATACAATGTAATAGGGCTGCAAGTGCTGTGTAACAAACAGCTACAGAGACACACACAACAGATAAACACACAATACAATATACAAATAAAATAAGCACGAGAAATACATACAACTATATATTTGTAACCCAGGGGGTTGTTTTGTCACCCCCGGGTTACCAGTTTTACGTGCTGTCACGTTTGTGTGATATAGGGGTTGATTCAAACCCGTATATTACTAATTGCCCGAAGGGGTCAAAATCTTATCTTCTGACCACTGTGCTGTAACTTAGGTGTTGTAAGTTACGAGTTATGGTTAAATAAAACACCCACGAACGATTAAATAACTTAAATTAGAAGAACTTAGGAATTCGAATCAAGTACAAATAAATTTTACCCTATCTTATCAATGGTTAATTAATTGTAGCTTCGTTAAAAGGATTGATCTAAATTATGCTTAATTTTTATGACATCAATTTACTTTGGAAGGAAAGAGTAAACATAGCAGCCCTGCTTCTAGTTGGTTAAATAAATACCATAAATGACTGACCTTCATCCAGGTGCCGTTGCTAGAACTTGGAGGGTGAATGTTAATTTTATTTATTTGCGGTACTCCCGAAAGTATTATGGATTTCGAAAAGTATTAGGATGTCAATTGAATGCCCCTGGCTTCATTGATATTCCTTCAATTTTGAGTGGCGTGTAACAACACTTGCTCACATCAATTTTTAAATAGAACTTTCAATTTTGACTTTGATTATTTCGCGCGGCACGCGCCGAGGCGGCTTTCGCCGGTAATTAGTACATCGCGGAACCCGGCCCGGCCCATCGAGGAAGCTTTTTCCAGCCCTCTAGTATCGAACCGTAGCCGAGTGGTAGTTTATCGTTTCGCGAAATTGCATTTTTGACTTATACATCGCGCGCTCTGGGATTGCGAATTCGGCATATCCCACGCGGGTTTGCACTAAGTGTCGAATCGACATTCTCTATTCTCAGACAGCTTTAGCTTGATGAGCACCGGATGTAATTCAACCGCTTCTTCTGATTACGAAAATGTAGCTTTTCGTTCTTACCAAATGAACTTTTGCGTTCGCAATAAATGTAATTTATGCAGGCGCGGCTTTGATTTATTCTTCCTCCCGACAACTTAAAATCTATAAAGTTTATAATTATAAACGCAATTTCTTGCGGGTTGTTACATATTGCATAAATACAAGTGCTGCGGGCAAAGTATGCGATACACAACAGATAGACAAGCAATATAATAATACAATAATGAATAAAACAGTGTATGTATGTGGAACTCTCTCACGGCACTTGCAAAAGTTAAGCACCAGTCTGCTCCGTCAGAACTTGGATGGGTGACCAGCTGGAGAGCGGGCGTAGTGTTCTAGCCAGACAGGCTCCACTACCTCAAGTACCTCCGCCGAATTTAAAAATGCACACACCCTCAGCGGCTCGGTGCGCCCGGCTCCCTGACACTGTAACGGTATAAGGGGTTACAGATTATGTATGTATGTATGTGGCGCACGTGATGTTTCGCTGAACAGCGTGGCAAACAGCCACAGGGCCACAAACACAAAATAAGCACACTATACAATATAAAATGAGATAAAGCTAAAGAATGGTTATTGGACTCGACACTCTCCTCTACCAAGCCCAATGCATCCAACAACCTCACCAAGATCTCACAACTTCCAATAACAATGTCTGCACGAACTTCGCCAATAACACACCTGGATCCTCATAGACTTCCTTTCCCAAACACACAACAAGGCACCTATCAACCCTCTTTAGCAGCAATGCCAGCAGCAATCACCATCTACATCTACTCGACTAGATGCAAGTTATAAGATGTCACTTCAATGACAAGCTTGTCGAATTAGAACTGCTTTAGATGAAAATCTCCTATTCACGCAATAAAACGCTCACTCTGCTAATGATCTCGATGTAAACCACTTCCAGTAAAAAGCATTCCTTGTTATCCAATTCAGATGATGCAATGTAATTTGACAATAAACTCAGTTTAGCATCCCCTTCCAGAAATTTGATTTTGTAGATTATAACTGTATAACTTTGGTATTCTCACCACATCCTTTATCTTCATCCATATAGTCTGCACATCTTTTATCCTTTTAACATTTTACTTTTTATATTACACCACGCCAATTTTATTTTAATTTTTATCCCCTTTATACACCAAATATCTTTTTAAAATTTTTTAAAAGAGTTTATTTTTATAATTTCAACGGCTACAAATTGTATTATTTTTGTATCAAAACTAATCAATAAATATCTCCTTAGTGATCTAGCTTAGCATCTATTTCACAGTCCAGCACACTATAGAATCTCTATTATATTTGTCTAATACCCACTATGTTAAATAGTATATCTTGAAAAAGTATTTGCCATTAATTCCCCTTTTCATTTCAGATAAATTAAATTATGTTAAAATCCTGCTGTTTCTTATGTAGCTTCAATTCATTGAATTTTAAATTCTATTTCCTTTCTTTACCAAATACATTTTAATAATTTTGATATCCATATCATACCTAAATTAATCTTTGTAATTTTTAATACTATATTCTTTTAGCCTTATTAACCTGATTTTAAACCCCTGTACCAACACCATAACAATATATACAGGGTGTTCCATTTAACATACAAACATACATAATCCGGACCTCTTCTACCTTTCGGTGTAGAGATGTGCTGGGTCACACATTGTGTATAAACTTCTTCGATTCCTTGCGATCTAACGTCAATAACTTAGCGCGGTCCCATGAACTTTCCCTTTCCTTTCCTCTTCTTTTTTTATTGTCCATCCCCATTTCCAAAATTTTCTATACTTCCCTCTTGTCACTCATTCGCACCAAATGGCCAAACCATCCGAGTCTGCCTTTGGAAATTAATTATAACATCTAGCGCTTCTACATTTAATCTTTTTCTTATTTTTTCGTTTCTTAGCCAACCTATTCTCGTAACTCCCTCTATTTTTCACAATATCCACATCTCAGACGCTTGAAGTTTGTTCTGTAAACTCTTAGACAGAACCCACAACTCACTTCCATAAGTTAGTACTGGTACCTACCAATAGAGATCGATAAATTCTTATTTTTTTCTCTTTACTCACTTCGCGTTTCCTGATAAAATATTTATTTAACCCAAACACAAGTTTGTTAACCGCGGCGATTCTGTTGTTAATTTCACTCTCCCACTTGCCTTTAGAGTTAATAATGGCACCCAGGTATTTAAAGTTATCCACTTGTTTAACTGGCGTTTGATCCAACATAATCCCCACTACACTGTCTTCTCTTCACATCCCCATCACTTCTATTTTACTAATATTAATTGTCATACTAAAATCAGCTAGCGACTCCTTCCATATTATCAAATTACCTTGCAGGTGTTCCGCAGTATCTGCTATCAAAACTAAGTCATCCGCATACATAAATTCACAGAACATTACAGGTTCTAAATTTCTGACTCCAGCTTTAAGTTTTCATATTTTTCCTTGATTTAAACTGGCAATTTCATCCATTAGTAACACAACTTAGCTTGCTCCCTTGCCGCACCCCTTTGTTTATCTGAAATTCTCTTGAGCGTGTGTTATTGTACCTTATGTAGTTTACAGTTTTTACCTAGATACCTTTGATCACCTCGTCCGTTTAAAAGCATCAAAATGATTACGTTTACAAATTTTGATGAATGTATAGCTAGAGAGTAGAAGAAGAAATGTTTGTATATTTATCGTAATTATGTATAGACTTTTAGTGTAACCACTTCTGTTTTTTTAAATCTGATTTCACTTGATACTGAAATTAATTTATTCCTGCATTTCTTGTTTTTTCATATTTATTATTTCTTGTATCAACAATGACTGGATTGTTATAGTCTAAACCTGTTTGGAGAGCTAAAGTCTTTAAATTATTATTTTAATGGCGTTTGTTTGTTATTCCTTGAGCTGTTTAATTTTTTTATGTTCAAATTCGCATAGTATATGAAAAACAATTGAATTTAGGGGTATGAAGTAAGATATCAAAAGAAATCTCCTTAAAACAGGGTTTCATAAAAAATACAAATATATATTTTAGAAATGCGAAATTATTAAATTGGCAAATGTTGAGCACCTTGTGTATTATTAATACCTAGATCCATTTTACACTCAAAAGATAATTCACAAAAGATGCCATTTTTGTTAACGTTTTCTTTTATTCAATTATCTTATGTTAAATTCGCATTTTTTGCATGAAGTTGTTAATATCTCTAAAACAGTTAATATTAGACTCTTACAACTTATTTATATATGTATGTATTGTAATGGTCTTAGGCCCACGACTCGGCTCTGCTAGCATTGCAAATTAATGAACATTTCAATAAGCACAGAGTTGAGGTGTTTTATATATCTGCAATGCTAAACTTAAGTTTCAAATAACAAATGCATTGGTAAAGAGATGCCAGTAATGATAAAGTAATTAAGTAAGGAACGCAAATGGCAAGCTTGTTTTTCACAGGGGTCGAAGTTGACTTGCAAATAAATTAAATAATAGGTTTGTAAATAGCCGAACCGAAAGAAATTAATAGTCACAAAAAGGTTTGCTATGTGCAAGTAAACGAGGCGTAGAATTGAATAAAGCTAGTCAGTGAAATTGGTGAGGATTTCAAAAAGGTAAAGAAGCCAGAATAAGATAACAATACATTGCGAAAGAGCAATCTGAAAAAACAGGCAGGTGGACATGAGAAGGCAATTAGAAAAGCATGCAACATGATATGGAGAAAGCAATTGAGAAGCAAGGAACTCTTAAGATAATCAGTGCATTTAAGTTGAGTGAAAAAGCAGATTAAATAATAAAACGTGTTTGTGTGGTGGCGCAAAGAGACGATTTTTAAATATATGAAACAGACAATAAATTTAGTTTGTAAGAAAGTTAAAGATTTAAAACTATGTTATCAAACTTTTTTCTAGAATGTATTTAAATTAACCAAAACTTATTTCCGTTTATATTGTAACCTTAGCAATAGTTTCTATTTTGTTTTAATAACGGGGGAGAACAAATGAAATAAATTAGAATTGACAGTGTTAGATTTGTGCTCCACTTCAATCACAATTTTTAATTAATAAACGAGCATTTTATACAATAAAAAGTGTACCATTTTATTCTACACGTGTCAGAGTTTCGGTGGTATCGTTGGTGAAAGTTTCCGCCATCAAAAATAAAAATTTTTACAAATGCTTCTCCGAGGATTTTCGCCAGCCAATCCAGCTCAAGGTTCCGATAACTGCTTTCAGCCAAAATAAGGGTCCAGAGCCAGGGGTCTGCATTGCGATACTGAGGACATCACTGCAGGAGTGCGACCGGCATTTTCAATAGCGAGGAAAGCCGTTCCAGGACCAGAAATACCCCAGGTACTTGTCTTCGAGCATCGGAGGAGCCGCCGTTATAAGGTACCCAAAATTTACCTAAAATATAAGAGTGAGCGGTGGGATTTTGACGTGCATATGAGAGGAGGCCCATACTGAAGAAGATTCGAGCATCTCCACGACCACAGCGTAGGCGCAGTTCGAAAACTAAGCGGTTTTCCAAAAGCTGATAATTTACGCCAAAGCGCGAAAATTTGAATAAATACCTTTTCGAGTGTTTATTATTTCACTATTGTTTAACGCCAACAACGCAGACTACCACCCGCGAACCATTTTGTAGGTTTATTGACCGTATTGCAAACATTTAGCTACTGCGCAATGGAACTAAATGCGGTGAACAGAGCCGTGTCAGAAAATTTGTAATTCCTCAATCAACTAGGAACCCACCTGAGTTAAGAAGCTTGTTGTTCTACTTGAGCTAGCGTTTTATTATAATTAATTGCAAGTAAATAAAATATTAAAAGGGCTTATAACCATTTATTTTGGGCAGTAAATAAGTACAGTTTACATTTTAACCAGCCTAATAAATTGATAACAGGCAAAAGTTCCGTACACGGTAAAATATTAAATCAGTGAATTGTGCATAGTGGATTTTGCACTAACTGATAAAAATTGTAAATCAATTAATTAATCAATCCAGTCATTAGAGAGCATTCCATATTAGTATGTATGTATAATCGATAACCTCGTTTTACCTTGCGGTGTAGAGGCTGGTGCTTTATGTGCTTGCATCTGGCGGTACAATGCTCAATTTGCTCCAGATTCGGGATACAAAGTTGGAGCGCCTCTTTTGTGCTTGCACAGCAACCATTGTGTGAGGTGTGTGTCTTCCTGATGTGTTGACCTTGTTACTCTATCTCTTAGGTCTAGTATTAAAATTATTAGTATCTTAAAAGAAAACTTTTAATCTACCTAAATATAGGCATTCCGTTAAAAAGAAGTGTAGCGGTTCGAATAGTTCAAGGATTCACAGCAAATGAGATCACCCCACCAATGCGGCTGAGCGCACATCACCTGCGCGGAGTAAAGTGGTCAAAGGTTTGTAGATTTTCTTAGTTTGACTTCTGTTTTCAATTTATGTTTTTGTAGTATACTTATATCACTCATCATGTCCTTTACCGTAAGCTAGTAGTATGACAATAACCCCAAAATGTGAAAAATGACAAGTAGCTAGATATACACACTGAGCCACTGTGGATAAAACCAGGTAACTATATTAAGTATAATGCGAAAAATTTTGCCCTCGATAGTAGGTACATCCTATGATCCTTAAGCATTGCTGTATCGAACTAGTTACTTCTTTATTTGTTATTTATAATATGTCTCTTAATACAGGTGTATTTCCTTTAATTTGGAAGCGTTCATATCTCCTATTTTTAAAAATGGAAACCATTTTGAGGTCACCAACTATAGACCGATAAGTGTACAGTTTTGCATTTCTAAGATTTTGGATAAGTTATTGGGGAAATTATTACACGAGCTTTTCTTGAATATCATAATTGATCAACAGGATGGATTCTATCCTGATAGAAGTGTACGTCGATGAATTTCTTTCCGTACATAAATTTTCTAAATAATTCAACTGAATCGGGCTTTAAAGTAGATGCTATTTATACATATTTTAGCAAAGCCTTTGATACAGTCAATCATGCTATACTGTTTGCTAAACTTGAGGGATGTGGTTTTGATGATAGGCACCTATCATGGGTAATTTCATTTGTCAGTGATAGATCACAACTAGTTAATGTCATCAGTGTCATGTATCTACTTTCGAGTAATGATACGCGTGGGTAACTTTTTCTCTTTATTAACAAATGACTACAATAAACCCTCTCGTTAGCTGTTGGTCGCTGGGTGGTCAGATATAAAAAGACAGTTTGATTTCCTCATATATCTAATACTTACTATATTGCTAGCGGCTATGAGTGGGAAACTCACCAAGGAAGTGAGACAGACAACCAACTCTTCAATGTATAATGGTGAGCTGTGTGCAAGCGCGGCGGCGTCGTCCAGCCAATGGGGAAGTGGTCAAGTTTAAAATTCGCTTCTAAAGGCGGAGTTCGAATTCTCACGCATGCGCACGAGACGCGTTATACTCTAAGTGAGACTATGTCGGCGCCGTAATGTTTTCTGACGTTTCCAGGCCCTACTAGCAATATATGTGTATTATATATATGGATTTCCTACAACAGCTAACGAGATGCTCTTGCGCATGCGCCTCTAATCTCGCCAGTGGCGGTGCTTGGCGGGGCGGCCTTGCCAGTGGCAGCAATGTTACACCTCACTTCTAAGTTATAACTCCGGGGAGTATCTGGAAGGTGATCTCCTTGTTCTGCTAGACTTCCGCTTGGGGAAAAATTGTAGTCGGTGCATCTCTTGGCCTAGAACGTCCGAAAAATCTTCCGAATGTTGGTCCTTTCCTAACCGGTTTATTTCCTGGTAGATGGAATCTAACAGTTTTAGCTGGTTGGGTACCTGTTGCCTGCTTGCTGGTGCTCTTGGTTGAGATGGAACGTCAGAACTTTGTTCAGATGTGGCTGGCGCTGGAATTAGGAGTTTTCTGACCGGTGCAGCTTCTGCACGTCCGCAAAGATCTCGAATCGTTCCAAATAGTCCTCCATATTTTCTGTCGCTTCTGAGAATACCGGAAACATTGGTGTTCCCATAGTTATGCCGTTTGGTCAGTTTCCCCTTTAGCGTTTAGCACGTGCTTTTTCTTATCTGCTGCCTCCTTTTCGTCGCCAGTGTCATGTGTTTACATTCGAGTCATGATACGCGTGGGTAACTTTTTCTCTTTATTAGCAAATGACTACAATAAACCCTCTCGTTAGCTGTTGGTCGCTGGGTGGTCAGATATAAAAAAACAGTTTGATTTCCTACAACAGCTAACGAGATGCTTTGCGCATGCGTCTCTCACCTTGCTAGTGGCGGCGCTTGGCGGGACGGCCCTGCCAGTGGCAGCGATGTTATAATCAGTACCACAATGTTCTCATCTAGGCCCAATTTTATTCTTTATATTTATTAGTCATATAATATGTACTTGTTTGCACTCACGCTTCCTTTTGTTTGCTGATGATTTAAAGATATTTAGAGAGAGAAAGATTTATCGTCTTACTATACAACATAGTTTGCTACATTACCTAAACAAAGAATACCAAATCAAAACTTTACAAACCCACAAAAAGTTGAAAATAAATAAGAACTAAAAAACTAGGAATATTTTTTCATAGATAACCCGTATAAATGGTTTTTTAACATAAGCACTGCGTATTTAACACATATTGTCTAAATTTGTTTTAAAACGTTTTTACTAATTTCATTAGATCTACAAAAATTTTGAAATACGGATGGAAATGTTCCCCTTGTACCAATGAGTAAACCAATCACTTCAATATTTTCAATTTTGAATTTTTCCTTAAAATATGGAAGCGTAGGTTCATAAATTAATCTTTTTTCTACATTAACTTCTTTATCTTGGTTTATGTCCATCTCAAATTGGATTGTTGGATCCACTAAAATAACATATTTCTTTTTACGAAAAAAAATATCAACCCGTCGAGTGGATTCAAAATTCGATAAGCATGTAACCTCTTCATAAACCTCCATTCCATTATGTTTTAAGGAATCTGCTAAAGCCCATCGAACAGTATGATGCCTGGTGTTTCTTAAGTGGGCATTGTACGGATAGACCTAGGATGTGAGGCAGGGTTTCAATAATATAATGCTCACACAGCTGTTACTCCTCCATTCATCTTTAATAAATCCCGATATTCAAAGAATGTAATGCCATTTCTATTACTAAACCATATATTTGCCTTGTACTGACCAAATGTAAATACCCGTTTGCCTTTCGTTGGTGGTCTGCACCAGGGCTGTCCAACAAGTGGCCCGCGGGCCGCATGCGGCCCGCTTGGATATTTTTGCGGCCCGCGGATCGAATTTTTCCTTGAGTCCACCAATCCTGATCCTGTCCTCTCCTTTTCTACCTGGGCCCTCCGATCTGACACGCTGAACTGTCTAACGGAGTAGGCCTCCAACCTTTACCAGACCAGGCTTTAAGGGATATGACGTGTTGTACTGTCAGCCCGAGAAGCTCAAATTTTCCGCAAGAGCAAGACCGCTAGAGTTCGATTTTACCTTGATTGTTAAATTTTCTTGGAAAATTGAATCCCTGAGGCTTTAACCCTGTCTTAATACGCTGTACTGTCTTGCAGGGGTAACTGCTTAAAAGCCATTTCCCACCGCCTAATTTTTAAACCCAAATCCCGGCGCTCTGAGGGGTGAAATACTCCTCATAACCCCATTTTACTAAGATTTAAACCTAACCTGTAGCAATCGCAGCCACTACCCCGCTTGTGAGCAGCTAGAGTCCTATAGCCGCCCTTCATAAACTCACCTGCAGGGCCCTTCTTTGGTCATTAAAAGGCGAATTTCTGGACCGGCTTTCGATTCCGCAGCCCGCAAATTCCCTACCGGGGGAATGTCAACATCATTCTTCCGGCTCAAGGCGAAAAAATTCCATCTGCAGGATTTGACTCCGCGTTCGCTCCAAGAACGACGCCTAGCCGTCGTAAGGTACCAATAACCATCAGGATTTAGACACTAACGCCCGCTCCAATTAACCATTAAAATCGCTAAATTCTCCGGAAAATTACAGTTAAAAATCACTGCTGAGTGGAAGGTCAAGTTTACAGCAACAAAAGACCTCCTCAGCCCATTTCCCGAAGAGTCGGCGTACCGGCGGACTACCAATAGGGACCCGCAACACTCGCCTGTGCATTGGGTTGCAGAAGAACATGTTAATTTTAAATAATGGGCAACTCAGAGTTATTTTTAATTAATCATTGTAACTAGCTAAAAACATTATATTTGTTTTGATAATTATCTGGTGTTTTACCTAATCGAATATATATATTTGAGTGAACGTATTTCTCCGATTTGAGCTTAACCCGAGGGGTAAATCTTTGACGCCCTTAGTAAGAAGGTGAAAACGTCACATATCTATAAGTAAATTTACATTAATTGATGTAATTTTTTTCCTTTGTCGGTATCTTAAGAACGAAAAGGAATTAACCTAAAGTGAATATGGATTTTTGTTTAGAATCACTTCTAGAACATACGGTGTAAGTTTGTCGGTTATCTCAGGGAACACCCTGTATATCTCTTTTATGTTTCAATGCTTTTTGTAATGTAACCTAAGCTTCTTGAATAAATTAAAATTAGTATTGAAATATACATGTTTTATATTTATTACATATCACTCACAAAGTCGCATACGACACATTTTATGATGCGGCCCTCACAACCTTCAAATTTTTTACAGTGGCCCTTGGGCCCCTTGAAGTTGGACAGCCCTGGTCTACACCACTCTTCATATGCTCTTTTCTGTAAGTGTTTTCTAATAACCCAAACTGTTTTCTTCACATTGTTGTTTTCATTGTCCAATTTCAATATTTTAACACATTCCTCCTTTTCCTTTTTAAGATTGCTACATCTTGGCAGTAATGGGTCTTCTACATTTTCTAAACTATCACATATGGTATAGTGTCTTATATACGCTTCCCAACTAGCATTAAAAAGAGCAAGGCCACGATTATTTTTAGCTGAGTACAGCATACTGTTCGGAGTATCTGATGGTAACGTCAACATTTCTTTAATTGCAGAACGGATGTTCCTGTCAACATCAGTCAGAAATGTTTTTGAGAGATCCTTCAATGGGGCTGTACTTCTAAAGAAGATCGCAAAGGTTCACAAATTGATTTGTGCAACTTATATGCTTGCTGTATTGAAAATTATATGCACCTAAATAGTATTCAAAATGTAAAAGTATTACGTTTAGTAAGAAAAGGATCAGTAGCCAATATAGCTATTACATAAATAATGATACCCTTGATAAAGTTTCTGTTATAATGAACTTAGGTGTGCTACTAGATCATTCCAGCGTACATAAATCAAACAAGTAGAGACACTCCCTGTCGGTTCCTTTGATGTCAAAATACCGATTTGGATGACCTTGAACGGCTCCTGGGGGGTACTTTCCGATAGTACTAACATATGATTGGTAGGTAGCAGAGCTAGTAACTGGCTCTGATTGGTAGAATTTTGTGCTGCCATCTGATAGTCAAGCTCAGAAATACCCCCCGAGACACTGTCCTAGGCACTCTAAACACGTTTCAACATTTCGAATAAGTGTCTCTACTTGTTTGATGTATTTACGCTGATAATTCTTTGTTTATTCCACAGATTGATTATATGTACAATGTCAAAATGCATGAAAATGTCAGGTTTTATTAAAAGAATAATGGCTGTGTTTAAAGATGTTAACTGCTTGGTTGTACTTTATGTGGCTTTTGTGAATTCCGCATTAGATTTTTAATTACATAATTTGAGCTCCTGTTTTAAAGGTGTCCGTTAACAGCCTGGAAAATATCCAGCGAAAAATTTTCAAAGTTCTTTGCTATAAAGCTGGATTAATTTTAAGTAACGAAAATTATCATGAAATGTTAATGTACAGCAGGGATGAACATGAGCAACCTTTTTTTTACAACGGACCAGGTACAACTTTAAAAATGTTGTGCGGGCCGCATGTAAAAAACTTATAATACAAACACTGAATGATGAACCTAAAATTATCTCCTTATTAACAAAATAAACCTAGTATAAAAAAATTACAGAAATAAAACACTCATTAATAGAAATACTATTAAAAAACAGCGAAAGCTATATGTAGAAACAGATTATTTAATGAGAAATTTGACATTGCTTCTTTGACATAAATTGGTATACAGTGAATTTATTTTAATGCGCAAAGTGATATTCCCGTTTCCATGAGGATTTGATTGTTACTATTGGTTTCTAAGGGTACGCCACGCCATGTGTAAATGCGTTTTTTTTTTATTTTATTGAAAAAGAAGCATAAGAAAGTACAACAGGGTATGTAATAACCCACATACTTGCTGTAAACTGAAGTCTTTATACTATTTGATCAACAGAATTCCTTCCTCCGTAGAATATACTATTATGTTTTTACATACTCAGTAACGTTTCTATATTGCATTATAAAATAAACCCGTTTACACATTGCGTATTATAATAATACTCCCTGTATATGGACATGAAAATAGAAAGAGAGACACCAAAAGAAAAAAGGAGAAAAGTAATGAAGGAAAGCATTAGAAGTTATCGACTGAAAGAAGAAGAAACGAGAAAAGAGTACCAAGAAATAATACAAAGGAAGCTAAATACAGAAACAAGGGGAAAAGTAAGACAAAAGAAAAATATTTGGAAGATATACCTACAGACTAAGACCAGGGAAGACTACGAAAAGTACAAAAACAAAAAAAAGGAGGTAAAAGAAGTGGTAAATAGGGCAAAACAAGAAGAATGGGTGAAATTCGGAAACAGAATGAAAAACAACTTTAACGAAAATCGAAAGTTATTTTACAATACACTAAAACAACTAAGGAACAAACGAACTAGCACATTAAAAAACATTAGAGATAAACAAGGTGAATTACTTATAAAAGAAGATGACATAATGAAGAGATGGGTGCAACATTTCAAGGGGGTGTTAGGAGACAACGGCGAAGAAGAAGAAAATGAAGGCAACAGCGAAAATGAACAAAACAGCACAACGACGAACGACGATGGAGGCATCGAGTATATAACCAAAACGGAATTAGAGAAGGCAATACAAAAGATAAAACTAGGAAAGGTTGCAGGAATAGATGGGATAACACCGGAAATGATAAAATACATAGGGGAGTCAGGAAGGGAAAGGATATTAAGCCTGATGAACAACATGATAAAAGCAAAAAGAGCCCCAAAAGATTGGCAGACAGGTGTAATAATTCCACTGTATAAAAAAGGTGATATAAGAGAATGTGACAAATACAGAGGAATCACTTTATTAAGCATACTGGGCAAGATATGGGAAACCAAATTAAGAGAAAAAACTAGAAAACACATTAGAAGACAGTCAATTCATACTACGGCAAATCAGCAAAAAGGCAATAAGAAAGGGGAAGAAAGTTCATCTACGCTTTATGGATCTTAGTAAGGCTTTTGACCGAGTTAGAAGAAAAGACATATGGAACACTAGAAAATAGAGATGCAAGCTCAAGGGAGATAGAGATGGTCAAAACACTATATCATAAGACGGCAAATGTAGTGAGAACCAGACACGAGGAATCGGAGGAGTTTGCCACAACGAGAGGCTTAAAACAAGGTTGTGTACTAAGCCCGTTTTTATTCACAGTAATTATGGATGAAGTAGTTAAGGAGAGTAATAAAGAGATAAGGAAATATAACGTAGGGAGGTGGAGAATGGAAAAGGTGCAAATGTCCGAATTACTATATATGCAGATGACATGGTGATTTTAGCAGGAACAGAGAAAGAACTACAGGAAAATATATATAATAGGGAAATGCAAAAAGCAAACATGAAAATTAACATAGAAAAGACAAAGATGATGGTTATAGCAGCAGAAGAAAGAAGGCAATACATTACAATAGAAGAGAATGAAATAGAGCAAGTGTACAAATTCAAATACCTAGGGTCATATACAGTGAGCGCCAAAAAGCATTGGTCAGTTTCAATTTGTAATAACAATTTATTTGCTTAAATTACACAGTTAATCAGAACTATTTCTTAAAGACTAAGAATGGGAGATTCACTTATGAAAAATGCTGTCGGTTAAATGACTCCCCTCTTGTTGAATGCACTCTTTTAAACGGTGGCCGAAATCTCTCATCACACGTTGCCGCATATCCTGCAGTATAGCTTCAATATTTTCCCGAATAAACATTTTAAGCTTTTCCAGATTTCTTATCTTTCTTGTAAATACTCTGCTCTTCAAGTAATCCCAAAGAAAAAATCAGGAGTGGTTATGTCCTGCGATCTCGAGGGCTAATGAAGGTCACCATAGCAAGAAATCAGTTTATTTGGAAACGATTGTCGTAGGAGATTCGTATTAATTCTTGCGGTGTAATTTGTAGCACCGTCCTGTTGAAACCAATATTCATTTACTATCTCCTCCTCTATTTGCAATAAAAAGATCTTTAAAGCATGTAATGTCTTTGAGATGTAACCGTTACCGTTTCACCAATTTCCTCGAAAAAATGAGCCCCGACAATCTTTGTAGGTGAAACAGCACACCAAACTGTCACTTTCGAAGGATGTCAAACACTGAAATAAAACTCCTAAGTTTCCTATTTATGAAGAAATTATCAATTATTCCATAGGTGAAGTGTATGGGTTTTTATTAGGTATTGAAACTGACCAATGCTTTTTGGCGCTCACTGTATCAGTAACAACGGAAAGATAGATGACGAAATAAATGATCGTGCAGCCGTGGTAGGAAGAACTTTCAACGCTATAAAAAACACCTTTCTGAGAAAAGCGGAAATACCGAAAGGAACCAAAGTGGAACTAGTGAAAAAGGTAGTGTACCCGGCTCTAGTGTACGGAAGTGAATCGTGGGTGGTCACAGATAAACAACGAAGTAGGTTGACAAGCACAGAAATGAGATTCTGGAGAAAAATAGAAGGAAAAACAAGAGAAGACAGGATTAGGAACACAACATACAGAGAGCAGTTAGGTGTAAAGGCAGTGAACAAAGTGATACAAGAAAGACAATTAGGATGTCTAGGACACGTGTATAGAATGGAGGAAGACCGACTGGTGAAACAGACTTTTGAAGCAAGACCAGGAGGAAAGAACAGAGTGGGAAGACCGAGGAGGACGTGGGCAGAAGAGGTGAGAAAGGCAACGCAGCAGAGGGGGACACAGCGAGACAAAAGGCCCAAAATAGAAAAGAATGGAAAAAGTGGTGCAGAAAAATTCCAAACAACGAAGACTGACAACCAATCGACGCCAAGCCTTACATCTTACAATAGAAAGGCTCAGGGTTATGTATGTATGTATGTATGTATATTTGCAAATATTGACGACACAGCAACTTGCACGCACCTTTCTAACCGTACATCATTTAATCTCGATCGGCAATCGCTTTTAATTAGTTTCATTGCGGAAAATAATTGTTCGCAAACATAGGTGCTTCCAAAAAGTCTCATTATTTGCTTTGCATGTGCGCGTAATTGTGGGAATGTTTCTAAATTCATGTAATTTTGATAAAAATTATGTATGTCAACATTTTAAAAATTATTTATTAAATCCGTGTCGTTTTGTAAATCTATTAATTCCATTTGTAACGCATCCGGATCTGTTTCCACTTCTATACTAAATGGTGAAGAAAATGTTAAAACTATAAGAACCTAAAAAGCCCTGTGTTACAAAGAATAAAAACATAAGTAGGTAGTTGATTTGATATCGGACATTTGATATTACATAATATCTTTGTTTTTGTCAGTGGTCACCCAGTCGGTAATTCGATATGTTTTTGTGTTTCAAATTTCA
Organism: Agriotes lineatus; assembly: GCA_940337035.1. NCBI lineage: Eukaryota > Metazoa > Arthropoda > Insecta > Coleoptera > Elateridae > Agriotes > Agriotes lineatus. Next base: position 82,751,430 of record OW679197.1, on the reverse strand, counting down.
ATTGGGCACCTACAAAAACGCCAAAGACCATAAATCACTAATAACTGATAAAAAAGCATGCAACTCCGGCGGCCGTGTCCCAGTGTTATGTGTTGCGGCTCTAAAACAGACATCAACATTTTTTTAGCCAACCAAATTCAATAGTTAATGTAAATGGTCGAATTTTAGACATTATCTTAACCAATGTTAATACTACAATAACAAGAGAGGAAAATAGTTTAGTACCTGAGGACCTTCATCATCCACCTTTAATGTGTGATATCTGTATAGTACCGGATAGGGTTAAGAAATGTACTTTAACTATTTAAATAACGGTGGTAATAACCATGTGTATGTAGATAATTTAGATTTTTTTGCCAACGTATCTATTAGTCATATTTCAAACAATGAAATATTGTGCGCCATTCTTCAATTGAAAAACACAAGGTCCTGTGGGCCTGACAACATTCCGACTTACGTAGTAAAGGGCTGCACTGAGTTTTTAATGATTCCACTGGGAAAAATTCTAAATTTAAGTTTAAAATTGTCAGTATTTCCTACCAAATGGAAACGTGCTAAAATTGTGTCTGTGTTCAAAAGTGGTTCTAGGTCAGATATACGTAATTATAGACCAATTTCGTTGTTGAGCGCCTTTTTTATACTTTTTGAGTACATTTTACATAACAATATAAAGCATCAAATCAGTAATTTATTATCTTCAGATCAACACGGTTTTATACCCAAACGTTCCACAATTACTAATTTAAGCCTTTTTGCACAGTACGTATCGGAAGCACTGGAGAGCAGTACATAGCTTAACTACTACAAAGATACCGCTAGGTATTATTAAAACCTGATAGATAGGCAAGTTAAAGTGCAGAATCAGTATAAGGGGTTGCCTACCCTTTTATTAAATCAAGAGTAAATATTTTAGAAGGCTCGTGGTTATATTATTAAAACAATAAATAACAAAAATTATTACTTCCTGTTTGGTTGAGAAAGCAGAAAGAAGCTTCTATAGTTCGTTTTCTTGGTTTGCAACCTGACGTCACTAATGAACTCACATTTACTGAGTGCACGTATGTCTTTTATTTTTTCATGCATAGCCATTACTCATAACCTCAAAATGAGCATCTCACATGTCTTTGGCAAACACAAATGACAAATTTCAGGTAAAAAAAGCGTTAATAAACAATTTTCTGTCCTATTGCAGTCAAAGTCCCAGATAACATAATAAAGTTACCCACGAAAATGAACAGGAAATGAGCAGTTTATTTAGAAAATGTATCAAAATATAACAAAAAAACATCATTAGAAATCGTCTTCAGAACCCTCTAAATCTGAAGAACTGGAATCTTCTGTTGTGTTGATAACGACCGGGACAATATCTCCAACGTCTATTACTCTCTGATTCTCCCAAGCTGTGGTTATTTCCTTCTGGCAGTGGTCGGTATAATTCTTCCAATGTTCCACTGACACAGACTCTAAGGCAGCATTCCGAGTTTTTAACATAATTTCATCCGTTGACGCAGATGTAGAGGATATCCTGCTATCATACAGTCGTTTACACTCCGACCACAACATCTCTATTGCATTAAAATGGCAATGATATGGTGGAAGGCGCAGGATTTTATGCCCAAACTGTTTTACCCACTCGTCAAGATGATAGATTTTATTTGTGTTCCTGTGCTGCTTTACTGTGTTCCATACAGTATCTTTAATGGCGCATTCTGAAAAGTCTATGTTCTTCTTTTGCAACCATTGTATTAATTTTGCCTTTGTCCATGACTCATTGGGGATTTCGAATTCTAAACCAAAATGATAACTAGCGTTATCAATTATTATAAGAGATCTTGCTTCTAAATTTGGAACAAGTTTTTCTTTAAACCACTTTTCAAAATTTTGTCGATTCATGCTGTCGTGATAATCTCCTTTGTTTTGACCCACTCTTAAACACTAAACTAGCATTTCTAACAAAACCATTTTTGTTTCCAGCATGTACTATGATATAACGAGACCCCTGCGAAGTTTTTTGACATGCAGTTGCCAATGTACCATCCTGCCACTGCATACGAAATGAACCTTTGCTGAAAATCCATGTTTTATCTACAAATACCGGCGTAAAGGGATGTTCAGAATTCAAATTATTAATATATTCTCTTAAAAATGTATTTCTTTTAAGAAGTATATAAGATTGTTCCATCAAAAATCTTCTGTTATCACCTCTTTGCCATTTGAAACCAATTTTTGTTATATATTTATGTATAAACGATCGTGAAAGGACATGCTCCCCACAATATTCCTCATTCATTCTATTTTGCATTGTATTTAGAGTTACATGTTTCTTTTCGGCATATATTTTATATACAACCTCTCTGATCGAACTAGTAGCTGTATCTTCATGGATTTTCTTTTTGTGCTTAGATGTTGATTCTGCCACGTGTTTATTATAAGCACTGTCAGTAGTCACGCCTTTACTTTTAATTTTTTTAACCGTACTTTCACTTACTCCTAAAGCTTTACTGGCTCTAACTCACACGTTCCCAAATTCATACGGTGCACCCAAATCTTTCTCCATTGGAAAGAAAGCAATTACGTTTTCTACAAGTTGTTGCGCCTGTTCGCTGAGTCTGGATGTTTTGCCCATACTGCGTATATAATATGTACTTATTGTAAAGTTATTTTATTACAAACCCACAATTAAACAGTTTGACACTGACATGTAAATATCTTAATATTTGACAATAAAGCGCTATCTGATTATAAACAGACACGATCTTTCTTAACCTTTTTTTGTTTCACTCGTTTCAGTTAAGAGAGAAAAAGATAAAAAATAATGACGTCAGGTTGCAAACCAAGAAAACGAACTTTAGCTTAAAAAGGATACAAAGAAAATAGTAAGGCTTTAATCAATAAATTCAACATTATATTAAGATATAATAATTTTTCAGGCAGATAGGATAAATCCAATGAACATTTTCTTTCTGAAAAGGGCAGTTATTATTTAACTGGTAGGTAACTAGGAAGCTAATACATACAAATCTTAATCAGGGGGTTTTCCTTGGTTCAGCTCTTAGGCCTCCTCGCTAGTTCCCAGCTCCTGGTTAGTTTTACGTTCATCATGGAGGGGTGTATTGATGTGCTCCAAGATGATTGGAAGGAAGCAAGGGGAGAATAAAAGAGGAAAGAGAACTTTGTTAAAAAACTTATTAATTGTTAGAATATTACTCACCAATCAAAGGCCGCTTCTTTGGTTCGACGATGGGGTTTTCTTCTTAATATTGGGAAGATGAAGATATCCAGATTCAAGGGTTCTCTGCATTAACCTATGTTAATCCTAAATGAGTTAAAATTGGTTAGAGATTGTTTATATAATTAGACCACCGTCACAGCTTGGATATCGTTAAATAAGGGCATAAGCCATGATGCTAATAGATAACAAACTAGTTTCAAAGTAACAGAATTGTTACTTACCTCCTAATAATCCTAAACGGGGACTTGAGCAGTTTTGCAGCTGTCAAGTTAGTATATATCAATTGTCATGTAGTAAGGTTTTAACCATAAGGGACTTTTCTTATACTCCCTGGAATAACTTCAATTAAACTAAATATAGATTGTTAATTGGGATTAAAGTGTTAGAAAGAGGATTGCAAAGGTATAGAGAGCTCTTTATATTTTCATCTAATGCGAAAGAGATTGTTAGTTAGATAAGTATAAGAAATCTCCTGGATAATCACAGGTTAATTAACTAAAACTAATAATTAATGACATTTCTAACTTGTCAGATATAAACTGAAATTAGGTAGGAATTGCATAACATGTGTAATAGCAAAACGGCATAAACTTTAATTAATGAATTGTAAGATTGAGTATGCAACCGATTGTAAGTCTTTAAAAAAATTAACACTTCATAATAAAGTTATGACGCCCATCTCTTCTTATTACTGAACTAATACCTTTATGAGAAAGTGAAGCAAACTAAAAGCCCACAGTCATTAGACCATAATAGCAGCCGTGTATTGAGCTAGTCGGAGACGCGTGAGCCTTCCAAGGTAAGTTATAAAAAGGGGGTACAAATGGAAACATTCTAAAATTGTGCCTGTGATCAAAAGTGGTTCTAGGTCAGATATACGTATTAATTATAGACCAATTTCGTTGTTGAGCGCTTTTTCTAAACTTTTTGAGTACATTTTACATAACAATATAAAGCATCAAATCAGTAATTTATTATCTCCAGATCAACACGGTTTTATACCCAAACGTTCCACAATTACTAATTTAAGGCTTTTTACACAGTACGTATCGGAAGCACTGGAGAGCCGTTGTCAAGTTGATGTAATTTACACCGACTTCTCGAAGGCCTTAGTAAATACTGTGTACCATTTCTTATTGTTAAAAAAAACTAGACAATCTTGGTTTTGCTCAAAATCTGGTTGAATTTTTTAAATCATATCTCTATAATAGACTTCAGCTTTTAAAGAATAATTAGTTTTAGGTTCCGAAACAAAGACATTGCTTATGATATAAATGACGATTAGTTAACTATTAACAAATAAGTTTTAATGGGAAGAAATATGTTTAATGTTAAGAAATGTTATGTTATTTACATACATAATCTGTAACCCCTTATACCGTTTACAGTGTCGGGTTTAATATTAAATATACTACATTATTATTCAAACTGATTTAAAAGTATACTATTTGGCTTTAAACAGATATTTCACTATTAATGCTAGACGATTCAATATTAAGAAACACACTGAAACAAATGGTGGCTTTAATATTAAGAAAAGCCATCTTTGGTACTATAATAATGCGTTAACATTCAAAATTAGCATTTAAGTGTATTTTCCTATCAGGTCCCACAATAGTTATTCACTATACAAGTGGGATAACAGCATCATTAATATAATAATAATAATAATAATAATAATAAACTTTATTTAGCAATTTGCTACATAATATCAAATTACATTATTGCACAACTATTATAGGTAGTCATAATATTGTACAAAGTAAAAAAATAAAAATTCTGGCTAACAGCTAATACTAGTAACCTATCTTATGCCTAAATAATAACACAAACTTGTACTTTAAAACTATTACCTATATAAGAACTGTATAGAGAACTGGAAACTGGAACTATCTTTGGTACATCTTAACTAGTTGTTTCTTAAATAATCTACTATTTAGATTGCAAATACTATTTGGTAATGTGTTATACCTGATTAAAGTTTTGAAAAATAATGAATTTTGTGAGTCTTTCCTGTTTTTCTGATCTAATATAAATTTATCCTTATTTCTAGTATTGTGTGCATGAATTTCGTTGAAGGTTCGTAACACCTTACTAAAATATTCGGGCACTTCCCCTGTTTTAATCTTATGTATAAATGTCAACGCCCAAATTTCACACATCTCTTCTACTGCACACCATTTTAATGTTCGCAACATATCATCAATTTTTGCATACCTATTCCTTTTTACTTCCTTTTACAATAAAGGAAGTATTGGATTCACCCCAAAAATTCGAAATTGAGTTTTCAACATATCTTCACGTTTTAGAGTCCCATGATCCCAAAAAACATATTTTTTTTCATTGGTCTGTGTGTCTGTCTGTCTGTGTGTCTGTCTGTGTGTTTGTCTGTGAACAGAATATCTCAAAAACGAAAAGAGGTATGGCGTTGAAACTTTATATATAAGTTTTGTGTACTATGTAGATGAGACAGCAAGCTTTTGAAGAAAATCGCATAACCGGAAGTAGGTGTTTACTCTTGTGATTTTTCAGTTTTTTTCGATTTTTTCAAAAACGGCTCTAACAATTTTTTTTAAACTTTACATTTTTACTACATTTTTAATGTGTATTGATGTCAAATAGGTGATTTTCCAGTTGAATACTTCTAAAGTGGGTTTCTTTTGTTTTTTTTTCTATTTTTTTATTAACTCCTATTTTAAATAAAACACCCGGTATATTATTACATTTTCGAATTCATCTTAAAATTATAGAGAAAATTTGTCTCTTCAACTAACGCTCTATTTTGTACCGTTTTTGTAGAATTTGTAATTTTTGAAAATTTTTGACAAATGGTTAAAAATTAAAAATGAAATTTTTGACTAATTATAAGAACACTGTAAAAGGAAGTTGTGTGAGTGTATCACACCAGATTTTTAATATTATTCTCATTGCCCTATTTTGCAACAGCTGTAATCTGCTCATATCTCCCCTTCTTGCCAAATATAAAATTGTAGCACCAAATTGAAAATGAGGTAGAATAATGGAATTATAAATATTCAGTCTCGCATTTTTACTTAAGTAACCACTGCAGCTATGTAGCACTCCTAATTTCTTACTAATTTTTTTATAGATGTAATCTATATGTTCCGAAAAGTTTAACTTCCTATCAACTATAAATCCCAAGTATTTATGTGATTTTACAAGCTCCAGTTGTGTACCATCTATACTTACATTAAACCCCTCAAGTTTGTAGCAGTACATATCGTAGCTTCTACAGGAATATCGTTCAATATTAATTAATCCTAATAGATAGGCAACTTTAAGCGCAAGACCAGTAGGAGGGGTTGCCTACCCTTTTTGAAATTTAATTTAGAAGGCCCATGGTTACGTTAATAAAAAGACAATAAATAACAAAAATTATTACTTCCTGTTTAATTGAGAAAGCAAAAGGGCGCTTCTCTATGCAGAAGCCAAGCAAATTGAAAATCCTAGCTTAGAAAGGATACAAGCAGACAATAGTAAGCCTTTATTTAACTCATACAGCATAGTATTAAAACATAATAATTTTTCAGGCAGATAGGATAAATTCCACAAACATTTTCTTTCTGAAAAGGGCAGTTATTATATAACTGGTAGGTAGACGGCAAACTAATACATACAAATCGTAATAGAGGATTTTCCTTGATTCAGCTCTTAGTGTCACCTCTTTGACCACCAGCTCTTAGGGCTTCCTCTTTGACTACCAGCTCGTCGATCTTTTTCATTTGACGCCAGTTCTGGTCAGTTGTATATTCGCCATAGAAAAGTGTGTCGATAAGTTACGAGCGATAAGGAAAAGAGAGGACGCAATTAGAAATCTATAACCAGTTAGGAGATCACTCACCAGTCAAGGGCAACTTCTTTGGTTCGATGAGGAGTTCTTCATAGTTAATGTTGGCAGATGGAGAGGTCCAGGTTCAAGGGTTCTCTGCATTAACCGTATGTTAGTCCTGAAAGGGTTTAATATCGTTAGTTAGACTTTAACCCGCGTCATAGCTTAAATATAATTAAATTAGAGCGTAAGCCTTAAGAATATTCAATAACAGATTAGTTTCAAGTAAAAACAATAGTTACTTACCAGGTGATGTGGCCTGAAGTGAGATTAAATCGTTCTGTGACTGTCAAGTTGGTTTTTGGGTCACTTGTCAAATAATAAGTTTTTTTTTCATAAAGGAACTTTCTTATACTACATGGAATGATACCAATTAAACTAAATACCGATCATTAATCGTAATTAAGACCTAGGAAAGAGAAATACGAGGGTATAGAGAGCTCTTTATATTTTCAACTTACGAACCTGAGGTTATTAATTAAATAGGTATAAGAAATCTCCTAGATACTGATAGATTCATTAATCCTAACGTTTTATTAGAACAAATTCTAACTTGTCAGAGAAGAATAAAACTTGCTAAATAATTACATAATGTGTATTAAAATTAGAAAGGTATAAGCCTCTAATGCATAACAATTGATTTGTGGACTGTTAGAAAGAATACGTAACCTTTGTAAACTTATTGAATTTAAAACTTTTTAAATAAAGTTATGGCGCCCATTTCTTCTGATTAATGAACTTTTACCTTTATATGAAAGTGAAACGAACTAAAAATCCCACAATTGTTAAACCCTGATAAGAAACCGTATCTTGAGCTAGTCGGTGAAGTGTAAGCCTTCAAAGGTAAGTAAGGATGAGGGGTACACGAAGTGACGACGCAACGTGGAGGCTCGAGTAAAAGGGACCATTTCAATTAAAAGAAAATTTAACGCTTCACTATCATAAAAGGTATAGTTCCGGAATTTAACAATTACTAATAGGTTGCATTGTATTCGATCATACAGTTCATTAATTGCATAGTAATTAAATCAATATGATAAAAGTAAATTATTTAGCCTCAGATGAATTAGATTGGGAGTTGGTTACTAGAAATATCAATACTGAAAATAGGAATGTGGAGGAAAAAAGGAAATTATTAAGAACACAATTGAATATAGAGAAGTGTGATGTATCTAAAAGTTCCACATATTTACCAGTTGCTTTGGAGGTTTCTCAAGAAATAGATTTTTGCAGTAACAGAATAAAATATCTTAGAACATTAGCGCAGAACTTTGAAGATAAACCGTTATCAGCTACTTATGATAGATTAACTACCAAACTACAACATTTATATCGTAGGTTAGAATATATCGCGACTTCAGTAGATGATCAAGTTAAAACTAAATGGACTCACCTCAAAGATCAATGGTTAGAATTATCAGTAACAATTTCAGAAGTAGCTGAGGATGATGCTATGCGATTCAATGATTTGGTAGCAGTGTTGGATCATTCAGGACAACCTAATCAAAGTGATGTTAAAATAGAACTGCCAGTAGGAAGTACAGATCCGTTACCTAACATTAATTATGGGTTACCAACAGAAACAATTAATCAACCATCTCATAGTTCACCTAACATTAATAGTCGAAAGGTAGAATTTGATATCTCGGAACCAATGAATCAATACACAGAGAGAATGAAAAATTTAAATATATCACAAGCTCCGTCATACAATTATCAAACAGGTTTTGTAATGAATTCAGTTAGTGTATCCAAGTGGAATATTAAGTTCTCAGGTAATACAGCTAGTCAAGGTGTTAACTCATTCTTAGAACGGGTAGAAGAACTAAGAGTGGCCAGAAATTTGTCATATGAACAGTTATTCTTAGAAGCAATAGATTTGTTTGAGGATCAAGCACTAATTTGGTTCAGGTCAATTAGAAGTAAGATAGGGAGTTGGAAAGAAATAGTAGAATTACTACAAAGACATTATTTACCTAGTGATTACGATGAAGCATTATGGGATGAAATTCGATCTCGAGTACAAGGTGTAGATGAACGTCCTCACATCTTCATAGCGGTTATGATAAATTTGTTCAATAGATTAAACTCAGTTCCCAGTGAAGATATTCAGTTAAAATATATTAGGAAAAACTTGCAACCTTATTATAGTAGTCACCTTACGTTAACCCAAGTCATTAGCATAAATTCACTTATTGATTACTGTCGAGATTTAGAAGAGACGAAAGAAAGAAATAAAAAATTTAGACCAAATTTTTCCTTAGTTAACACACCTTTAGAACCTGACTTAGCATATAAAGTACAAGCTCAAGTAAAACGTCAAATTCATTCCTCTACTATTGGTAACAAGTTGTCAAATAAGTTAACCAATGCTGATAAGAGAGAAGTATCATCTAGAACAGGGGTGGCGAACCCATGGCACGCGTGCCACTGATGGCACGTGAAAAAATAATTTGGGCACGGCATTAATTATAGAATTTAGGTACCTAATCAAAACAATTTATATTTAACAATGAGTTGAACATGAAGCTTCAAGGCGCAAATGTGTTATGATAGATGTTATGATAGATCTCATTCGTGCTTTCGAGGCTAAACTGCAAGTTTTTCCCAAACTTGAAAAAAATCACCAGAGATTTGGATTTACACGAAAAACCAGACCAAGCAAAAGACACTGAAGAGTTTAATTCGGTAATTAATTCTTCAATCAAAGAATTGTCATCGAGATTTTCTCAGTTCAAAGAATTATCGGAAACACTGAAGTTTATTATGTATCCTGATGTGACTTCACTTGTTAAACTGAACTTGGCCAAATTTGATTGGTTGGAAATTGGAGAAACTGAAATGCAGCTGATTAATTTTCAGTCTAGTTCAATATGGATTCAAAAATGTATCGAAACAAGGAAAGAGTTGGAATTAAATGAAATAGAAAGACTATCTGTATCAGGTAATACGTATGAGTAAAAATGCCAATATCAAAATTATGAAAACGTAGAATATAATTCCAGACACATTGTCTGAAGAAGCTTGATTTTGTTATCTTAACAATATTTTCATCTACCTATGCCTGCGAGTCATTATTTTCATAAATGAATAACATTAAAGACTCGATTAGAAGCCGTTTGTCAGATGACTCCAGTTCAGCTTGCATTCTGTTAAAAGTAACAAAGTATGAAGCTAATATAAGTTATTTAGCATCTAATTTGCAACAGCAGAAGTCGCACTAATTTTTTCTTTCATTTAAATAAACATAACGTTACTATTGCTGTACAAAATAGTAATTTACGATACAAGTGCGTAAAGCTACTCTTTAGGCACGAGTGGGGTAGAGTTAAAACGCGAGTGAGCGAGCGTTTTAAGCCCCGCGAGTGACTAAAGATGCTTTACGCATGTGTATCGTACAATATTATATCTACGATGACTTCTAGAAAACACGGTAAATATGAAAAAAAATTAAATGTAAATTAGGATTACCAGCAACCGGTCGTAATTTTAGGTGTTTTAAAAATTTTAAAACACGTTGCTACTCACAACGTGCCTAATGAAATCTTTTAAACACGTTACTACTGGCGACGTAAACTAATGAAAACATGTTATTAAACAGTCGTTTTACAAACTTAAAACTGCCAACTAAAAGGCAATTTTACACACTGTCGTAGATAATAGTAATTTACGATACAAGTGCGTAAAGCTACTCTTTAGGCACGAGTGGGGTAGAATTAAAACGCGAGTGAGCGAGCGTTTTAAGCCCCGCGAGTGAGCGAGCGTTTTAAGCCCCGCGAGTGACTAAAGATGCTTTATGCATGTGTATCGTACAATATTTTATCTACGATAGAATCTAGAAAACACGGTGAATATAAAAAAAAAATTAAATGTAAACTAGGATTACCAGCAACCGGTCGTAATTTTGCGTGTTTTAAAAATTTTAAAGCACGTTGCTACTGACAACGTGCCTAATGAAATTTTTTAAACACGTAACTACTGACGACGTAAACTAATGAAAAAATGTTATTAAACAGTCGTTTTACAAACTTAAAACTGCCAACTAAAAGGCAATTTTACACACTGTCGTAGATAAAATATATTTTTGGTTGCAAATAAAAAGTGTTAAATTGATAATATTTAGTTTTATATTTTCTCCATTAATCACTAAGTCAAGATTGCTTGATGGCACGTCATGGCCTCATTAAACATTTCTTTAGAAAAAATGGCACGTAGATGAATAAAGGTTCGCCACCCCTGATCTAGAAGGTTTATAAGAAATTTTACGAATGTAACTTGTTGGAATTGTAATGAAAAAGGTCACACCTATCATAAATGCAATAAAGAACGTACCTTCTTCTGCTACATTTGTGGGAATCCCAATGTTAATTCTAATAATTGCGATAAATGTAAAGGTCAATTTCGAAAAAACGAACAGAGACAAGCATCGTCCGCAGTCCGCGAAGCTTAAGTCCAACAATTCTAAGGGCTGAAAAGTTGAAATGGAATGAATGGTTAAAAAAAGTCTCACAATTTTGTAAAAGTTCTCAAGCTAATTATACGTTTTCACATAATCATAAAGATAATCGTCCTTTTATTAAGGTTAAAATTAAAAACATGTCATTGTTAGCTCTTTTAGATACTGGTGCTAATCAAACTATAATAGGCAGGCAGGGTTTATTTTTGATTAATCAGCTTAAATTACCTTTAACCAAGCCTGGAATACAGATGAACTTGCAAACAGCTGATGGAAATTACCAATCTATTATGGGAATAGTAGAATTACCGATAACTATAGAAGGAATAACTAGAATTGTTAGTTGTTTAGTTTCCAATACTATTTCGGCTTTTCTTACTCTTGGAGTTGATAGTTGCTATGTGTTTAATTTGAATATTACAGATTTTCGGTCAGGTCAATTTCAAGTTTCGGGCATGAATAGTTTAAATAAAGTCATTTTAGCAAGGGAAGATCTATCTCCAGAACAGATCCGTGGTTTGGAAGTAGTTATAGATAAATTTCAAGAAATTAGTGGTCCTAAGCTTGGTAGTACAAATATGGTAGTTCATCGCATTGATACCGGTGATGCAAAACCCATTAAACAAAGATATTATCCAATGTCACCTCTTATGCTAGAAGCAGTAAATAAAGAAATTGATGAAATGTTAAAGTTAGAGGTAATTCAAAAATCTTTTTCGCCATGGAATTCTCCTATTGTCATGGTTAAGAAAAAAGATGGTTCATTAAGATTTTGTTTTGATGGTCGTCAATTGAATAAGGTTACTAAGAGAGATGCATACCCTTTACCTTATGTTAATGGTATTCTCGATAGATTACAAGATGCTAGGTTTTTAAGTTCAATTGATCTTCAGAAAGCATTTTCGCAAGTACCACTTTCCCCAGATAGTTGTGAAAAAACTGCTTTTACGGTTCCTGGTAGAGGATTATTTGAATTTAAAGTTCTCCCTTTCGGTCTTAATAACAGCGCTCAAACTTTACAGAGACTAATGGATAATATTTTTGGTCCAGAATTGAATAATGTATTTGTTTATATGGACGACGTCATAATTATTTCTAAGACATTTTCAGAACATTTAAACACGTTAGAACAGGTTTTCAATCGATTAAAGAATGCGGGACTTACTATCAATATTGAAAAATGTGAATTTTGTAGACCTTCATTGACATATCTAGGTTTCCTAATTGATGGAGATGGTTTGCGAACAGATCCGTCCAAAGTGGAAGCAATAGTTTCTTTTCCTACTCCAAAGAATTCCACAGAAGTAAAAAGATTTTTGGGAATGGCTAGCTGGTATAGGAGATTTGTTCCAAATTTTTCAACATTAGCTTCTCCTATGTTAGATTTAATTAAAGGCCATCAGAAAAAGAAATCTATTAGATGGAATGAGCGAGCCGAGTCTTCTTTTCAAGAACTTAAGAAATTATTAACTTCTTCTCCCATATTGAGTAGTCCAGATTTCAACAAAATGTTTATTATACAATGTGATGCCAGTGACGTAGGTGTAGGCGCGGTTTTACTACAAGGTGAAGGGTCAGAAGAAAGAGTTATTGCCTATGCCAGTCGGTCTTTGACTAGTGCAGAACGTAATTATTCGGTAACTGAAAAAGAGTGTTTAGCATGTTTATTTGGTATAGAAAAATACCGTCCTTATATTGAACTTACTCATTTCAAAATTGTTACTGATCACCATGCTCTTTTATGGCTACATAAATTACAATCACCTACAGGTAGATTAGCTCGTTGGACTGCTAGGATGTCACAATATAGTTTTGAAATAGAACATCGTAAAGGAAAATTCAATGTTGTTCCAGATGCTTTATCCCGAAATCCTATTCCTGTTGTTAATATTAGCATGATGACGTTAGAGGAAACAGATTTATGTCCGTGGTATAAAAGTATGATTGGTAGAATAAAAGATCATCCAGAGAATTATCCCTTGTGGAGAGTAGAAGATAACATTTTATATAAGTACATTAGCAATAAACATGATATCTTGTCTAATTTAATAGAATGGAAGATAGTTGTTCCTAAAGCTAAAAGGTTAGATATATTACAACAATTTCATGACGAACCTACCTCAAGTCACCTAGGATCTTTTAAGACCTTTAGAAAAATAGCTGAAATATATTATTGGCCTAAGATGAAAGCAGATATCGCTAAGTATGTCAGAAAATGTGATATATGTCAAGCCAGTAAGTCGTCTTCTCAACTTCGTCCCGGGTTAATGGGAAATCAAAAGAAAATTAAATATCCATTCCAGCTGATTTCAATAGATTTAATTGGTCCTTTACCAAGATCAACGAAAGGTTACACTTCTATTCTAGTAGTAACTGATTGGTTTACTAAGTTTGTGCAAGTACAACCACTTAGAAAAGCAACCGCCTCTTCTATCGTTAAGTTTCTAGAAAATGATGTCTTCTTAATGTTTGGAGTTCCTCAAATCATTATGTGTGATAATGGACCTCAGTTCATAGGTGGACTTTTTCAGAAGTTAGTAGAAAAGTATAAAGTACAAAAGGTTTGGTATAACGCTTCTTATCATCCGCAAGTAAATCCGGTCGAACGTACGAATAGAATCATTACTACTGCATTACGCTCTTATATAAAAAAAAATCATAGAATATGGGATGCTCAAATTTATAAGATAGCACATGCCATAAGAAACGCTGTTAGTGAAGTTACGGGCTATACTCCATCCTTTTTAAATTTTGGCCGAACTGTTCCTGCTCACGGTGATTATTATGGTCGGTTAGAAAATTTAACAAAGGAGGACATATCATTAGAAACACGCGAACAGTTAGTTAAAGATGTCAATCAACTATCTCCTATTTATAGTGATGTAATACAATGTCTTAATCAAGCCTATGAAAGGAATAAGCATTATTATAATCTGAGAAAACGGTCATTACATTTCAAGAAGGGTGACATAGTCTGGAAACGTAACATGGTACTTTCAAATGCGAAAGAAGGTTTTGCAAAGAAATTAGCTCCGAAATTTATAAAAGCGAAGGTAGCCGAAGTCACAGGTTCTGTAACGTACAAGTTAGTAGATTTGGACGGTAGGAATTTAGGAATCTGGCATGTAAAAGATATCAAACCTGGAACCAGTAGTCAACCAGATTTGATAGAGGAAGAATTATGAAGTTTCGTTTAAGCTTGTAAATAAATAGGTATAATTAAGTAGTTTGTTAATTGCCAAAGATATTATTTCAAAAGGATTAGGTTGTATAACCGAACGACTTTTCTAACTTGATGTCATTGAGTTGTGGCATAGCACTCCTCAGCGAAACTGTGTCCTATGAGGTGCGGTTTATTATTTTAAAGACTCCAGTCTCGCATGACTGAAGATCTTGAATTTTAGGTAGTGTCCTATGAGGTGCTGTCCTTAGTTATCTATTAAATTACTTTACTCAAAGTGTAAAGTTAATAATTAGCTGTTAAATGCAAGAGGTTAACAATTACTTCTGCAGAAAAACAGACAAAATAAAAAGTAGCTTTATAGAATGGACTATGCCTCCAAAGCTAATTCCTTTTCTTAAAAAGAATTTACAGAAATGTTTCATATCTGGAAAGGAAATAAATGATGGAATTCTAGATACATTGGATTTCGTTATGGACAATTAAGATTAGAAAAGTAACTTGAAGTAACTTCAGTGGTAATAGTTAGAGTTCATAGATTGTAATAACTTAGTTTAAAAGATAGGGTATTAGTGTACATAGATAATGAATAATCAATGTTATTAAGAAAGATTGTTTAAAGTTAATGTATTAGCAAATATTAAAAAGGGTGTTATAATAACTTTAGCCAACTGTCTAAAGGGGAGGATTTCAATTTTCTTATTAATTCTAGAAGGGAGATAGTGTAGCAGTACATATCGTAGCTTCTACAGGAATATCGTTCAATATTAATTAATCCTAATAGATAGGCAACTTTAAGCGCAAGACCAGTAGGAGGGGTTGCCTACCCTTTTTGAAATTTAATTTAGAAGGCCCATAGTTACGTTAATAAAAGAACAATAAATAACAAAAATTATTACTTCCTGTTTAATTGAGAAAGCAAAAGGGCGCTTCTCTATGCAGAAGCGAAGCAAATTGAAAATCCTAGCTTAGAAAGGATACAAGCAGACAATAGTAAGCCTTTATTTAACTCATACAGCATAGTATTAAAACATAATAATTTTTCAGGCAGATAGGATAAATTCCACAAACATTTTCTTTCTGAAAAGGGCAGTTATTATATAACTGGTAGGTAGACGGCAAACTAATACATACAAATCGTAATAGAGGATTTTCCTTGATTCAGCTCTTAGTGTCACCTCTTTGACCACCAGCTCTTAGGGCTTCCTCTTTGACTACCAGCTCGTCGGTCTTTTTCATTTGACGCCAGTTCTGGTCAGTTGTATATTCGCCATAGAGAAGTGTGTCGATAAGTTACGAGCGATAAGGAAAAGAGAGGACGCAATTAGAAATCTATAACCAGTTAGGAGATCACTCACCAGTCAAGGGCAACTTCTTTGGTTCGATGAGGAGTTCTTCATAGTTAATGTTGGCAGATGGAGAGGTCCAGGTTCAAGGGTTCTCTGCATTAACCGTATGTTAGTCCTGAAAGGGTTTAATATCTTTAGTTAGACTTAAACCCGCGTCATAGCTTAAATATAATTAAATTAGGGCGTAAGCCTTAAGAATATTCAATAACAGATTAGTTTCAAGTAAAAACAATAGTTACTTACCAGGTGATGTGGCCTGAAGTGAGATTAAATCGTTCTGTGACTGTCAAGTTGGTTTTTGGGTCACTTGTCAAATAATAAGTTTTTTTTCATAAAGGACCTTTCTTATACTACATGGAATGATACCAATTAAACTAAATACCGATCATTAATCGTAATTAAGACCTAGGAAAGAGAAATACGAGGGTATAGAGAGCTCTTTATATTTTCAACTTACGAACCGGAGGTTATTAATTAAATAGGTATAAGAAATCTCCTAGATACTGATAGATTCATTAATCCTAACGTTTTATTAGAACAAATTCTAACTTGTCAGAGAAGAATAAAACTTGCTAAATAATTACATAATGTGTATTAAAATTAGAAAGGTATAAGCCTCTAATGCATAACAATTGATTTGTGGACTGTTAGAAAGAATACGTAACCTTTGTAAACTTATTGAATTTAAAACTTTTTAAATAAAGTTATGGCGCCCATTTATTCTGATTAATGAACTTTTACCTTTATATGAAAGTGAAACGAACTAAAAATCCCACAATTGTTAAACCCTGATAAGAAACCGTATCTTGAGCTAGTCGGTGAAGTGTAAGCCTTCAAAGGTAAGTAAGGATGAGGGGTACAAGTTTCCAGTCGTTAACCATTCTCTCCTTACCAATTAACATTGCTTTTGTTTTATTTACATTTACCTTTAATTTATTTAGTTCGAACCAAACTTGTAATCTTCTTAGTTCATCTTGTAACTTCTTTAGCACCTCTAACCTAATATCCCCACATATATATATAACCATATCATCGGCGAATAAATGAAATTTGCAGTATTTTAATACTGTCTCAACATCGTTTATATATATTAGAAACAGTATTGGTCCCAGAATACTACCTTGTGGCACACCTACATCTATATTTAATGCATCTGATACCACATCACCACACTTTACAACTTGCGTTCTACCTGTTAAATAACTTTCGAACCATTTTAGCACCGTCCCTTCTATGCCAATACTTTTTAATTTATTTAACAATCTTCTCCTATCTATAGTCTCAAATGCTCTTTTTAAATCTAAGAATATTGCCGCCACTATCTTATCATCATCAATATTATTTTTCCATTCATTTAATATATATTGAAAAGCAGTTTCACAGCTATGTGATTGCCTAAACCCTGACTGATAGGTACTTAGTATCTTACATTGATCTAAGTACTGTAACAATTGTATATATACTATTTTCTCTATTATTTTACCCATTGCTGGCATTGTGTTTATTGGCCTATATTGTTCAGCTATTTTTGCATTAGGGACTTTCTTAATGGGGATTATAGTTGATAACTTAACATTTTCTGGGACAATCCCTTCCTCTAGCGAACTGTTAATTAAGTTTATTAGTGGGTTAGATAATTCATTATAGGCCACTTTATACATTTCTGTAGTTATTTCATCCGGACTACCCTTACTTGCCATTGAATTTATAATTGAGTACAATTCCTTTTTATCTACCAACCTAAAACTTTCAAAACATTTATCACAGACCGTTCCTGCATAGTCATTGCAGTTATTTGGTACTGGTATACCCTGAGCAATTTCTACAATACTGTCTACATAATACATATTAAGTTTATCTACAATTTCTTCTGG
This sequence comes from Agriotes lineatus, assembly GCA_940337035.1. Lineage (NCBI taxonomy): Eukaryota > Metazoa > Arthropoda > Insecta > Coleoptera > Elateridae > Agriotes > Agriotes lineatus. The sequence goes on along the minus strand of OW679197.1, from coordinate 82,733,488 downwards.
ATCTTCATATTTAATACCATATATTTCTATCCTATCATAATTTTCCTTGCTATTACCTGCTACAATACTTTTTAAGGTCTTCCACATTAATTTACTATCCCCTTTGTTACCATCAATAAGCCTTTCATAATACAACTTTTTTTCCTCCCTAATGCTATTAGTTACATAATTTCTATACAGTCTATATTCTTCCCAGTCATCTCTCTCTTTAGTTAATAGAAATTTTTTGTACTTTATATCACGTGTTCTTATTATTGTTTTAATCTCCTCACTAAACCATGATTTACTATTTTTTAACTGAATTATTTTCTTTGGGCTCACTTCATTAATTATATCTAGCATACTACTATTAAATTTACAAAATTTTGCGTCTACATTACTTCTATAATTAAATGGTATATTTTTAACTCTCTACCTGAATGTATTTAGATTAGTCTCAGTAATTTTTTCTCTTATGATTTTTCTTACTCCCTGTCATGCCCCATCCTTCCCTTTGACCTTTATTTTTATCAACGAATGGTTATTGAAGACTGGTTGGCGTAATACCGACACATTAATAATTTTGTTGTAATTACTCAAAACTAAATCAATTAATGATACCTGACCGTTACTACTAATATGCGTATAATCATTTACGTTCTGCTTTAACCCATTCTCATTACAGCATCGTCTCAGTCTATTAGGGTACGTACAATTTGTATTATAATTAATGTTGAAATCACCTGTTAATAGCATAACACACTTCTGTTCTGATAAGTATTCTTGACATAAATTCTCTATGAATTCCAGAAATACTGCATCCGAGCTATTTGGAGAATGATACAAGCACCCCAGTAACATATTTTCCCCTGCTAACTTAATTTTAATAAACAGAACCCAGTAGTTCATTTGTAACACAAGTTCTCTGTCTATCCAGAACTTTATGTCCTGCCTGATGTACATTAGAACACCCCCGGTAGCTCTGCTTGTTGAGTCCACGCGCACAACAGCATAATTATCCACTGAAACTTCACAATCACCAATTTTATCAGTTAAGTGTGTTTCTGTTAAGCACATCACTGCTGGATTCTCTTCCAATAAAAAATGTTTCAATTCATCTATATGCGCGATACACTTTGTGCGTTCTGACAATATACAACTTCCCCACTTTTACGTGTGTGTAAGTTCTAAACGAGTGCGGAGCACGAGTTATGTAAGCACACAAGTATATTAATGATGCATTATCACACATGTATTGTACAAAATTTTATCTACGACTGCCTAAAATTGAAAAAAGTGCATTAAGAGAAATGTCAGATGTCATTTTCAAAAATATTTTAGTAGGCAAATGTCATTATGTCATTCATTTGACACTATTTCAGTTACATAATGAAGTCATTACACAACTCAGTTGCGTAATGAAACCATTACATAACTGAGTGGTGTAATGAGCTTCATTACCTAACTGAAACAGTGTCAAATGAGTGACGTAATGAGTTACTTATCCCACTGGAGTAGATAATAGTATATTATGTTATTAGGAGCAAAAATTATACTTTATGTGGCATGACTGGACGGTTTATCTGCCGAGCTTACAAGTCAGATAATTACAGCCGAGCCACATAAAGATACTTTTGCTCCGAATAACATATAGTATTTTTTCTTCAGACGTTTATAACAAATTATTTACAACGTTGTGGACACAATCCGAAAAACATTATTTTATCTCATCAGCGGAGATAATAACTTTATCTACTAGCAACATCATATTGTTCATTTTCGTCATAGATACAAAATATGAAAAGCTATTCATAACTCCCAAGGGAATTTTCAAATTATTTCTCGCTCATTCTCATGGTAACCATGTAAATACAAGCAACGTCTGAGCAATCATACATTGAGGCAATCCTTGATGTTATTTACATATTTTTATTTTAAATGTACTTGCCATTTTGAAATGTCATACTATTCTTACTAATATGCTAATAAATAAAATATTCGAGGGGTTACTCACAACGGGATATCCTGTGTACACTTGCCGGGAGATCTTGGGGATATCTAGATCTGAGGAAATATCAGGAGATTTGGGGAAATCTTAGGAAATCTCGGGAGATATCGAGAGATCTTGGGGATATCTAGGGGAGGTCTGAGGAAACCTCAGGAGGTTTGGGGAAATCTCGGGAGATCTTTGGATATCTCTGGGTAATCTCAAGGATATCTGAGAAAATCTTCAGAACATCTGAGGCAATCTCAATTATATATTATAGTTTGCTGCTACGCTAGGGTAGCGTTAATTCATAATTGGCAGGCCCATTTTAGTGGTTAGACCGTGCGCCAGCGTTTGCCAGTCTGTAGTGTTGTAGGGATGTTCGATACACCGGAAAGTACCAGTGCAATCGTATCATATCGATTTAAAAGTATCGGTTTGGGGCAGTATCGTATACAAAAGTACTACTACATGAAATATCAGTACACATTCGATCCAGGATATTTTCTAGGTTTATTTATGCGAACCTTCGAGTACAGCAAATAGAACTGTAGCAATAATAGTGGCAATAACAATAAAAAATCAACAACAAATAATTACAAAATCAGTATTATAAATACATCTATTAAATAGCATAATAACTTTTATAAACGCTTAAAAACTTCCAAAGTAACACCAAAATAATGACTGAAACACATTTCATAGTTTCTTAAATGTATATAAACACTACAATTGCATAAAGCAGCATGTTATAAATATTTAAACTGAATAATGAAGTCTTTATTGGATATTGAATCATTACAATAAAATTTGTTGGAATACATGAGAGCTCCAGTCCGCCAGAATTAGTCATTCGCCTTAGAATTTATCAATTAGGATTTTGCTGTACCAACCGAAACCCGAAGTGTAGTACGTACACATGTTAAACGGGAAGAATTCGGCTCAACAAAATCATTTTGTTTTGATTTTTATTCTCCAGTTTGTAGAAGCTGAAAATTACTTATTGAAAGTTATCGACGTTCGACCATCTCGCCCTTACTTCCATGGAACACTAAATATAAATATCAAAGAACATCATTGGGATTATTTAAATTTTTATGTTAGAAATATAAAAAAATTAATGAACAAAAGATGAGTTATTTGCCCCAGACGGGAAAACTTTGGATAGGTCCTGGCGATACTGACTGAAAATAAATCGTATCATATTGTATCGTTTATTGAAATACCGGTACAAAATATCAAGTATCGGAAGACAAAGTACCGGTACTTCAAAATATCAAACGTCTGCCATCTCTAGCAGCCTGGACCAGTGCCCCCCCCCCCCCCCGTAACGCGAGGGTTGCGGAAGTTTTTGTTCCGCCAGTGTTTTTCTAAACTTCTGTTGATGAACTTACGATATGACTGACCGGAATGCGAGGGAGACAATGGGAACCCACATCGTGTTTTCAGGTTAAATTTGGAACCCATGAGAGTTATTTTAATTTTGTGTAACAGTAAAATTTATATAATTAATAACATATTTAAAAACAATGGTCTAATTACCCAACTAAAGAAGACTTACATGTTTCGCAGTTGTTACAACAATATAGATACACGATAACAATTTAGGATTCACTCTTGAAACATTTCGGTTTTTATTTTCAAATGCCCTATTGTTGACATAGATTGTCACCGTTGTTCAACTGTATAAAAAAAACAAAATTGTATGCTCACGCAAAATCAATATTGGAAACAATAAATTAAACAGTAACTGCTGGCTGCACAATCAATTAATGTCGAGCTGACTTGTTCATGTAGTATTTGTTATGGATAAAACTGAACTTCAAATAACTTTAGATTTGATTAAATAAAACTAATTTTGAAACATTAACACTAAAATAATTATTCAACCAAAATTTGGCTGACTCGCAGTTTGAAAATCATTGAAAGAACTAGCTGTAGCCCGCGGCGTATGTAGCATTTAAAGTTTCGCGCGTTAGTATGAGATGCGTGCAGATCTTCCTGTCATGAACGCCATCCGAACTTACATCAGGCGGCGACCTCGGAAAATCGATTGGTAAAGGTGGGTTTAAACGGATCGTTTGGACTCATTCAGCAAGGAAATAATAAACCCTCCTTATCATTACATGAAATGTACTTGTGTTCGTAGTTTTAAAAAACACAACCGATAAGCATAATTGTTTGTTGCGTAATTGTTTTCTGTGTTAATATTGCTATTAAAAGTAATGGGAAGTTTGTTTACATACATAGATATGATGTTTTGTACAAAACGAATCACGATTCAGCGAGAATTATTGATTCATTACAAAAAAACTTCGTCGAGCCTTGATAATAGTTAATCCATTATGACCTTGTTTTATACAATAATCATATTGTTGTAGAACCTTTAATAATAAAGGTAATACGGAGGAAAAGCAAAATCAAACCAACGAACTGGACGGATCTGGATTTTTAAAAAGATTGCTTTTAACTCTTACAAAATGTGCTACAGATAAAGTGAATCTGAAAAAAACAGAGAAAAACCCTAGTAATGTCGGTAACTCCCAAGAAGAAAATGACAACAATGAAAATGTGTGTAACGAAACAGACGTTGAGTTGAAGAAAACACCCGACCTATCATTATTACCGTTTTTGTTAACGGTAATAATGATAGGTCGGGTGTTTCCTTCAACTCAACAGACTTAAATCTTAAAGAATATTCTGATATTGTCACTGATGATAATAGTATATTATGATACCAGTGTATAAGTACGCCCTTAAAGCACGTGCGACAAGCTTAAGAGACGACGCAAAGCGGAGTGATTTTAACGTCACTAGTGCTTTAATGGCACTTATACACGTGTATGATACGCTACTTTTTCTACGATTGTAACGAAAATATAAAAACTTAGTTGGGTGACACTTTTTCCGTCACATTGTGTAAAATATTCTAGGTTATGTTGACATTCAAACTTACGGCAAAGCGTGTTTTAATATAGTATTAAAACACGCCACCAATGACAACCTGCGAAAAAGACGTAATTCGGGCGCTAATATTAAGAGTGCTACAAACGTCACTTCTGACACTAGAAACTGTGCAAAAAGTTGTCATTTTGACACGATCGTAGAAAACAGTAATTTTTTTGGAAAAGGACCATTCGTGAAAGTGACATTGAAAATTTGCACGAATTTAATCGTAAAGAAATCGTCTTCGTGTTGGATCTTTACAGAGAGCAATACAAAACTCAGTATTGACAGACTGCTTCGTGTGAAAGGTCGAAAAAAGTTACAACCACTATAAACCGTTCAATAGTTATTTGCCAAGTAGGTAGACATGGAATTTTGTTTTTATGTTTAATAAAACTAAAACTCCCTAGAAACTCTTTCTGACACTTTGTCAGAAGCAGCTGTTATGTACAGGAGGCTCACGAAAGTGTCTAATTTGACATTTTGAGGTTAAACATGCAATGTTGCCAGTCCTTTCATACTTTGTTTGCCACTAGGCATAATATGTATGGACATCGGCGTCATGGATATATATCTGTCAACAAATTGTAGTACTAAAGTAAGTATGCCAAAAGTCATTAAAGGTGACACAAAACTACAAATTACAAAGGCTTACAGGCATTATAAAGCCGACAGGCCCGATCTCAGTGAAACTGAAATCTTTGCCCGGCTTAGTGACTTTTGGGATGCAAGTATTTATGCATAAAACTTAATTGTTGCTTTAATTTTCGGCTTTGTACTGTTTTAGATATCTGAAAGAACTATTAGAAATATTATGGGGCGGAACAATTTTGAAATTAAACCTTTTGGCCCACGACCTAAAAATGATACATACTATTTGCAACATACGCACTGAAGAAGTAGTTAACAATGCGAGACAAATTGTGCAAGAACAACCACACGTATCTGTTCGCCATTTAGGACAGCAATTAAATGTTTCATATTCAACATCTCATAAGATATTAAGAAGCAATTTGCATTATTTTCCTTACCGGTTGCAAGTGTATCAGAAACTGCTGCCAAACGATCCTCCGGTTAGATTGGAATTTTGTAACTGGTTTATCAATAATTTAGGAAATAACGATAATGCGTTTGAGAAAACTTTCTTTACTGATGAGGCATGCTTCTATTTATCTGGCTGTGGAGCGCTGAGAATCCCAATTTTTATGTTGAAGAACCGCTTCACCCACAAAAAATCGGGGTTTGGGCTGCAATTAGTAAAAGAAGAGTTATAGGTCCTATATTTTTTGAAGGTAATTGAGTGCAGCAAAACGATTAAATTTGATTTTAATAGTTCAAATTTTAGGTTTTCTAAATGCACAACCACGTGACAATGAATTACAAAAGGGTTACGTACTTTCAATAAGATGGGGCATAAATTTACTTGGAGAGTTTTACAAAAACAGAGTTATTAGTCAAAACATGTCTACAGTGTGGCCCCCGAGGTCTTGTAACTTAACTCCCTGTGATTTTCTTCTGTGGCCATATTTAAAAAAAATCCATTCTTCAACTTCCACTGGACAATATTCAGCAGCTTTAACAAAGAAGTAATGGAAAAAATGAAGAAATCAATAATAATGGCGTAATATTAAGATTTGAGAATAGAACGAGTTAAGGAGTTTACTTTCTTAGGAACATTAATCTCTGAAAACTTAAATTACACACAAGGAATGAAATCAAGGTTAATAAAAGCATCGAGATGTCCGGGCGCGTTAAATAGTATAATGTCCTTAAGACAAATGTCGCGAAATGCAAAACTACGACTTATAAGACAGTAATTCGACCCAGGGCTACGTACGCATGTGAAACATGGAAGATGAATGTGGCAGACCAAGATACGATAAGTAGGTGGGAGAGAAAAATGCTGAGAAAAATATTTGGAGGGACTCGGACGGATGATGGTTGGAGAAGACTTACAAACGAAGAGGTACAAAAGAAGTATGGTGAGCCAAATATAGTAGACTTCATTAAAGCTCAAAGGTTAAGATGGTTTGGGCATATATGGAGAATGCCAGATGGGAGAGCTACTAAGATAGTATTGGAAGGCAGAGCGCAAGAAACTAGAAGAAGAGGGCGACCAACGAATAGGTGGAAGGGGGCAGTAATGGAAGACATAGCAAAGAAAGGAATAGAAGACTGGAGAAATAAAATCATGAATAAGGAACAATGGAGACAGATTGTTATGCAATGGGCATAAAGTGGCTTGTAAAAGCTTTATTTATACTGAAAAAATACATAAATTGTAATATAATCTCTGAAACTTCTTTGTTGCGTGAATTCATAATTCATATTCTTATATGAGTATTTCGCCACTCTGCAAATCTGCCCTCGTTATCAACGAATAACAATTAAAACTAACAAGAACTTATCTTTTTTTCACTGGAAGGAAAAACGACCAACCTCCAATGAATTTTCTGACATTGATGTTTGTTGATATCTGTACCTACTTGATCTCATCTTTAAGAATCGATAGCCAACTATTGTCTAAAAATATTGAGAAAGACGACACGCATTTTTCTTCGTTAAGTAAAATGTATGCCGTTTCCTTAATTTTTCGCCTAGTTGACATCGATTCTTTAGACAAGATCTTTGTGTTGTCCCATTGTATTTTATGGTTTTCATCCCAAGCATGTTCTGCCAGCTTAGACTTATTGAATTGATACGTTTTCAACATATTTTTATGTTCTTTAACTCTTACTGCTAAAGGCCTGGATGTTTCACCGATATAATATTTCCCGCATTCACAGGGAATACTATATATACAATTCCTTGAATGTTGTTCTTCGTTGAACGGTTTAGTTTTTGTAAGAACTGACCGCAAAGTATTCATCGTTTTGAATACCGTCCTAACATTGAATCTATTTCCAATTCGTCTAATTTTGTCAGATATGTCTGGAATATATGGTATAGTAAGAGTATTATATTTTTGAGTGTCATTCCTTTGTATGTGTGTGGCATTGCTTCGTGTATTGAAAATGTTCCAAACAAGAGTTTGTAAAAATCAATGATTGTGGGAAATACGAATTCAGAGGGTCGTAGAGCCTACTAAGCATACAAACTTTTCTTTGCACTACTAAAAATTTTAATAGATGAAAATAGTTTGAAACTTTGATAAAATTACAGAAGATCTCGAGGAAATTTTGTGATATTTGCGAGAATCGTGAGAGCTCTTGGGAGATATGAGGGAAATCTCAAGAGGTTCTGGGGAAATCTGGGGGATATCTCGGGAGATCTTGGGATATCTCCTGTACACTTAAATCCTTGGTAGTTGACCCCTCAAAAATATTGTATGCACCATTGGAGATATTCATATTCTTTACCTACAGTGGAGGCCAGAGGTTCTCGCTCGTAACCATGTCAACCTCCGGGAAAAAACATTCATATTTCCCTTAATGCAGCAATATTAATAGATAACTGTTAAGATGCCATGGCAATGAAGTGACAGTTTAGCATCATCAACCAAGCAGTATAATGTCACATTTTACTGAAGTTTGAAGAAAAACAAAATTTTACACTCATAAAGCACTATGCGAATTATTTATGTACCGTTGCGGCCAACTCAAAGTGCACGGCAGATTTTTAGCTTGTAATACGATATTCTAATCATAGACGTCGAGTTTTGACGTTTACGTTTGTCATCAACTGTCATAGAACTGAAAACTCGGAAAATTCCCAGACATTTGTCAGAAGCAGAGAAAATGTGAGCTATTACAAAACTGGAAGAGAACTGATAGCTGAGTCGAGTCGCAACAGATTTGCATGTGAGAAGGAGCTGCACTTTCAAAATTAAAAATCGTTGGCAGCAGAGACTTTTGCAAGAAAAGTTTTTTTAACACCAGAGAACAAAGAATGAAGAGTACAATTTGCAACCGTCTATTTGAATGAGATCGACGACTTTTGGAACACGACTGTTTTCTCAGGTGAAAAGGTATTTCAATCATTTACCAATTGACGATTAAGGGTGTGTAGACCACAAAATTCAAGATTTGAGGCGCAATATTATGCTCAACCCTTGAGGAGTAGTGCACGATTCTCTGTAAACGTATGGGGATGGATCAATGCTTACGGATCTGGGGCATGCTATAGAATTAATGGTCGACTGAATGCTCAAAATTATCGCAACATTTTGCAAAATGTGATGCTGCCATCTGTAAGAAAGGTCTTTCCTAATCAATTTACTTTTCAACAGGCAAGATATTACCTAATTAATTAATTTTGCTTATGTTAACGTAATTGATAACATTATTTTCATAGGATAACTGTCCTGTGCATACAGCAGGGGTTGTTCATTGATGGTTTGATGAGAATAATATCAATTTATTACCATGGCCTGCAAGAAGTCCGAACTTGAATCCCATCGAAAATGTTTGGGGCTATTTAACTACAAAAATTTATACCAGGGATTTTGCACCAAACAAAACCGATGAATTATGGGAAAGAATAAGAAATGATTGGAAGGAACTGAGAGGAGGATACAATATGGAAACATTGGTCAACTCTATGCGAAACAAACTGCAAAGCGTAGTAGCAATTGAATACTAATACATATTTATTAAATACATATTATTATATAGTTTGTTTACTTGTGAAACTTTGCTAAAATACAAACATAAAAAACGTAATACCTATTCTTATAACCACAAGCAACGCCACTGGAGAAACCCCCATTTAATAAGCCGAAAAATCGCAAAAATAACCATAGTAACAAAAAACCGTGCACTTTGAGGTGTCCGTAACTGTACACTACGCTGTCTACGACAAAACTGATCCTAGCAGATGTTTTCAGACCTATAATGGTGACCAGTACGCGGGGGAGCGCTGAAGGATTTCATACCTGAGTTTTAGGGTCGAGCACACCTTGTGCTGCTTGAGACTCATTGGAATCTTGAATGTTATATATTTTTCTACAACTTTGTAAATTTTCAAGTCGCGTACTTTTTTTTTTCTATTTTAGATTGCCTGGACTATTTGAAAGTTGTGAATTTTTGCTATAAAGTAGTGAAAATGAATAAATTGATTCCATATAAGATACATATATCACTGAAATGGGGAAAAAATCCTCTTTCTCGTAATGTGCCAACAGCCAACTATGAGTTCCATATCCAAAAATACAACTTTGTTATTATAACTCAAATTTAAAAATTTCTTTGAAGAACTGATTACACCACTACATTCTTATCAAAAAAAGTACCTAAAGAACATAAAAATTACTTTTCTCTATTTTCATAAATAAGCGAGATATAGCCACAAAACGAAGTCGAAAAATCTGCTTTTGTTTATAACTCGAGAACAAAAAATGACAGCCAATCTTGGTTTTTGCCACTAAACTTTTCTCAAAAAAAGATCAAGGATCCATTTTTATCTTCTATAGTTATCAATATTCCCTACGAAAACATCGAAATTTGCCCACCCTGTACTATAATTTCTATCCTATGCATATCCAAAGAAAATATTTTGAGTTGTGCATGTGCCTAAATATTGTTGTTTCTTGTTCTAATGTACTTGCAGAATTTAATTTACATTGCTTACTTCAACACGCTTATCGTCGAACTGTGTATGGCTTAAACAGCCATATTAATCGAGTTGTAATTATAATAATAATAATATTTATTTATCATTTTACATGGGTACTAACAACAGCAGAAGAAAATAAACTGGCAACATGGGAGCGCAAATTACTAAGAAGAATCTATGGTGGTGTAAAGGAAGGACAAGTGTGGAGCAGGCGAACAAACAGGGAACTGCAAGACCTATATAAAGAAGCCAATATAAGTAAGATACTAAGACAAAACAGATTAAGGTGGTTTGGACATGTAATGCGAAGAGAAGAAAATGACCCACTTCCGAAAATAGTAAGACAAGATCCAGAAGGAAGAAGGAAAGTTGGAAGACCCAAGAAAGCATGGTGGCAACAAATAAGAGAAGATCTGCAAGAGGCTGGAATAGGGAACTGGGAAGAGGAAGTAAGCGATAAGAAGAAATGGAACAAAAGAATTCAAGCCATAGGCCAAACTGGCCTTTAGTGCTGTATTATATATATATATTTATCATTTTCATGTACATCACTCCATACATCCTATACAATAAAAACGATAAACAATTAAACTATATACCACCCAGATCTGATCCAGTCAGTCTTGGGGGCCTCCTCCAATTTCCAGATTGACCACAAAGGCACTTAGGTGCCTGCGTGTGGGTTTCCAAATTGATTTCTCGAGACTCGCGATTTTATTTGTGAGCATGTGACATAATCTCGTCACTAATCCTAAGAAGTTTTTAGTAGTCCTGCTACCCCTTTCGGGCCTAGTTCTCGTAGTTTTTGGTCAATAATTTTTTTACATGGGTTTCCCCACGATTGAAGAATTGCATTACGCGTCTCGCATGACACTGAGTTTAAGATCTTTGGACCTACATATACATGACATCTTCTTCCAGTCGTGGTTCTAATTTCCGGCACAGTAACCATGTTAAGTGATTGCGACCTTAACATTCTTTCTCCTACCTCTACCCTGAAGAGCCTATTTTTCATGTAAAATTTCAACACAGCATTACAAAATAGTTGCCGAACATTGTACGCTTCTGTCTCATCATGCAACTGATTTGTCGGGAAGAGTCTGTCTTTTCCATACATAATCTTTAGTATTTTCCTATTTAATGCATCCAAAGGACTAATCGCATTTTCCGCTGCCCCACCCCAACCGATGATCCCATATCTCATAATTGAGACAAAGAAAGCATTGTATACCACTTTTAGCATAGAGGTGTTTACTATTGTTTTGAGTCTGTTGAATGCAAAAGTGAAATAGCGCAGTTTTTTTACTAATTTATTTATGTGCTCACCCCATCGCAGGTGTTGATCGATAATAATCCCGAGATACTTTCCACTCACAACTCTCTTAATTTTCTTACAGTTAGTATCGCAATGTAAACTATTACACTCTTTACCGTGTACTACTATACCATCTAGATCCGGAATACTGTCACAATAGCATCCAAAAGTGATACAATTTGTTTTATCGAAGTTTACCGTCAGCTTATTTTCCTCAAACCATCTAAAATTATCTGCACTGATTTATTGTAAAAAATACGATTTATTTTCTGCTGCATGTTCTGGTTGATATGCGTGACGCATCTCACCGGTCACTGATTTGCACCGCGTAGCCCAGGAAATAAAGGGATGACGTCAGAAATAGTTACGCATAAGCTGAATTTTCGGCAGTTGTTAGACCACAACACGATATAAATTTTCTCAAAACTTCCAGTCGCTCCTCACTGTGGTTTCCCCTCAGTGCCCCTTCGAAATTCACATTCGCAGACTTTAGAAAACTGCATTACATCTCGGTAACCAATGGGTGTCAAAATATTTTTGTTTAAGTTTGAGCTAACGTTCACAGGTTTTTCTTAATTTTAATGAAATCGAAAAAGTGGACTTTAGTTTTAAATATATACAGTCAAAATCTACAGTCACTCGCCAAAACGAGTGTCACTTTTTTTCTAGAAAGACAGGTCAGTGGTGACATGACAATCCATTGCAATGGTTACACTTTGTGGAACAATGTAAGCCGGTTTTTTACATACATAGTATTTTCCACAACCTGACTTACAGCTGCAGGATACGAGGTGTACTTTTTCAACTCAAAAAACTCAAATCCATTGAATTGATAAAATTGTCACCTAAAGCTGAGAGCCAAGTGAACATTTTTATTCAAGCAGGAATTCCTCGAGAAGAATTGTTTACCAGTGAGGAAAAGGTTATTCTTTGTTGTATGGGATGAATAAATACTTAAATTTGAATAAAGCTCACTACTTCCGCTTGATAACCCTAACTAAAGGTCAGCATTAAGCCATTAAGGTCAAATTTTTTCTTGGCGAAACTTCTTCATACATCAAATGCGCCTCATCAACATTACGAATTTATTTGTAAGTACAAACGTCGCCGTCTTCAGGAAATAAACTTCTAGCAATTGGATGAATTTGAAAGATAGAATATGTAAATGAGGGTGTACAAAAGAAGAATAACCCTAGTATCCTGCAGCTGTAAGTCAGGATGTGGATGCAAAAAAACAGGCTTGAATTGCTCTGTAATGTGCGAGTACTGCAATGGATTGTCCTGTCATCACTCACTTGTTAGTCTGAGCGGCGGTGACACTAAGTCTAGTGTGATAAAACTTTTCAAGGTCATATATCTAATTCGTTACGTCATTGATGGCGAAACACAAAATGGCAGTGCTGCCACGTGTGGACCGAACGGCACTATAAAAAAATATTTTTTAAATTTAATTTTTTTTAACATCTAGTATCATAAAACTTCAGGATTCTGATTGTTCCTCGAGACAGGGGAGGGGTAGGGCTATAAGAAAAAACAGTGCTGCCAGCCCCTGTGAGAACTCTTATCAGCGGCAGCAGGGAGATAAGTGATCCCTCGGATCCTATTTTCTAGTATCATCAAACTTCATAAAAATTTTAACGTTATCTGAAAGATCATCAATTTCTGTGTAAGAAAAACCGCTGCTGTCTTTTATAAAAAGTGAAGAAAATGGCGGCAGCACCATTTGAAAGTCGCAACCGAATTTCGCTTGTCCATTCAGTTTTATCGGCATTAATCCGGTTTTTTTATTTGTATTAATGAAATACGTTGACATTGTAATTTCCAATAAATTTTCAATGGCGTTGATTGTTTAAATAAATTAAATTGTATTTTTTATGTGATATTTTTCGATTTTTCCTTTATTTTCTTGTTTTTTTAATATTTTCCGTACTTTTAATTCAAATTGAGAATGAATTAGTTCTATTTGTTGAAACAATACTTGGGATGATTGTTTAAACAAATTAGATTCTATCAATTATTTCAAGGTCATTGATTTTTGGGCTGCCTTTGTAGGTCTTTTCGCGTTTTTCACAGCACGTACAAATCCGTTTCGCATTTTTATTGAAACATGCCATTTATTTATCATGACAGGGATTGTTTGAACAAATTAGAAGTATTTTACTTGAAACATAAAGATTCTTGAGCTATTTTTAAGCAGAAATTGAGTCTGCGGCGTTGATTTATTTCACCAACTGTAAAAGAATGTAAGCGTGTTTAAATAAGTAATCGTATATTAGTATTTTTTTGTGAAAACGAATTGAATTTCCTTCTAGATTCATGCATACAAATGTTGGTTTATAAAAACACAAAGATTATGAAAAGTTTGCAATACATTATTATTGAAACAATTTGCCCATTTAGTAAGTTTGGTATTATATTAAAAGTTAAAATTACAGGAGTAGCTAACAATTAAAGCATCGAAGCAACTTATCACTAGTTTTCGTCGTCAGAATTAAAACTTTCTGCTTCAAATTCTTCGTCTCTTCGTCGTTGTTATCTGTCAAAGATAGTATATCGTCAACGAAACAAAGCATTTTTTGAAGAAGTAAAATACGTTGAGATTACAAAAAAGGACAGCAATGCGACCGTTGCTGACTGCTTCTCAAACGAAAGTGAGCATAAAGCATACTGACTAGGGTTTCCAGTCCCGGGATTCTTCCAAAAATCTGAGTCCCGGGACCACAGCCAGCACAGGCGAAGTCCCGGGATCATGTCAACATTCATGCGTATACTTGATATCAGAGAATTAGGACGGGCATCCACCGCCGTCTGGCATATTACCAAGGCAGTCTATATTGTTCCAGGCCATGCCGCTGGCTCTGTTGCCAGATTGTGTGCTAGGCCATTCCAAGACACACTAAGTTTTGTTTGTTTGAAATATATTTGATATTAAAAACTATTTTGACAAGAGGGGTCATATAAGTTCCAAAAATGCTTTTGAAGTTTTACGTACTAGGCTGCAAGTCAACTTACGCTTCATCAGTTACTTCATATGTAGCGTGTTCAAGTTTTCATCTAATGGAACGGTGGCACAAAAATAAAAAGACATTTTGTATTTAGAGAACTGGCAGATTGGAAAAGCTAGTGTTGTGTGTGAAAAGTACTTTTTCAAAAACTGTCATCAAATGTTGACATTTTCGTTAAATTCTCAGTAAGCAAAGTGATTCTTTTTTGTCACTTAACAGCGAAATACTTTTATGTTCTAGAACGCAAAACTCTTTTGCGTTCGAGAACATAAAAGAAATGTCCAAAAATTTGTAATTTTTTAGGAACTTATTTGTGATTTTATTAATTAAGTAACCCACATTAGTTTTATATTAAGTAATTTAAAATTTCAATAGATACTAATAACTATTATAAACTATTATAAACATGACTAATTTATGTTGTACTACATGTAAATTGAAGGTGCCGATATTGCAGTGAGTTAAATTTATACGTCACTTTGACGTTTGTTAAACAATTCAGCAGGCCGTGGTTCAAAAATTAATTGTTTATGAAATATAAAATTGTCAATTAACGTTGACAGTTACCTTATTTAATTTTTTTTATTCTCATACTACGTACTTAGTTTTATTGCAGTTTTCGAAAAATCATTATTTGCATCTCGAATGCGAAATGCTTTTGCGTTCTCGAATGGGTATTTTGCCTCGCTAAAGCTCGGCAAAATAACTTCCATTCTCGAACGCAAAAGTAGCATTTCGCATTCTAGATACAAAAATAGCCATTAAAAGAGCAGATATAAAAGGTAATAAGATGAAGAGACTTGTTCTGACTGTAATATCACTAGCTTCCAGGCAAGTTAATTTGAAGAAATTACTGTTTTAGATGAAGTCAAACTTAGTAACGATTTACTTGCAATGAGAGAATTAGGTACCTACTCTTTAGAAATTGTTTTTAAATCGAATATTACGGTGTAGTGACGCACTGCGATGTAAATAGCAGTGATTTTATAGTTTTTTTTTCAACTGGAATGCATCACAATGACAGGAATAGTGCACTGACAGATTGTTTATTTAGTGACCAAAACTAGTAATTTTTTGTTAAAGGTTGGTGAAGCCATGTTGCCAGATTGTGGTAGGCCATTCCAAAGGTCACTTTATAGGCCCAGTGTCATGGCCTGGAACAATATAGACCGCCTTGCTATTACTCATGCTATTTACACATTCTACACTATTTGCGTTTTGCTTAGGAAGGAGAGGTATTGTTTTTGTCGGTTATTAGAATTAAACCTGTGCGTTGTTTCAGCCATACTTGCAAGTGTTCTTTTATTTATGTATTTGTTTGTTTCTTTTTTGGATTTAGATATATTTTCCGCGTAGTCGTGTGCATACATAGTAATGGCAAGGTAACTAAATTTGTAGACTTTTAAAATTATGTGTGAAGAAGCGGAATAATTTATATTTATAGGTTTTAAAGGTGTTCGTTATTTTGTGCTAAAGCGTTAGAATTAGAACGAATTCCGATTTCCAACCTACCGATATTTTACATAAAAATAATGATTTTAAGTCGATATAGCAACACTTTTATATATCGAAAGATAAACAATTGATGAAATGTAAAGTTTTTCCCAATAAAATTATTATAATCAGAGGTGGCTCGCAGAAAGGATTACTCAAGTACTTTGCAGTTCACGCAGAAGCAAAAGATGAAGAGAGAGGCATGTTTAGTACCAGAAGAAAGTAGTGAAGTTATAGACGAGCCCCACCGCAGCATATTATCAGCACATAAATACTTTATTTAACTTAAAACACCTGTTTTTCTTTGGAATTCGCATTCGGAGATTTCACTTGAACACTATATCTCTTTCGGGATCTTCGAGACTAGTCCCTAATACCGACGAATGGACTTCGTGGGTCCTTCTGTTACCCTCTAGCCAATCAGAATGTGCCACTTGTGAATAGCACAGCCGAGGTCCAACAATGTAAGTTGGTAAAGTAAATCAACGCCGCAGACTCAATTTCTGCTTAAAAATAGCTCAAAAATCTTTATGTTCCAAGTAAAATACTTCTAATTTGTTTTAAACGATCCCTGTAGTGATAAATAAATGGCATGTTTCAATAAAAATGCGAAACAGATTCGTACGAACTGTGAAAAACGCAAAAAGACCTACAAAAGCGGCCCAAACATCAATGACCCTGGAATAATTGATAGAATCTAATTTATTTACACAATGATCCCAAGTATTGTTTCAACGAATAGAACTAATTCATTCTCAATTGAAATTAAAAGCATGGAAAATATGAAAAAAAAAGAAATATACGGATAAATCGAAAAATATCACATGAAAAATACAACTTCATTTATTTAAACAATCAACGCCATTGAAAATTTATTGAAAATTACAATTGTCAACGTATTTCATTAATACAAATAAAAAAAACTGGATTAATGCCGATAAAACTGAATGGACACGCGAAATTCGGTTGCGATAATCGCGACTTTCAAATGGTGCTGCCGCCATTTTCTTTACTTTCTGGAAAAGGCAGCAGCGGTTTTTCTTACACAGATAAAGTTTGAATTTGTATGAAGTTCGATGATACTAGAAAATAGGATCCGAGGGATCACTTATCTCCCTGCTGTCGCTGATAGCAGTTCTCACGGGGGCTGGCAGCACTGTTTTTTCTTATAGCCCTACCCCTCCCCTATCTCGAGGAACAATCAGAATCCTGAAGTTTTATGATACTAGATATTGAAAAAAAATATATTTTAATATTTTTTTATAGCGCCGTTCGGTACACACTTGGCAGCAGTGTAATTTTGTGTTCCCCATCAATGACGTAACGAATTAGATATATGACTTTGAAAAGTTTTATCACACTAGACTGACACCCGTATTCATAGTCGTTCGCCAGCGGCTCGCCGGAGTTTCGTTATGAATAGTATGTTGGCGGCACTGTAAGTCTATGTCAAATTCGAGGTTATCAGGTTAGGTTTTTCCGTCAGTTTTGACAGAAATTGACACAAAATCTAACCTGCTAACCTCGAATTTGACATAGACGTACAGTGCCGCCAACATACTATTCATAACGAAACTCCGGCGAGCCGCTGGCGAACGACTATGCATACGGCTGTTAGTGTCACCGTCGCTCGTACTATGTCTTTCTAGAAGAAAATGTTTTGTATATTTTGACTTTATGTATCGTAAATAATTGAAAGTGTATGGTATTGTAACTTATTCTGTCAGTTTTAAACAAGCTACAAGGACGAAACGAAATTTTTAATGTTAAAAATAAATACCTTTTTCATTAAATTCCTTGAACATTAGCGCAAACTTACACAAAAATATTTTTCTAACATATTCTTTTAGGATAAAGTCAAAAAACTTACACCGTTACAACCATTGGTTACCGAGATATAAAGCAGTTTTCTAAAGTTTACTAATGAGAAGTGTGAGGGGGCACTGGGGGGATCACCAAGGTGAGGGGCTGGAAGTCGAATATTCAGATTTTCCTTAACCATTCCCGACGTCTTCCCTTTATTTCCTGGGCTATGTGGCGCTAATCAGTGGTCGGTGAAGTGCGACACGCCTATTAACCAAAACACGCAGCGGAAAATAAATTGTATTTTTTACAACAATAAATCAATGCAGATAATTCTTTCACTAAAAATTTCTTCATTCTTTTCTACACATATATGCTTGAAGTATGCATTAATGTGCAATAGTTTTCAAAATACCTCCATGCTGAAATTTATACCGCCTATTCCCGGTACGCTTTGTTTAAACAATTTCTACAGCATTTGTTAAAAATAATTTCGATATTAGTTTGATGTCAACTGGATCTAGAAAGAATATGCTTTCCACAAGGGTAAAAATTATTGAGAAATATTCAAAACTAAGCTTGTAAACGTAAAATTCATCAATTTTTAGTAATAAAGAATTTGGAAAATATTTTTTTCTGGTTGTTTGCAATCGTATAAAGAATGGGCCCTCCACATTTACATCCGCAAGGCCATTCCAGATAGTGTATTTTTTTAAACTATATCTTCGAGTGCACACCCTATGATCGCATTTATGGTCCCTGATTCCCGACTAATAGTTATGCTTTTAGCAATACAAAATCATTTATTATTTTATTCCATTCTTATATCAGATTTCGTCTTGAATGCGCCTGTGCAGTGTGGTTTTCATGCACATATAATATGCAACAATGTCTGGAGAAAGTTCAAAATAAATCTCTAAAATTTCTGCACTGCAAATAATTGGCACAAAACCTAATTTCGAGTCTTATCAAACGATACGTGAATATTTTGATACGTTCATACGAACATTACATCACAGAGGAATCGTCCATGTCATTATATTTGCATATAAATTACTTAATTGATAGTCCACAGCTGCTTTCGAAGATAGCAATTAGGGTACTACCTCACTGAGGGCAACCTGTCTTTGCTTTCTAGACACCTCACATTTGTACCAATATTAGCTTGCATTTGTCTATTGTCAACATTGAGTAAAATTTTAATCCAATGTTACAATATCATAGAATTACTTGGTATTACCCTTCGTAGTCTGAGAATAGAGTTACATAGTATACAATTTCAATAAATAGCTCATTTTCTTTTTACGGTCTATTTCATTCCAATTTATAATTATTGTGCTAATATTCTTTTTTATTCAGGATTTAATTTGTTTTGTCAATTACTATTATTATCGTCAGAAACTTGTAATTAGGCGAAAGCCTGTTTGTTTCTGTACATCTAAGGCCCTTCACACACGGAGCTACTCCATAGACTGGTCAGTGATTGAAATTATAAACTGATTAGTAATCTGTTTTTATTGTTGCTTCTCACACGGAGGAATGCAAAAGTAATGATATTTAAATCAGTTTCGAACTATTTAGCCTGAAAGCACATCGCTGTAGTGTTTTTTATTTTGCTTAATTGAGTATTTCCAACAGTAATGTATGTATTCAGTGCATAGTGACTTGCCGATAATACTTGCTATAGAATGCACAACTGCTTGTTGCACAACACCGTTCAGGAGCAATAAGCGAGAGTGCATCCCCAGCCAGTATTATCGATGCAAAGGAACTATGCACGTAATACATTTTGCATGACTATTGCATAAATAAATCCAAAAAAAAAAAAAAAAATAACAACTTACTGTCAATGTCAGTAAATGATTTTTGGTAAATGATTATACGAAATTGATAAGTGTAACAATTACACTTATCAACAGTAATGTATTAAGTGCATAGTGACATGCTGATAATGCTGGTCAGATTGCATGACCAGCTGGATTGCGATGAAAATATGTCCCGATAGCATTATCGAACCAAGGAACTATGCATGCAATATATTTTGCGTGACTGTTGCTTGAATCAATAAAAAAAAAATGACGAATCATCATTTTAATGAGTAAGGTGGAGTATTACCGATAAGTTTTTGTATAACACTAATCATATCGACGTAAGTCGTTTTTGATTGGTTGAAAGTTAAAAAAGCGAGTTCGATCATTGGTCAAATAACATCGTTTGACAGATGTATGCAATAGTCAATTTAACACCATCGGATTGGTATAAAATTTTAAATTTGGTTTATTGATAGAATTGCATCATTTGACGTACACATGTAATAGTCACTATAATATAGTGAAAAATAAAATCTGTCAAGTGACAAGGAAGATATTCTTTATTATTATACAGTTTGTTTCACTTCTTACCTTCTCACACCCCTGTATCTTCTTAATTTATTTTCTGATAATTTCAGTCAGTTATATTATAACAATAACAGATTATAGCTCATAAAGGATGGAAAAAATGTATATATGGATCGTGATCTAACGAAGAACGAAAGAAAAATTCAAGCAGAAATAAGAAAATTCACTAAAGAAGAAAAGCAAGCAGGAAAAAGGGAAAAAGCGAAAGTAGGGTATTAGAAACTACTAACCAACGAACAAAAATGGAAATGGGATGGGAAAGAAGGAAAACTTAAGAGAATAGAGAAGAAGAAACGGGAACAATGAACAAAAAAGTATCAATATTCAAACACCTCAAAGCAAAAAATAAGACGACCAAGGCAACGAACAAGGTCAAGAGATGAGATAATGAAATTGTATTTTACAGTAGAAGTCCGTTAGGATAACCTTTACGGCCGAGCCAGAGAGTTTGTGAGACGAGCTCGAAGAGGCAGTAAACGAATAACGGACGTGTATTGTACAATAGTTTTTGTAATACCTACATACAATTCGGTCATACCTATCTTTTTAATTTATTATTATCAAAACGCTAGATTTGTGTGATAACGTTTTAGAATGATTGAGAGTGCCTAGGACGTTGCAACTGTTGTTTATAAATGTCATTTATTTCCAATTTTGTGTATGGCTATAAGCAGGTGACAACACAATTTAGCATGCCATGGTTTTTATGGACACTTTACGGCCGGGCCGTAAAGAGGTTGCTTACGTAGTAGTAAACAGTCCTTAAAAAAATATTTAACAAGTAGGTATTATAAAATAGCTATTTATGCAACAAGTGCTAAAAGTCGACGTTTATGCGCGAGACATGAAAATTATATAAACGACTTTTAGCACGCGTTGCATACAATTTTTTATCTACGACCTTAATTTTACCGTTATTAATCCATAAATATCGATTTAAGAAAGGTTCGCATCTGCGACACTTTTAATTTATGTCATAATGAACAGTAGGCCGCGCGGGCGATTGTTTGGCCACGCCCGTGCTGTCAAGGTGAGTTACAAAATGTAATTATTGATACTCCACATATGACTGTATTCATTACATAACGCTTTAATTATTTCAAAAACGCTTTACCTGTAACGCAAGAAGCAACTAGAATAGCTTTACAACTTCACTTGCAGTTCGAAATTGTAGTTTTGTAACCTCACTTCACTTTTAGCCCGTGTGCTAAAAGTAAACAGCTGATTTCTTTAAACACTGTAAACTGTAAAACGTCACTTTTAGTGAAACAAGCTAGCGCTAAAAGGCCTACTTTTAGTAGTGGTCGTAGATAAAATAAATTAAAAAATAGCTAAGTACATGGAATGTACAGGGTTTAAATAAAGAAGGGAAGTTCAAACAATTAAACAAATACGAAATTGACATAGCAGCAGTGCAAGAAATAAATATCAAAGGAAACTCAATTACCAATAGGGTTTCCAGTCCCGGGATCCGGTCCCGGGACAGTCCCGGGATTCTATCACAAAAACCGAGTCCCGGGACCACAGCCAGCCCAGGCGAAGTCCCGGGACCATATAAACATGCGTGCGTATATTCGTTGTCAGAGAATTAGGACGGGTATTCACTGGCGTCCGGTGTATTACTTATTCCTCAGCACATTCTGCATTATTTGCGTTTTGCGTAGGCAGGAGAGGTATTGTTTTCGGTAGGTTAGAATTAAACCTGCGTGTTGTAGACTTTTAAAATTATGTGCTAAATAATTTATATTTTTAGGTTTTAAATGTGTTCGTTACTTGTCTGCTAAAGCATTACAATTAGAATAAATTCCGATTTGCAACCTACCTTCATTTTACATTGAAAAAATAACGATTTGAAGTCAATATGGTAACAATTTTATATATTGAAGATAAACAATTGGCGAAATGTAAAGTGTGTTCCTATAAAATTATAATAATCAGAGGCAGATTGCCGAAATGATTACACAAGCACTTTGCAGTTCAAACAAAAGCAAAAGATGAAGAGCGAGAAATTTTTAGTACCAGAACAAAGCAATGAAGTTATATACGAGCCCCAACGCAGATTGTCAGTACATAAATACTTTATTTAATTTAAAACACTTGTTTTTCTTTGGAAATTGCATTCGGAAAATTTCACCTGAACACTATTTCCTTTTCGGGACCATTTTCGGGATCTTCGGGACTAGTCCCGGGACTTGAAATTTAGCTCGTAAGTCCCGAAAACACTTTCGGTCCCGGGACTTGGAAACCCTAATTACCAACCTCAAAAATTACATATGGTGCATAGGGGGTGGAGATCAGAACAAATTAGGAACAGGCTTCATAATCAAAGAAAACCTCAAAGGCAGGATAAACTATAATGTAATAAATGAAAGGCCAAGTGTTATCAGAGTGAAAGGAAAATACAGAAAAATAACAATTTTCAATGTGCATGTGCCCACAGAAAATGCAGATGAAAATACTGAACAAGAGTTCTACGACACACTAGAAGATGCAATGAATAAGGTCCCGGGTGGTCTAGCTTGAACAAGCGTCCACGTTCGATCAGCAGAGTTAAGCAACGCTCCCTCTCTGGTCAGAACTTGGATGGGAGTTCCACGGCTGCTTCTCCCGGCACCTCGTGGTACGGCTGCCACGGAAAAAAGTTGGTCCCGGTTGTCACAATAACATCATGACAGTCGTTAGTGGGGTTGTAAGTCCCCATAAAATGCACAGTGACGCCTATAATTGGCCTAATGGCTGTTGGCGGAGTGCGGAATAAAATTAAAAAAATAATAATTTTCCAAGCTTCGATGTGAAAATTATCTTTGGCGACCTGAATGCAAAAACACAACAAACAACCACGGACAAAAATTGGTTGACTTTGCAGCAGGACAATCAATAATCATAAAAACCACATAACAAAACGTAAAAACATCCATAAAGCAACCTGGATCAGCCCTGATAACAAAACAGGAAAACCAAATGGATCACCTAATAATAGGAAAAGTGTATGCAAGAAGCGTACAAAATGTAAGAATGTATAGATAAGGGGCTGATATCGGATCTGATCATATACTAGTAATTGCAAAAATTAAACAGGAAAAACCAAACTTAGAAGATAAAGAAATAGCAAAACAAATTCAATCAAGAAAAATACAGAGGCATTAAAAGTAAAAGAAAACAAATTACTTGTTATGGTATCAAACTGACTTATCGACACTCACGGCTGTGTGAGTATCAAATAACTAGACAAATCCGGGAAATGTGCACGCTCACCCTGGAAATCGTAAGAAATAGGCTAAAGGCTTCGGCTCAAATACGCTCAGGGAGATGGGAGTGGTTCAAAACGGTACACCACAGGGCAAGCGTGTCAGGTATATATAGGGTGTTATCAAATAAATGGGCGCCACAGGATCCCAATCAGGTGATCCACGTTCAACCGGACCTTGAGGGTCAAACGGGGCGAAAAATACTCAAATAACTATTTCTGGAAACCACAGTGCAGCAGCAAGCGCAACAACCTACCTGCGGCGCGCATCGACCACGTCTGGGCCTCACCTTACGTTGATCGTAACAATAGTGACTCAGTCACCCTGTAAACAAACATGCACAAGACACAAAAGGAAAAGAATAAGACGGTACAGTTAATACATCTATTGGGCCACTTCACATGACCAACTGACGGTTTACATGGTACCGACGTAGCCGGCACATAAGGCAATTTGTACTAACCTACTTAAGGGATACGCCCAGCTGGGAAGCGCTTAACCTAAAAATTACGACGCATACTGAGGCGTACAACAAGACAAAAAATATTACTCGCTAAACGGCGACAAGTATATTACAAGTATCTATATTACAGGTATATCACATACGCGCGAGGTTCACACGTGGGTGTACCAGGCACGAGACTATGAGTTTAATTATAAATAACCAACTGAACCTCTCGCAGCGACACACTCTAAGTACTGTATATGAGTTTATTAACAGACAGGCAAGAATGAACTGAATACCACACAAGCAAGAGCGCCTGCAACGAAACCGAGTATGTCACTGTCTACGAACTTAATACGAAGCAAACACAACAGCTTGCAGCAAAGCCCTATGCGGCACTATGTACGAATTGATGTGAGTTTACTGCAAAACAAACATAACAGCTTGCAGCCAAGCCGTGTGCGGCACTATGTATGAATTGATATGAGTTTAATGCGAAACAAACATCACAGCTTGCAGCAAATCGGTACGCAACGCTATCGTTAATTTAGGCACATGCTGGTGAGACAGATTATCGACACAGGGTTGTTACCTGATTTATTTAGCTTGGCTCCATAGACGGAAGGAAGGCGCTGCTCAAAGGCGTTGTCTTGCTACTGCAGTGGCATCCGATATGTTCCTCAATGCATCAAGCGTGGGTGCAATGTAACAGCCCCCTTGGCGAACATGGAAATGGGCCAAGCTGTTGAACTGGGTCATTCAGCGATTAATCCCATCGAAACATTGACAGATGATGCCTTCTCACTTGCTCTCATTGAGTGAATTTTAAATAAGTCGAAACTGAACGCTCTTGCATGCGATTAAATCAACAGCTGCATAAAACAGCGATGCGATGGGTGCACAAAGGTTATGAATTAAGCACAGCGATACTAGGAGTGTACAAAGTTTACAAATGGCTATGCATGATGCTAAACGTTGCAGTTTTATGCGATGCACTATGGCTAAAATGGACTCGAAATACAGGCGAACTCGCCAATTATGTACCAAAACTGTTTTAAAGGTTTATGTAGTTAATTAAATTACTGAGAAACATAAAATGGCCTGACATACTATACAATGAAAATCATAGCAGTAAAAGAAATATTAGACGACATAGACACAGAATGGGAAAATATAAAGAATACAATAGAAATAAGTACAAAGGCACTGAAAGCGCAAATACAAGAAAAGAAAAAAGCAAGAATGAAGATGCTACAAGATAAAACTGTAATAAGTTTAGAATAATATAGACAAATAAGGAACACCACACAAGCACTAGTCAGAAACAAAAAAAGAATCACAAAAGGCAAAGTTGGAAGCAATTGAGACACAAACAAAAATAAAAATATAAAACTTTTCCACAAGAAACTAAAAGAAGAAGAAAATACATTCAAAGCAATGCATCCTGTCAGTATACCAAACGAACTTATCCAACTGACAAGAATGACGCTAAATGAAACAAAAAACAAGTTAACATATCAAGGACAACTATCCCAAGGCTTTGAAAGCCGCTCAGGCATAAAACAGGGAGATCCACTCTATACAACCCTATTTAACATAACCCTAGGGAATGTACTACGGAAAAATAAAGTTAAAACTGACAGGAATATACTACGAAACTCATACCAATTTCTTGCACATGCGCATGATATTGTGATCCTATCAAGAACAAAGGAAGAATTAAAAGATATCCTAAGAAGATTCGAAAAACAAGCCAAAGAAGCCGGCTTAGAGATAAACCAAAACAAAGATGTACAATTGATAATAAAAACTGAAAGTGGTGAAAAATATTGCTTTAATATAGTAAATAGTGTAGTGTACCTTGGTGCAGAAATAACAAGCAGAGGAGGGTGCACAAGTGAACTAAAAAACTGGAAGTAAATGTACGAGCTCCTTAAATAAAGTGTGTAGTGATAAAAACTAGAAAAACTAAAATACACATACACAAGACAATAACTAGACCCACAACGCTTTACCGAAGTGAAACCTGGTCAATAACATAAAAAGTAGACTTAGGGTAGAAATATGGGAAAGAAGAAAGTTACAACAGGCGCGTATTTAGCCGAGATTCTGAACGTGCCTTTCTCTGGGAAAATGGAAATATTCAAATCTCACAAAATGGTTAAGGGTAAATTTATGTAGGGTTCACCTCGTAAGCCGAAAAATTAGGCGAAGCTAGATTATTAGTACGTGATCAGAAGTGCAACTGTTGTAACTCGCTCATAAAAATTACGTGCCGGCTGGAGCAAATTCCTTTAGGAGAATTGTAAAATTTATTAGGAATTTTTTGCGAGGTATCGACCGCTTTGACAAATTTTAGCATGTGAAACCTACAAGTTTGTAGAACACATACACATGAACGTGGCACAAGTCCAAAATTAAGAGGTGCTCTAATAGGCTTATTAGAAATTTTGAGAACGCCTACCGAGTTTTCTTGGTCAAACTTGACGTAGAATTTAGTTAGTTAATAAGTAACGGTGTTAAACTTAAGTTGTTTTGTAAACATCAGAAAATAAATGCAAGTATTTGTACTTAAGTGCCTTATTTATTAATCTTGCAACAGTAGCTTTAGTCTTCAGGTACAAGTATATTTTGCCTAACTGATTTTCAGTTACCCCGACTTTAGACAAATTCACAACACCCATTTTGTAACCTTCCTTACACGTCTCTATCTCTTTGTGTATCTTATTTTCATCCATTATTGAGTTTTATTTGTCCATTTTGTGTGTAATATGATTTTATTAAAATTTAGATTGAAGCTTCAACTTTCAGTGTTGATTTATTCTTTCTTTTTTCTTGTGATATTTTCTTATTTTCATTTTTTGTTCTTTTTGTTGCAGCAATTATCATTGATCCTCTTCTTGCATAATTAGTTTTTTTTTAATCCCCAGAGTCGTGGTTTCCTTTCCATTGCAATTTTGTTGCTGTTTTGTGTCTTTGGTTTTGTTCTAAGTACCATGGAGGGCAATAAATTTAGGCCGGAAAACTCAAAATTGAGGTTAGTTGGACATAAGTACCGGGTGACTATAAATTATTGTGATTTTTTTTCTTAGGTTGGCA
>OW679197.1:82513382-82706115 GCA_940337035.1 Agriotes lineatus | reverse complement strand
TTTTCTACAGCTTGAAAATTATATAAAAGAATATTAATGGCCTCTACAAACGCCTTTTGACACGTTTAAATTAGTTTGAGTATGAAACGAAATGAGAGAAAATTAACATGTACAAAATAATTCTAATGGTCTTGCAATGTTTTCTACAGCTTGAAAATTATATAAAAGAATATTAATGGCATCTACAAAAGCCTTTTGACACGTTTAAATTTGTTTGAGTATGAAACGAAATGAGAGAAAATTAACATGTACAAAATAATTCTAATGGTCTTGCAGTGTTTTGTACAGCTTGAAAATTATATAAAACAGTATTAATAGCATCTACAAACGCCTTTTGACACGTTTAAATTAATTTGAGTATGAAACTAAATGAGCGAAACTTAAATTGTACAAAATAATTCTAATGGTCTTGCAGTGTTTTCTACATCTTGAAAATTATATAAAAGAGTATTAATTGCATCTACAAACGCCTTTTGACACGTTTAAATTAGTTTGAGTGTGAAACGAAATGAGGGAAAATTAAAATGTACAAAATCATTCTAATGGTTTTGCAGTGTTTTCTACAGCTTGAAAATTATATAAACGAGTATTAATAGCATCTACAAACGCCTTTTGACACGTTTAAATTAGTTTGAGTATGAAACGAAATGAGAGAAAATTAACATGTACAAAATAATTCTAATGGTCTTGCAGTGTTTTTTACAGCTTGAAAATTATATAAAACAGTATTAATAGCATCTACAAACGCCTTTTGACCCGTTTAAATTAGTTTCAGTATGAAACGAAATGAGAGAAAATTAAAATGTGCAAAATAATTCTAATGGTTTTGCAGTGTTTTCTAAAGCTTGAAAATTATATAAAAGAGTATTAATGGCATCTACAAACGCCTTTTGACGCGATTAAATTAGTTTGAGTATGAAACGAAATGAGAGAAAATTATAATGTACAAAATAATACTAATGGTTTTGCAGTGTTTTCTACAGCTTGAAAATTATATAAAAGAATATTAATGGCATCTACAAACGCCTTTTGACACGTTTAAATTAGTTTGAGTATGTAACGAAATGAGCGAAAATCTAAATGTACAAAATAATTCTAATGGTTTTGCAGTGTTTTCTACAGCTTGAAAATTATATAAAAGAATATTAATGGCATCTACAAACGCCTTTTGACACGTTTAAATTAGTTTGAGTATGAAACGAAATGAGAGAAAATTAACATGTACAAAATCATTCTAATGGTTTTGCAGTGTTTTCTACAGCTTGAAAATTATATAAAAGAATATTAATGGCATCTACAAACGCCTTTTGACACGTTTAAATTAGTTTGAGTATGAAACGAAATGAAAGAAAATTAAAATGTACAAAATAATTCTAATGGTTTTGCAGTGTTTTCTACAGCTTCAAAGTTATATAAAAGAATATTAATGGCATCTACAAACGCCTTTTGACACGTTTAAATTAGTATGAGTATAAAACGAAATGAGAGAAAATTAACATGTACAAAATCATTCTAATGGTTTTGCAGTGTTTTCTACAGCTTGCAAATTATATAAAAGAGTATTAATGGCATCTACAAACGCCTTTTGACACGTTTAAATTAGTTTGAGTATGAAACGAAATGAGAGAAAATTAAAATGTACAAAATAATTCTAATGGTTTTGCAGTGTTTTCTACAGCTTGAAAATTATATAAAAGAATATTAATGGCCTCTACAAACGCCTTTTGAGACGTTTAAATTAGTTTGAGTATGAAACGAAATGAGAGAAAATTAACATGTACAAAATAATTCTAATGGTCTTGCAATGTTTTCTACAGCTTGAAAATTATATAAAAGAATATTAATGGCATCTACAAAAGCCTTTTGACACGTTTAAATTTGTTTGAGTATGAAACGAAATGAGAGAAAATTAACATGTACAAAATAATTCTAATGGTCTTGCAGTGTTTTGTACAGCTTGAAAATTATATAAAACAGTATTAATAGCATCTACAAACGCCTTTTGACACGTTTAAATTAATTTGAGTATGAAACTAAATGAGCGAAACTTAAATTGTACAAAATAATTCTAATGGTCTTGCAGTGTTTTCTACATCTTGAAAATTATATAAAAGAGTATTAATTGCATCTACAAACGCCTTTTGACACGTTTAAATTAGTTTGAGTGTGAAACGAAATGAGGGAAAATTAAAATGTACAAAATCATTCTAATGGTTTTGCAGTGTTTTCTACAGCTTGAAAATTATATAAACGAGTATTAATAGCATCTACAAACGCCTTTTGACACGTTTAAATTAGTTTGAGTATGAAACGAAATGAGAGAAAATTAACATGTACAAAATAATTCTAATGGTCTTGCAGTGTTTTTTACAGCTTGAAAATTATATAAAACAGTATTAATAGCATCTACAAACGCCTTTTGACCCGTTTAAATTAGTTTCAGTATGAAACGAAATGAGAGAAAATTAAAATGTGCAAAATAATTCTAATGGTTTTGCAGTGTTTTCTAAAGCTTGAAAATTATATAAAAGAGTATTAATGGCATCTACAAACGCCTTTTGACGCGATTAAATTAGTTTGAGTATGAAACGAAATGAGAGAAAATTAAAATGTACAAAATAATACTAATGGTTTTGCAGTGTTTTCTACAGCTTGAAAATTATATAAAAGAATATTATGGCATCTACAAACGCCTTTTGACACGTTTAAATTAGTTTGAGTATGTAACGAAATGAGCGAAAATCTAAATGTACAAAATAATTCTAATGGTTTTGCAGTGTTTTCTACAGCTTGAAAATTATATAAAAGAATATTAATGGCATCTACAAACGCCTTTTGACAAGTTTAAATTAGTTGGAGTATGAAACGAAATGAGAGAAAATTAACATGTACAAAATAATTCTAATGGTCTTGCAGAGTTTTGTACAGCTTAAAAATTAAATAAAACAGTATTAATAGCATCTACAAAAGCCTTTTGACACGTTTAAATTAGTTTGAGTATGAAACGAAATGAGAGAAAATTAAAATGTACAAAATCATTCTAATGGTTTTGCAGTGTTTTCTACAGCTTGAAAATTATATAAAGGAATATTAATGGCATCTACAAACGCCTTTTGACACGTTTAAATTAGTTTGAGTATGAAACGAAATGAGAGAAAATTAACATGTACAAAATAATTCTAACGGTCTTGCAGTGTTTTGTACAGCTTGAAAATTATATAACACAGTATTAATAGCATCTATAAACGCCTTTTGACACGTTTAAAATAGTTTGAGCATGAAACGAAATGAGAGAAAATTAAAATGTACAAAATCATTCTAATGGTTTTGCAGTGTTTTCTACAGCTTGAAAATTATATAAAAGAATATTAATGGCATCTACAAACGCCTTTTGACACGTTTAAATTAGTTTGAGTATGAAACGAAATGAGAGAAAATTAACATGTACAAAATAATTCTAATGGTCTTGCAGTGTTTTGTACAGCTTGAAAATGATATAAAACAGTATTAATAGCATCTATAAACGCTTTTTGACACGTTTAAATTAGTTTGAGTATGAAACGAAATGAGAGAAAATTAAAATGTACAAAATCATTCTAATGGTTTTGCAGTGTTTTCTACAGCTTGAAAATTATATAAAAGAATATTAATGGCCTCTACAAACGCCTTTTGACACGTTTAAATTAGTTTGAGTATGAAACGAAATGAGAGAAAATTAAAATGTACAAAATCATTCTAATGGTTTTGCAGTGTTTTCTACAGCTTGAAAATTATATAAAAGAGTAATAATAGCATCTACGAACGCCTTTTGACACGTTTAAATTAGTTTGAGTATGAAACGAATTGAGAGAAAATTAAAATGTACAAAATAATTCTAATGGTTTTGCAGTGTTTTCTACAGCTTGAAAATTATATAAAAGAATATTAATGGCATCTACAAACGCCTTTTGACACGTTTAAATTAGTTTGAGTATAAAACGAAATGAGAGAAAATTAACATGTACAAAATCATTCTAATGGTTTTGCAGTGTTTTCTACAGCTTGCAAATTATATAAAAGAGTATTAATGGCATCTACAAACGCCTTTTGACACGTTTAAATTAGTTTGAGTATGAAACGAAATGAGAGAAAATTAAAATGTACAAAATAATTATAATGGTTTTGCAGTGTTTTCTACAGCTTGAAAATTATATAAAAGAATATTAATGGCCTCTACAAACGCCTTTTGACACGTTTAAATTAGTTTGAGTATGAAACGAAATGAAAGAAAATTAAAATGTACAAAATAATTCTAATGGTTTTGCAGTGTTTTCTACAGCTTGAAAATTATATAAAAGAATATTAATGGCATCTACAAACGCCTTTTGACACGTTTAAATTAGTTTGAGTATAAAACGAAATGAGAGAAAATTAACATGTACAAAATCATTCTAATGGTTTTGCAGTGTTTTCTACAGCTTGCAAATTATATAAAAGAATATTAATGGCATCTACAAACGCCTTTTGACACGTTTAAATTAGTTTGAGTATAAAACGAAATGAGAGAAAATTAACATGTACAAAATAATTCTAATGGTCTTGCAATGTTTTCTACAGCTTGAAAATTATATAAAAGAATATTAATGGCATCTACAAAAGCCTTTTGACACGTTTAAATTTGTTTGAGTATGAAACGAAATGAGAGAAAATTAACATGTACAAAGTAATTCTAATGGTCTTGCAGTGTATTGTACAGCTTGAAAATTATATAAACGAGTATTAATAGCATCTACGAACGCCTTTTGACACGTTTAAATTAGTTTGAGTATGAAACGAAATGAGAGAAAATTAACATGTACAAAATAATTCTAATGGTCTTGCAGTGTTTTGTACAGCTTGAAAATTATATAAAACAGTATTAATAGCATCTATAAACGCCTTTTGACACGTTTAAATTAGTTTGAGTATGAAACGAAATGATAGAAAATTAAAATGTACAAAATTATTCTAATGGTTTTGCAGTGTTTTCTACAGCTTGAAAATTATATAAAAGAGTATTAATGGCATCTACAAACGCCTTTTGACACGTTTAAATTAGTTTGAGTATGAAACGAAATGAGAGAAAATTAAAATGTACAAAATCATTCTAATGGTTTTGCAGTGTTTTCTACAGCTAGAAAATTATATAAAAGAATATTAATAGCATCTACAAACGCCTTTTGACACGTTTAAATTAGTTTGAGTATGAAACGAAATGAGAGAAAATTAAAATGTACAAAATCATTCTAATGGTATTGCAGTGTTTTCTACAGCTAGAAAATTATATAAAAGAATATTAATAGCATCTACAAACGCCTTTTGACCCGTTTAAATTAGTTTCAGTATGAAACGAAATGAGAGAAAATTAAAATGTGCAAAATAATTCTAATGGTTTTGCAGTGTTTTCTAAAGCTTGAAAATTATATAAAAGAGTATTAATGGCATCTACAAACGCCTTTTGACGCGATTAAATTAGTTTGAGTATGAAACGAAATGAGAGAAAATTAAAATGTACAAAATAATACTAATGGTTTTGCAGTGTTTTCTACAGCTTGAAAATTATATAAAAGAATATTAATGGCATCTACAAACGCCTTTTGACACGTTTAAATTAGTTTGAGTATGTAACGAAATGAGCGAAAATCTAAATGTACAAAATAATTCTAATGGTTTTGCAGTGTTTTCTACAGCTTGAAAATTATATAAAAGAATATTAATGGCATCTACAAACGCCTTTTGACAAGTTTAAATTAGTTTGAGTATGAAACGAAATGAGAGAAAATTAACATGTACAAAATAATTCTAATGGTCTTGCAGAGTTTTGTACAGCTTAAAAATTAAATAAAACAGTATTAATAGCATCTACAAAAGCCTTTTGACACGTTTAAATTAGTTTGAGTATGAAACGAAATGAGAGAAAATTAAAATGTACAAAATCATTCTAATGGTTTTGCAGTGTTTTCTACAGCTTGAAAATTATATAAAGGAATATTAATGGCATCTACAAACGCCTTTTGACACGTTTAAATTAGTTTGAGTATGAAACGAAATGAGAGAAAATTAACATGTACAAAATAATTCTAACGGTCTTGCAGTGTTTTGTACAGCTTGAAAATTATATAACACAGTATTAATAGCATCTATAAACGCCTTTTGACACGTTTAAAATAGTTTGAGCATGAAACGAAATGAGAGAAAATTAAAATGTACAAAATCATTCTAATGGTTTTGCAGTGTTTTCTACAGCTTGAAAATTATATAAAAGAATATTAATGGCATCTACAAACGCCTTTTGACACGTTTAAATTAGTTTGAGTATGAAACGAAATGAGAGAAAATTAACATGTACAAAATAATTCTAATGGTCTTGCAGTGTTTTGTACAGCTTGAAAATGATATAAAACAGTATTAATAGCATCTATAAACGCTTTTTGACACGTTTAAATTAGTTTGAGTATGAAACGAAATGAGAGAAAATTAAAATGTACAAAATCATTCTAATGGTTTTGCAGTGTTTTCTACAGCTTGAAAATTATATAAAAGAATATTAATGGCCTCTACAAACGCCTTTTGACACGTTTAAATTAGTTTGAGTATGAAACGAAATGAGAGAAAATTAAAATGTACAAAATCATTCTAATGGTTTTGCAGTGTTTTCTACAGCTTGAAAATTATATAAAAGAGTAATAATAGCATCTACGAACGCCTTTTGACACGTTTAAATTAGTTTGAGTATGAAACGAATTGAGAGAAAATTAAAATGTACAAAATAATTCTAATGGTTTTGCAGTGTTTTCTACAGCTTGAAAATTATATAAAAGAATATTAATGGCATCTACAAACGCCTTTTGACACGTTTAAATTAGTTTGAGTATAAAACGAAATGAGAGAAAATTAACATGTACAAAATCATTCTAATGGTTTTGCAGTGTTTTCTACAGCTTGCAAATTATATAAAAGAGTATTAATGGCATCTACAAACGCCTTTTGACACGTTTAAATTAGTTTGAGTATGAAACGAAATGAGAGAAAATTAACATGTACAAAATAATTATAATGGTTTTGCAGTGTTTTCTACAGCTTGAAAATTATATAAAAGAATATTAATGGCATCTACAAACGCCTTTTGACACGTTTAAATTAGTTTGAGTATAAAACGAAATGAGAGAAAATTAACATGTACAAAATCATTCTAATGGTTTTGCAGTGTTTTCTACAGCTTGCAAATTATATAAAAGAATATTAATGGCATCTACAAACGCCTTTTGACACGTTTAAATTAGTTTGAGTATAAAACGAAATGAGAGAAAATTAACATGTACAAAATAATTCTAATGGTCTTGCAATGTTTTCTACAGCTTGAAAATTATATAAAAGAATATTAATGGCATCTACAAAAGCCTTTTGACACGTTTAAATTTGTTTGAGTATGAAACGAAATGAGAGAAAATTAACATGTACAAAGTAATTCTAATGGTCTTGCAGTGTATTGTACAGCTTGAAAATTATATAAACGAGTATTAATAGCATCTACGAACGCCTTTTGACACGTTTAAATTAGTTTGAGTATGAAACGAAATGAGAGAAAATTAACATGTACAAAATAATTCTAATGGTCTTGCAGTGTTTTGTACAGCTTGAAAATTATATAAAACAGTATTAATAGCATCTATAAACGCCTTTTGACACGTTTAAATTAGTTTGAGTATGAAACGAAATGATAGAAAATTAAAATGTACAAAATTATTCTAATGGTTTTGCAGTGTTTTCTACAGCTTGAAAATTATATAAAAGAATATTAATGGCATCTACAAACGCCTTTTGACACGTTTAAATTAGTTTGAGTATGAAACGAAATGAGAGAAAATTAAAATGTACAAAATCATTCTAATGGTTTTGCAGTGTTTTCTACAGCTTGAAAATTATATAAAAGAATATTAATGGCATCTACAAACGCCTTTTGACACGTTTAAATTAGTTTGAGTATGAAACGAAATGAGAGAAAATTAAAATGTACAAAATCATTCTAATGGTATTGCAGTGTTTTCTACAGCTAGAAAATTATATAAAAGAATATTAATGGCATCTACAAACGCCTTTTGACACGTTTAAATTAGTTTGAGTATGAAACGAAATGAGAGAAAATTAACATGTACAAAATAATTCTAATGGTCTTGCAGTGTTTTGTACAGCTTGAAAATTATATAAAACAGTATTAATAGCATCTATAAACGCCTTTTGACACGTTTAAATTAGTTTGAGTATGAAACGAAATGAGAGAAAATTAAACTGTACAAAATCATTCTAATGGTTTTGCAGTGTTTTCTACAGCTTGAAAATTATATAAAAGAATATTAATGGCATCTACAAACGCCTTTTGACACGTTTAAATTAGTTTGAGTATGAAACGAAATGAGAGAAAATTAAAATGTACAAAATCATTCTAATGGTTTTGCAGTGTTTTCTACAGCTTGAAAATTATATAAAAGAGTAATAATAGCATCTACGAACGCCTTTTGACACGTTTAAATTAGTTTGAGTATGAAACGAATTGAGAGAAAATTAAAATGTACAAAATCATTCTAATGGTTTTGCAGTGTTTTCTACAGCTTGAAAATTATATAAAAGAATATTAATGGCATCTACAAACGCCTTTTGACACGTTTAAATTAGTTTGAGTATGAAACGAAATGAGAGAAAATTAACATGTACAAAATCATTCTAATGGTTTTGCAGTGTTTTCTACAGCTTGAAAATTATATAAAAGAATATTAATGGCATCTACAAACGCCTTTTGACACGTTTAAATTAGTTTGAGTATGAAACGAAATGAAAGAAAATTAAAATGTACAAAATAATTCTAATGGTTTTGCAGTGTTTTCTACAGCTTCAAAATTATATAAAAGAATATTAATGGCATCTACAAACGCCTTTTGACACGTTTAAATTAGTATGAGTATAAAACGAAATGAGAGAAAATTAACATGTACAAAATCATTCTAATGGTTTTGCAGTGTTTTCTACAGCTTGCAAATTATATAAAAGAGTATTAATGGCATCTACAAACGCCTTTTGACACGTTTAAATTAGTTTGAGTATGAAACGAAATGAGAGAAAATTAAAATGTACAAAATAATTCTAATGGTTTTGCAGTGTTTTCTACAGCTTGAAAATTATATAAAAGAATATTAATGGCCTCTACAAACGCCTTTTGACACGTTTAAATTAGTTTGAGTATGAAACGAAATGAGAGAAAATTAACATGTACAAAATAATTCTAATGGTCTTGCAATGTTTTCTACAGCTTGAAAATTATATAAAAGAATATTAATGGCATCTACAAAAGCCTTTTGACACGTTTAAATTTGTTTGAGTATGAAACGAAATGAGAGAAAATTAACATGTACAAAATAATTCTAATGGTCTTGCAGTGTTTTGTACAGCTTGAAAATTATATAAAACAGTATTAATAGCATCTACAAACGCCTTTTGACACGTTTAAATTAATTTGAGTATGAAACTAAATGAGCGAAACTTAAAATGTACAAAATAATTCTAATGGTCTTGCAGTGTTTTCTACATCTTGAAAATTATATAAAAGAGTATTAATAGCATCTACAAACGCCTTTTGACACGTTTAAATTAGTTTGAGTGTGAAACGAAATGAGGGAAAATTAAAATGTACAAAATCATTCTAATGGTTTTGCAGTGTTTTCTACAGCTTGAAAATTATATAAACGAGTATTAATAGCATCTACGAACGCCTTTTGACACGTTTAAATTAGTTTGAGTATGAAACGAAATGAGAGAAAATTAACATGTACAAAATAATTCTAATGGTCTTGCAGTGTTTTTTACAGCTTGAAAATTATATAAAACAGTATTAATAGCATCTACAAACGCCTTTTGACCCGTTTAAATTAGTTTCAGTATGAAACGAAATGAGAGAAAATTAAAATGTGCAAAATAATTCTAATGGTTTTGCAGTGTTTTCTAAAGCTTGAAAATTATATAAAAGAGTATTAATGGCATCTACAAACGCCTTTTGACGCGATTAAATTAGTTTGAGTATGAAACGAAATGAGAGAAAATTAAAATGTACAAAATAATACTAATGGTTTTGCAGTGTTTTCTACAGCTTGAAAATTATATAAAAGAATATTAATGGCATCTACAAACGCCTTTTGACACGTTTAAATTAGTTTGAGTATGTAACGAAATGAGCGAAAATCTAAATGTACAAAATAATTCTAATGGTTTTGCAGTGTTTTCTACAGCTTGAAAATTATATAAAAGAATATTAATGGCATCTACAAAAGCCTTTTGACAAGTTTAAATTAGTTTGAGTATGAAACGAAATGAGAGAAAATTAACATGTACAAAATAATTCTAATGGTCTTGCAGAGTTTTGTACAGCTTAAAAATTAAATAAAACAGTATTAATAGCATCTACAAAAGCCTTTTGACACGTTTAAATTAGTTTGAGTATGAAACGAAATGAGAGAAAATTAAAATGTACAAAATCATTCTAATGGTTTTGCAGTGTTTTCTACAGCTTGAAAATTATATAAAGGAATATTAATGGCATCTACAAACGCCTTTTGACACGTTTAAATTAGTTTGAGTATGAAACGAAATGAGAGAAAATTAACATGTACAAAATAATTCTAACGGTCTTGCAGTGTTTTGTACAGCTTGAAAATTATATAACACAGTATTAATAGCATCTATAAACGCCTTTTGACACGTTTAAAATAGTTTGAGCATGAAACGAAATGAGAGAAAATTAAAATGTACAAAATCATTCTAATGGTTTTGCAGTGTTTTCTACAGCTTGAAAATTATATAAAAGAATATTAATGGCATCTACAAACGCCTTTTGACACGTTTAAATTAGTTTGAGTATGAAACGAAATGAGAGAAAATTAACATGTACAAAATAATTCTAATGGTCTTGCAGTGTTTTGTACAGCTTGAAAATGATATAAAACAGTATTAATAGCATCTATAAACGCTTTTTGACACGTTTAAATTAGTTTGAGTATGAAACGAAATGAGAGAAAATTAAAATGTACAAAATCATTCTAATGGTTTTGCAGTGTTTTCTACAGCTTGAAAATTATATAAAAGAATATTAATGGCCTCTACAAACGCCTTTTGACACGTTTAAATTAGTTTGAGTATGAAACGAAATGAGAGAAAATTAAAATGTACAAAATCATTCTAATGGTTTTGCAGTGTTTTCTACAGCTTGAAAATTATATAAAAGAGTAATAATAGCATCTACGAACGCCTTTTGACACGTTTAAATTAGTTTGAGTATGAAACGAATTGAGAGAAAATTAAAATGTACAAAATAATTCTAATGGTTTTGCAGTGTTTTCTACAGCTTGAAAATTATATAAAAGAATATTAATGGCATCTACAAACGCCTTTTGACACGTTTAAATTAGTTTGAGTATAAAACGAAATGAGAGAAAATTAACATGTACAAAATCATTCTAATGGTTTTGCAGTGTTTTCTACAGCTTGCAAATTATATAAAAGAGTATTAATGGCATCTACAAACGCCTTTTGACACGTTTAAATTAGTTTGAGTATGAAACGAAATGAGAGAAAATTAAAATGTACAAAATAATTATAATGGTTTTGCAGTGTTTTCTACAGCTTGAAAATTATATAAAAGAATATTAATGGCCTCTACAAACGCCTTTTGACACGTTTAAATTAGTTTGAGTATGAAACGAAATGAAAGAAAATTAAAATGTACAAAATAATTCTAATGGTTTTGCAGTGTTTTCTACAGCTTGAAAATTATATAAAAGAATATTAATGGCATCTACAAACGCCTTTTGACACGTTTAAATTAGTTTGAGTATAAAACGAAATGAGAGAAAATTAACATGTACAAAATCATTCTAATGGTTTTGCAGTGTTTTCTACAGCTTGCAAATTATATAAAAGAGTATTAATGGCATCTACAAACGCCTTTTGACACGTTTAAATTAGTTTGAGTATGAAACGAAATGAGAGAAAATTAAAATGTACAAAATAATTCTAATGGTTTTGCAGTGTTTTCTACAGCTTGAAAATTATATAAAAGAATATTAATGGCCTCTACAAACGCCTTTTGACACGTTTAAATTAGTTTGAGTATGAAACGAAATGAGAGAAAATGAACATGTACAAAATAATTCTAATGGTCTTGCAATGTTTTCTACAGCTTGAAAATTATATAAAAGAATATTAATGGCATCTACAAAAGCCTTTTGACACGTTTAAATTTGTTTGAGTATGAAACGAAATGAGAGAAAATTAACATGTACAAAATAATTCTAATGGTCTTGCAGTGTTTTGTACAGCTTGAAAATTATATAAAACAGTATTAATAGCATCTACAAACGCCTTTTGACACGTTTAAATTAATTTGAGTATGAAACTAAATGAGCGAAACTTAATATGTACAAAATAATTCTAATGGTCTTGCAGTGTTTTCTACATCTTGAAAATTATATAAAAGAGTATTAATAGCATCTACAAACGCCTTTTGACACGTTTAAATTAGTTTGAGTATGAAACGAAATAAGGGAAAATTAAAATGTACAAAATCATTCTAATGGTTTTGCAGTGTTTTCTACAGCTTGAAAATTATATAAACGAGTATTAATAGCATCTACGAACGCCTTTTGACACGTTTAAATTAGTTTGAGTATGAAACGAAATGAGAGAAAATTAACATGTACAAAATAATTCTAATGGTCTTGCAGTGTTTTTTACAGCTTGAAAATTATATAAAACAGTATTAATAGCATCTACAAACGCCTTTTGACCCGTTTAAATTAGTTTCAGTATGAAACGAAATGATAGAAAATTAAAATGTGCAAAATAATTCTAATGGTTTTGCAGTGTTTTCTAAAGCTTGAAAATTATATAAAAGAGTATTAATGGCATCTACAAACGCCTTTTGACGCGATTAAATTAGTTTGAGTATGAAACGAAATGAGAGAAAATTAAAATGTCCAAAATAATACTAATGGTTTTGCAGTGTTTTCTACAGCTTGAAAATTATATAAAAGAATATTAATGGCATCTACAAACGCCTTTTGACACGTTTAAATTAGTTTGAGTATGTAACGAAATGAGCGAAAATCTAAATGTACAAAATAATTCTAATGGTTTTGCAGTGTTTTCTACAGCTTGAAAATTATATAAAAAATATTAATGGCATCTACAAACGCCTTTTGACACGTTTAAATTAGTTTGAGTATGAAACGAAATGAGAGAAAATTAACATGTACAAAATAATTCTAATGGTCTTGCAGAGTTTTGTACAGCTTAAAGATTAAATAAAACAGTATTAATAGCATCTACAAAAGCCTTTTGGCACGTTTAAATTAGTTTGAGTATGAAACGAAATGAGAGAAAATTAAAATGTACAAAATCATTCTAATGGTTTTGCAGTGTTTTCTACAGCTTGAAAATTATATAAAGGAATATTAATGGCATCTACAAACGCCTTTTGACACGTTTAAATTAGTTTGAGTATGAAACGAAATGAGAGAAAATTAACATGTACAAAATAATTCTAACGGTCTTGCAGTGTTTTGTATAGCTTGAAAATTATATAACACAGTATTAATAGCATCTATAAACGCCTTTTGACACGTTTAAAATAGTTTGAGCATGAAACGAAATGAGAGAAAATTAAAATGTACAAAATCATTCTAATGGTTTTGCAGTGTTTTCTACAGCTTGAAAATTATATAAAAGAATATTAATGGCATCTACAAACGCCTTTTGACACGTTTAAATTAGTTTGAGTATGAAACGAAATGAGAGAAAATTAACATGTACAAAATAATTCTAATGGTCTTGCAGTGTTTTGTACAGCTTGAAAATTATATAAAACAGTATTAATAGCATCTATAAACGCTTTTTGACACGTTTAAATTAGTTTGAGTATGAAACGAAATGAGAGAAAATTAAAATGTACAAAATCATTCTAATGGTTTTGCAGTGTTTTCTACAGCTTGAAAATTATATAAAAGAATATTAATGGCCTCTACAAACGCCTTTTGACACGTTTAAATTAGTTTGAGTATGAAACGAAATGAGAGAAAATTAACATGTACAAAATAATTCTAATGGTCTTGCAATGTTTTTCTACAGCTTGAAAATTATATAAAAGAATATTAATGGCATCTACAAAAGCCTTTTGACACGTTTAAATTTGTTTGAGTATGAAACGAAATGAGAGAAAATTAACATGTACAAAATAATTCTAATGGTCGTGCAGTGTTTTGTACAGCTTGAAAATTATATAAAACAGTATTAATAGCATCTACAAACGCCTTTTGACACGTTTAAATTAATTTGAGTATGAAACTAAATGAGCGAAACTTAAAATGTACAAAATAATTCTAATGGTCTTGCAGTGTTTTCTACATCTTGAAAATTATATAAAAGAGTATTAATAGCATCTACAAACGCCTTTTGACACGTTTAAATTAGTTTGAGTATGAAACGAAATGAGGGAAAATTAAAATGTACAAAATCATTCTAATGGTTTTGCAGTGTTTTCTACAGCTTGAAAATTATATAAACGAGTATTAATAGCATCTACGAACGCCTTTTGACACGTTTAAATTAGTTTGAGTATGAAACGAAATGAGAGAAAATTAACATGTACAAAATAATTCTAATGGTCTTGCAGTGTTTTTTACAGCTTGAAAATTGTATAAAACAGTATTAATAGCATCTACAAACGCCTTTTGACCCGTTTAAATTAGTTTCAGTATGAAACGAAATGAGACAAAATTAAAATGTGCAAAATAATTCTAATGGTTTTGCAGTGTTTTCTAAAGCTTGAAAATTATATAAAAGAGTATTAATGGCATCTACAAACGCCTTTTGACGCGATTAAATTAGTTTGAGTATGAAACGAAATGAGAGAAAATTAAAATGTACAAAATCATTCTAATGGTTTTGCAGTGTTTTCTACAGCTTGAAAATTATATAAAAGAGTATTAATGGCATCTACAAACGCCTTTTGACGCGATTAAATTAGTTTGAGTATGAAACGAAATGAGAGAAAATTAAAATGTA
This sequence comes from Agriotes lineatus, assembly GCA_940337035.1. NCBI lineage: Eukaryota > Metazoa > Arthropoda > Insecta > Coleoptera > Elateridae > Agriotes > Agriotes lineatus. The sequence goes on along the minus strand of OW679197.1, from coordinate 82,690,992 downwards.
CAAAATCATTCTAATGGTTTTGCAGTGTTTTCTACAGCTTGAAAATTATATAAAAGAATATTAATGGCATCTACAAACGCCTTTTGACACGTTTAAATTAGTTTGAGTATGAAACGAAATGAGAGAAAATTAACATGTACAAAATCATTCTAATGGTTTTGCAGTGTTTTCTACAGCTTGAAAATTATATAAAAGAATATTAATGGCATCTACAAACGCCTTTTGACACGTTTAAATTAGTTTGAGTATGAAACGAAATGAGAGAAAATTAAAATGTACAAAATCATTCTAATGGTTTTGCAGTGTTTTCTACAGCTTGAAAATTATATAAAAGAATATTAATGGCATCTACAAACGCCTTTTGACACGTTTAAATTAGTTTGAGTATGAAACGAAATGAAAGAAAATTAAAATGTACAAAATAATTCTAATGGTTTTGCAGTGTTTTCTACAGCTTGAAAATTATATAAAAGAATATTAATGGCCTCTACAAACGCCTTTTGACACGTTTAAATTAGTTTGAGTATGAAACGAAATGAGAGAAAATGAACATGTACAAAATAATTCTAATGGTCTTGCAATGTTTTCTACAGCTTGAAAATTATATAAAAGAATATTAATGGCATCTACAAAAGCCTTTTGACACGTTTAAATTTGTTTGAGTATGAAACGAAATGAGAGAAAATTAACATGTACAAAATAATTCTAATGGTCTTGCAGTGTTTTGTACAGCTTGAAAATTATATAAAACAGTATTAATAGCATCTACAAACGCCTTTTGACACGTTTAAATTAATTTGAGTATGAAACTAAATGAGCGAAACTTAATATGTACAAAATAATTCTAATGGTCTTGCAGTGTTTTCTACATCTTGAAAATTATATAAAAGAGTATTAATAGCATCTACAAACGCCTTTTGACACGTTTAAATTAGTTTGAGTATGAAACGAAATAAGGGAAAATTAAAATGTACAAAATCATTCTAATGGTTTTGCAGTGTTTTCTACAGCTTGAAAATTATATAAACGAGTATTAATAGCATCTACGAACGCCTTTTGACACGTTTAAATTAGTTTGAGTATGAAACGAAATGAGAGAAAATTAACATGTACAAAATAATTCTAATGGTCTTGCAGTGTTTTTTACAGCTTGAAAATTATATAAAACAGTATTAATAGCATCTACAAACGCCTTTTGACCCGTTTAAATTAGTTTCAGTATGAAACGAAATGATAGAAAATTAAAATGTGCAAAATAATTCTAATGGTTTTGCAGTGTTTTCTAAAGCTTGAAAATTATATAAAAGAGTATTAATGGCATCTACAAACGCCTTTTGACGCGATTAAATTAGTTTGAGTATGAAACGAAATGAGAGAAAATTAAAATGTCCAAAATAATACTAATGGTTTTGCAGTGTTTTCTACAGCTTGAAAATTATATAAAAGAATATTAATGGCATCTACAAACGCCTTTTGACACGTTTAAATTAGTTTGAGTATGTAACGAAATGAGCGAAAATCTAAATGTACAAAATAATTCTAATGGTTTTGCAGTGTTTTCTACAGCTTGAAAATTATATAAAAAATATTAATGGCATCTACAAACGCCTTTTGACACGTTTAAATTAGTTTGAGTATGAAACGAAATGAGAGAAAATTAACATGTACAAAATAATTCTAATGGTCTTGCAGAGTTTTGTACAGCTTAAAGATTAAATAAAACAGTATTAATAGCATCTACAAAAGCCTTTTGGCACGTTTAAATTAGTTTGAGTATGAAACGAAATGAGAGAAAATTAAAATGTACAAAATCATTCTAATGGTTTTGCAGTGTTTTCTACAGCTTGAAAATTATATAAAGGAATATTAATGGCATCTACAAACGCCTTTTGACACGTTTAAATTAGTTTGAGTATGAAACGAAATGAGAGAAAATTAACATGTACAAAATAATTCTAACGGTCTTGCAGTGTTTTGTATAGCTTGAAAATTATATAACACAGTATTAATAGCATCTATAAACGCCTTTTGACACGTTTAAAATAGTTTGAGCATGAAACGAAATGAGAGAAAATTAAAATGTACAAAATCATTCTAATGGTTTTGCAGTGTTTTCTACAGCTTGAAAATTATATAAAAGAATATTAATGGCATCTACAAACGCCTTTTGACACGTTTAAATTAGTTTGAGTATGAAACGAAATGAGAGAAAATTAACATGTACAAAATAATTCTAATGGTCTTGCAGTGTTTTGTACAGCTTGAAAATTATATAAAACAGTATTAATAGCATCTATAAACGCTTTTTGACACGTTTAAATTAGTTTGAGTATGAAACGAAATGAGAGAAAATTAAAATGTACAAAATCATTCTAATGGTTTTGCAGTGTTTTCTACAGCTTGAAAATTATATAAAAGAATATTAATGGCCTCTACAAACGCCTTTTGACACGTTTAAATTAGTTTGAGTATGAAACGAAATGAGAGAAAATTAACATGTACAAAATAATTCTAATGGTCTTGCAATGTTTTTCTACAGCTTGAAAATTATATAAAAGAATATTAATGGCATCTACAAAAGCCTTTTGACACGTTTAAATTTGTTTGAGTATGAAACGAAATGAGAGAAAATTAACATGTACAAAATAATTCTAATGGTCTTGCAGTGTTTTGTACAGCTTGAAAATTATATAAAACAGTATTAATAGCATCTACAAACGCCTTTTGACACGTTTAAATTAATTTGAGTATGAAACTAAATGAGCGAAACTTAAAATGTACAAAATAATTCTAATGGTCTTGCAGTGTTTTCTACATCTTGAAAATTATATAAAAGAGTATTAATAGCATCTACAAACGCCTTTTGACACGTTTAAATTAGTTTGAGTATGAAACGAAATGAGGGAAAATTAAAATGTACAAAATCATTCTAATGGTTTTGCAGTGTTTTCTACAGCTTGAAAATTATATAAACGAGTATTAATAGCATCTACGAACGCCTTTTGACACGTTTAAATTAGTTTGAGTATGAAACGAAATGAGAGAAAATTAACATGTACAAAATAATTCTAATGGTCTTGCAGTGTTTTTTACAGCTTGAAAATTGTATAAAACAGTATTAATAGCATCTACAAACGCCTTTTGACCCGTTTAAATTAGTTTCAGTATGAAACGAAATGAGACAAAATTAAAATGTGCAAAATAATTCTAATGGTTTTGCAGTGTTTTCTAAAGCTTGAAAATTATATAAAAGAGTATTAATGGCATCTACAAACGCCTTTTGACGCGATTAAATTAGTTTGAGTATGAAACGAAATGAGAGAAAATTAAAATGTACAAAATCATTCTAATGGTTTTGCAGTGTTTTCTACAGCTTGAAAATTATATAAAAGAGTATTAATGGCATCTACAAACGCCTTTTGACGCGATTAAATTAGTTTGAGTATGAAACGAAATGAGAGAAAATTAAAATGTACAAAATCATTCTAATGGTTTTGCAGTGTTTTCTACAGCTTGAAAATTATATAAAAGAATATTAATGGCATCTACAAACGCCTTTTGACACGTTTAAATTAGTTTGAGTATGAAACGAAATGAGAGAAAATTAACATGTACAAAATCATTCTAATGGTTTTGCAGTGTTTTCTACAGCTTGAAAATTATATAAAAGAATATTAATGGCATCTACAAACGCCTTTTGACACGTTTAAATTAGTTTGAGTATGAAACGAAATGAGAGAAAATTAAAATGTACAAAATCATTCTAATGGTTTTGCAGTGTTTTCTACAGCTTGAAAATTATATAAAAGAATATTAATGGCATCTACAAACGCCTTTTGACACGTTTAAATTAGTTTGAGTATGAAACGAAATGAAAGAAAATTAAAATGTACAAAATAATTCTAATGGTTTTGCAGTGTTTTCTACAGCTTGAAAATTATATAAAAGAATATTAATGGCATCTACAAACGCCTTTTGACACGTTTAAATTAGTTTGAGTATAAAACGAAATGAGAGAAAATTAACATGTACAAAATCATTCTAATGGTTTTGCAGTGTTTTCTACAACTTGCAAATTATATAAAAGAGTATTAATGGCATCTACAAACGCCTTTTGACACGTTTAAATTAGTTTGAGTATGAAACGAAATGAGAGAAAATTAAAATGTACAAAATAATTCTAATGGTTTTGCAGTGTTTTCTACAGCTTGAAAATTATATAAAAGAATATTAATGGCCTCTACAAACGCCTTTTGACACGTTTAAATTAGTTTGAGTATGAAACGAAATGAGAGAAAATTAACATGTACAAAATAATTCTAATGGTCTTGCAATGTTTTCTACAGCTTGAAAATTATATAAAAGAATATTAATGGCATCTACAAAAGCCTTTTGACACGTTTAAATTTGTTTGAGTATGAAACGAAATGAGAGAAAATTAACATGTACAAAATAATTCTAATGGTCTTGCAGTGTTTTGTACAGCTTGAAAATTATATAAAACAGTATTAATAGCATCTACAAACGCCTTTTGACACGTTTAAATTAATTTGAGTATGAAACTAAATGAGCGAAACGTAAAATGTACAAAATAATTCTAATGGTCTTGCAGTGTTTTCTACATCTTGAAAATTATATAAAAGAGTATTAATAGCATCTACAAACGCCTTTTGACACGTTTAAATTAGTTTGAGTATGAAACGAAATGAGGGAAAATTAAAATGTACAAAATCATTCTAATGGTTTTGCAGTGTTTTCTACAGCTTGAAAATTATATAAACGAGTATTAATAGCATCTACGAACGCCTTTTGACACGTTTAAATTAGTTTGAGTATGAAACGAAATGAGAGAAAATTAACATGTACAAAATAATTCTAATGGTCTTGCAGTGTTTTTTACAGCTTGAAAATTATATAAAACAGTATTAATAGCATCTACAAACGCCTTTTGACCCGTTTAAATTAGTTTCAGTATGAAACGAAATGAGAGAAAATTAAAATGTGCAAAATAATTCTAATGGTTTTGCAGTGTTTTCTAAAGCTTGAAAATTATATAAAAGAGTATTAATGGCATCTACAAACGCCTTTTGACGCGATTAAATTAGTTTGAGTATGAAACGAAATGAGAGAAAATTAAAATGTACAAAATAATACTAATGGTTTTGCAGTGTTTTCTACAGCTTGAAAATTATATAAAAGAATATTAATGGCATCTACAAACGCCTTTTGACACGTTTAAATTAGTTTGAGTATGTAACGAAATGAGCGAAAATCTAAATGTACAAAATAATTCTAATGGTTTTGCAGTGTTTTCTACAGCTTGAAAATTATATAAAAGAATATTAATGGCATCTACAAACGCCTTTTGACACGTTTAAATTAGTTTGAGTATGAAACGAAATGAGAGAAAATTAACATGTACAAAATAATTCTAATGGTCTTGCAGAGTTTTGTACAGCTTAAAAATTAAATAAAACAGTATTAATAGCATCTACAAAAGCTTTTTGACACGTTTAAATTAGTTTGAGTATGAAAAGAAATGAGAGAAAATTAAAATGTACAAAATCATTCTAATGGTTTTGCAGTGTTTTCTACAGCTTGAAAATTATATAAAGGAATATTAATGGCATCTACAAACGCCTTTTGACACGTTTAAATTAGTTTGAGTATGAAACGAAATGAGAGAAAATTAACATGTACAAAATAATTCTAACGGTCTTGCAGTGTTTTGTACAGCTTGAAAATTATATAACACAGTATTAATAGCATCTATAAACGCCTTTTGACACGTTTAAAATAGTTTGAGCATGAAACGAAATGAGAGAAAATTAAAATGTACAAAATCATTCTAATGGTTTTGCAGTGTTTTCTACAGCTTGAAAATTATATAAAAGAATATTAATGACATCTACAAACGCCTTTTGACACGTTTAAATTAGTTTGAGTATGAAACGAAATGAGAGAAAATTAACATGTACAAAATAATTCTAATGGTCTTGCAGTGTTTTGTACAGCTTGAAAATTATATAAAACAGTATTAATAGCATCTATAAACGCTTTTTGACACGTTTAAATTAGTTTGAGTATGAAACGAAATGAGAGAAAATTAAAATGTACAAAATCATTCTAATGGTTTTGCAGTGTTTTCTACAGCTTGAAAATTATATAAAAGAATATTAATGGCCTCTACAAACGCCTTTTGACACGTTTAAATTAGTTTGAGTATGAAACGAAATGAGAGAAAATTAACATGTACAAAATAATTCTAATGGTCTTGCAATGTTTTTCTACAGCTTGAAAATTTTATATAAAAGAATATTAATGGCATCTACAAAAGCCTTTTGACACGTTTAAATTTGTTTGAGTATGAAACGAAATGAGAGAAAATTAACATGTACAAAATAATTCTAATGGTCTTGCAGTGTTTTGTACAGCTTGAAAATTATATAAAACAGTATTAATAGCATCTACAAACGTCTTTTGACACGTTTAAATTAATTTGAGTATGAAACTAAATGAGCGAAACTTAAAATGTACAAAATAATTCTAATGGTCTTGCAGTGTTTTCTACATCTTGAAAATTATATAAAAGAGTATTAATAGCATCTACAAACGCCTTTTGACACGTTTAAATTAGTTTGAGTATGAAACGAAATGAGGAAAAATTAAAATGTACAAAATCATTCTAATGGTTTTGCAGTGTTTTCTACAGCTTGAAAATTATATAAACGAGTATTAATAGCATCTACGAACGCCTTTTGACACGTTTAAATTAGTTTGAGTATGAAACGAAATGAGAGAAAATTAACATGTACAAAATAATTCTAATGGTCTTGCAGTGTTTTTTACAGCTTGAAAATTATATAAAACAGTATTAATAGCATCTACAAACGCCTTTTGACCCGTTTAAATTAGTTTCAGTATGAAACGAAATGAGAGAAAATTAAAATGTGCAAAATAATTCTAATGGTTTTGCAGTGTTTTCTAAAGCTTGAAAATTATATAAAAGAGTATTAATGGCATCTACAAACGCCTTTTGACGCGATTAAATTAGTTTGAGTATGAAACGAAATGAGAGAAAATTAAAATGTACAAAATCATTCTAATGGTTTTGCAGTGTTTTCTACAGCTTGAAAATTATATAAAAGAATATTAATGGCATCTACAAACGCCTTTTGACACGTTTAAATTAGTTTGAGTATGAAACGAAATGAGAGAAAATTAAAATGTACAAAATAATACTAATTGTTTTGCAGTGTTTTCTACAGCTTGAAAATTATATAAAAGAATATTAATGGCATCTACAAACGCCTTTTGACACGTTTAAATTAGTTTGAGTATGAAACGAAATGAGAGAAAATTAACATGTACAAAATAATTCTAATGGTCTTGCAGAGGCTTGTACAGCTTAAAAATTAAATAAAACAGTATTAATAGCATCTACAAAAGCCTTTTGACACGTTTAAATTAGTTTGAGTATGAAACGAAATTAGAGAAAATTAAAATGTACAAAATCATTCTAATGGTTTTGCAGTGTTTTCTATAGCTTGAAAATTATATAAAGGAATATTAATGGCATCTACAAACGCCTTTTGACACGTTTAAATTAGTTTGAGTATGAAACGAAATGAGAGAAAATTAACATGTACAAAATAATTCTAACGGTCTTGCAGTGTTTTGTACAGCTTGAAAATTATATAAAACAGTATTAATAGCATCTATAAACGCTTTTTGACACGTTTAAATTAGTTTGAGTATGAAACGAAATGAGAGAAAATTAAAATGTACAAAATCATTCTAATGGTTTTGCAGTGTTTTCTACAGCTTGAAAATTATATAAAAGAATATTAATGGCATCTACAAACGTCTTTTGACACGTTTAAATTAGTTTGAGTATGAAACGAAATGAGAGAAAATTAAAATGTACAAAATAATTCTAATGGTTTTGCAGTGTTTTCCACAGCTTGAAAATTATATAAAAGAATATTAACGGCATCTACAAACGCCTTTTGACACGTTTAAATTAGTTTGAGTATGAAACGAAATGAGAGAAAATTAACATGTACAAAATCATTCTAATGGTTTTGCAGTGTTTTCTACAGCTTGAAAATTATATAAAAGAATATTAATGCATCTACAAACGCCTTTTGACACGTTTAAATTAGTTTGAGTATGAAACGAAATGAGAGAAAATTAAAATGTACAAAATCATTCTAATGGTTTTGCAGTGTTTTCTACAGCTTGAAAATTATATAAAAGAATATTAATGCATCTACAAACGCCTTTTGACACGTTTAAATTAGTTTGAGTATGAAACGAAATCAGAGAAAATTAAATGTACAAAATAATTCTAATGGTTTTGCAGTGTTTTCTACAGCTTGAAAATTATATAAAAGGGTATTAATGGCATCTACAAACGCCTTTTGACACGTTGAAATTAGTTTGAGTATGAAACGAAATGAGAGAAAATTAAAATGTACAAAATCATTCTAATGGTTTTGCAGTGTTTTCTACAGCTTGAAAATTATATAAAAGAATATTAATGGCATCTACAAACGCCTTTTGACACGTTTAAATTAGTTTGAGTATGAAACGAAATGAGAGAAAATTAAAATGTACAAAATCATTCTAATGGTATTGCAGTGTTTTCTACAGCTAGAAAATTATATAAAAGAATATTAATGGCATCTACAAACGCCTTTTGACACGTTTAAATTAGTTTGAGTATGAAACGAAATGAGAGAAAATGAACCATGTACAAAATAATTCTAATGGTCTTGCAGTGTTTTGTACAGCTTGAAAATTATATAAAAGAATATTAATAGCATCTATAAACGCCTTTTGACACGTTTAAATTAGTTTGAGTATGAAACGAAATGAGAGAAAATTAAACTGTACAAAATCATTCTAATGGTTTTGCAGTGTTTTCTACAGCTTGAAAATTATATAAAAGAATATTAATGGCATCTACAAACGCCTTTTGACACGTTTAAATTAGTTTGAGTATGAAACGAAATGAAAGAAACTTAAAATGTACAAAATAATTCTAATGGTCTTGCAGTGTTTTCTACATCTTGAAAATTATATAAAAAAGTATTAATAGCATCTGCAAACGTCTTTTGACACGTTTAAATTAGTTTGAGTATGAAACGAAATGAGAGAAAATTAAAATGTACAAAATCATTCTAATGGTTTTGCAGTGTTTTCTACAGCTTGAAAATTATATAAATGAGTAATAATAGCATCTACGAACGCCTTTTGACACGTTTAAATTAGTTTGAGTATGAAACGAATTGAGAGAAAATTAAAATGTACAAAATAATTCTAATGGTTTTGCAGTGTTTTCTACAGCTTGAAAATTATATAAAAGAATATTAATGGCATCTACAAACGCCTTTTGACACGTTTAAATTAGTTTGAGTATGAAACGAAATGAGAGAAAATTTACATGTACAAAATCATTCTAATGATTTTGCAGTGTTTTCTAAGGCTTGAAAATTATATAAAAGAATATTAATGGCATCTACAAACGCCTTTTGACACGTTTAAATTAGTTTGAGTATGAAACGAAATGAGAGAAAATTAAAATGTACAAAATCATTCTAATGGTTTTGCAGTGTTTTCTACAGCTTGAAAATTATATAAAAGAATATTAATGGCATCTACAAACACCTTTTGACACGTTTAAATTAGTTTGAGTATGAAACGAAATGAAAGAAAATTAAAATGTACAAAATAATTCTAATGGTTTTGCAGTGTTTTCTACAGCTTGAAAATTATATAAAAGAATATTAATGGCATCTACAAACGCCTTTTGACACGTTTAAATTAGTTTGAGTATGAAACGAAATGAGAGAAAATTAACATGTACAAAATAATTCTAATGGTCTTGCAATGTTTTCTACAGCTTGAAAATTATATAAAAGAATATTAATGGCATCTACAAAAGCCTTTTGACACGTTTAAATTTGTTTGAGTATGAAACGAAATGAGAGAAAATTAACATGTACAAAGTAATTCTAATGGTCTTGCAGTGTATTGTACAGCTTGAAAATTATATAAACGAGTATTAATAGCATCTACGAACGCCTTTTGACACGTTTAAATTAGTTTGAGTATGAAACGAAATGAGAGAAAATTAACATGTACAAAATAATTCTAATGGTCTTGCAGTGTTTTTTACAGCTTGAAAATTATATAAAACAGTATTAATAGCATCTACAAACGCCTTTAGACCCGTTTAAATTAGTTTGAGTATAAAACGAAATGAGAGAAAATTAAAATGTGCAAAATAATTCTAATGGTTTTGCAGTGTTTTCTAAAGCTTGAAAATTATATAAAAGAGTATTAATGGCATCTACAAACGCCTTTTGACACGTTTAAATTAGTTTGAGTATGAAACGAAATGAGAGAAAATTAACATGTACAAAATAATTCTAATGGTTTTGCGGTGTTTTCTACAGCTTGAAAAGTATATAAAAGAATATTAATGGCATCTACAAACGCCTTTTGACACGTTTAAATTAGTTTGAGTATGAAACGAAATGAGAGAAAATTAACATGTACAAAATCATTCTAATGGTTTTGGAGGGTTTTCTACAGCTTGAAAATTATATAAAAGAATATTAATGGCATCTACAAACGCCTTTTGACACGTTTAAATTAGTTTGAGTATGAAACGAAATGAGAGAAATTTAAAATGTACAAAATCATTTTAATGGTTTTGCAGTGTTTTCTACAGCTTGAAAATTATATAAAAGAATATTAATGGCATCTACAAACGCCTTTTGACACGTTTAAATTAGTTTGAGTATGAAACGAAATGAGAGAAAATGAACCTGTACAAAATAATTCTAATGGTCTTGCAGTGTTTTCTACAGCTTGAAAATTATATAAAAGAATATTAATGGCATCTACAAACGCCTTTTGACACGTTTAAATTAGTTTGAGTATGAAACGAAATGAGAGAAAATTAAAATGTACAAAATAATACTAATGGTTTTGCAGTGTTTTCTACAGCTTGAAAATTATATAAAAGAATATTAATGGCATCTACAAACGCCTTTTGACACGTTTAAATTAGTTTGATTGAGTATGTAACGAAATGAGCGAAAATCTAAATGTACAAAATCATTCTAATGGTTTTGCAGTGTTTTCTACAGCTTGAAAATTATATAAAAGAATATTAATGGCATCAACAAACGCCTTTTGACACGTTTAAATTAGTTTGAGTATGAAACGAAATGAGAGAAAATGAACATGTACAAAATAATTCTAATGGGCTTGCAGTGTTTTCTACAGCTTGAAAATTATATAAAAGAATATTAATGGCATCTACAAACGCCTTTTGACACGTTTAAATTAGTTTGAGTATGAAACAAAATGAGAGAAAATTAACATGTACAAAATAATTCTAATGGTCTTGCAGTGTTTTCTACAGCTTGAAAATTATATAAAAGAATATTAATGGCATCTACAAACGCCTTTTGACACGTTTAAATTAGTTTGAGTATGAAACGAAATGAGAGAAAATTAACATGTACAAAATAATTCTAATGGTCTTGCAGTGTTTTCTACAGCTTGAAAATTATATAAAAGAATATTGATGGCATCTACAAACGCCTTTTGACACGTTTAAATTAGTTTGAGTATGAAACGAAATGAGAGAAAGTGAACATGTACAAAATAATTCTAATGGTCTTGCAGTGTTTTCTACAGCTTGAAAATTATATAAAAGAATATTAATGGCATCTACAAACGCCTTTTGACACGTTTAAATTAGTTTGAGTATGAAACGAAATGAGAGAAAATGAACATGTACAAAATAATTCTAATGGTCTTGCAGTGTTTTCTACAGCTTGAAAATTATATAAAAGAGTATTAATAGCATCTACAAACGCCTTTGACACGTTTAAATTAGTTTGAGTATGAAACGAAATGAGAGAAAATTAAAATGTACAAAATAATTCTAATGGTTTTGCAGTGTTTTCTACAGCTTGAAAATTATATAAAAGAGTATTAATGGCATCTACAAACGCCTTTTGACACGTTTAAATTAGTTTGAGTATGAAACGAAATGAGAGAAAATTAACATGTACAAAATAATTCTAATGGTCTTGCAGAGTTTTGTACAGCTTGAAAATTATATAAAACAGTATTAATAGCATCTATAAACGCCTTTTGACACGTTTAAATTAGTTTGAGTATAAAACGAAATGAGAGAAAATTAAAATGTGCAAAATAATTCTAATGGTTTTGCAGTGTTTTCTAAAGCTTGAAAATTATATAAAAGAGTATTAATGGCATCTACAAACGCCTTTTGACACGTTTAAATTAGTTTGAGTATGAAACGAAATGAGAGAAAATAAACATGTACAAAATAATTCTAATGGTTTTGCGGTGTTTTCTACAGCTTGAAAATTATATAAAAGAATATTAATGGCATCTACAAACGCCTTTTGACACGTTTAAATTAGTTTGAGTATGAAACGAAATGAGAGAAAATTAACATGTACAAAATCATTCTAATGGTATTGGAGGGTTTTCTACAGCTTGAAAATTATATAAAAGAATATTAATGGCATCTACAAACGCCTTTTGACACGTTTAAATTAGTTTGAGTATGAAACGAAATGAGAGAAAATTAAAATGTACAAAATCATTTTAATGGTTTTGCAGAGTTTTCTACAGCTTGAAAATTATATAAAAGAATATTAATGGCATCTACAAACGCCTTTTGACACGTTTAAATTAGTTTGAGTATGAAACGAAATGAAAGAAAATTAAAATGTACAAAATAATACTAATGGTTTTGCAGTGTTTTCTACAGCTTGAAAATTATATAAAAGAATATTAATGGCATCTACAAACGCCTTTTGACACGTTTAAATTAGTTTGAGTATTAAACGAAATGAGAGAAAATGAACATGTACAAAATAATTCTAATGGTCTTGCAGTGTTTTCTACAGCTTGAAAATTATATAAAAGAATATTAATGGCATCTACAAACGCCTTTTGACACGTTTAAATTAGTTTGAGTATGAAACGAAATGAAAGAAAATTAAAATGTACAAAATAATACTAATGGTTTTGCAGTGTTTTCTACAGCTTGAAAATTATATAAAAGAATATTAATGGCATCTACAAACGCCTTTTGACACGTTTAAATTAGTTTGAGTATGTAACTAAATGAGCGAAAATCTAAATGTACAAAATCATTCTAATGGTTTTGCAGTGTTTTCTACAGCTTGAAAATTATATAAAAGAATATTAATGGCATCTACAAACGCCTTTTGACACGTTTAAATTAGTTTGAGTATGAAACGAAATGAGAGAAAATGAACATGTACAAAATAATTCTAATGGTCTTGCAGTGTTTTCTACAGCTTGAAAATTATATAAAAGAATATTAATGGCATCTACAAACGCCTTTTGACACGTTTAAATTAGTTTGAGTATGAAACAAAATGAGAGAAAATTAACATGTACAAAATAATTCTAATGGTCTTGCAGTGTTTTCTACAGCTTGAAAATTATATAAAAGAATATTAATGGCATCTACAAACGCCTTTTGACACGTTTAAATTAGTTTGAGTATGAAACGAAATGAGAGAAAATTAACATGTACAAAATAATTCTAATGGTCTTGCAGTGTTTTCTACAGCTTGAAAATTATATAAAAGAATATTAATGGCATCTACAAACGCCTTTTGACACGTTTAAATTAGTTTGAGTATGAAACGAAATGAGAGAAAATTAAAATGTACAAAATCATTCTAATGGTTTTGCAGTGTTTTCTACAGCTTGAAAATTATATAAAAGAATATTAATGGCATCTACAAACACCTTTTGACACGTTTAAATTAGTTTGAGTATGAAACGAAATGAAAGAAAATTAAAATGTACAAAATAATTCTAATGGTTTTGCAGTGTTTTCTACAGCTTGAAAATTATATAAAAGAATATTAATGGCATCTACAAACGCCTTTTGACACGTTTAAATTAGTTTGAGTATGAAACGAAATGAGAGAAAATTAACATGTACAAAATAATTCTAATGGTCTTGCAATGTTTTCTACAGCTTGAAAATTATATAAAAGAATATTAATGGCATCTACAAAAGCCTTTTGACACGTTTAAATTTGTTTGAGTATGAAACGAAATGAGAGAAAATTAACATGTACAAAGTAATTCTAATGGTCTTGCAGTGTATTGTACAGCTTGAAAATTATATAAACGAGTATTAATAGCATCTACGAACGCCTTTTGACACGTTTAAATTAGTTTGAGTATGAAACGAAATGAGAGAAAATTAACATGTACAAAATAATTCTAATGGTCTTGCAGTGTTTTTTACAGCTTGAAAATTATATAAAACAGTATTAATAGCATCTACAAACGCCTTTAGACCCGTTTAAATTAGTTTGAGTATAAAACGAAATGAGAGAAAATTAAAATGTGCAAAATAATTCTAATGGTTTTGCAGTGTTTTCTAAAGCTTGAAAATTATATAAAAGAGTATTAATGGCATCTACAAACGCCTTTTGACACGTTTAAATTAGTTTGAGTATGAAACGAAATGAGAGAAAATTAACATGTACAAAATAATTCTAATGGTTTTGCGGTGATTTCTACAGCTTGAAAAGTATATAAAAGAATATTAATGGCATCTACAAACGCCTTTTGACACGTTTAAATTAGTTTGAGTATGAAACGAAATGAGAGAAAATTAACATGTACAAAATCATTCTAATGGTTTTGGAGGGTTTTCTACAGCTTGAAAATTATATAAAAGAATATTAATGGCATCTACAAACGCCTTTTGACACGTTTAAATTAGTTTGAGTATGAAACGAAATGAGAGAAATTTAAAATGTACAAAATCATTTTAATGGTTTTGCAGTGTTTTCTACAGCTTGAAAATTATATAAAAGAATATTAATGGCATCTACAAACGCCTTTTGACACGTTTAAATTAGTTTGAGTATGAAACGAAATGAGAGAAAATGAACCTGTACAAAATAATTCTAATGGTCTTGCAGTGTTTTCTACAGCTTGAAAATTATATAAAAGAATATTAATGGCATCTACAAACGCCTTTTGACACGTTTAAATTAGTTTGAGTATGAAACGAAATGAGAGAAAATGAACATGTACAAAATAATTCTAATGGTCTTGCAGTGTTTTGTACAGCTTGAAAATTATATAAAAGAATATTAATAGCATCTATAAACGCCTTTTGACACGTTTAAATTAGTTTGAGTATGAAACGAAATGAGAGAAAATTAAACTGTACAAAATCATTCTAATGGTTTTGCAGTGTTTTCTACAGCTTGAAAATTATATAAAAGAATATTAATGGCATCTACAAACGCCTTTTGACACGTTTAAATTAGTTTGAGTATGAAACGAAATGAAAGAAACTTAAAATGTACAAAATAATTCTAATGGTCTTGCAGTGTTTTCTACATCTTGAAAATTATATAAAAAAGTATTAATAGCATCTGCAAACGTCTTTTGACACGTTTAAATTAGTTTGAGTATGAAACGAAATGAGAGAAAATTAAAATGTACAAAATCATTCTAATGGTTTTGCAGTGTTTTCTACAGCTTGAAAATTATATAAATGAGTAATAATAGCATCTACGAACGCCTTTTGACACGTTTAAATTAGTTTGAGTATGAAACGAATTGAGAGAAAATTAAAATGTACAAAATAATTCTAATGGTTTTGCAGTGTTTTCTACAGCTTGAAAATTATATAAAAGAATATTAATGGCATCTACAAACGCCTTTTGACACGTTTAAATTAGTTTGAGTATGAAACGAAATGAGAGAAAATTTACATGTACAAAATCATTCTAATGATTTTGCAGTGTTTTCTAAGGCTTGAAAATTATATAAAAGAATATTAATGGCATCTACAAACGCCTTTTGACACGTTTAAATTAGTTTGAGTATGAAACGAAATGAGAGAAAATTAAAATGTACAAAATCATTCTAATGGTTTTGCAGTGTTTTCTACAGCTTGAAAATTATATAAAAGAATATTAATGGCATCTACAAACACCTTTTGACACGTTTAAATTAGTTTGAGTATGAAACGAAATGAAAGAAAATTAAAATGTACAAAATAATTCTAATGGTTTTGCAGTGTTTTCTACAGCTTGAAAATTATATAAAAGAATATTAATGGCATCTACAAACGCCTTTTGACACGTTTAAATTAGTTTGAGTATGAAACGAAATGAGAGAAAATTAACATGTACAAAATAATTCTAATGGTCTTGCAATGTTTTCTACAGCTTGAAAATTATATAAAAGAATATTAATGGCATCTACAAAAGCCTTTTGACACGTTTAAATTTGTTTGAGTATGAAACGAAATGAGAGAAAATTAACATGTACAAAGTAATTCTAATGGTCTTGCAGTGTATTGTACAGCTTGAAAATTATATAAACGAGTATTAATAGCATCTACGAACGCCTTTTGACACGTTTAAATTAGTTTGAGTATGAAACGAAATGAGAGAAAATTAACATGTACAAAATAATTCTAATGGTCTTGCAGTGTTTTTTACAGCTTGAAAATTATATAAAACAGTATTAATAGCATCTACAAACGCCTTTAGACCCGTTTAAATTAGTTTGAGTATAAAACGAAATGAGAGAAAATTAAAATGTGCAAAATAATTCTAATGGTTTTGCAGTGTTTTCTAAAGCTTGAAAATTATATAAAAGAGTATTAATGGCATCTACAAACGCCTTTTGACACGTTTAAATTAGTTTGAGTATGAAACGAAATGAGAGAAAATTAACATGTACAAAATAATTCTAATGGTTTTGCGGTGTTTTCTACAGCTTGAAAAGTATATAAAAGAATATTAATGGCATCTACAAACGCCTTTTGACACGTTTAAATTAGTTTGAGTATGAAACGAAATGAGAGAAAATTAACATGTACAAAATCATTCTAATGGTTTTGGAGGGTTTTCTACAGCTTGAAAATTATATAAAAGAATATTAATGGCATCTACAAACGCCTTTTGACACGTTTAAATTAGTTTGAGTATGAAACGAAATGAGAGAAATTTAAAATGTACAAAATCATTTTAATGGTTTTGCAGTGTTTTCTACAGCTTGAAAATTATATAAAAGAATATTAATGGCATCTACAAACGCCTTTTGACACGTTTAAATTAGTTTGAGTATGAAACGAAATGAGAGAAAATGAACCTGTACAAAATAATTCTAATGGTCTTGCAGTGTTTTCTACAGCTTGAAAATTATATAAAAGAATATTAATGGCATCTACAAACGCCTTTTGACACGTTTAAATTAGTTTGAGTATGAAACGAAATGAGAGAAAATTAAAATGTACAAAATAATACTAATGGTTTTGCAGTGTTTTCTACAGCTTGAAAATTATATAAAAGAATATTAATGGCATCTACAAACGCCTTTTGACACGTTTAAATTAGTTTGATTGAGTATGTAACGAAATGAGCGAAAATCTAAATGTACAAAATCATTCTAATGGTTTTGCAGTGTTTTCTACAGCTTGAAAATTATATAAAAGAATATTAATGGCATCAACAAACGCCTTTTGACACGTTTAAATTAGTTTGAGTATGAAACGAAATGAGAGAAAATGAACATGTACAAAATAATTCTAATGGGCTTGCAGTGTTTTCTACAGCTTGAAAATTATATAAAAGAATATTAATGGCATCTACAAACGCCTTTTGACACGTTTAAATTAGTTTGAGTATGAAACAAAATGAGAGAAAATTAACATGTACAAAATAATTCTAATGGTCTTGCAGTGTTTTCTACAGCTTGAAAATTATATAAAAGAATATTAATGGCATCTACAAACGCCTTTTGACACGTTTAAATTAGTTTGAGTATGAAACGAAATGAGAGAAAATTAACATGTACAAAATAATTCTAATGGTCTTGCAGTGTTTTCTACAGCTTGAAAATTATATAAAAGAATATTGATGGCATCTACAAACGCCTTTTGACACGTTTAAATTAGTTTGAGTATGAAACGAAATGAGAGAAAGTGAACATGTACAAAATAATTCTAATGGTCTTGCAGTGTTTTCTACAGCTTGAAAATTATATAAAAGAATATTAATGGCATCTACAAACGCCTTTTGACACGTTTAAATTAGTTTGAGTATGAAACGAAATGAGAGAAAATGAACATGTACAAAATAATTCTAATGGTCTTGCAGTGTTTTCTACAGCTTGAAAATTATATAAAAGAGTATTAATAGCATCTACAAACGCCTTTGACACGTTTAAATTAGTTTGAGTATGAAACGAAATGAGAGAAAATTAAAATGTACAAAATAATTCTAATGGTTTTGCAGTGTTTTCTACAGCTTGAAAATTATATAAAAGAGTATTAATGGCATCTACAAACGCCTTTTGACACGTTTAAATTAGTTTGAGTATGAAACGAAATGAGAGAAAATTAACATGTACAAAATAATTCTAATGGTCTTGCAGAGTTTTGTACAGCTTGAAAATTATATAAAACAGTATTAATAGCATCTATAAACGCCTTTTGACACGTTTAAATTAGTTTGAGTATAAAACGAAATGAGAGAAAATTAAAATGTGCAAAATAATTCTAATGGTTTTGCAGTGTTTTCTAAAGCTTGAAAATTATATAAAAGAGTATTAATGGCATCTACAAACGCCTTTTGACACGTTTAAATTAGTTTGAGTATGAAACGAAATGAGAGAAAATAAACATGTACAAAATAATTCTAATGGTTTTGCGGTGTTTTCTACAGCTTGAAAATTATATAAAAGAATATTAATGGCATCTACAAACGCCTTTTGACACGTTTAAATTAGTTTGAGTATGAAACGAAATGAGAGAAAATTAACATGTACAAAATCATTCTAATGGTATTGGAGGGTTTTCTACAGCTTGAAAATTATATAAAAGAATATTAATGGCATCTACAAACGCCTTTTGACACGTTTAAATTAGTTTGAGTATGAAACGAAATGAGAGAAAATTAAAATGTACAAAATCATTTTAATGGTTTTGCAGAGTTTTCTACAGCTTGAAAATTATATAAAAGAATATTAATGGCATCTACAAACGCCTTTTGACACGTTTAAATTAGTTTGAGTATGAAACGAAATGAAAGAAAATTAAAATGTACAAAATAATACTAATGGTTTTGCAGTGTTTTCTACAGCTTGAAAATTATATAAAAGAATATTAATGGCATCTACAAACGCCTTTTGACACGTTTAAATTAGTTTGAGTATTAAACGAAATGAGAGAAAATGAACATGTACAAAATAATTCTAATGGTCTTGCAGTGTTTTCTACAGCTTGAAAATTATATAAAAGAATATTAATGGCATCTACAAACGCCTTTTGACACGTTTAAATTAGTTTGAGTATGAAACGAAATGAAAGAAAATTAAAATGTACAAAATAATACTAATGGTTTTGCAGTGTTTTCTACAGCTTGAAAATTATATAAAAGAATATTAATGGCATCTACAAACGCCTTTTGACACGTTTAAATTAGTTTGAGTATGTAACTAAATGAGCGAAAATCTAAATGTACAAAATCATTCTAATGGTTTTGCAGTGTTTTCTACAGCTTGAAAATTATATAAAAGATTATTAATGGCATCTACAAACGCCTTTTGACACGTTTAAATTAGTTTGAGTATGAAACGAAATGAGAGAAAATGAACATGTGCAAAATAATTCTAATGGTTTTGCAGTGTTTTCTAAAGCTTGAAAATTATATAAAAGAGTATTAATGGCATCTACAAACGCCTTTTGACACGTTTAAATTAGTTTGAGTATGAAACGAAATGAGAGAAAATTAACATGTACAAAATAATTCTAATGGTTTTGCGGTGTTTTCTACAGCTTGAAAAGTATATAAAAGAATATTAATGGCATCTACAAACGCCTTTTGACACGTTTAAATTAGTTTGAGTATGAAACGAAATGAGAGAAAATTAACATGTACAAAATCATTCTAATGGTTTTGGAGGGTTTTCTACAGCTTGAAAATTATATAAAAGAATATTAATGGCATCTACAAACGCCTTTTGACACGTTTAAATTAGTTTGAGTATGAAACGAAATGAGAGAAATTTAAAATGTACAAAATCATTTTAATGGTTTTGCAGTGTTTTCTACAGCTTGAAAATTATATAAAAGAATATTAATGGCATCTACAAACGCCTTTTGACACGTTTAAATTAGTTTGAGTATGAAACGAAATGAGAGAAAATGAACCTGTACAAAATAATTCTAATGGTCTTGCAGTGTTTTCTACAGCTTGAAAATTATATAAAAGAATATTAATGGCATCTACAAACGCCTTTTGACACGTTTAAATTAGTTTGAGTATGAAACGAAATGAGAGAAAATTAAAATGTACAAAATAATACTAATGGTTTTGCAGTGTTTTCTACAGCTTGAAAATTATATAAAAGAATATTAATGGCATCTACAAACGCCTTTTGACACGTTTAAATTAGTTTGATTGAGTATGTAACGAAATGAGCGAAAATCTAAATGTACAAAATCATTCTAATGGTTTTGCAGTGTTTTCTACAGCTTGAAAATTATATAAAAGAATATTAATGGCATCAACAAACGCCTTTTGACACGTTTAAATTAGTTTGAGTATGAAACGAAATGAGAGAAAATGAACATGTACAAAATAATTCTAATGGGCTTGCAGTGTTTTCTACAGCTTGAAAATTATATAAAAGAATATTAATGGCATCTACAAACGCCTTTTGACACGTTTAAATTAGTTTGAGTATGAAACAAAATGAGAGAAAATTAACATGTACAAAATAATTCTAATGGTCTTGCAGTGTTTTCTACAGCTTGAAAATTATATAAAAGAATATTAATGGCATCTACAAACGCCTTTTGACACGTTTAAATTAGTTTGAGTATGAAACGAAATGAGAGAAAATTAACATGTACAAAATAATTCTAATGGTCTTGCAGTGTTTTCTACAGCTTGAAAATTATATAAAAGAATATTGATGGCATCTACAAACGCCTTTTGACACGTTTAAATTAGTTTGAGTATGAAACGAAATGAGAGAAAGTGAACATGTACAAAATAATTCTAATGGTCTTGCAGTGTTTTCTACAGCTTGAAAATTATATAAAAGAATATTAATGGCATCTACAAACGCCTTTTGACACGTTTAAATTAGTTTGAGTATGAAACGAAATGAGAGAAAATGAACATGTACAAAATAATTCTAATGGTCTTGCAGTGTTTTCTACAGCTTGAAAATTATATAAAAGAGTATTAATAGCATCTACAAACGCCTTTGACACGTTTAA
Source organism: Agriotes lineatus (assembly GCA_940337035.1). NCBI lineage: Eukaryota > Metazoa > Arthropoda > Insecta > Coleoptera > Elateridae > Agriotes > Agriotes lineatus. Next base: position 82,669,619 of record OW679197.1, on the reverse strand, counting down.
ATTAGTTTGAGTATGAAACGAAATGAGAGAAAATTAAAATGTACAAAATAATTCTAATGGTTTTGCAGTGTTTTCTACAGCTTGAAAATTATATAAAAGAGTATTAATGGCATCTACAAACGCCTTTTGACACGTTTAAATTAGTTTGAGTATGAAACGAAATGAGAGAAAATTAACATGTACAAAATAATTCTAATGGTCTTGCAGAGTTTTGTACAGCTTGAAAATTATATAAAACAGTATTAATAGCATCTATAAACGCCTTTTGACACGTTTAAATTAGTTTGAGTATAAAACGAAATGAGAGAAAATTAAAATGTGCAAAATAATTCTAATGGTTTTGCAGTGTTTTCTAAAGCTTGAAAATTATATAAAAGAGTATTAATGGCATCTACAAACGCCTTTTGACACGTTTAAATTAGTTTGAGTATGAAACGAAATGAGAGAAAATAAACATGTACAAAATAATTCTAATGGTTTTGCGGTGTTTTCTACAGCTTGAAAATTATATAAAAGAATATTAATGGCATCTACAAACGCCTTTTGACACGTTTAAATTAGTTTGAGTATGAAACGAAATGAGAGAAAATTAACATGTACAAAATCATTCTAATGGTTTCGGAGGGTTTTCTACAGCTTGAAAATTATATAAAAGAATATTAATGGCATCTACAAACGCCTTTTGACACGTTTAAATTAGTTTGAGTATGAAACGAAATGAGAGAAAATTAAAATGTACAAAATCATTTTAATGGTTTTGCAGAGTTTTCTACAGCTTGAAAATTATATAAAAGAATATTAATGGCATCTACAAACGCCTTTTGACACGTTTAAATTAGTTTGAGTATTAAACGAAATGAGAGAAAATGAACATGTACAAAATAATTCTAATGGTCTTGCAGTGTTTTCTACAGCTTGAAAATTATATAAAAGAATATTAATGGCATCTACAAACGCCTTTTGACACGTTTAAATTAGTTTGAGTATGAAACGAAATGAAAGAAAATTAAAATGTACAAAATAATACTAATGGTTTTGCAGTGTTTTCTACAGCTTGAAAATTATATAAAAGAATATTAATGGCATCTACAAACGCCTTTTGACACGTTTAAATTAGTTTGAGTATGTAACTAAATGAGCGAAAATCTAAATGTACAAAATCATTCTAATGGTTTTGCAGTGTTTTCTACAGCTTGAAAATTATATAAAAGAATATTAATGGCATCTACAAACGCCTTTTGACACGTTTAAATTAGTTTGAGTATGAAACGAAATGAGAGAAAATGAACATGTACAAAATAATTCTAATGGTCTTGCAGTGTTTTCTACAGCTTGAAAATTATATAAAAGAATATTAATGGCATCTACAAACGCCTTTTGACACGTTTAAATTAGTTTGAGTATGAAACAAAATGAGAGAAAATTAACATGTACAAAATAATTCTAATGGTCTTGCAGTGTTTTCTACAGCTTGAAAATTATATAAAAGAATATTAATGGCATCTACAAACGCCTTTTGACACGTTTAAATTAGTTTGAGTATGAAACGAAATGAGAGAAAATTAACATGTACAAAATAATTCTAATGGTCTTGCAGTGTTTTCTACAGCTTGAAAATTATATAAAAGAATATTAATGGCATCTACAAACGCCTTTTGACACGTTTAAATTAGTTTGAGTATGAAACGAAATGAGAGAAAGTGAACATGTACAAAATAATTCTAATGGTCTTGCAGTGTTTTCTACAGCTTGAAAATTATATAAAAGAATATTAATGGCATCTACAAACGCCTTTTGACACGTTTAAATTAGTTTGAGTATGAAACGAAATGAGAGAAAATGAACATGTACAAAATAATTCTAATGGTCTTGCAGTGTTTTCTACAACTTGAAAATTATATAAAAGAGTATTAATAGCATCTACAAACGCCTTTGACACGTTTAAATTAGTTTGAGTATGAAACGAAATGAGAGAAAATTAAAATGTACAAAATAATTCTAATGGTTTTGCAGTGTTTTCTACAGCTTGAAAATTATATAAAAGAGTATTAATGGCATCTACAAACGCCTTTTGACACGTTTAAATTAGTTTGAGTATGAAACGAAATGAGAGAAAATTAACATGTACAAAATAATTCTAATGGTCTTGCAGAGTTTTGTACAGCTTGAAAATTATATAAAACAGTATTAATAGCATCTATAAACGCCTTTTGACACGTTTAAATTAGTTTGAGTATGAAACGAAATGAGAGAAAATTAACATGTACAAAATCATTCTAATGGTTTTGGAGGGTTTTCTACAGCTTGAAAATTATATAAAAGAATATTAATGGCATCTACAAACGCCTTTTGACACGTTTAAATTAGTTTGAGTATGAAACGAAATGAGAGAAAATTAACATGTACAAAATCATTCTAATGGTTTTGGAGGGTTTTCTACAGCTTGAAAATTATATAAAAGAATATTAATGGCATCTACAAACGCCTTTTGACACGTTTAAATTAGTTTGAGTATGAAACGAAATGAGAGAAAATTAACATGTACAAAATCATTCTAATGGTTTTGGAGGGTTTTCTACAGCTTGAAAATTATATAAAAGAATATTAATGGCATCTACAAACGCCTTTTGACACGTTTAAATTAGTTTGAGTATGAAACGAAATGAGAGAAAATTAAAATGTACAAAATCATTCTAATGGTTTTGCAGTGTTTTCTACAGCTTGAAAATTATATAAAAGAATATTAATGGCATCTACAAACGCCTTTTGACACGTTTAAATTAGTTTGAGTATGAAACGAAATGAGAGAAAATGAACATGTACAAAATAATTCTAATGGTCTTGCAGTGTTTTCTACAGCTTGAAAATTATATAAAAGAATATTAATGGCATCTACAAACGCCTTTTGACACGTTTAAATTAGTTTGAGTATGAAACGAAATGAGAGAAAATTAAAACGTACAAAATAATACTAATGGTTTTGCAGTGTTTTCTACAGCTTGAAAATTATATAAAAGAATATTAATGGCATCTACAAACGCCTTTTGACACGTTTAAATTAGTTTGAGTATGTAACGAAATGAGCGAAAATCTAAATGTACAAAATAATTCTAATGGTTTTGCAGTGTCTTCTACAGCTTGAAAATTATATAAAAGAATATTAATGGCATCTACAAACGCCTTTTGACACGTTTAAATTAGTTTGAGTATGAAACGAAATGAGAGAAAATGAACATGTACAAAATAATTCTAATTGTCTTGCAGAGTTTTGTACAGCTTAAAAATTAAATAAAACAGTATTAATAGCATCTACAAAAGCCTTTTGACACGTTTAAATTAGTTTGAGTATGAAACGAAATGAGAGAAAATTAAAATGTACAAAATCATTCTAATGGTTTTGCAGTGTCTTCTACAGCTTGAAAATTATATAAAGGAATATTAATGGCATCTACAAACGCCTTTTGACACGTTTAAATTAGTTTGAGTATGAAACGAAATGAGAGAAAATTAACATGTACAAAATAATTCTAACGGTCTTGCAGTGTTTTGTACAGTTTGAAAATTATATAACACAGTATTAATAGCATCTATAAACGCCTTTTGACACGTTTAAAATAGTTTGAGCATGAAACGAAATGAGAGAAAATTAAAATGTACAAAATCATTCTAATGGTTTTGCAGTGTTTTCTACAGCTTGAAAATTATATAAAAGAATATTAATGGCATCTACAAACGCCTTTTGACACGTTTAAATTAGTTTGAGTATGAAACGAAGTGAGAGAAAATTAACATGTACAAAATAATTCTAATGGTCTTGCAGTGTTTTGTACAGCTTGAAAATTATATAAAAGAATATTAATGGCATCTACAAACGCCTTTTGACACGTTTAAATTAGTTTGAGTATGAAACGAAATGAGAGAAAATTAAAATGTACAAAATAATTCTAATGGTTTTGCAGTGTTTTCTACAGCTTGAAAATTATATAAAAGAATATTAACGGCATCTACAAACGCCTTTTGACACGTTTAAATTAGTTTGAGTATGAAACGAAATGAGAGAAAATTAACATGTACAAAATGATTCTAATGGTTTTGGAGGGTTTTCTACAGCTTGAAAATTATATAAAAGAATATTAATGGCATCTACAAACGCCTTTTGACACGTTTAAATTAGTTTGAGTATGAAACGAAATGAGAGAAAATTAAAATGTACAAAATCATTCTAATGGTTTTGCAGTGTTTTCTACAGCTTGAAAATTATATAAAAGAATATTAATGGCATCTACAAACGCCTTTTGACACGTTTAAATTAGTTTGAGTATGAAACGAAATGAGAGAAAATTAAAATGTACAAAATAATTCTAATGGTTTTGCAGTGTTTTCTACAGCTTGAAAATTATATAAAAGGGTATTAATGGCATCTACAAACGCCTTTTGACACGTTTAAATTAGTTTGAGTATGAAACGAAATGAGAGAAAATTAAAATGTACAAAATCATTCTAATGGTTTTGCAGTGTTTTCTACAGCTTGAAAATTATATAAAAGAATATTAATGGCATCTACAAACGCCTTTTGACACGTTTAAATTAGTTTGAGTATGAAACGAAATGAGAGAAAATTAAAATGTACAAAATCATTCTAATGGTATTGCAGTGTTTTCTACAGCTAGAAAATTATATAAAAGAATATTAATGGCATCTACAAACGCCTTTTGACACGTTTAAATTAGTTTGAGTATGAAACGAAATGAGAGAAAATTAACATGTACAAAATAATTCTAATGGTCTTGCAGTGTTTTGTACAGCTTGAAAATTATATAAAACAGTATTAATAGCATCTATAAACGCCTTTTGACACGTTTAAATTAGTTTGAGTATGAAACGAAAAGAGAGAAAATTAAACTGTACGAAATCATTCTAATGGTTTTCCAGTGTTTTCTACAGCTTGAAAATTATATAAAAGAATATTAATGGCATCTACAAACGCCTTTTGACACGTTTAAATTAGTTTGAGTATGAAACGAAATGAAAGAAACTTAAAATGTACAAAATAATTCTAATGGTCTTGCAGTGTTTTCTACATCTTGAAAATTATATAAAAAAGTATTAATAGCATCTGCAAACGTCTTTGACACGTTTAAATTAGTTTGAGTATGAAACGAAATGAGAGAAAATTAAAATGTACAAAATCATTCTAATGGTTTTGCAGTGTTTTCTACAGCTTGAAAATTATATAAAAGAGTAATAATAGCATCTACGAACGCCTTTTGACACGTTTAAATTAGTTTGAGTATGAAACGAATTGAGAGAAAATTAAAATGTACAAAATAATTCTAATGGTTTTGCAGTGTTTTCTACAGCTTGAAAATTATATAAAAGAATATTAATGGCATCTACAAACGCCTTTTGACACGTTTAAATTAGTTTGAGTATGAAACGAAATGAGAGAAAATTAACATGTACAAAATCATTCTAATGATTTTGCAGTGTTTTCTACAGCTTGAAAATTATATAAAAGAATATTAATGGCATCTACAAACGCCTTTTGACACGTTTAAATTAGTTTGAGTATGAAACGAAATGAGAGAAAATTAAAATGTGCAAAATCATTCTAATGGTTTTGCAGTGTTTTCTACAGCTTGAAAATTATATAAAAGAATATTAATGGCATCTACAAACACCTTTTGACACGTTTAAATTAGTTTGAGTATGAAACGAAATGAAAGAAAATTAAAATGTACAAAATAATTCTAATGGTTTTGCAGTGTTTTCTACAGCTTGAAAATTATATAAAAGAATATTAATGGCATCTACAAACGCCTTTTGACACGTTTAAATTAGTTTGAGTATGAAACGAAATGAGAGAAAATTAACATGTACAAAATAATTCTAATGGTCTTGCAATGTTTTCTACAGCTTGAAAATTATATAAAAGAATATTAATGGCATCTACAAAAACCTTTTGACACGTTTAAATTTGTTTGAGTATGAAACGAAATGAGAGAAAATTAACATGTACAAAATAATTCTAATGGTCTTGCAGTGTATTGTGCAGCTTGAAAATTATATAAACGAGTATTAATAGCATCTACGAACGCCTTTTGACACGTTTGAGTATGAAACGAAATGAGAGAAAATTAACATGTACAAAATAATTCTAATGGTCTTGCAGTGTTTTTTACAGCTTGAAAATTATATAAAACAGTATTAATAGCATCTACAAACGCCTTTTGACCCGTTTAAATTAGTTTGAGTATAAAACGAAATGAGAGAAAATTAAAATGTGCAAAATAATTCTAATGGTTTTGCAGTGTTTTTTAAAGCTTGAAAATTATATAAAAGAGTATTAATGGCATCTACAAACGCCTTTTGACACGTTTAAATTAGTTTGAGTATGAAACGAAATGAGAGAAAATGAACATGTACAAAATAATTCTAATGGTTTTGCGGTGTTTTCTACAGCTTGAAAATTATATAAAAGAATATTAATGGCATCTACAAACGCCTTTTGACACGTTTAAATTAGTTTGAGTATGAAACGAAATGAGAGAAAATTAACATGTACAAAATCATTCTAATGGTTTTGGAGGGTTTCCTACAGCTTGAAAATTATATAAAAGAATATTAATGGCATCTACAAACGCCTTTTGACACGTTTAAATTAGTTTGAGTATGAAACGAAATGAGAGAAAATGAAAATGTACAAAATCATTCTAATGGTTTTGCAGTGTTTTCTACAGCTTGAAAATTATATAAAAGAATATTAATGGCATCTACAAACGCCTTTTGACACGTTTAAATTAGTTTGAGTATGAAACGAAATGAGAGAAAATGAACATGTACAAAATAATTCTAATGGTCTTGCAGTGTTTTCTACAGCTTGAAAATTATATAAAAGAATATTAATGGCATCTACAAACGCCTTTTGACACGTTTAAATTAGTTTGAGTATGAAACGAAATGAGAGAAAATTAAAATGTAGAAAATAATACTAATGGTTTTGCAGTGTTTTCTACAGCTTGAAAATTATATAAAAGAATATTAATGGCATCTACAAACGCCTTTTGACACGTTTAAATTAGTTTGAGTATGTAACGAAATGAGCGAAAATCTAAATGTACAAAATCATTCTAATGGTTTTGCAGTGTTTTCTACAGCTTGAAAATTATATAAAAGAATATTAATGGCATCTACAAACGCCTTTTGACACGTTTAAATTAGTTTGAGTATGAAACGAAATGAGAGAAAATGAACATGTACAAAATAATTCTAATGGTCTTGCAGTATTTTCTACAGCTTGAAAATTATATAAAAGAATATTAATGGCATCTACAAACGCCTTTTGACACGTTTAAATTAGTTTGAGTATGAAACAAAATGAGAGAAAATTAACATGTACAAAATAATTCTAATGGTCTTGCAGTGTTTTCTACAGCTTGAAAATTATATAAAAGAATATTAATGGCATCTACAAACGCCTTTTGACACGTTTAAATTAGTTTGAGTATGAAACGAAATGAGAGAAAATGAACATGTACAAAATAATTCTAATGGTCTTGCAGTGTTTTCTACAGCTTGAAAATTAGATAAAAGAATATTAATGGCATCTACAAACGCCTTTTGACACGTTTAAATTAGTTTGAGTATGAAACGAAATGAGAGAAAGTGAACATGTACAAAATAATTCTAATGGTCTTGCAGTGTTTTCTACAGCTTGAAAATTATATAAAAGAATATTAATGGCATCTACAAACGCCTTTTGACACGTTTAAATTAGTTTGAGTATGAAACGAAATGAGAGAAAATGAACATGTACAAAATAATTCTAATGATCTTGCAGTGTTTTCTACAGCTTGAAAATTATATAAAAGAGTATTAATAGCATCTACAAACGCCTTTGACACGTTTAAATTAGTTTGAGTATGAAACGAAATGAGAGAAAATTAAAATGTACAAAATAATTCTAATGGTTTTGCAGTGTTTTCTACAGCTTGAAAATTATATAAAAGGGTATTAATGGCATCTACAAACGCCTTTTGGCACGTTTAAATTAGTTTGAGTATGAAACGAAATGAGAGAAAATTAACATGTACAAAATAATTCTAATGGTCTTGCAGAGTTTTGTACAGCTTGAAAATTATATAAAACAGTATTAATAGCATCTATAAACGCCTTTTGACACGTTTAAATTAGTTTGAGTATGAAACGAAATGAGAGAAAATTAACATGTAAAAAATCATTCTAATGGTTTTGGAGGGTTTTCTACAGCTTGAAAATTATATAAAAGAATATTAATGGCATCTACAAACGCCTTTTGACACGTTTAAATTAGTTTGAGTATGAAACGAAATGAGAGAAAATGAACATGTACAAAATAATTCTAATGGTTTTGCGGTGTTTTCTACAGCTTGAAAATTATATAAAAGAATATTAATGGCATCTACAAACGCCTTTTGACACGTTTAAATTAGTTTGAGTATGAAACGAAATGAGAGAAAATTAACATGTACAAAATCATTCTAATGGTTTTGGAGGGTTTTCTACAGCTTGAAAATTATATAAAAGAATATTAATGGCATCTACAAACGCCTTTTGACACGTTTAAATTAGTTTGAGTATGAAACGAAATGAGAGAAAATTAAAATGTACAAAATCATTCTAATGGTTTTGCAGTGTTTTCTACAGCTTGAAAATTATATAAAAGAATATTAATGGCATCTACAAACGCCTTTTGACACGTTTAAATTAGTTTGAGTATGAAACGAAATGAGAGAAAATGAACATGTACAAAATAATTCTAATGGTCTTGCAGTGTTTTCTACAGCTTGAAAATTATATAAAAGAATATTAATGGCATCTACAAACGCCTTTTGACACGTTTAAATTAGTTTGAGTATGAAACGAAATGAGAGAAAATTAAAATGTACAAAATAATACTAATGGTTTTGCAGTGTTTTCTACAGCTCGAAAATTATATAAAAGAATATTAATGGCATCTACAAACGCCTTTTGACACGTTTAAATTAGTTTGAGTATGTAACGAAATGAGCTAAAATCTAAATGTACAAAATCATTCTAATGGTTTTGCAGTGTTTTCTACAGCTTGAAAATTATATAAAAGAATATTAATGGCATCTACAAACGCCTTTTGACACGTTTAAATTAGTTTGAGTATGAAACGAAATGAGAGAAAATGAACATGTACAAAATAATTCTAATGTGTATGAATTAGTCGGCCTATTTCCACAGTTTATATTATTAAATCGCGACGTTTCGGAAGCTAATTCTGCTTCCGTCATCAGGCGTAGTCTTGAGAAGGACTGGTTTTTGCACTTGGAGTTACTTTTTAACTGCACAAGTATTGACACACTAAGTTTACAATTAAATGTCAAAACTTGACATTTGATTTTTAAATGACATCGAACCTGGAACCTTTCGATTTGTAAGTCGGATGCTTTACCACTGAGACACCGGGGGATCTGATATACGCTTCCCTTTTTGTGAGTAGTCTATTGCGCATGGTGCGTAGTATCGTTATTGCGCAGGTGTATTGCGTCTCAGTTCTTCGCGCATTATTGGCATCCAGATGGGTTTCATTTCTATACTGGCTTGGCTTATCGGTTCTTCTGCCAATGCTATGTAAGTGGCTTCTTTGAGCTTTCGTCGAGTTTTGTTCTCTTCCTTCGCCACTATTTGAATGTTGTCCCATTGGATTCTGTGGTCTTCATTCCAGACATGTTCGGCGATTTTGGATTTGTCTGTTTCGCCCTTTCGGATGTTGTTTTTGTGTTCCGAAGTTCTGACTCTTAGAGGTCGACTACTTTCGCCAATGTATGCTCTGCCGCATTCGCATGGTAGGTTGTATACACAATTTTTGGAACTTTGGTCTTCATTGTGTGGTTTGGTTTTGGTTAGTATGCCCCTGAGTGTTTTTGTGGATTTGAAGGTAGTGCGTATTTTGTATTTGTTGCCTGCTCTTCGTATTCTGTCCGAGGTACCTGGTATGTATGGTATTACCGCCGTATATTTAGGTTCTTCTTTGTTTTCGTTGGTTACCCTTTTCTTTCTGTTTAGGTTAGTTGTTATATCCGGGTAGCCATTTTCTTTAAGTGTCTGCGCGATAGTTTTTCTTTCTTTTCTCAGGTCCTCTTGGTCTGAGCATATCAACTCAGCTCTATCGTACAGGCATCTCACCACACCTAATTTCACACTTTTGTGATGATTGGAGCCGAAGTGTAGGTACCTACCCGTGTGTGTAGGTTTCCTGTACACACTCGTACCGAATGTGTTCTCATTCCTGTGTACTAGTACATCTAGGAATGGAAGTTTGTTATCTGACTCCATTTCCATTGTGAATTTGATAGAGGGTGCGCGGCTGTTAAGATGTTCTAGGAATCCATCCAATTTGTGCCTGCCGTGTTGCCAGATTACGAAGGTATCATCCACATATCGAAGCCATATAATAATAATAATAATAATAATAATAATAATAATAATTTTATTCGTTTCCACAATTGGTTTGTCTGTGAATTCGGATATCGCTTGTTCTTCAAAATCTTCCATGTATATATTGCTCACTATAGGGGATAGTGGGGAACCCATAGCCATTCCAAACTCCTGTAAGTAGAATTTATCTTCTACTTGGAAGTATGTTGTTTTGATACACATCGTCAGTAGTTCCATGATCGTGTTTACCGAGAGTTGCGTGCGTTCGTCTAACGTTTCATCATTTTCCAGTCTGCGTCTTATGATAGTTAGTGCCGCGTCTGTGGGCACATTTGTGAATAAGCTCACAATGTCGAAGCTTACCAGGATTTCTTCGTGGTTAGGTTGGATGTTTTTGATTGTTTCCACGAAGTGCTTTGTATTCTTGACCATGGATTGTGTTTTTCCCGTTAAGGGAGTCAATATTTTAAGCAGGAAGTGGGCTAGCGGGTGACAAGGAGAATTCCTTGAGCTCACAATTAGTCTCAGAGGGATACCTTCCTTGTGTATTTTTGGTAGACCGTATAGATGTGGTGGTTTGCTGTAGTGAGGAGTAAGACTAGTTCTCTGGTAATCGGAGAATTCCTCTTTGTGTTTGAATAGCGCTTTGTATATCTGCCGTTCGATTGATGGCGTGGGGTCTTTGTTGATTATTTTGTATTCGCCCCCATCGATTAGTTCTTGGAGCTTACTAATGTAAGTTTCCATATCCATTACTATAGTTGCATTTCCTTTGTCTGCCGGAAGAATCTTGATGGATGTTCCCTTTTCAGGGAAGCGATTGCTCTCCTTTCGGAGTTTGAAATGTTAGGTCTTGATCTTCTAGAAGAATCTAGGATTAACCTGACCTTACTTCTATATTCTTCGGCTTCTTCAGGATCTAATTTTATAGCTGTTTCTTCGACTGCAGTTATTATATCGACTTTCGGGATATACTTTGGTGTTACGGCAAAGTTTAGGCCTTTATCCAGAATCTTTATTTCATTTTCGTCCAACTGTCTTTTAGAGATGTTAATGACAGTGTTTTTTCTGTAGTTAGTAGTGTTTGGTTCTTTCTTTTTAATTAGCTTTTCCAATTTCTTCCTGGGAATTTCTTTATGATGTTCCTTGGTCTTGGAATAACTGTTTCTGGTAGCAGCATTTATTCTATCAAAGTCTTGTTCGCTCACTCTATTACGAATGGTTTCTCTAATCTTGTTAGATTCTTGTTTTAGCTGGTGCTTTCTGAAACTGTGATGTTTAATTCGTTCTTTGACTAACGCTTAGCTAGCTCTCTTTGCGATCTGAGATGTTCTTCGGCTGTGTCTCAGTGGTAAAGCATCCGACTTACAAATCGAAAGGTTTCAGGTTCGATGTCATTTAAAAATCAAATGTCAAGTTTTGACATTTAATTGTAAACATAGTGTGTCAATACTTGTGCAGTTAAAAACGAACTCCAAGTGCAAAAACCAGTCCTTCTCAAGACTACGCCTGATGACGGAAGCAGAATTAGCTTCCGAAACGTCGCGATTCAATAATATAAACTGTGGAAATAGACCGACTAATTCATACACAATGAGACCACAGTTACAAAATACTTTCAGATCAAATTTAGGCGTTTTAGGTAAAATAGTTTCAGATAAAAGTTGTAGCCGATCGCATTTTACAAATGTTATATTCTTACAGCTTTTTATATAGAGCTCATAATAACGAAGCTAACTGTAAAGTTAAAAAACAATTTTAGAAAAATTCTGGGTGTAAGCCAACTTTGTGTCGTAAATCCAGTCGCAGCTTATCTATTAGACTGAGAGCCAGAGAGTGTGTTATTACCCACCTGGGCGACTAAAACATTGTTCATATCTTCTTAAAAAACTGACAGACGGGCTACTATAGGGACCTTGCGTTCCTCTTCAGCCAAAAACGGGGAATTTCAGGATGGGCGAGAGAAAGGAGAGGTGGAGAATGGAAGAGAGGGCAGGAAAGCTGGAGAAGTACTGCCCTGGCATTCGTCTCAGAGAATACACTCTGTTGGCTCAGGAAAACCACCTAAAAACCTGAATCAGGACAGACGCCACGAGAATCGAACCCACGACCTTTCGAATGCTAAGCAGACGTCCTACCCACTACTCTACAGAGCTCGGTTGCTTCCAAAACACAATTGCAACTCGTCCAAAAAATAACATATTCACACTTTATGTTTACACTTTCTTTTATCGCTATTGTAATTCACCGTTTTTCACAATCATGGCACTTGCACAGCGCTGTACACATCATAATAGCAAGTAGTGCAGATATAAAAATTGCATGTTCTACATGAGCAATACAGTAACTGACTGCACCGATTGCTGTCCTTTTTACAACTCCACTTCTCTGGGCCTGGATGAGGCTTGAGGTTAATTTTAATGTGGACTATCCCCATTAGTACCCCACTTGAAATCTCTTTACTGTTAAATGTGAGGATGCTTTTTGTTGTATAGAAGAAGAACAACAAACATCTGTCCTAATTTCTGATTTTACGTCTGCTGAGACCTTTAAAGCTATTGAAAAGTAGGTTGTAGTACATTGTTGAATATTCCCATTCTACTTTCTTTTCATGAACAGAAAAAGCAGAAATTAAGTTAGCTCCAGTAAAGGCATTAAAAGTGACAATTCCTTAGCTTTTTCCTTTCCAAGTGATTTATAAATGTCGTGTACTGGAATATAGCGAAATTGTTTACCTGCCCCAACAGATATTCGCAGTTGCTCCAGTTGCAAGACTTGAGAAGAATGCAAGCTCAAGTATAATAACAACTGTGCCAACAGTTTGCTTCTCAAGTATATACGAGTAATATCATTCGGATGTCGACCATCTTATAACCCCACGTGTAGAGGTCTGGGTGATGACAAAAGTTGCTGCATAAAATGTTACTTCCATTTGTAGAAATGACTTCATTTTAGTTTCTTTATCTAGTTGCTGTTCGTAGCTGATTGAGGACAGCAATCTAAAAAGCTCTGTTTTATTTTCACTTACAGATAGAAAACTTTTCCATCTCTTTAGAATCGGAATGTCGGCAGTTACTCGGTGTCGTGCTCCTGTTCCACGGGCAGTTCTAGTTTTTTACTTAAGGCAGTCTTCTTGGTATTCATCCAACATTCCCGAAGAAGTAACCTGGCATACTTTTCAGCATGGTCTTTGCAAGTTTTTACTTGCTAAGATGATATGAGCCATTGTGGGCTCATCAATAATAACAGCTGAAGCTTTAGGCTTCTCTCCATCTGGATATTTGCATAGCTTACTACTTAGCATTGGAGAAGGTCTAATTTTGACGATTTTCTCAGTTTCCACAGTCAGAAAGTAATTGTGAAAGGACCTGCTTCTTGTGCTTAAAGAACTCATCCAACTTTGAGCCTCTATGCTGGCATTCAAGTAGATTAGAGTTTAGAAAATAGATTTGCATCACTTTCCAAGTGTTTTAAATGGATTTTGGGCTTCTCTCCATTCGCATTTAGTGGTTCATCGAACAACATTAACTTGTTCTTCTTGGTTATTTCCCCAATTGTGGCCGATAGATCTTGCGAATTTGGCAAAAATATTCTGTGAACTTTTAATGGCCAGTTTACTACAACAAATTTTGCACAGCGTTTTCTAATACAATGTTCTTAGTTATAACATTGCTTAAGTCACAGGTGATATCTTTCACACGGATTCCTGCTTTTTGGAATTTAACCAGTAAATTTTTCACATCTAGAAGAAATTTACTTCAAAACGACGGTACACTTTCATGGTGTTTGTCAGAATATAATTTCTAAAGGATGTGCTCTTCAGAGTCCCTTACGATCTTTGCACCGTAAGTACTGTCACCATGCATTTTAGCAGTGCGTCTGGATTGTAAGTTAATCTTATTGCCCCACCATTCCCCTTTACAATGGAGTTTAACTATATTTATTTTCTTATCCAAGACAAAGGAAGTATTGTAATCGCTAAGGAATCACCTTCCGAAATTTCTTCATATTTTCACATTTCAGGGTTCCTAGATAGCGAAAAACAGCTTTTCTCAATTCCGTCTGTCTGCCTTTTGGCGGCATAACTCAAAAACTCTTTTTGTATGAGGCGATATTTTGCACGTACCTATATTATATGTCTACCTGGCATGAAACCGAGAAAATTTCGGAGAAATCACGATACACAAACACCGGTATGCCGATAAGCTTTCTCAAATACGTCCTTCGGCGCGCATGACGTCACGAGCGAAGCAGGCCCATGATCGTTCAGGTTATTTAGCATGATTTCCGCCTTGATTAGCGTACTGTTCGTCTGTTTTGTTATGTTGTGTAGTGTTTTTGAAGCTTCTATTAATTTATTTATGAACATTGCTAGTTTATGTGAACCTGAATAAAACATCAAACATGCCAGGTTGTGCCATAGCTTGTTGCAAAAACTTTAATGGAAATACTAAAGGCACGGGCATAAAATATTTCCGATTTCCAAAAAATGATGATTTGGCAAAACAATGGATTGTTGCATGTCGCAGAGAAGATAAAATAAACCTTAAAAATGGTAAGTAGGCACATCGATTTATATGCTAGTTTTAAATGTAATTAATTTTTCAAATTTATTTCTTCTGTTACGAAATTATATTTATGTACTTAATTTATTTGTAGCGTGCATCTGTTCTGTCCATTTTGAACCCAATTGTTTCGAAATACCTTTAAAACAAAGGTTGCTCCAATATACTCCTAAAAACAGCCGAAATTTAAAACCCGATGCTATTCCCACTGTAAGTCTTCCTGGGACATCTCGAAAATTAAATCATAGTGAAAGATCATTACGGATAGCTAAAAGAAGGCGCCAGGATGCAGTAAAAGATATTTTAATTGCGTCTAGTTCAAATCATAAAACTATTCCTGAAGAACCCATGTTCGATGTACCGAACAATTCCAATCTGGAGCTGAATATTGAACATCCAATACCAGAGTCGATAGCTGAGTAAGTACACCTTTATTTTCAATCATCTGACATTAATTACTCAACTAATTTATTTTAGAGTTGACCGTAGTGAAATAAATAAACTTATGGAAAGAATAACAATATTAGAGAACCAAATCAATGAATATGAACGTGCATTAGCGACAGTTTTTACACCAGGACAAATAAGAAAATTGATGAATTCAGGCAATAAGAAAATTCGTTGGTCACCAGAGGATATTGCTGCAGCCATTTCTCTACGCAGCGTTAGTCCAAAGGCTTACAGATTTTTAAGGGCTAATAATTACCCCTTACCAGCCATGTCCACTTTAAGGAAGTGGGCTTCAAATTTTGATGTAAGTCCAGGAATTTTAAAAAATGTCATAACATTAATGAAAAAACAGGCTTCTGACTTTACTTCGATTGACCGAATCTGTGTCTTATCATTTGATGAAGTTTATGTGTCAAATAAAATTGATATTGATAAAAAACAGGAACAGACCGTGGGACCTCACAAAGCATGCCAAACAGTTATGGCACGTGGCTTAATTAGAAAATGGAAACAGCCGGTTTACTATCAATTTGATCAGCCAATGAGTAAAGAAATTATTTATCAAATAATTTCAGAATTATTCTGTGCAAACTTTATAGTACTGGCAATTGTCAGTGACATGGGGACTGCAAATACTGGTTTGTGGTCGAAATTAAATGTCGGCCATAATAAAAATTGCTTTTTTAATCATCCAAATGATGATTCCTTAAAGATTTTTGTTTACGCAGATGTTCCACATTTGATAAAGCTTGCACGAAATCACTTAATTGATAATGGATTCATTGTAGACGGTCATATAATTAATGTGGATTATTTTGAAGCATTACTTAATATTTCAAATTCAGAATTGACATTTGCACACAAACTAACTCCACAACATCTTCACTTAAAAGGTTCTATGCGACAACGGGTGCGACCAGCTGTTCAGGTGTTTTCAAATTCTGTAGCAACAGCCATTGCATATTCTGGAGAAAATGGACTTATGCCTAAGAACAGTAATTGGAATAAAGCTGCTGAAATCGTTAGATTATTCAACAACTGGTTTGATTTGCTAAATTCACGGTCAAAATATGTTGGAAATTGTTCAGGGCGAAACGCTTTTGGCACAGATTTACCTAATCAGAGAACGATACTAAACCAAATGTCAGAAGTCATTAATTCAATGAGAGTTGGTAAGCATAAGCAACTCATTCCATTTCAAAAAGGGATTTTGCTTACTAACAGATCTTTAACAGAAATGTTTGATTATTTGCAAGAAAGATATAATTTAGAATACGTTTTAACTTCTCGGCTTAACCAGGACGTGCTCGAAAATTTTTTTGCTTATATTCGAGGAATGGGTGGCTCAAATGATCACCCTTCTCCATTAGATTTTAAATACCGATTAAGGTGGTATATTTTGGGTAAACAATCGGCAGCTATTTTTACAGAAAATAGAAATACTGCGGAAAGCAACGAATCATGCTTACTTAATATTTTAAATGAAACCAGCCCGTCCACAAGCGATGAAAACATAGAAGACATTTGCTTTACACAGAAAATGCTTTCTAATTTGGTGGAAGAACCTTCAGGAGAATTCCAGTGTGAATTTGAACGATTGATTGAGAATTCATTTGTCAAACCTGAGTACTTGCAAGACGAAAGTACTACAGAAGAATTTTCAATGGGAAATTTTGACGTGAAAGATAAAGTCAATCGTGAATCTTTAAAATATATTGCAGGTTTCGTAGCCTACAAATTTAAAAATAAATACACCTTAGGAATCCCAACAATAAAAATGGATGCGAGGAAAGCACCTGACTGGCTGCAAATGATTTCGAGAGGTTCTCTTCTCTATCCTACAGATGAATTGTGGGATATTGCTTTAAAAATGGATTCGGAGTTTCATACCATGCACGGAAGTTCTCTATCCAAAGACAAAAACATTTTCCAAAAATTAGCCCAACAAACTATTTCACAATTAAAAAATAATAATGTACCATTTGAGGTAGTTCTGTGTCTCAGCAGAACTCGAACATATATTAGATTAAGAGACCTAAATCGTAAAATTAGTTTTCAAAACTGTCAAAGAAAACTAAACAAGAAATTATCTAAATATACTAATGTAAAAAAGTAATTAAGTATTGTATGTAGGTTCTTGTACACTTCTGTGCAATAAAATTAAGCACACGTCTTATGACTACTTTTTACAATATTCTAGTTGGTATAATTCGGGTCTATTTTAAATGCCTAGGAGCAGTTTCAATAAATGATAAAACACCATAACTTGAAAATAACACCTTTATTAGAAGACCAAAACTAAGACCTTTCGAAAAAAAAATGCTATTAATAAATGCAACAAAGCCGTGTGTGCTTAATTTTATTGCACAGAAGTGTACGTGTATATTTTATATGATATTTTATGTATTTTCAATAAAAATTAGTTTTAAACACATGTATTTCCTTTAATAAACATTGCAAAATTGCAAATAAGCGCTTCTGCAATATTGCAAATATGCACTTTTACTTCGCGCGTGACGTCACTTAGTGCGATTGCGGTAACGCTAACGTGCGCAAGAGCATACCGGTGTTTGTGTATCGTGGGAGAAATATATACAGGGTAAGCACCATAAAAAATAAAATTTTGTTTATTTTTGCTTTAACTGAAAAATAGATAAAAGTAATAATTTGCAGGTGTTTTATAACGCAGCAGAAACTCGTTTAATTTGAGTACGCCCGTGACTCAGTTAATCTAGCGGTCACAAACGACAGACCCAAGCGGCGGACTCGAAATATTCGCCTGGGAGCGCGGACTTCGAATTCCAGAACTACATTTTTTAAATTTGCAAATTGATCTAATTCGCGCCAGGGACGTTCCCTGTAAACAACTTTACAGATTTTTTAAATTTACTTATCTTCAGATCTTCACGTTTCAGGGTTCCTAGAAGACGAAAAACATGTTCTCTTAATTCCGTTTTTCTGTCTGTTCGTTTGTCTATCTGCCCATCTGTCTGTTTCTCTGTCCACCTGTTTGTCCGTCTGTCTGTTCGTTTGCCTATTGGCGAAATGACTAACTGTTGAAGGAAGACGATATTTTGCATGGGGATTACATGCCTACCTGGCTTAAATTCGAATACACTTTCCGCCAAATATATACAGGGTGAGCACCTTAAAAAGAAAATGTTGCTTATTTTTGCTTTAAATTAAGAATAGATAAAAGTAATAATTTGCTCACAGCTTAGCTTTCTAAAATGGAACCCAACAGACGTGCTGTTACGTAGCGTTCCTGGCCGAGTGGTTTAGACATCTCACTAGGTTCGAATCTTGCCGACTGCAATATTATATTTACGGATTAATATAATTTACATTATTAAGTGCTTCGTTTCATTGTTATTTATTTTAATACAGAAAGTAATCGAGATATTCAATGAAAAGGGACGGAAGAATCGGTCTAGAATGGGTGGTACAGATGGAGGACTGGAAAGGAGCCAAAAAGTAGATGCATCACTCAAGAAAGGCTTAAATTGGTAAAAGAAGACAAATTGTGCGACAGTCTCTTCCCTAGGCCAAAGATTAATTTAAATAAATTTGTGGAAAGAAAAATACAATGAATGGTAGGCAATCAAGTAAACCAAAGCAAAATGCTGGTATATTTTTATGAAATAATTACTTTCATTAGAAGGAAAAAAATTGGGAAATACTACAAATGACTTATTTCGTAATATATTTGCATCATCTTTTCTATAGGTACAGGGTCCGGCAACGATGCGGGGGTGGATGATATTTCTAAAACTATGAGAGTTACATAAATATTGTGCATATAAAAGTTGTAGGTACGAAGGCGTTGCACGTTACTAAAATAATTCTGATTATACAGGGAGGCTCAAAAAAGCCTGGCGAATCAAACTCACTGTTTTTTAATGGAGTTCCCTATATTTGGGTAGCTTAAAAGTTTTGCATTGAAATACTAAAAATGTTGATATAAAGTTGTATGGGTCTAACGTCAATTGTTTTGAAGATTTTGCAGGTTGCAACTACCTTTCGAGTACGAAATGTGGATCTGCGTATTAATGCTATACAGGGTACCCAACATTTGCAAATTTAATAACTTCGAATTTTTTCAAATAGAATGCCCTGTATGATTTTGTATTTTTGAAAACCCTGTTTAATGAGCTTTCTGTTGATATGTTACTTCATACCTGTAAAGTCAACATACCGAGAACCACCATTTAACACTCGAAACGTAGTTTACGAGGTTTTTTTAACGTTTTCCTTCATTCACTTGTTTTCGGTTGCTTACAGGAGCCGCCTGAAGTTCAGCATTTTCTTACATATAATTGTTAATATCTCCAAAGCAGTTGAGTTAGACCCAATTTCAATGCAAAAGTTTTAAGCTACCCAAATATACGGCATTTCGTTAGAGAAAGAGTAAATTAGATTCGCCACACTTTTTTGAGCCACCCTATATAATTAAAACTATTTTCGTAATGTACCACCTTCGTACCTACAACTTTTACACACGTAATATTTATGTAACTCTTATACCGGGTGGCCATAAATATCTGATATCACATTACCTTTGGAATCACCACCGCTTTATTAAAGTGATGAATCCAACTAAACTAAATGTCATTAATGTCATCACAACTAAAATTCCTATCTGTCAAAAATTATTACAGATTGCAATAAGTATTGAAGTTAGAACAGGAGATTTTTATAATCGAGTCGTAGGCTAAACTGCAGAATCTGGGGCACATTCCCCTCCTCTTATTTGCATTTTATTACATTTCATACCAATACTTATTATAATTGAAATATGTATAATGCTAACCAACATTTATAAGTAGCTAATTCCATGACTACCGGGATCTCAGATGTTTATGGCCACCCGGTAGTTTTAAAAATATCTTCCACCCCCGCATCTTTGCCGGACCCTGTATACTACACCTTACATTATAAAAGAATAGTTTTATGCGTAATATGTATGTCTAACTCTAATTTAAAAGGTAGTTAGTTGTTTTAGAAGTGATGAAAAAAATGCAAATTTTGTACAACACGACTAAAATGTAATAAACGGTCGAACAGCTATCACCCTTATTTTCAAAGTATTATTTTGTTCATTGTAGAGGGAATGGGAATATTCAGTAATTTTGTAAAAGATCGCAAAGTTTTTAAAAAATGACTATTACATGTTCAGTCGCATTGTAAGATTTTTTAATAATTTTACAATTTACCTAATCATTTAGAACTTATAATTAGGCTGTCGCATGTTTACTAACAGATGTTTATTTTTTTTAATAAAGCCTTAAAATGCGCACTTCACAATAAATAGTCTTGTGAACATTCGATTTAGATATAGCTGAATGCTTTGCAATTTATGCTAATTCTAATTTCCTTTTTTTGCCATCAAATTTGCTCTCTTGTATACTTTCCTTCTTTCTGAATTTTTTTATTCGCTCTGTTCAAATTATAGAACAGCGTTCGTAGATTGTTTTAAAGAGGTCTAGACTGCTACTTTATGCATACCAATAGCAATTTAGTGAAATCATACATGATTTTTTTGTAGAAAAAGTATAATTTTCATTTTTAGTAAGGTTACAAAGTTCAACTGAACTTCACAATCATTCTATTTATAACTCGCTATATATGAGATAAAAAGCAATCATCAGTTAGTATATAATAGGTAAACAATAATTAATAATCTTCATTGTTCCTGAAACAAGCTCAAGCTCAAGAGTTGTCTTAGTAACAGGAGCAATTGTTTGTTAGCTTTGTAAATTTGTCTAATGCTAATTAGCCATTTTAATGCCGATAACTTGCGAATAAAAATTGTTCTCAAGACAAATATTTAGTTTTAAAAAAAATATATTAAAAATTGCATACTTAATTCGAAAGATAAAGAAAATTTCGTACCATCTAAACGGATATTTAGTTTTTTGGCGCTATTTGTAGTTCCCATTCAAACACACCCATATTTTATAGGTTATAAATGAATTGTAAAATAACAGTTTTACTATAGTTTATATTGTTAGTGCAGTGCATAGTATTTTCAAAGAGCATATAACGTGTTTATGTTCGTTGGTATTTTATGAAAAATATACCGCTGTCAGCAGGTTACTTAGATATTTTGTTTTTTTTAGATAAAAAGGCATTTGATAGGATTATATTAAAATAAATAATCATTCCACATTTTTTCCTAAAAGCTAATATGTATTTCAAAAAAATCCATTTGAAATGTTCTGTAATAATACACACTAAAAAATAAATTATGTATTTCTACATTGTAGTGCCGATTAGTTCGTGGAGTGTTGAAATTTCCCAAATAATATATAGTCAGAACTAATGAAAAAGTGCATGTATATCGCATGCATTACAGGTAGAAAAATATTTTTGTTGTAATTCTGGTTCACTTTATTTTAATTTTAAATTTATATCTTACTTTCTAATATACCTTCTTGCGTTATAAACTTTTATGATAAGTGCTAGGAATATTCCTCACAATAAATTGATCAAAGAGCTACAACTAGCGCGTGCTGTACATTAACTAAATAAAATGACAAAAGTCCCATCCTGCCTCGTATATAAATTAGTACTATTAATTGTGGATCACTATTCTTTTCAAAACCATTTTAGATCTCTTGATTAGGTACTCTATTGCTGTTAGAAACTTTTAAAGCGTTTTTATGTCGTGTTTACAATATTGTATGTTGTGCCATCGATATTTTGGTCAGATCTGGTTAGGAAAGGTAAACAGAAGGAAAGGTTAAGCAGCTGAATTTCCTAAAATATTTCATCCCCGATTTCGCCCAGGTCACGAACAACACACTTCCTTGGGCACGGAAGCGTTGCTAACTCACAGAAAGCTTTCCTTTAAAGTATTTCAGCACGAGTATCAACTGTAAGTTTTTCATCTGTAGACGAACTCATTTTCGGAAAACTGTCAAAAATAGTTAATTTAATGTATATTGGATACTAATCAGTTACAATTATTGTTTGGCCCAAATATAATATTAATTGCAATTGAGCTGCTATAAAAATTCAATTTTGCTTGTTTCTAAAGTTTAACTCACGAAAACTACTATAGAGACTGTTTAGAAATTTCATATCTAGGAGTTAGTTACACAAATTGTTAGATTTGCAAGCAACCTTTAAAGAACTATTTATGCGAGAATTGTACATAGAAATATGTATGAACATAAAAATTTACTTTTATGAAATAAAAATGTCTGTGAGACGTGTACACGTACATGAACTTTCACTTTAGCGTGGGAGGGTGGAAATTACAATTCTGCGTCTTGAACTTCGTATTATTCTGTGGTTGCATTTGCATCCGTAATCTCAAGCTAAATTAGCATCAGTTTGTTGTGGTAGTAAATAGTGTACATGTAAATTGGACCTAAAAGCTTTACAATTGATCCTCTGTTAGGTCATTTACCTGCTATATTTACGGTTAAGTGGTTTTTATACAAAATAAGTTATTTATCCCTATAAATGTTTGCTTTATTTCGGTTTCGAGACTGACTTATTTTTGCTTGTTTCCTGCTTCGTTAACTGCCATTGAAAAAACTTACCGAATCATTAGTAGTTACTATGAAAACATCATGTTGTTAGTTATCGACAAGATCTAGGCATGCGGAGTACCAAGTAGCTTAGATACCAACTGTTATGGTCATATGGTCTAGCACTTAATAGAATTTCGCCGAGACTAACCAGAGCAAATGATCTTTTATATACCACACATCGCAGTAACATGGGACCCACAGTTTTATGTATTGAAAGATGGTATTCTTCAAAAGATGGGGATCCAAATCGCGATCCTTGGATCAGTAGTCAGGATGCTTAACCACTGGGCCAAAAAACAAAACTGTTATGAATCATAACGTGGCGAGAACTGCAATGAAAAATTATGTAAATATGGGAGAGCTTTTTGAATAATTTTATTAAATAAGAAGAATAACTGATCAAATAGCTTTGAAATAATGTAAAAATGTTTTATTTATTCAAAAATAATTATTAAAATTAAATGGAACACCAATGTAGTTTATTTTTATTACTTTCAATGTTCCTTGTTTACTTTGTTGGCACTAAAGCAAATATTTTCTGCTAATAACAGTTTTAAATTTTAATTTTCCAAATGTAAGCATGGTAGTTCGTCTATTATGGCACTACTGTGCAAAATTTTAGTTAACTCAATTTTATTTTGAAACGACTCTTCCACTTTCTGTAATAGGTGGATAGGGCAGGTGGAATATGGGCCGCTAAAAAATAAATGTGGTACGATACGCCTCATATACCATTTCCATTCAATTTGCAATTGGCTGTTTAGGATTGGCCTTATACCTAAATACAACGGTTTGGTGCAGTCATCACTAACACTAAGTTAATTGAAATTCAGAGAAATGTCGGTGGTAATAAAAGGACGACGAATAAGTTGATTAAATGGGCGAATGAGAATGTTGAACAAGTTGAAGACACGAATGCACTGAAAATTAAAGAATCCGTGTCTCTATAGAGAAAGGAACTTTTAAATAAATGCACGACAAAAACACAAGGGATGAAAAGCCTGTTGACATTTCCGGCAACTTGGAACGTCTAACTTATTGCTTGATACAATAATAGAATCTATAAAACTAAGATTTTCCAACAATACAAATATGTAAGACCTTTTCTTTCTTAGACCCGAAAATTTTTGATGAAATAAAAGAAAAAAGTTTACGATGTTCTAGAAAATCTTTCGAAAAAAAAAATATCGTTTAATGAATTAGCAACAACCCGGCGGATGAAGAAAGAAATCTTGAATTTTAT
Source organism: Agriotes lineatus (assembly GCA_940337035.1). Classification (NCBI taxonomy): domain Eukaryota; kingdom Metazoa; phylum Arthropoda; class Insecta; order Coleoptera; family Elateridae; genus Agriotes; species Agriotes lineatus. The sequence continues at coordinate 82,645,374 of OW679197.1, read as the reverse complement.
TAGCAGTTGGGATGCACTTAAAAAACTTGGAAGAATTAAAGATAACCACAACATGCTTGGACTTGAAATCAACAAACTTGGACGACGATGACAACGATTTGTTTTACAAAACTATTATCAAGTACTATTTATACCACGGGGCATTTCCATCTCTGACGTACATATCATTATTTATTAACTTTGCCCGTTTACCAGGCTGCATGTGAACGTTACTTTTCCCTTTTAAAGTTTATAAAAATAGACTGAGAAACAGATCTTGTGATCACAACTACCTGCACAGTAAGCGTCATATTAGCCTCAAAATTAGATGACTAAAGTCTACACATTACCCTTTTTCTGTGACGTCAGAAATAACAAAACATGGCGTTTAAAACGTATGTCTTATATTACATTGAAATTCAAAAGGATCATTTAGATCGCAGGTAGTAGACTTTCGAAAGAATTTGACATATACCTAACCTTTAATGTAAGGGATACTCTAAATAGCACATTATTCAAATCAAGACATTCTTGACCTATGTAATCCGACGTTTCTCCCTTTCGAAGAAGTCCCTAACACTTAAAATGGTAATTTAGGCTTGCTCGCTTGCTTATTATTACGCATATTTTACTGTTATTTTGGTCAAATGTCACATTGACAGTATTATAAAACCAGCAATACTTAAAACGGACCTGACCAAAAACTTCAGATTTTTTGTTTCGTTCAGTTTCTTATTGTTAAATAAAGAGAGAAAATAGTTACGTCACAGCAAAAGGGTATTGTGTAGACCTTATAAGTGCAGCTTACCAAGATTTAATTGTTGTTGTTGCTATGGTTTTAAGAAGTAAAAGGGTCACATAAGTAATATACGCATCCTAGGATAAGTAAGTAACTTTTAGGACCAGCAGACTGTTCAGAAATTAATATGAAGTTAAATTGTTAAAACATACATACAATAACAAGCTAATTTTGTACAGCTAGTTGAAAAAATAGTATACGCACCTCGTCCCATAAAAGCATTCATTTATGATGGCCATTTGGCCATAAATATTGCACTTGCAGGGCTTTGAACATAATGTACTATTATAAAAAAATACATTTTTTTAGATATTTAGTGCTTTTCTAGTTAGTTATTTTTCTGACTTAGCCACTGGTTCATGCTTTATTCTTTTACTTACTAAATATACAGTGCGCACCAAAAGTATGGAACATACCAAATAAAACTGAAATAAGTGTTTTTTTGTAAAAATCACGAAACACGTCAATTTTCTTGTTTAAAAATACACATTGGAATGTCAAAATCATTTTCCGAAATTCATTTGTTTGTAAGTGATCAGTATTTTTTTTAATGTCAACCCCCATTTTTTTTTAGTTTTTGATAGATCATTCAATTGTTTAAATGACAGTATAAAAATGTTGATACCTAACATAACAAAATTTTCGAGAAATAAATTATTTAATGTTTAATAAACGCCTTTGTTGAAAACCACAACAAACAATGAATACACAGAAGATTTTAACGTAAAAGCAATTGCAGGTATCAAAGTAAATGCTCAAAATTCCATCCATTCACTTCTTGACAATAAGCAAGTCTATCCACATATTCTCTTAAGACATTATGGATAACATCATCAGTAATTCTTTGAATTTCCTGTCGAATACGATTTTTCAGATCTTCGATGTCTTGCGGTCTAGTCGAATATACTTTTGATTTTAAATAGCCGCATAAAAAATAATCGAGGGGTGTAGGGTCAGGAGACCTTGCTGGCCACTCTAGTGGTCCTCTTCTACCGATCCACCTTGCAGGAAAGCAATTATTCAAAAAATCGAGAACAGTACGCGCATAATGTGGCGGGGCGCCATCTTGCTGATACCAAAGTGTATTATTTGGCATATCTGGATCATCTTGATTTGGGTAAAGTATCGCAAGTGCTGGAATAACGTCATTTTGGAGAAACTCTAAATACCTTGGTCCAGTCAGATTTCCATCAAAGAAATAAGGACCTATTATTCTGGTGTCCACTATCCAGCCCAGACGTTTACTTTTTGTGGATATTGGGTGTATGCCTCAGACATCCAATGAGGATTTTCCTTACTCCAGTACTTGCAGTTCTGGCGGTTAACTGTTCCATTCAAACAGAAAGTTGCTTTATCCGTGAAAAGAATCTGGTGATGGAAACGTTCATTTCTTTGAAGAAAATTCATTATTATTTCGCAAAATTGCAAGCGTCGGTCAGGATCATCTTCATTGAGCTTGTGAACAAGCCGAATTTTAAAAGGATGATATTTTTCTTTTCTCAGTAACCTGAGTACTGAACTCTGACATCATTTTCTGCTGCGACTCTTCGGAAAGCCCAATTAGGATTTTCTTCGATTTGTACAAGAATGTCGAGTTTCTTGTCTTCATTCATCACTGTAGCACGACCACTTTTTGAAATATCTGTAACATTTCCCGTCTCCCTAAATTATAATTGACAACTTGTGGGCATTTGTTTAGATTACGGCCATTTGTTTCTTGTTACCTTTGATTCTCTTTTTTCGATACTGATACCATTAAACATCATGTTTCAACATTTGTTACGAATGTGTTTATTAAACATTAAATAATTTATTTCTCGAAAATTTTCTTATGTAAGGTATCAACATTTTTATACTGTCATTTAAACAATTGAATGATCTACCAAAAATTAAAACAAAAATGGGGGCTGACATTTAAAAAAATACTGATGACGTCATCACTTACAAACAAATGAATTTCGGAAAATGATTTTGACATTCCAATGTGTATTTTTAAACGTGTTTCGGGATTTTTACAAAAAAACATTTATTTCAGTTTTATTTGGTATGTTCCATACTTTAGTGCGCATTGTAGAAATGTGTGTGGTCCGTACACGACTTCCTTTTACTGCTTGTAAAGAATAGATTTTTGTTATTTTTTCAAAAACTAACATACAATAAACTTTTTGCTAAAAGTTATAGACAGTTACGTATTATAAAATAGTTATAAAAAATGTTATTACGATTATTAGTTTTTGGACAGCAAATTTTAGTACAAATCTAATTTTTGCAATTTAAAAAAATATACCTACTTCTTACAAAAAACCTTTTGCTAAATATTATAAACAAGTACGTAATACATAGGACACTGTTCAAAAAGGGTATTCGCCTTATTAATTTTTGGAATGAGAACATTTTTGTAAAACATTTATTTTGCGATTTTTTTTCAAAAAACTACACTTTTTGTAAATATATTTTTAAACAAAAGTTGTAGATGTTATAAAGAATGCATTTCATTTTTAGTAAAGAATTATAAAAATATCCCGTTTTCCGATTGATCGATTTTTGTCAAAAATCACGGGGATCTCTGTATTTATACTAAACACGTAACTAGAAATTTGCATACTTATTTATTAAACCGTTTCAGTTGTAGTGAGGAAACAGACTGACAGACTAACCGACAGCCATCACTTTGAAAATCGGTTTTTCTGAATCAGAAGACACAAAAAAGAATATTTCAGCAAAAATGATAACTACTATACTTTATTTTACTTCGTAAAACAAAGTAACTATCTTATGATATTTTTAAATGAGTATGTTTTTTGGAATATGTTGATTTGGGTTATCCCATTTACCTCTGACTTCAAACCGCAATGTCTTTTAAATCCGATCCTGATCTTTCAATAAGGTAGCAGACGATCATCTAAAAGCGTGCTCGGTATACAAATCAGGATCTTTTAAGTAACTGAGCAACTTTTGATGGAATTTTGTTTATATTTAGAATTTAGAGCCACACTTGATTTACACATTATCTTTGGCCATATCAAAGAACAAATAGTCCAAAAACGGCATTTTGAGGTCTAAGGCGTGCACGTTTTCTAAAAATATTGAAATGATCTTCTTCATGAATATTATTAATTGTAGTACAATGACCAATAATATTTGTTTTTGAAGTAGATATCATTTATCTTCTGCTGGACCTAAAAATTAATTCAATTCTACGTTAAACAAACAGTTATTATTCCCATTACTTTAATATGTTGTTCTTCAGGGCAAAATAGGCCATCATTGACTTTTCGTTTATATTGGCTTTCATACAACCAACCGATTTCTTAAAAATTCTGACGCAGTTTCATACCTTTCTCATATTCTTCAGTTTCGGTGCCTGCGTGTGTGCTGTCATTGTTACTTTCACGGGCGATTTAGATTTTCTTGTAATAGTTCGTCAAAATTACAAAATAAATTATGCGTTGACGGAACCACCAATAAAACGTAGTGATAAATAGCTATTTATGTTAAAAGTACGAAATTAAGGACCTTTTTGAACGAGCCGCAGTTTATGGCCAAGCAGCGCAGCAAGCGAGGCACATAAATAAGGCAAATCTAAAAGTCCGCTTTCTTGCGAGTTACATACATTATTTTTAATTCTACTGCTTTGGAAGCGTTTTTTTTCTATTTATAAAATTACAGTCTAATCGAGGAAGTCCGGACAAGTCGCAAAGGTCATGATCATACCACAAAATGTGAGTGTCTATTTTGATTTCGATCAATAGAAATGGTTGTTAAGTTTTGTTGCTATGGTTATTAAAAAAAATAAAAGTTACTAGTTTTAAAAAATGGGAGTTTTCGACCGCATTGATAGCTTTTCGATTCAGTCGAACAAAAAATAGTTTTTCGCGTACTGTAGAGAAATGTACTGTATTTCTAAATACAAAATCGTTTAGAAAACTGGTACTTTTCTGCATAGCAATACTTTTCTGCACAGTTTAGTTTTTAAATGCACAATTTTTAATATTTTTATATCAACTTTTTAAGAATTTCCCTGGAGTGCGTAAGCACGAGTGTGGTAATTCTCAGGAGCACATAATCGCATATTACTTACATGTTATATACGACGTTTTATCTTACAATATCAGCTTTTGTACAGTAAAATTCGAATACAGTACAAATTGCTAGCTGTTATAGAACTTTTATAGAATTAGTAGCAGTGTATAACAATAGTATATTATAGGACAAGTGGTTGAAATAAAATTTCAACATTGAGAGTGGAATAACTCGAGACGTTGACATTTTATCAGTCACGAGTTGCATATACTATTTTTTCTAAGAATTTTCACAAATTTTAACAAATTAATGCACCAAAGAACAAATAAACCATAAAATGAAATTTCTCTTGTCAACAATTTAATGTCAAACGGTTTGAAATCCCGGTAGTCCGAACATTTCAATCTCTAGCAGTTGAAATGCTATTTCAACCACCGGAATCATTGTCAAAATGACATGAGTAGAAAATAGTTATTTACCTAACAAGTTCGGGAAGGTAATTTTCCAGAATGAGCACTTTATTTGCAGCACGACCGAAGGAAGTGCTGCATGTAGTGCGAATTCGGGAAAATTCTTCCCGAAAGAGTTAGGTACAATGTTTTTTGTAACCAATAATTGAAAATATTCTAAAAAAAATAAAAAAAATATTACGTATTTAGTGTTTTACTGCTTTACTGAGTTGACAGCACAAATCACTAAACTTTTATAAATACCTTACGCACATGTTAACTTTTGTCGTAGATCAACACACTAAAGTGTAAGGTACCGCCATTAGTGATTTTTTATTTCTATCCTTGTCGCACAATTGCCCTAGTTTTTGTTGGAAAGTAAAAAGCACCGCAGTGCGGGAAAGGTAACCTTCGGCGCATCGGGAATGACCGGGAAATATGAATTTTGAAGTCATGAGTACAAAAAACATCTTACAATCACTTCTCAGTAATAGTTGTATTTAGTCACTGAAAACGATTACATCAAGTTCATCAAAAGACGGTACTGTAAGATAAATTATCATTCCTTATTTTATATTAATAATTTGTTGTTATTAAAAAACATTTGTTTATATAAAATATTTTTGAAACCATCATTATAGGTTCAAGAATATTATGAATGAAAATACACAACATCAAAGTTAGACATGTTTAGACATGCATTCCTGTTATTAAAACCAAGTAGTAACATCGAATTACTTTATTTATATTTCATGCAATCGCAATGTGTATTCAAATACTCCTATAATATTTTAAATTTTGGTTTTACACATCGTACCAGCTGAAATATGACCAACAACAAGTTTTGCACTAAATAGGTCACCAGTTCTAAAAGTACCCCAGCGAAAATGTATCTCTTTTACAATACCGTTTATTAAACGCTCTCTATCTTGCCGTTAAATATCTCTAAATGATAATGTATGAACTTCTTCAAGTATCCTTTCTTTAATTAGAGGATTTTTACCATAAGTTTGAAAGGATCTTTGTCAAGTACATACATTGAGGACTAAAAGTCCCCCACCCCCCTCTTTAACTTTTGAATGCGTCAAAATAATTTATATTTATAATTTTTTAATACAATGACTGAGGGATCATGTAACACTTCGTTTGGAAGATCTGATTAGGTAGAATATATACCCATAAATTTAAAAAAATGATGATTCTCAACATTTTTATAAATAATTAGGTACTGGTCGACGTGAAGAGCAGGAATACTACTAAAGCAGACTCAATTTTGTTTAAAGTATGTATCATTCATAAATCTTACTGTGGTGATATCAAAGTCAGCGAATCGTGATTTACTTACTGGTATTAGAAACGGGATACGGAAACTTCGTATCCCACATTTCGTTCCCCACATTTCGTACCCCTCATTTCGTTCCCGGGATATTTCGTCTCCCCACATCTCGTACCCGGAAACTTCGTTCCCGAGCGAGCTCAATTTGTCTCCTAGATTACCGGGTGTTGAAAATCGAGTGCAGCGATCGGAATGCAGTTAGATAATGAAAGATATTTTAATTAATTTATTCATTATAATAAACTTATAAGAACAAAATAAATTGTATTTATTAAAAATGACGGTTTAATCTAAGTATCTTTCTTATTTCTTGTAATACGGCCATACTTTTCTTAGTAATAATTTGCCGTATTATAAACAATAAGGGTAGTTTATCTGAAAAGAAAATAGTTTTTGCTTAACTGTCAAGGCCGACTTGTTTTTGAAAAACTTAATTTTTTTTTAAATTCTCTACAAACCAAGCAGGAATTTTAATTCCTATAACATTTATATTTAAAACTAAAAATAAAATTTAATTCCCTCTTGTAAACTCAATCTGGGGACAATTGTTCTTATAAGTTTATTATAATAAATTAATTAATTAAAATATCTTTCATTTTGCTAACTGCATTCCGATCGCTGCACTCGTTTTTCAACACTCGGTAATCTAGGAGATAAATTGAGCTCGCTCGGGAACGAAGTTTCCGGGTACGAGATGTGGGGAGACGAAATATCCCGGGAACGAAATGTGGGGTACGAAATGTGGGGAAGGAAATGTGGGGAACGAACTTTCCGCAAACCATTAAATACAACCTGGCAACGATGCGGGGGGAAAGATATTTCTAAAACCATGAGAGTTGCATAAATATCTCTTAGATAAAAGTTGTAGGTACGAAGGTGCTTTACACTACTGAAATAGTTTTGATTGTACAGGGTGGTTCAAAAAAGTTTGGCGAATCAAACTTACTTTTTTTTTAATGGAATGCCTTATATTGGGATAGCCTAAAAGTTTTACAGTGAAATCACTTTTATACAATGTAGTATGCGTCTGTCAATTGTTTTGGAAATATTAACGATTTTATGCACAAAAAATGCTGAACTTCAGGCGGCTGCTGTAAGCAACAGAAAACCATTGAATGAAGGAAAACGTTATTAAAAAATTATATTTTTCGTAAACTACTTCTTGAGTGTAAAATGGTGGATCTGGGCGTTAATGCTATACAGGGTGCTCAACATTTGCAAATTTAATCATTTAGATTTTGTTCAGATGGAACGCTCTGTATATTTTGGTATTTTTGCAAAGCTCGTTTATGAGCTTTTCTTTGATGTGTTACTTAATACCTGAAATTCAACTGTTTTTGTAATATGTATGTTTGAACATAAAAAAACAATTTAAGCGCCTTAAGATGTTTAATTTCATGGGATAACAAATAAACGCCGTTAAAATAATGATGTAAATACTTGAAATCTCCAAACAAAAGATAAAACCAAGTTTAAAAAGAAAACCACTACTCAAAACTAGAAATAACAAAAAAGCAGGAAAAAATTAAATCTGAAAAGCGATTGAATTTAGGGCTTGGAAATAAAATGGCAGAAGAAAGCTCATTAAAGGTACCTTTCAAAAATACAGAAATATACTTGGTGTTTCATTTAAACAAATCGAAATAATGATATTTGCCGATTATCAGTTCTCTGTACAGCTTTAATACTCAGAGCAGGGAAGGAGAACTACTTGAACGTACAGGAGTTTGGTGTATTGACTTTTGTTTTTTAGTTTGATTTTATTTGACCTTGGAATTAAATTATTCTTGCATTTGCCGTTTTTCCGTGTTTTTTATTTCTTGTATTAACACCGATTGGATTTATATTTTCTAAACCTGGTATTATGTTTCCTATTTTGGAGAGCTCAAGTGTTTAAATCATTATTTTAACGACGTTTGTTGGTTATCTCTTGAAATAAAGCACCTTAATTCTCTTAAATTAGTTTTTAAGTTCAAACATGCATATCTCAAAACATACCAAAAGAAAGCTCATTAAAAGGGCTTTTCAAAAATTCAAAAATATACACGGCGTTCCATTTGAAAAAAATCGAAATTATTAAATTTGCAAATACTTATTGAGCATCCTGTATGGAGTTAATAGCCAGATCCCCCATTTTACAATCGAAAGATATTTCCGAAAAACATAATTTTTTGGTAACGTTTTCCTTCATTCTATTGTGTTCTGTTGCTTACAGCAGCCGCATGAAGTTCAGCATTTTTTTTACATAAAATCGTTAGTATATCCAACAATTGACGTTAGAGCCTTACAACTTTATATCAAAATACTTAGTATTTCAATGCAAAACTTTTAAGCTACCCAAATATAGGGCATTGTATCTAAAAAAAAGTAAGTTTGTTTCGCAACACTGTTTTCAGCCACCCTGTATAATCAGAACTATTCTAATAATGTGCATCACCTTCGTAGTTGCAACTTTCATAGTTTTAGAATTATCTCCACCCCCGCATCGTTGCCGGACCCTGTATGCTATAAATTAAGTCGTATGGTGTTGCTTTTTGGCCACTTTTTGCTTGCTCTGTACTGAAATGAAATGAAATAATTACTAATCACAAAAAAATATGCACTTAAATCATTCAATATCCCTCTCTCACTCGTCAAGTAAATCATACTGAATTAAACATATATTTGTGCAAACCCCATATTTAGTAAACGTGGAAGCCAGTTTCGAAGTTCAGTCTGCCTTTTAAAAACAGTAACGTTATATAAAATTTAACCGGTCTTTCATAATAAAAATAGAATTAAATCCTTTGACCCTATTCTATTCCGTCTAAATTTTTCGGGCCATACAGCAGGCCCAGCAAAATTTATATTTATTAGAGCAATCTACCAGCCAGGCGAAAGTTCTTCCTACATGATGCATGCAATTTCAGAAATAAAACCGCAAGCAAAGTTATTTCATTTCTTTGCGGTTAATTTTTTATTCAAAGATCATTGGGTTCAATTAATTAGGCAAACTGGTAAGCCTGTGAGGCCCGTGCATACTCAAACGCTTTACAAATATTGCAAACTCGGTTGAACTATGCTATTTTACGAATTGCTTGGCAAGAAAATAAAACCGAACGCTAATTGTAACATTCTCCGCGAATAAATTCAACAAATCGAATACGGAGATTGCGAACCTTACAGGCCATGCTCAATGCTCATTCCATCGATATTAAATTTGTTTGCTGAGCATGGTCTCATTAACTTTCTGTGTAATTAAAAACCATAGCTAATTTTAGCCAAACGTCTAAACATGCATTTTCTCAACTAAAATCAAAACAAATACTTTGACTACTAGACACGTTGTTATTATATTTAAGTAACTTGTATTTTAATAATGGAACTTTGACGAGTTTATTTGTCTTTCCCCAACAAGAGTTTTTTCCGAAGTCGCTTAGCAAGATACAGGGCAACTTTTTCAATATCCAAAATTAATAAACCTCTACCAAACGACAGAAACTTAAAGTTTAAACCAATTGCTTAACTTTTCCTCTAAATTTTTCATTATTAAATTAAAAATTAACACATTCGCAGTATTTCTTCAGAAGTTATGATCTAATAATGTTCAGTCCTAAAAACTGCATTTACAAAAACCGTTTATCCACATTCATTAAAAGCATATGTTGAACTGAATTTCGACAATTATACTATAATTTCGAAACAGGTTTCTTGCGCCACAGTAATACGAGTATCATGGAAGCTTCTTTAGTAAGTCGGTGCATTAATTTCAATGAGTTAGATGGCAGATACGTGAAGCCTGGCTATATAAAACGAATTTGCCTTAGTTCTTAAAATTTTCACGTTAAAATACAATTTTCCAGAGGCCGCTATAAAAGAAAAAGCTTAAAAATAAACTTCTGCCGCCAACGCGTGTTAATTAGATGATATAAAAGGGCTGTCATATCTGGAATAAGTCCATTAGCACCAAGTTCTGTCCACGAGCGTTTGGACATAACATCCAAGCTACGTGAGCATGTAAATGGAATCATAAAAGGTTAAAAAGGCGGCTTGGAAGTGCACCGACTGGTTTTGTTTAATGACAATATTTGTTTCAAAAGCAAAAATTTAGGAAAAAGTACTTATTCACCCTTCATGCTTTTCAAAAGTGGTCATAATGTTATAAAATCAAGTTATAAACGTTTTTGACGATTCTGTTGAAGCTTTAACATATTAAGTCAATTCACAAAATTTTAAATTGTACCTGTAACTATTACTTGTGTATTTAAGTGCATTATAATATTTTGTTAGTTCGCTCATCAACTTTTTATCTACGAGACTCGTATATGATTCACTAATCTCTATGTAGATAACAATTAACTGAAATTTCTTCTTATGTCGCGATTTAGATAAAAAGTAGTATTTCAAAGAATATGATGGTAAGAATTTGAAAATAAGCCCAGTACAATTTTCAGCGATATATTGGCGTAGAGTTATATGGTTAAACCGTCTTAAAAGCGTAAGTAGTAATCCTATGTAAAGCCACTTTAAAAGGTTTACTGCAGGTAAAATACCAGGACCGGCTTCTAAAATTATACTTGAAAAGTTTGAAAACAACTACTGCCATGTTGTAGTTTTTGGGATAAACTCATTAAATATCAATTAAGTCATTTATGTAAAATGGTTACGCCAGATACTGTTAATTGCATTCTCTAAATACAATTACAACTCAAAATGAGTTAAAATGTTGCCTCAGTCCGGCTCGTTTAGATGAGTTGCTTGTAATGCGCTTATCTTAAGACGGTTTAACTAAATAGCTCTACGCCAACTATACTTTCAAACTCTTACATTTACCTCAAATATATGCAAGTGGAATATTTTAAATTATTGTAACTAATTTATTTATGTGGTAATTTATTATTAGCTGATAAATATTGGCTTGTTCTGCTTTTGTATTCAAAATTTAAGACCATTTCAGAATTTATTATTCAGTTTTTAACTCTAATAATGTAGAACGACTGGCTCAACTTTGTATGAAAGGTTTCGTGGATATTATATACGGTGCTTCACTTCTCACCTTTCTGATCGATTTTAAATTTTGGTCAATTGTAATGCCCTTTAAAGAATTATTTAATTATTTTTATATAATTTTACTACAAACCAGTAGTTCGAAAGTTGAACTTCAAGTTGTCCACAAAGATTTTCTATGAAATATAATGACTCTAATCAAATTTATTATGTCATTTATGTATTAATAGTAGGATACATGAAATCAAAATTACACGCCGATTTGACGACTTTGGTCCGCTCTACAAATCGTAATTACTTCGATACGAAGTGTACGAAGTATTATAATTCTCTCATATCGAAAACCACTCTGAGTGAAATATCTCTAAAATGTCGTGTTAATGAACCCACTATACCAAATTTCCGTCTAGGCTGTGCGGATCTTTTAGTGAAAACCCCAGCCCACTAGATCCCTCCCTCGTGTTGGGGGATGCCTAAACGTGCTGTGCGGTGTACGTATGTTCGTATGTGTACACGATTCCGTTCACCAGGAACCTTCCTGAAGTCTTGGATCGTTTTCATACGATACGTCGTCCGAAAATGAAGGCAACATCAAATTTTGAGGTATTGTCGAAGGCAAGAATCTAAAGATATGGCATTTTCTGATCTTTTTCATACAACACTAAAACCTCGCTAAACCGATAAAGAAATAAAAATCAAAGTCTCGATATAGCGACATCAATTCAAAAATGACCGTTAACCTATTCTAAGTTCCCACATGTGACTCACCTGCGATGGGTATGACCCACGTGCCATGGGTGTGAACCACGTGCCGTGGGTGTGACCCACGTGCCATAAGCCAATCAATAGTTGCCAGCCCTCAAAGTGTTCGTATATGTCCGGTTGTTGTTATTTTCTTTAATAACAATCACATGTAAATATATAGGGCAAATCCACTGATGATATAGCTGATTACAATTTTTTTTTAAATTTAGTTAAACTTGTTCAAAAGTTTTTTGTCATAACGGTTTCTTAAGAATTGCACACAACACATACAAAGTTGAATTGATTAGATTTGCCAATTTTTAGTATTTAAGTTAATTTCAAGAACTGATTTTTTGTTTTTGTTAAAATTTGATTGGAACGAAATAATTAATAAATTTGTTTTGGTTAAGCATTAAAATACATTTTTGTTTTATATTTTTTACATGATATAACGAACAGGATTTTCTAAAGCATTCAACTGATTTCTTAAATACACTCATTAATAACACATTCAATTTGATAATAAACGCAAAGATAAGGTGCCGAAGTATTCTTGGAAAGCACCGAAGGGCGCGTATCAATAGTTTTTATAACAATAGACTGATCATAACATTGAACTGTGAAGCGGCGTGAAGTGCGTATTGACAATTTCTATGATAAATAACTGGTTCATAACATTTCATTGTACTATCAAACCGGAGTGATGTTGCGTGTCGAAGTATTCTTGGAAAGCACGGAAGGGCGCTTTTCTGGGGTGGAGGGTACCGTATATATTTAGTTGCGTTTCAATATATAATATGTCAAATTGCTGGTATTTTGAAGCTCTACAAGTTTTATAATAACTACTTTTTCGATAAATAGGACTAAAACAAAATACAAGCAAAGAAGCGCGAAAAAAATCGAACATAAATTGTAGAGCACAAAAAAATTAAAAAAGGTCCACCTTATTTTCATGTACCGTTAACGGAAACAGAGTAATTGTAAAAAATCTGTAAACGTCTTTACTCAGAACTTCCCTCGTCGACATTGTGACACTAAATAATTTAAAAAATGTAATTAAGGTAGAAGTAAAAATGTATTCACGTTTCTAATAAATTAAATACATTTTCAAATAACTAAAAAAAACTTGTATCCCGCTGGGGTTTGAACCCGCCGCATCTGCATAGCGCGATTGTAACCGCACATTGACATTATCCTGTATCTGTTGAGTCCTATTTTTGGCAACTGTAAAGCCTGACCTATGTAAAAATTATTACTTCTATTTCAAAATTATCGCAAAAATAAACAAAATTTAATTTTTTTAATGTGCACACCCTGTATATATTCGTCTGCAATTTTCCCGGTTTTATTCCAGGTATACATATATATAATGTGTATGCAAAATGTCATCTTCTTCCTACAAATAGTTTTTGAGTTATACCGCCAACACACAGACAAACAGACAGACGGAATTGAGAAAACCTGTTTTTCGTCACCTAGGGACCCTGAAACGTGAAAATCTGAAGAAATCTCGGAAGGTGATTTTTTTGTGGTTACAATATGAAGAAAGTAAAAATCAAACGCAACTTTTTTAAGATGGCAGAAATAGCACATAAGAAATCTTGGTCGACAATTTAAAGTTAAGCTTTTTTGGACCCCCCCCCCCCCAACACCCCAAAATAGAAATTTCAAATTTCGGTTTACTTTCAAGGCTTTATAGGTGTATTCCAGAAATACTCGATTAAAAATTAATAAGGAATATGCAGAGGTGAAAAGTGACACATGCCGTAGATATTATTTTAGTTTAAAAGTATGCACCATTTTTCTATTATAATAATATTTTGATAAAGCGTGTTAAAAATATCGGCATTTGTTGTAAACCCATATAATTAATAGCAAAGTTTAAAAGAAAAAATTTGTAAAAAGCTATACACGGAACATTCCTGGAAAATGCGGTTTGCATCGATCTCTGCACATTTCTAACCTTTTAAGATGTTCATCCTGTATCTGGATCTAAATTATGCCTATTTTGGTCGAGTATACAAAGCTAAGGTAAGTGCAAAATATTACGTTTGTATAACTAGTAGTTCTTGCGTTAAAGCAAAGATAGACAGAATTTTATTCTTTTAATGTGGCCACCCTGTATATATTTGACGTAAAGTATATACAGAAGCGTATGAAAATATCGCCTTCCTTCAACAAATAGTTTTTGAGCTGTAGCGTCAACAGACAGAAGAAGATTTGAAAGATTTGAAAAAATCGGAAGTTGATTTTTTAAAATTTCAATACTTCGACTTAGACGAGGGAAGTAAAGAATATATAATTAGAACGAATAAAAACAACTTATAAAAATTGTGATGACAAATTTAAAATAAAAGAAATTAAAATAGTAGTTTATTTATCTAGAACGAAAAGTGACATTTTAAAGGACGAGAAAGTTGTTTACGGCCGAGGCGTCAACCGAGGACGGAATTACTTGCGAGGACCTTTAAAAACACTTTTCGTTCTTGGTGAAAACAACGGTTTATTTCATACTGTAAGTTTAATGAATTGTAAATAAAAAGTTGTAAAAAAATTCAAATTTCATGTCAACAACTGCTCTATAATTTTATTTCATACTGATGTCAAAAATGACATTTTTCGGAAGATTTATGGTACAAAAAATGGAACACTAAAATCCTAGTACTATAAAGTAAAATTTTAAAGTTCAAGTACTTTAAAACTTATTTAATGTACAAAAAATGGAACATTAAAGTCCTAGTACTTTAAAGTAAAATTTTAACGTTCAAGTACTTTAAAATTATAGGTCAGTTGTTGACATGAAATTTGAAATGATTTACAACTTTTTATTTAAAATTTTGCAGTATGAAATAAACCGTTGTATTCGCCACGAACGAAACGTGTTTCGTCCTCGCAAGTAATTCCGTCCTCGGCTGACGCCTCGGATGTAAACAACTTTCTCGTCTTTAAGATGCCACTTTTCGTTCTAGATAAATAAACTACTATTAAAGTACTTGAACTTTAATATTTTACTTTAAAGTACTAAGACTTTAATGTTCCATTTTTTGTACCATAAACAATCCGAAAAATGTCATTTTTGACATCAGTATGAAATAAATAGAATTAAAGCCAGTACTATAAATAACCAAAATCTGGATCAAATTAAATACCCAAAGACAAAATCGTTACTAAAACATTCGGAAGAAACAATGATATATAAACTCAATTTTAAAATTTTGGGAAGTTATTACATTGGTGTATCTCACAAATAATAACACCACAAATGATTTTGCCCCGGAAAGGTTACGTTACTCCTTAATTGATCAAAAGTGCTATCAAAAATGTTTGAACTGACGTGAAATATAAACTAGAAAACTGGTTAGGCAGGACGATCAATAGTTAGACAATATCAATTCTTAAGACAATTTGTAAAACCCAAAAGAACAATATGAACAGTTTTAAATATGGAAAACGCATTTCATAATATATTCCGAATTCTGATTTAGGATTTAGAAAAGAAAACTATAGAAATTTAAATAATAAACATCTCGAGATAATGCGAATCTTCTTCTTTGGTTATTCCCCCTCGGAAGTGTACCGTTTTTTCTTTCCAAAGCCTCTTACTGTGCCAATTTTCTGAGTGTAAACCTTTTTCTTCCATAGCGTTATTCATGTAGATGCTTCATACCGTTGCCTGTCTACTTCTTTCTCTCTCTCTCTCTCTCTCTCTCTGTGTGTGTGTGTGTGTGTGTGTCTCCCTTTCCGTCCAATTTACTATTTTCTTCGAATATTCACCTTCTTCCATTCCAGTGCTTTATTTTCTCGGCTCCTGGAATGAGTTTTTGTGATTCCCATTCTTCGCCATAGTTCCTCATTTCTAATTTTGTCTTCGCATATAGTCCAATGCTATAGTTCGTATTAGATCCCTAGTTTTAGTCTTCAGCAGCCAAATTGTTCACTATAAAGTGATATAGTTTCATCTTATTGTCTTGAGTGATGCTAGTATTCCATAACTATGTAGTGTTCTTATCCCGCTTCGTTGTAAGGATATTCTCCATTGATAACTTTATTGCAATTGCCCATAGAATGTAATTTTTTTTCTAGATACTTATAGTAGTCACACTATTTTATTAATATACTTTCTACTGTCAAATTTCTAATTTCCCTTCCTATGCGCAGGTGTTCTTTTCTATAGTGCATTGTAATCCCCCATTTTTATTCTCATAGACAAGCTCTCCTATTATGTATTCCGCACCTCTTTCATCTTGAGCGAATATCATCTGCGTGTAGCAGCAAATGTAATTTCTCATATCCTATTATAAAATACATTGACGCATATTTCGTATTTCACTCTTCTAGATCTTGTTCTATATAATATACATTAAAGAGAAGTGGTAATGAGGTACAACCTTGCTTCAGTCGCTTTGACTTGCTCTTTGATTGCCAATTTTTACTTATGCTTTGGTGTTGCTGTGTGCACGTTTTACTAGATTAACCCATTTTTCTAATGTTTAATCTAAACATACCTTACCACAGTTTAATTTTGAAAAAATAATCACTTTTCCAAATCAACGAAAGTCGTATATGTATCTATGTTTTTTCCTTATTATTTTCTACTACTTGTCTAACACAAAAGTTTTATCCAAAATCGATTTACTTCTTACATGATACCTTATTTCTCTAAAATTCTGACATGATTTTTTTATTGTCTTTCTGATATATCGACGAAATGAAGATTTATTCCATTCGTTCAGAAAATGCTTCCAATACTAGTTCTATTTCAGTAAAGAATTGATTATAATGTTTAATAGTATATTAAAGTATGAGTGGATAACAAGGTCTTTAAAACACGCGCAAGTTTTCGAGCACGACGGCGTAGCCGGAGTGCTCGAAATAGAGCAAGTGTTTTAAAGACCAGTTATCCACGAATACTTTACGCTATTTTTTATTATACCTCCAATACTGGAAATAAATTACGCACTAAAAACTTAGAAATAATTTTTGTCGTGATAAATCGAGAGGGCATAATAATATTGCTACTATAGTTACGAGAATTATTTACGTTTTTGTCGCGTCCATGTCCGTTGTTGCATTCAGTCGTTTCCTTGACAACCTTTAAAGCTCGGCGAGCTTTAATCGCCTGTATTCGCACGCTCAGGCGTGCTTTAAAAGGCGATTCTGATGCAGGTATAATAAAAAAGCTTATTTTCTCCACATTTTAGAAATTCGTATGTTACCTGGTCCTGCGCTCAGGAGTTTTATTATTCTTTGCTGTTCTCAGTACGTTTTTCACATCTTCTGCTGCCGCCATATAGATATATTACTCCACATTTTCTTCTATTTGCAGATGTTCTAGCCTATTTCCTGTTTCCTATTTTTATCCGATATTTCCTTAATATTTGCATTCTTGTTTTATGTTGATTATATCTTCTAGAGAAGCGGGTAGAACGTTAAACTTGCATTAAACAAGTCCTCGCGGTTCGAATCCCATGGTGGGCGGAGTTTTTCCACAGCCTCGACGATCAGTGCCGAATCCGGCGAGACCATTCACAGTTGGGCACCAAATTAACTGTGCTCTACTCAGAACCACAGACCTAAGAGACAGAGTAACAAGGTCAACACATCATCAAGATACATACCTAACATAATGGTTGCCACGTGAGCTCAAAAGGCGTGCTCCAACTTTGTAACCTGTAACAAAAGATAAACGATAATACATACAAGTCTTCTAGATCCTTACTAAACATTTCTTTATATTTGTGTTTTTTATTTTCTAAGTCCTCTTGTGTTGCTTCTTGTCTACACCTTTTCATGTATTTGTTTAAACATTTCTTCCAGGGAATATTTTCTGGTTTCGTTTGTCTTCCAATGTATTTTTATACAAAACCCTGATAGTGTGTTGTTTTAGTAGCGCCCGTTTGTAGGTTAATTCGTTAACTTCCTTCAACTATTTGAATAAATTATATGTATTCTTTCTGTTCACGTATGATCTACCACACATAAACACTTCGATAACCATAATATGATGATTGATTTCACACCAGAGCTGTCGATAGGTTTTTACATCCTGTACTTCTACTTCTACTATATGTTTTTAGTTTCTTTTTCAGTATCGCTATACAAAATTTCAAATAAGCATGCAGTACTTGGAACGTAGTAAACATAATTATGGCTGTGATTGCTCGAAACAAAGTAATCATTACAACCATCTAAAAATCAAATATTTTTCAAAATTGTCAATTTGACATTCGGTATAAATCCTAAAACTTCAAGGAAAACCGATAAATAGTGGACAAAATAAGCTGGCCTACAATGCTTATTTAATTATATAAGACAAAATTATTGTAAAACACGAGTAGTCAGGCAATCTTTATTTTTCTATTGTAAAATTGAGTTTGAGTTTAGAGCGCCACCTACTGTTTAGGTTTATAGTAGACGTATGCCCTATTGTCAGATTTTTCCATGTGAATTTGTGACTATTCACCTCAGATAATATAAACCAATCCCATCAATCAATTTTCAAAATTTGAACCATCCAAAGTCGAATACACCGAATATTTTGCACTAGTGCAATACCCGGGTATTTGCACAAGTGCAATATCGAGTATTTGCGGGAAGAAAAGCAAACTAGCTATGTACACAAGAAATTTCAGAAAGAAAACTGAAAACTCTTTAAAAATGAATAGTGTGGTATACAAAGGATGGCATTTCTTCGGGGAATAGTCTTACAATATTCCCCGCGTGCATTCTGTATAATTTGAGTATTTATTTCTCCCGAACGCTTCGCGTTCTCGAGAAATACTCGAATATACAGAATGCATTAGGGATATAACTACTGAATATTTTGATGTGAGAGAAGAGTCTTGTTATTGCACATTCATGTTTTCTACAAAACCTTAGAAATCTACATATTCCCATTGTCCTTCACCGTATCTTCTCACCACGTCATTGTCTGTTCTCTCCACTGTCCTTTTTAAATTGCATGGTACTATATGAAATGTCGTACTTAGTGTAAATTTCTAATCTTTTTCTTCTTCTCCTTAAAGACTAAATTACTTATAGTATTGTGTAGTATAGTATATAGCAGTGGTACCCATCCTTTTGTCTATAAGGGTCTATCAACAAACTTTTAAACAATCGGCGATCGACACTTGCTAATAAAAGGTGTAAGTATACACATGTAGGTACTACTGTTATAGTAACATAGTTAACATTAAATATGATTGTAACTATAGGTAAATCAGGGAATCCAACGCGTCATCAAACAGTAACTTTAAATTATTAACTAAAGATTTGATGACGTACACCGTTTGTTTCCGTGATTTTACTATAACAAAAATTTTAAAAATGCAAACCCGTTTCCGGTTTACCAAAAAAACTATTTTTAAATAATCCAGTTAAGCGGTTTGGTTTAAAAACAGGTTTTTAAAGAGGTTTAAAAGCGAATGTGTAAAAATAAGGAATTTAAAAATACAAAAACATATTTAACGTAAATTGGTTATACCTATAAAACTTGGAAAATACGTAATCGCCTTTGCATTATGAACAGACTCAGTTAATAAATCAATTTTTAATGGATGCCAAATACGTAACGCACTTCAACAACTGCGTAGTAGATAGAAAGTATAATAATTATTAAACCAAATAATAATTGATACGGTGATTTGACAACTATTAATTAATGCAAATAAATGTCATTAAAATAACACCATTCTGCTTGCGATCTTGCATACGAATGAAATCACAGGACGCCGCGTTACCTTACGTGCCAAAGTTGTGAGCTTCAAAATCAGCAAATCGACACGCGCGCTAGCCCAGCCACAGCCAGGCTGCTTGAGCCAAACGTGAAGCGACCTCGATTCAACGCTAAGTAACATATCTTTAATCCTATGTTCATCGACGCTCTCCACCCGCTGCAGCCCAAGAAGTTTTGGAAAGCTGAGTCGCTTCGATCTGGCGCCAATGTGTCCATGAAAGGCAGCAAGTGATTATCGTACAGTTTAAATTCATAAAATAAAAATTACACGTGCTTTGTTAAGCTTTAAAATGGAAACAATAATGAAAAATAGGTACAAACATTTTTTTTTATAATAAGAAAATCTGGAATAACGTTTGTTATAGTGGGGCCATCGCTTCTTGGTTTCTTATAGGGAGCCGCCACTGACGGACATTCAAGCTACTAATGGGTAATTTAAGTTTAATCATGTCACTTTTAGGTCTTAATAATATTAAACTTTTTTCTTTTGGTTTATCTATAGAATAATTCTGCGATCGACTTAAAAACGTCTGGTGATCGACTGTTGGGCCACCCCTGCTATATAGTATATGTCATCGAGGAATCACGTATTGTAACGATTTGCTCATTGTAGTTTTGTTCCCGTTTTACAGTGTACATAAACTAAAATATTATCGAAAATCTAATACAATATATGCCCGTGCTTGCAGTAGATCGTTTTTAGTATGTTTCCATGAAACAGAAAAGTATCTTGCAATTTTTATCTAATATTTTAAAAATATTTTTTATGTTTTAGTACTTACAAATTTGAGGCCTAGTTATTACTTGTGTGTGTCAATATGTACAATATTCAAGATTTCTGCACAAGCGATGAAGGACTCAGATAATGAATATGAAATACGTATATTTATCTTTGTACAACTTGCAAATGCTGATTATCTGCTTATTGAATTTTAAGTCCATTAAATCATTGGGCTTATGCTATATAAATATATTTAACTAAACGTGTTTAAAAAGTACGTATTGTCATTTTTAATAGCCTTGGAGTGAATTGCCTCTAATTAATTTCGAAAAATCTGTAAATGAGTCTACCGCAGCTTCCGTTGCGCGAATGACAACAATTTGCAAATTTTAAAAAGTTGCAGTCGCTGAAATTCGAACACGGATCCTTAGACTCGCTCTCACCCGTTCATACAAGCCCAATTCGCCCACTACGCTGGTTTCACCACTAGACCACGCTGTGACAGATTTTGGATCGCTTCCGACTTTATATATAGAACGAGTGATCGCTGCATACTTCTATCCATTTACGATATTTAACCCGTATCTGTTGGGTTCCATTGTTATTAAGAGTGAAAGCGTGATATGTGCAAATTATTACTTTTATCGAAATCTGCGTCTATTAAGCAAAAATAGAATATTTAATTTTTTAAGGTGCTCACCCTGTATATATTTCATCGAAAGTATATTCAGTTCCGTGTCAGATTCCGACAGACGGACAGCCAGACAGACAAGCAGACAGACAAACAGACATTAAAACGTGAAGATCTGAATAAATCTCGGAAGGTGATTTTTTCACACAATATTTCCTTCGTCTTTCAGACAAGGGAAGTAAAACAATTTATTAGCAATCACATTATAATGCGTCAATTTCATGCATGTCAACAGCTGGGAACTAGATGATTACTTGAAACTAGCCGGGAAATTATTACATATCCCGAAAAATATTACATACCTGAAGACTGGGTTGTTTTCATGGTAGAAAAATATTGAGTGGGTTGTTTTCATGGTAACAAAAATATTTGCTACATCAAGATATCTATTATTCAGAATTCAATTGTAGTTATTTTTAAAATTAGATGATTGCGAATAAAATAGTAGGTATACATACCACGGTGAAAAGTTTCATTCCTATCTCGAGATAAAGATAACCTCGATGCTGCGCGTCTCGGTTAACTTACTTAATCTCTCGACAGGAATGAAACACTTCCCACCTCGATATGTAATATACTATTAAAACTTGTTGAAATAACGCTTTTTTCTTATAACTAGAATAAAAGCACGTATTTTATAAGAATTTTATAAGAATTAACAGAAAAGCGCAGAAAAGGTAAGAACAAATGCACCTTATCAAATAAACATAACTGTTTCGTAAAGAGATTTATTGAGTTATTGCAGTCAATGTCAATATCACTCACCTGTTGCTTCTTGCGAGAACATTGTTTTAACAGATCAAAATAATTTGAAAACGGAAAGCTGTTTTGTGCATTTTTCATCATAAAAGTTCTCCTATATTCGTCCAAATCCGATACAACTGTAAAAATAGGTTATGATAGATGATTACTTCGAAATAAAATTTATCGAACTGCTTTATACGAATTATAACTTCCGAAATCATCTCGAATTCCTCTATTTTTAAATTGTGCTAATGCTTTTGATTTGTGACCAATTTGGTTTCTCTTTATTATACGTCTAATAGTTGACTAGATACTAATTACAATAGTTATTTATAACGAGTATCTAAAGCGGCACTTTTCTGGACGCGTGAAAAAGATTAATCAATGAGGCGAAGGCGAATTCTTTAAATTTTACAAGCTTTAGATACGAGTTTTATACATAATTTTTTCGACTACCCCATATTTATGCTAAAAGAGATTAAAAAATGTGAATATCATGTCAAATTGAAAACTCACTGAAAAACTTGTTAGGTTAATCCACGCAGGAAAGTTGAGCCCGTAACAATCTTCTCAAATCTGCAATAGTAGTTTCTAAAGTAGATAGTTTTATAAGCTAACTCCAAACCTGTGCATTTATTTCTAGACACAGCGAAATTAAATTGTATGTAACTGAACAAACCATGCCCTCGGTTTACACCTGGAGATAAAGATAAAGAAGACTAAAAATATAATTTAACAGCCAACTTCAGGAATGTAAGTAAATATTACGTAAATATAATGTATCATCCTTGAACAGCTCCAGTTGTCTATTTTGCATTTAATTGTTGAGAAATTTACAATTGGCTGTCAAAACTTTAACGCCAGAAAGTAATTTCATATTAATTGTACGTATCAAGAACTTTTATCGCGTGATTTAGTACACACCAGCATTAAGTGATGGAAATTAGATTATCTTTATTCTTTAAGCCATTATAACTTTTTCAAAGTAAGAATATTACTTATAAAAGATTATTCAAAACTAAGAAACTAGAATAGAGATGTCTTTTGCCTTGTCTAAACAGGTCAGATTGGTTTTTCTGCTGATATAGTTCTTTATGGAATATTGTTTAAAAACAAAATTATTTAGTGATCACCATCAAGCAACACCAACAATCGTGAATAAGGTGTTTTCAAACTCGAAATGAGTGCGTGAAATAGCAAATTTTCGCGTTAATTTGGGAAATAACAAATCCCTGCACATGTGCGAGAACGGGAAGTAATTTTATAATTTCTATTGTTTTTTTGGACGACTTGTAATATATTCGAGAAATATGATTCTGAAATTCCATGCAAATTCTGAAATTCATTCCGCTCGTTTTAGAGAACGTTTCAGTATCACTAGCTTCCTGGACCAAAAATAACGTTTTTAGCTACTCAAATGATATCGCCAATTGTAAATCTGAGAAGTATATTAAAGTTAAAATTTTGTTGATAATGTAGTGCAACTACTAAGCAGTTTCAAATTTCTATTTAACCTTTTAATACGTGAAATAAAATTTCATAAAATTGTATAACTTCTCTCATCTACAAGACGAAGAAAGTATTCTAATTGCGAATAAATCACCTTCCAAGGTTGCTTCTTCAGATCTTCACGTTTCAGGGACTCTAGATGACATGTTTTTTCAATCCCGTCTGTCTGTTTGTCTGTTGTCAATATAACTCAAAAACTGTTTGTTGGAGGGAGACGATATTTTGCATGCGCATTATATGTCTTCCTGGCATGAAACCGAGAACATTTCGGTAAATTATATGTAGAGCGAACACCTTAAAAAATGAAATGTGCCTAGTCTTGCTTTAACTCAAGAACTATTAGATAATGAGAGTAATATTTTGCATATATCTCAGACTTTTACCCTTGACGAAAAGGGCATACTTTGAACCCAAGATGGGGTGAGCACCTTAAAAAATAAAATGTTGTTTAGTTTTGCTTTAACTGAGAAATATATAAAAGTAATCATTTGCACATAGCTCAAGCTTTATCCTTGACAAAAATGGGACCCAACAGATACGGGGTAAATGTTGTAAAAGAAACAAAAAGAGGCAAGGAATAAGTGCGTTGTGTTTAATGGATCTGCATCTCAGATATTCGAAGGGTTCTGTGTGGCCGCATGCGACCAAGGGTCGGGCTACTAACAAGCGTTGAAATCGCATTTGCAGGCGCTGACGTTCGAATCCCGCCACCGGTAATGTTTTTTTAAATTTACAAATTAATGTAATTTGCAACACCAAGTGTTTCCCTTTAGTGTTTCAGTATTATTAGGACGTGAAGGTATTTTTACCCCTACTTTCCTTTAAATTTTTAAAATATTTTGTGCACTACATCCATTAGCGGGGGAAGTTCTGAGTAAAACCCTTTACAGATTTTTTGACAC
Organism: Agriotes lineatus; assembly: GCA_940337035.1. Lineage (NCBI taxonomy): Eukaryota > Metazoa > Arthropoda > Insecta > Coleoptera > Elateridae > Agriotes > Agriotes lineatus. The sequence continues at coordinate 82,620,756 of OW679197.1, read as the reverse complement.
TGTAATATAAGAAGTAGTAGCTGTTGTATACTTTATAACTGATTATACAGAGTGAGCCACGAAACTTGTGGCCCCCTACTTGTTGAGACTAAAACCCGACGTACAAATATCGCGCAACTCAAATGCTCAATATTTATCTAAATGACATATTGATTAGAGTTGTTGTTACTGAGACTTTTATACGCATTTAATAAAACTGGCGAAACGTGCATTTGCATCGCTACAACATGCACCATATACGAATATTGTGTCGATTTTTTCTATAGTATATAATCAAAAATTATTTTCATCTAGTATGGCTATGAAATAGGCCTAATTTATGAATGCAACTATTATATGTCTGTACTTAAATGTCAAACTTGACATTTGATTTTTAAGTGAGTTACAGCTGCATTCATAAATTAGGAACTATTCCATAGCCATACTAGATGAAAATAATTTTTGATCATACTATATTTATATTAGATAACATCGCTTAAATTTTACGATTTAAGTCATATTACTGGCCTTTGCGTTTACATGTATCGGAATTAACTGTGTATTGCTTTACTGACATAAAGGTGCAGTAACTCTGATCAATATATCTTTTAAAGTATTGGGTACCTATGTTGCCATGAAATGTGTATTTGGTTGGAGTCTTAAATAGTAAGGGGCTCACCCTCTATAAGCGTCTTTATCTAACTTTGAAGTAGTTATTCATCTCTTGTACAAAAATTGTTCAGAATACATAAGCACAATAATTAAGAACTTACTAGCCTTGTACTAGAAATGCATGTTTACGAACTCCGTAAAACGAAGTATATGAATCAGTTAATTGTGTTTATCCGCTGTGTTTGTCCGTGTTTATCTGTCGATTTTTTGGAATGTTTAAATTTTGACTTCAGATTCGGATAGAAGATAAAAAAGTAGAATAGGTATGTCTGAAGAACAAACGTTTTATCTCGTAAGGAACATAGTCAAAATGGCGGACAAAGATCGTGGTGTGTTTGTTCTCCTGTAAGTTTTTTCGGAATGTGTCAATTTTGACTTCAGATTCGAACAGAAAGTGAAAAAGTAAAAATAGCCTAGGCATAATAGATATCTACCTTAAAGAAAATGTAGTCCTGATGTTTCTTAGTACTCTAGGAGCGACCTTTTAAAAGTTCCAGCTTCTGGGGTGCCGGCATCATATCAAGGCGGCCTTGGTAGTAGTTAAAAAACATATTTTGTTGAGGTAAAGTATCTTTTCTATTTAGAGTACGAAAAATACCATTAATAAAAGCTGTTGACAATCAAAAATTATGGCGTCATGCGAAATTTCAGAAATATCGAATGACTTTCATGAAGTCGTTTTTATCAGAAGGAATTGCAAAATTGCTTCATCCGTAATCACAGTTTCATCAAGTTGGTCAATATTTCTGAAAATTTGCAGGGTGCTATAACTTTTTTTAATAACATTTTTCTGTAACATGAACGGATAAGTTACTTTTTCTTAATTCTTTGTATGGAACACGGGGTTTCTTGTTCTGCTTCTTGCTCTAAAAAGCTACGACGCCGGCATCCCAGAGACGGGGACTTTTAAAGGCACTAAGGCACTAAGAAAGTTTTTGCCAACAATCAGGACTACATTTTTTTAGATTTTCCTTAAAATGTGTCTAATATGATTGAGCTAAATAGCAATGTTTGAAGAACCAATCTCCTCGCAGTAAATGTCAAGGAAATTGCGGACAACGTTGTGTTTTTTCATCAGTTTTTTCGGATGGTTAAATTTTTACTTCAGATTTGGATAGAAGATAAAAATGTACAATAGATATGTTTGAAAAATCAACCACCTACGCCGTAAGGGGGTTGCTTTTAAAATTGATAATTATAAGCAAATTTTTGTTTAAAACTATTTTAAACAATTTGAAATGCTGTCTAGTTTTGTCTGGCAATGCTAGAACTAGCAAATTCTACTGGTTTGTTGATGTATTTTACTCTAGTATTATTTAAGTTCAGTTTGCAGCAGCTAGCCGGAATGAATATACAACTAATGCTAACTCAAATAAACTTTAATTGAGAGCAGAGTTGCCTGTTTGAAAATGATCCTTTTTAGCCTTAAAATCATGTAGATGAATTGGGGATTAAAACCTCAATCACTTTAAAATCCTGAATATAACCCATTCACAAAAATGATACATTGCAGTAATCAATCCAATAAGCTAACCAATAACCACGCCATGTACACACATCGGTGAGATTAACTTATATGTCGCTTAATTTTAATCCACTCAGTTTGAAGTCATGTATTTATATTTATTAAGTCCATCCATAATAGTTGTGATTTTGAATGGCTGATTCTAAACTTTACCACTTATAGAGAGTTGTTGCTGCAAACGCGTAGGGTAACGGAGAAAGCAATTAATTAAAAAGTAAGACGACCTAATCCTAATTGCGAACTACCTAATGAAGAATTTCCCGGCGTCATATCTATTTTATTTTAATAATCTCGAAGGAACTTTCGGGAGTAAAACGTGAACGCCAAACTTCCAAAAGTTTCCGAGCTTAACGGCTTCGCTTAGGCATTGATAGAACAAGTTCTGCTACGTTTATATTTTATTGCGACAAGATATCTGTATGAACTTCAACGTCTCATAAATGATTCCGACTGTTCCAAACTATGCGTTATCAGGCGGGCCGCGATGGGCATTATTAATACTCATAATCTGAAACCAAAAAAGCGTCTAGGTTGTTTAGACGTACATGGATAATGTGAACGTCTACAATATTCACGTGTCTAAACCAGATCTAAATTAAGTAAGCTTGCAAAGCTCATTCTATGCGGTGCAAAGAAGGACAAATATTGCGAATAAGTGTTGGGAGAGCTTAAACACTGTGGCTGAAATTGCTTCGAAAATAGTTGAAGGCCTGCCACAACCCCGAAGTGATTCAAGTATTTTTAAAGTGGCCAACGTATTTTTGTCGAGCTGGAAACACTTTTAAAGTTGAGTAAGCACTTTACAAAACATTTCAGGCAGTTATTAAAGGCTTTGTTTCATAAGTTTTTAGATATTCTTTGATTTCTTACAATCCATTTTGGCCAGATTTTGAAAGGACCCTAACCTTAAATAAAAAAAATATATTTATTTTCATTTGATTTCGGATAATTTACAGTTGTCTCACATATCTCCATATGTATGTCGGATTATACCCTGTATTTAGAATTTTTTTATTAGATTATTTGTATATATTTTTTGTATTTATCCTAGATATTGAACAATCTGTTCTATGCGGACAATAAGTTCTACATCTGACAATATTCCTGTCAATATCCCCATTTATTCTTACTTAACGTGCGTTGTTACCTAATCTATGCTACTGAACATATGACATCAAATTGTAGACTAGTGTTTAGCTGAACTTAGTGCTTAGGTCTGACGGCATAAATCTTTTTAATCTTCTGAGTTAATCTGATTTCTTCATTAAATCATTACCATTAACTAACACTACCACTTTAGGAAGTGATTTAGGTAACGTGATTTGTTGACTGAAAGGGCCAGGTTAATATGTTTGATAGTTACTGAAGGTTGGAAGCTTGTTGAAGGGATACTTAAGGTGGTTAGTGTTGCTTTAACTTGTGTGAGCAAGAAGGCCAGGACAAACTCTCTTTGTTATAGCAATGGTAGTCGATATTAACTCATGTTGAAATCAACACCGTGGATGTTAAAACTGTATTAAAATATTTCAAGTACAATGTTTATGCCTAAATTGCGATTATTCGGTTTTTGTTAATTTAGCGTGACCTACTGGGCAAATTTTATTGTGGGAGCTGAGTGCATACTGACTATATTTACAATAACAAATGAAGTCAAGAGATTGCTGCTAATGACAATAATTAACAAATGGTACAATTACATTAAAGTAGGCCGTATATATTATAAATTCTGAACTAAGTATTAAACATTGTTCTTAAAATTAACCAAAATTACGTATAGTTGAATGTAGTTTAAATAAGTATACTTAGCACTGCATTTTAAATTTTTTCTTTAATTAAAGACACTAACAAATCACTTTGTTAGGGATATTCCACAGCTCATAATCGTGGTGGCGCAATGGGTAGAGTGCCACGATTGCAGTAAATAAGTTTTCGGTTGGTAGCTGTAGATAGGCGGTAGCTTTTCCGAAGTCGATTCGTTCAATACCGAGTAGCATGGTTGGGATACAATTAACACAACTCTCCTTTCGAGACTGGTTCATGAGGTAGACTAACAAGACTACCCAAAACACGTATACACACACGTGACTTGAAGGCAACACAATGAGCGCACTTTGAGACCTAACTGCGCATGAACTTGGTTTAGGTAAACAAAAGTCGCAACATTTTACCTTCATAATTGTGAATAATTTCTATATTGCCATTGCTGACCGAATCGACCATCTCTTAAATCCCTCTCCGCCGTGTTACACCCTCCTAAAACGTGGGGTTATATTGGAACTTTTTAGTGAACCAGAATTTGATTATACAAAAATTTGTACTAGAGAGCATGATTTATTTAAAAACTTTTTTAGCTTTTTTAATTTGTTGGTTAAAGCAATAGTTGTTGTATAACAAAAATAAAATATATTATGATGAGGTACATCTATTTAGCAAAATGCCTTAAAAAAATAATGTATTTTATTTTTTACGCAAAAGCTATTGGTTTCACTAATAAATTAAAGTGAGTTGAAAAAGTTTTTTTTTGCATAGTGATCATGAAAGTTGTCTTGTTTTAATGAAAAATCGTATCGAAAGTTCAATTTTTTAACTCAAAAATCGTGAAAAAGGTACTCATTTTTTAACTATTTTATTGAAATGTTAATTTGACAGTTCTCAATTCGACTAAATTTCGACCAAGAGATCACTATGCAAAAAAACTACATGTACAACACGTTTTGAAAGTCCTTTTTTTCATTCATTTGCTTGATTAACTCGTGCTTCGCCCTTGTTATCAAACTGCAAATTCATGACAAAAAGTATGAATTTCAAAACTAGTTGTACAATAGTAATTTACGATACAAGTGCGTAAAGCTACTCTTTAGGCACGAGTGGGGTAGAGTTAAAACGCGAGTGAGCGAGTGACTAAAGATGCTTTACGCATGTGTATCGTACAATATTTTATCTACGATAGAATCTAAAAAATACGGTAAATATAAAAAATATTTTACATGTAAATTAGAATTACTAGCAACCGGTCCTAATTTTGAGTGTTTTATAGATATTAACGAAACAAGTTTGATTATGTGCATCTTAACGAAACGAGTTTGATTGCCAAAAACGAGTCGGTGAGCCGAGTTGTGCGGCAATCACACGAGTCTCGTTAAGTGCCATAAGCAAACGTGTATTGTTCAATATTTTATCTTCATCAATAAATTCTGGTTCAATGCATTTCTTTATACAAAAAGAGTGCGGTAATATCTATCCATTACCGCACTGAGTGCGGTAATGAAGCTCTTAACGATACTAAAATTAATTTGGTTAAGAGTCTATAACAACACTGATGAAGATAAAAAATTTTAAAACACGTTGCTACAAACTACATGCCTAATGACATTTTTTAAGCACGTTGCTATTAACGACGTAAACTAATGAAAACATGTTATTCAACAGTCGTTTTAGAAACTTAAAACTGCCAACTAAAAGTCAATTTTAGACACTGTCGTAGATAAATTACTATTAAATAATTAAGGTTTTCCCTATAATCAAATTCTTGCCCATTATAAGCTCTCACTAAAAATAAATGTATAAGGGTTGCTAATATCAACATTTTGAAAGTCATACGTGAAAATAGAAAAACATTTTCTAAACAAGCCTTCGGTTGGTAGAATATATATCTGTCAATTTTCACTTTAATACCCTTTACCAGTTTTTAGTAAAATGACGAAAATATAATTTTAACCCTCTTCTTTAGAAGAGTGTAACTCAGCGGGAAGAGATTTAAAAGAAAACGTGAATATACCCCCCCCCCCCATTTAATTATCGACAAAAAAATCGCTTCTTAAAAATGTCCACACTTATATTGGAAGACCCTGTATATAGGATTCCTAGTTACTCTACAGATTGCCTAAAATTGTACGGAGCATGGCAATTCTATGAGTCGGAGAAGGTTCAAATACTATTTTCTATAAGAGTAACCGAAATGCAATATTTATTTTGGTAGCTAGGAAACAAGTAGGTACCATAGCTACTCAACAAAAGTTGCACGGGAAATTTTGTGGCGTAAAATTGACGAGATATATTTCTTCAGAGCAAAACAGTTTGACAGAAAATCGTAAAAAATTATTCAGGCTAGTTTGCATGCACGCGAGATATTCGGCATGATTATTTCCTAAATGAATAGATACAATTCAGTTGGTAAAGCACCTTTCATAAAGATGTCAAAATTATTCAGAATCGATTAAATTCTGACACAGTTTTAACCGCGGTTAAATTTTGATATTTGGGTTTTTATCATTATTAAACTGACCGAAACCATGGTGATTACGCATTATTATGGATGTGAAGGAAATAATCAGTAACTATTTCCCAAATATCGGTTCATTTTGACATTTATACTGATGAACAAGAACATTTTTGAAATATCATCTTGACATAAACAACATATTTGGTGGTTGCCATGGATACAAGTGGCAAAAGAAACTGATAAAATTCCAAGGGAAAATTTATATTTTTTGCCACTATAAAAACACGTGATTGGTTGGATTTTGGAAAATCATGGCATTTGATAGGATAATAAGAGATGCGGGAAATAGTCATTATTGAGGATCTGAAGTAAATAATCATTAAGGTATTACACATTTTCGTGGATATAAAGGAAATAGTGCTAAAGAAATCCTCATTAGCGGTTACTACCATGACTTAAAGCATTTGCTGTAGTTAAATGAATATTTGCTGCTAAGAATATTTCTTTCTGGGTTTTTTCTTCTTTATTTCCACAGAACTAGAAAGTCGCCCTGCTTGTAACAAGAGATCAATAAAAAAACCAACTAGGGTAGGCTGTGATATGTGTTATACGTTTGGCAGTACTGAAGTGTATTGTCAGTCTATGTCAAATTCGAGATTTGTAGGTTAAGTTTTACGTCAGTCTGTGTCAAACAACAAACAAAACGTAACCTACTAATCTCGAATTTGACATAGACTGGCAATACACTTCAGTACTGCCAAACGTAAAACACATATCACAGCCTACCCTAATTGGTTTTTTTATTGATCTCTTGTTATAACTCTGGCTCCGCCTTGGAAAAACCTCTTTTTAATCGTCGAGTTTCGTTCTCGCCTATTTGGCTTTCCAAATTCTGTGTAGTCATTGGGTTTCCAAAATCTGTCCCAACATTATGTGCAATGACTATACTTGTAGTCAATTTCATTAAAAAATTCTATCGTATTTCCGATGCCGATGTTGCTAGTTAGTTCAGCCTAGAGTTCCTATATATAAAGAGTTGGGACATTGGATCCACAAATCAAGGATCACATGATTCAGCAATAATATATTTCATTTTTTTATATTTGAAAGATGTAAGACAACAAAATGACATTAATTGACATGTCAAATCACAGAAGGCATTCATTTAGAAATCTGAGGCAACGTGTAAGAAAAATAATATTTATGTGGAATTATTAAAACTTGAAAAATTTGCCGGCTAAATTTATTTACTTTTTTAGTTCTAGCGTGTTTTCAGGTTATGGTAAAAAGTATTGCTGATGACTTAAGTGAACTGCGATTAGAAATAAACAGGTATTGAAATCTTGTGTTATGAAAAACCTCTGCTTATAATCTTAGGTGTGGGGGTGGGGTAGGATGTTTAGTGGTAGCTGTAAATGTGGTATGAATACTAATGTAATGCTCAACAACTAACGTTAGAGAATTTGAGGCGATGTAATTCAACCTTTCCAGAGGAAAATTGTCTTTTTGTATTGATTAACACTGGCCTGAATAATCTGCCGTTTGATGCTTTCAACATCGATTAGTTCGTTTTCTTCCATTTCAGAATTTTCACATTTATTTAAATCTGATTTGAATTGAATAATGTTGGAATAGCATTGTATTGCAGTCTCGTTTTTCACGTTTAATCAACGACTGATCATCCGCAAAATGTATATTACATAAACGGCGGCAGTGGAAAAAGTCCGATAAAACATGTCATAATAGACCACTGCCAAAAAATGACATTCAGAGAATAAACGGCTTGTTGACTTAAAATCCTTAATTTTGCTGTTATTTACCCAGATACGGTTTATTTTCGCAATTCCTTAGAAAAAGATGCAAATAATATCCCAGATCTGTTCGATTTTTACAATTAATCGCTGAACCACCGGTCATTGCACAATATTTTTCAAATTAAAAATATTTGTTAAGTATTTGTCACAACTGTCACAAAATGTGATTCTAATTTGTAGTGGTTGCCAAACTGTTGTCCATAGGTATGCATGATCTGCATAAAATTTAAATTTAACAAAAATCAGATACTCCATGATTTGTGGATCCAAAATGAGTCGCCTACATGTCCCAACTCTTTATATATAGGGACTCTAGTTCAGCCTGATCTTGAAATAGTAAGTCGAGGTTTTCAACGAGTTTTGTCCCAATAAGAATGGCTCTCGGCCCTATCTCGAAAAGTAATTGTTGTAAAGACTTGGGGTAAAAAAATTATGACTAAAGAGGCCAAGAGAAAATGCTGGAAATTATTTTTAAGTTTCTAGAATGGCCGCCAGGGGGCGTAATCGCATTCTTGAATTTTAAATCCCGTTTTTTTGAGAAATATTCTTATATTACAGATAGCTAAAACGGACACCGTTTTAAAGCTGAGATAAATTTGATTCCTTTTCGTTACATGCTTTTTGCTCTATCTCTTAAGGGAAAGTGGTGGGGGGTGTCCGAACATTTTCGGAAATAAATGTCAATAACTTCAAAATGGCTGAACGGATTTTGTCAAACTTGGAGTCGTTGAATAGGGCTTTTCTTAGGCATCAATGCTGCCTTGAGCGGATTGATTTAGATTGCTTGTGTCGCCGCTAGAGGGCGTTTTGCGACAATACAACAAATGAAATAGGTTTTCTCAAAAGAATTAAAAGCGACGATATCACTTTTATTGCAACAAAAGATAGTCAAATAAGTGTCTAACAATCATATTGAATGAGTATTAATTATTATTGTCATTTTAAATGAAATGTTGGTATTTTAACAGTAAATTTATACGGGTGCTGACTTGTGCGACGCACCATAGGAATTTGCATAGTAAATTCTTTATGTTCAATTATTTGCTCCCCTAATTATTTTAGAGCTCAAGTGTAAATACATTTTTTGTAAAGACAAAAAAAACTGCACCTATTCATACTGTTGCTAACAATTTTTCATTTTCCGGAACTGAAGGAATGCAAAAACCAAACTAGCATTTTCACAAAAATCAGTGATGCCATGGAATTATTGAAACAAGCCAATGCCAACGCAAATGCGTGCGGAGCGACAATATGTGTTGTTTGTTTGTTTGTCATTGATGTTTCATTATTAATTATGTTCTGCTTAATGTCTCTAAGGTACCTAGACCTTGTCCATAACAAAAATGGTTTTACGAGTATGGTGGACGTTCGTTAACTAAGCTTCTTGTTTATTGTAAAATATCCGTATCGGCAAATTCCAAACAGTACAACCATTAAAAGACTGATTTATTTTAAGTTTAAACTACAGGCACGTTATTAAATAATTGTACGTGTAATAATGAGGTTCAGAACTTACACCAAAACGAGAAAAACGACAATAAATTCAATATTTTGACGGCAGTGACTGGATGATCGCCCCGCACGCACTTGCGTTGGCATTGGCTTGTTTCAATAATTCCATGGCATCACTGATTTTTGTAAAAATGCTAGTTTGATTTTTTGCATTCCTTCGGTTCTGGAACATGAAAAATTGTTAGCAACAGTATGAATGGATGCAGTATTTTTTTCTCTACAAAAAATGTATTTACACTTTAGCTCTAAAATAATTAGGGGAGCAAATAATTGAACATAAAGAATTTACTATGCAAATTCCTATGGTGCGTCGCGCAAGTCAGCACCCGGTATATAGTTTGCTAAAAGAACGATACGTAATTAGGATTTAACAATGGCGACATTATTTCGAGTTTTAATTTCTTTTCCTGATGTTTTAGGTTAGGAAAGAAATATCGAAATGCGGTTTTTACTAGCGTGCTAGACCCTTATTTTTCTATCTTTTGTTGCAATAATAGTGATATTGTTGCATTTAATTTTTTTGAGAAAATCCATTTCATTTGTAGTGTTGCCCTCTTTTCAACGACTCACAGTTTGACAAAATCCGTTCAGCTATTTTGAAGTTAGTAGTAGTAGTAGTTGTGGAGAGACCAAAGTCTAGCAAGTAGGCCACCATAGGCCCTTTTTGCCAACCCCATGCCATCCCCTCAACCACCTTCATTATCGTCCTCTTCGATGGGCTCTTCTCCCTGCTTAAACCTTCCTGATTTTCTAATGAAGATCAGAATATCGGCGTAGGATAGGGTGTTCAACTCTTCCATTCAAAGAGTAGGTGCTCCAAAGGTTCTATACCTCAGTCGCTGGTACGCCTCGCGTTCTCCCAAGTAGTGAAAGGACGTTTCCTCGTCCCTCCCACATCTTGGACAAATGGGATCTTCCTCTACTCCTATCAGTGTTAGGTGTCTTTTTAGTATTATTTTTCGAGATAGGACCGAGAGCCATTCTAATTGGGATACCAGGTACATAGCGCACAAATGTTTACAAAATTTTCCACCTGCCCCTCCTGGATAATCACACTGCTCAGTTGCAGTATCCACAGTATGCAAGAACAATTCATCGACAGAAGAGGTAACTCTGTATTCGACGTCTGATATTTTTGTAACTTTGAGCAATGAAGGCTTGTAGCAGTATTTTCTAAAGTAAGCTTGCAGTTTAATTTCTTTAGAATCATCTTTAAATATTTGAATGGATACTTCAATGATATTGTTTGTGTTGTAGCTTTTAGCGTGTACATTACTACGAAAATAATGGCACCATTCTGATCTGCTCTACCACATGTGATAATAAATAAAGAAATTCCAAAATGTATCATAACTCATTGTCGCAGAGAGTTTCCTTAAAAGTTTACAATCTATATCATTTTTCGAGTACAAAGTGTTGCAACACCAAAGGCTGACGATCCTACTCTTGAAAACAATTTGAGATATCCCGAAAGCACCTCCATGTTGCCAGTAACACTAACAATTTGAAAAAATCTGTAAAAGGCTTTACCCAGAACTTCTCTCGTCGACATTGTGACACTAAATCATTTTAAAAATCAAATTAAGTTAAGAGTAAAAATATCTTCCCGTTTCTAATAAATTAAATACATTTTCAAATTTAAAAAAAAAAAACGTTACCGGTGGTGAAATTCGAAGGGCCGGCGCCGGCGGATGCGTATGCAATCCCAATGTTTTGCAAGGAAAATGGGCTATTTCTACCTACGCTACAGAGCAGTACGTAACTACGAGTGTGCCGGCTGGCTTAAATAGAACCTCTTTTCGTTGACACCTCTTACGCTGTAAAGCAGAAAGAGCACTTACGCTGTATGTGTTGAATTCTCGTCAAAAGTAAAGTTGTTACTTTCATGTATCTCAGTTAAACCTAAAATAAAAATAGTACTGGTGATGCGACTCGAACTCATCGCTTGCGAACGAGCCGAACATTCGATTTCTTTGTTTGGATGTAGTTTACGCTGTCGCCTCCAGAGCTACGGCGACCTTTCGAATGGCTTCTTACCAGCTCTATTTAACGTTCTGCATTAATTCGTTGTTCCTTTTTGTATCGTACAGCATTTATTCTGCATATTTCGGGTCCTACTTTTGGCAAGAATGAAGCCTGCGCTATGTACAAATTATTACTTGCATTTAATGCTAAGTTAAATCATAATTAAACAAAATTTATTTTTTTAAGTTGCTCACCCTGTATATATTTTCTCGGCCAGGTAGATATATAATGTGTATGCAAAATATTGTATTTCTCCAACAAGTAGTTTTTGAATTATACCGCCAAAAGACAGATAGACAGACAGACAGACGGAATTGAGGAAACCTGTTTTTCGTCATCTAGGGACCCTGAAACGTGAAGATCTGGAGAAATCTCAGAAGGTGATTTTTTCGCGATTACAATACAAAAAACAGATGCACTGTCGTTTGTCATAATCACCTTAGGATATATTTTTCTGTAGAACCCCTTAGCTTCTAAAAGGTTTTTGAATTTATTATATTTGTAGACTTCTTCAGTTTGGTAGTTATTAATAATACACCCAAGTGGTACATCACAAACTTTGCTCGCCCCTTAGAAAAATGTTACAGAAGACCCGTGTTGACTCGAAAATTGACGACTATGTGCGCTTAACATGAAAGGTGCTAGAATTACGCAACAGAAAAGATTTTCACTAAGACATATTGTAAATCCGTTTGCTTCTGAGTATGGAATCTCTCCTGGTAGTTTTTCAACAGAGCCGTTATCTGTGCTGCCGCCAGAATTATCTTACCTATGAAATATTATTGTCATAATATTTAAAATGATAAGAATAGTAATTTGACTTTTATTTCTCATATACAGGGTGTTAATTAAGTACGTAGACAAACTTTAAGGGGCGATTCCTTGATCAATTCTAAGATAAAAAGTTCATACAAACATAAGACCTAAACGGCTTCGTTTTCAAGATGAAGCTTAAATAAAAAATTCTTTTTTTCAAAAATCTAGAAAGCGCCTAGAGGTATTCTAATGAAACTTGGTATATGATAGTATTTCATGAGGTGGCATTGTTTGCTCAAAATAAATTTAATTTATCTCCACCAGCTGCGTGCATCGGGGCCACCTCAGTTACGTTATTTTAGAAAAATCTGATACGCCACTGTTTTTTAGTCAATACGGCAAGTTTTTTAGCTTCACCCATTGAAACTATACCAAAGATGTCTCTTTTATTATTTTTTATAGAATAAACCCTTTTCGAGAAAAAACGGAAAGATCTGTAACAGTAATTTCGTTCATTGAACGTTAATGGGACCTAAACGGCTTCGTTTTCAAAATACAGCTTAATGAAGTTTTAAAAAAATATTATTTAATAACAAACAATCTTACAATAGCTACAAAACTTTTGGCTAAAAAACAGTGGCGTGCCAGATTTTTCTAAAATAAGGTAACTGAGGTCGCCCTGATGCACGCCACTGGTGAAAACAAATTATATTTATTTTGACTGAACAATGCCACTTTATGAAATACTAACCTACACCAAGTTTCATTAGAATACCTCCAGCCGTTTTCGAAATTTTTGAAAAAACACTTCAACACCTGTATTCATGTTTACATGAACTTTTTATCTTAGAATTGATCAAGGAATCACCCCTTAAAGTTTGCCTACGTACTTAATTAACATCCTGTATATCGTATACAGGGAGTTAATTATAACGCGCAATATGTGTAAATGAGTTTATTTTAAAATACAATATCGAAACGTTACTGAGTATGTAAAAACATAATATATTGTACCGGAGAAGGAATTCTATTGATCAAATAGTATAGAGACTTCAGTTTACAGCAAGTTCTTGTTCTTTCTGATGCTTCTTTTTCAATAAAATTACGGTTCATATATTGTATTTTAAAATAAACGCATTACACATGGCGTGGAGTACCCTTATAAACCAATAGTAACAATCAAGTCCTTATGGAAACGGGAATGCCACATTGCGCGTTATAATAAATTCACCGTATAGTTCGATCAGTGGATTAATCTGGGAATTTGCAAGAACCTGACATAAGCCTTCTGTTGGGGTAGTTTCCAACAGAAATGCTCTGTGGAAACCTTTAAACCTCGCTAGGCGACATGCCATCTTCAAAATATTTTATAAATCGTTCTTTACTATCCAAAGATATGCATAAAAAGCTATGAGCTTCGGCGGTATTTACGCGATGGTTGCGTTTAAACTCGATCCGAATAATTAATAGTTATAGTTATATGATTATATACTACCTATAGATAGTTCCATATTTAAAATTCAGTACATGGTCTTATGCAGAACGATGTTGCCACATGTAAGTACAAATCATAAATAAATCCCATTTTTATATTTCGGGGCACTTAACAACTGATAATAGCTTGTTTCATTTTAATCCGCATCCTTTTATCAGCAAGTAAACTTAGAACGCCGTTCGCTGCCCGGAAGTGGCAACGTCGCGCATAAGTAACATAGAGAAAGTAATTGCGACGCATGTGGACGCTATATGATTAAAGCTATATAGCTTTTACAGAACAAATCAGGTAGTGATAAGCGTCTAGTAAATGAAATGCATGAATCCGTATTTCCAATCCTATACGGGCAGCGAAATCAGTAGCGCTCACGGTATAGGAAACGGAAAAATGCTAACGGTAGGCTTCTAAAATTAACGTTGAGAATATAAGTTATGCTATTCAGGTCTTGAATACAACTGCACGAAACAACCGAAATCCCCCTAGCCGATATTATGTAACGTGTGGAGGCTCAAAAATCGTGAGCCCTCAGGTTAAGGTGAAACTGCTATATCGCCGATTTGGCAGCGGTCGCTTTTTCTCCCGTAATCTCATACAAGTTCGGGGCTCAGATTCCCAGAGCCCATCTAGCATGCGTTATTATCCTACGCACAGCTATAAAATATGAATTTGACAGTAGACTGAATGATAAAATATATGTTTTTCCAATATCTACTTGTAAAGCTGTCTTTTATCTATGAAAATCTCCATAGTAAAATAGCACTTTAATGATAGGGATGGATAAAGTATTACTTTATTCACTAGAAAATAAAATAGTCAAGAATCCACAGCAACTAACAAAATATACACATGTTACCGTGAGCACTACAACACAACCAAGTAATGTGATGCGAAGAATACAAAGGGCGCAATTCATTATAGGAACGCTAAAAATACAGCGAGGCGTTACAACTTATTTTGAGGTTGAGAATAGTTATTTGTCTACCAGGTGTGGAATAACCGAGTTTTTACACGTGGCCGACAATATCACTTCTACAGATTCCATTTTTTACATCAATAAAGGTTTAGTACCTTTATTTTTTACTGTTTTTGAAAACAGGAAATATTAAGTTCCTAACTATTTTTAAGAAAGTGTGGAAAAGTATGTCATTTCCTGACTAAAATTGATGTAATTTGATATGAAGTAGTACGATTACGGAAAAAATAAAACAATATCTAGTTTTGATCAATATCGCGCTCTCCGTGCTTGCAAAGTAACTATTACAATACTTATAATAATTTTTTTATTATTATTCCCAATACCTACCAGACAAAAACTTAAAAATATAGTTATTATTTACAGAACAAGTTATTTTGCATAGTGATTTCGGTTTATAATTTTTATAACATTCCGACCATGTTCATAGGTTAATGTAAAGGAAACCAAAACTGCACTAAGCTAGTGCCAATAGTTTATCTAAAACCTGTAAATACCGTAGCCCAATTATACATATAAAAATTCTATATAATTTTAGTCCCAATTTCTGTTCTACGCTATAAATAATATTAATTAATGATTTGACCCGACACAATGAAAGTCAAAAATAATAAATTGAAGTTATTTATCACACGCACTGACATGTAAAGTATTCCAATCCATTGCAGTGGGCGGAACATTCTGTGACATAACGATACATTTTAATTTAAACCTAGTATTAACATTTAAAGCTGCGTTCTATTTATGTTTTGTCAACATTGGTTTGTAATTTTATTGAAAATCATTTTTTATTTAGTGCACTTAATGAAAATCGTTCGGAAGCCGATTCGAATGTTTAAATTTAAAATACTGTACAGCTAATATCTTTCAGTAATGATCAAATTATTAAAATTGGTAAATGTTGAAAATTAAATTTTGTATATAATACCAATAAAAATTAAAGAACGTTGACTGCACAGCATTAAATAGTAATAACATGAAAACAAATACAACAAACGTTTTTTATCTAGTTATATGGCACACTTAGATGCCTAACAAAATTTTTGATAATGATCATTTAATATTCACAATATAGAAAATGCTTGTTGTTCAATTTTAATTGATATTTATCATATCAGTGGGAATATTTATTTGAATTTATTGTTTTTTGTGATCTGCATAGTGGTATACAGCTATAGCTATTTAACAGCATGCAACAAAATCATCTTAAAATGGCTAGTCCCGAAAATATAAAAGTCAAAGTTAAAAAGAAACTTTCCTCAGATTGGTTTTATTATTATTGAGTTATTATTTAAGGCTTTTTAGGCAACATCTCTTACTTTTGATTTATTTTACATATCTCTTGACGAATACTTCACTATTCATTTCTAGAAATTTGATATATTCTTTATTTCAAAACAAACATGTTTCATACAAATTTATTTATGAAACTGAAGCTCCAAGACGTTTGTGTTAATTGTTTTAAATAAAACCTATGTTTTTGATATTTTATATGCTAAACACATAAAAATTTTATACTTTGAATTCCAGGTTTATAAACTGATACGAGACCTCGATTGTTACGAAGGTTGCAGGTCCATTCACATAATTAAATTCGGTGACAAACGAAAAATACTGAAATAAAGTCGACAAAATAGCGGAAAACAAGGTGATAAAGATTGATTACATAGATAAATGCTAAAGCTTATATACTCTTCAATGTCCATACCAGTAATCACGCAAATCAAACTGCCACGTAATGCTTTTAAGGGTGTCAAGGGTAATGAAACGCACCAGAGCTTGCGCAAATAATTGGTCGAAGTAAATATACTAAAAGAAATGGCTATTAAAAAATGTAGTAATAAAAATGGGTATAATTTTTATGCTAGGTTTTAAAACAATATTATTAAATATCGATTTTTGTATAAAAATTTTATGTAAGCTTTACGAGCACAATTTTTCTGTCTTCATTTCGATGTAATGTGATTATAAGGTTGTGATATTTCACTTTCCATTTGATGTCGCTGTTTCTACTGTATTACTTTGTATAGGAATTATTGTATTTGTACAAAATTAAAGATATATTAATTCGAGTGGCACTTCCTTCTCTCCTCCTTCCATAAAATGACATATTTGCAAGTAATCTATTAGTCTATGAAAAAAGAGCACATAAAATTCTAAAGAAAAACGTGTTTATACACACCTTACTTCAGTTTTCAGCTGTGCAATTCACTGCTTTTTAAACTTTTGGACAATCTCACAAAAAATAGGTAAAGTTAATCCTTAGCTCGGCCAATCTACAGTTATAAATACTTCTAATGCATTTTACTGCTTATTTATGTACACCGCATCATACAAACACATATTTTTAAGACATCAGTTGCTTTTGTTTAAAAACGTTATTTTTTTATTGTTGCACTATAGATTTGAACCTTTGTAATAGTAGCTTTTTGGATGCATCCATGATCAAGCTGCTTTCCTTTTCTTTAAACGTACTGCATTGTCTCGTCTTTATTTAGTAGTAAAGAGCTGATATGTATTTTTGAGTACGTGAAAAAGGATTTTAGTAAATCGACCCAAGTATTGCCGCTTTTTTGTAATAATTGATTTTATTAATAGATTCTTGAAATTTATTGGGCAAACTTCTACTGCAATAGCATAAACACCAGTTTCTAAAATTTTTCACTCTTACAGATATCCAATTGCTTGATTAAACTTCAATCTATTTTCTAGCCCATCGAGCCTATTTCGATTAATATTTTACTTGAAATGCAACTGATGATTTTCTCCATCAATTTTGATTATTTTTGAAGCTACTGTTATTTTTTCAACAATATCTCTATACTACAGTATTCACTACATTTTCTGCAAGTAAGATAAAACTCATAAAAATTGTTACATCTACCTGTTAACGATAAATCAATTAGGTATACTCCATTGGCGATTATTTTACCTGCGGAGAGGAACCATAAAAAATCAACGTATTACAAGCCATCAGCTGGTATATCGTGATCAGTCTAATAATGGTCGGTATATAGTTGATTCTAAATCAATTTTACATTTATTTTGTAGTATGGTACTCGAAATTGTCTTATTGAAAGATATAAATAATCCTCGTTTTCTATCTCAAATGTCGAAATTTATAACAAAAGATGTTGTTCCAGTATTTGCTAATGTTTAGCGTAGTAGGTACCTTCTAAAAAATATAGAAGATATAAAACTCCATAATATACACTTCGAAGCAGCCAAAATGTAAGTTTTTTTTTGTCTGTAGATTTATATGCATTTATCGGATTTTTATATAAACACGGCGAGAGTATACTGAAATGTTAAAGTACAAGAATTGTGATGTCAAATAAATTGTTACGTTTAAAGAATCTGATTAATCGAAGTTCGTATCTGAATCAGATTCTTCCAATGAAATAATGAAAGGTGGAATATTTTCTAACGAATGCTACCCTATGGCTTGTCCAGCCTGCTGAAATAAGTTCTTCATATTCCTACGCTAATTTTATTACATGCCAGGCGTACATTTTGAAAGAGCTTTGCGCCGTAAAGTTTCAACCCTATCTGTAGATGACAGTGATGAAACTAACTGTTTGTTGTAGTAGGAATTAAAAAACTCCTATACTATTTCAATAAGATTGATTATATGGTACTAAATTATTTTATTAATTGGATTTTTTTAAATTAATAATGGGGTTTTCATAACTTTGGCCTCAATTTTCACTGTAATTAAGTAACTATTCTTGTATTTGACTTTTTGTACAAGAACATATGAGTTATTTATCGCCTCAGACGGAATAATATGGGACATTGTACATAATCAAAACACATTTACCTTGTAATTTTCCTAAGGCAGGAATTAGCTAATTGATCACGCAATTTTGAAATACTTCTCCAGTTCTATAATAGTCTATGTCGTTGTTGGAATCTAGTAAATTACCCCGTCCATCTAAAAGTTCGAAATTATACCCTGCCCGTAAAATAGTAAGTCTTTTATTCTTATTTTGTATTTTGGCTGGGTTATTGTAATCGTCTTTCTCTTGTGAAGATAACTCAAAAACTATTTGTTGAAAAAATACGATATTTTGCATGCGGAATATATGCCTTCCTGGCATACAATCGACAACATTTCGGTAAAAAATATAAAGGGTGAGCACCTTGCAAAATAAAATTCTACCCACTTTTGCTTTAATTCAAGAACTATTACTTAAATGAAAGTATTATTTTGCACATAGCTCAGGTTTTTACCTTTGACAAAAAATGGCATATTTTGAACCCTACATATACAGGATGAGCACCTTAAAATAATAAAATTTTATTTACTTTTGCTTTAACTGAGAAATTGGTAAAAGTAATAATTTGCACATTGCTCAGGCTTTACCCTTTACGAAAATAGGACCCAACATATATAAGATAAATGTTGTAAGAGAAATCGAATAAGTGCTTTGTGTTTAATGATCCAAACGGACCCGCGTGGCAGCGTGCCGAAGTTCGAATACCACCGCTGGTAATTTTTTATTTGCAAACTGATGTAAATTGCATTACCAAATGTTTTATTTAATTGTTTCAATATCATTAGAAGCGTTAAATTTTTTTCCCCAGTTTCCTTTGCTTTTTAAAATTTGCGAGGGAAGTTCTGAGTAAAGCGCTTTACAGATTTTGTTATTTATTTTTAGAGCTACTGTCCTTTTCAACAATATCCTAATACTGCAATATTTACTACATTTTGTATAAGTTAGATAAAACTGATAAACTTTTTTCACACCTACTTGTCAACCATAAGTAAATTACGTATACTATATTCACGATTATTTTAACCCATACAGATAACCACCAAAGGCAACGTGTTACAAGTCATCAGTTCGTGATAGATTAGAGATGTGACCTGCCCTATTAGATTTCTATTATTGCGGTTAAAGAATCTGATTCATCAAAGTGCCTTTCTGAATCAGACTCGTCCAATTAAATAATGAAAAATGGAATATTTTCTAACGAATGCTTTTTCATGTTCTGTCTAGTTTGTCGAAATAAGTTCTTCATATTCCCACAGTAATTTTGTTGCATATCAGGAGTACATTTTGAAAAGTTTCGCGCCAATAATATTCAACCCTCTCTTGGATGACGGTTATGAATAGAGCGCGGAATGAATAATAATTAGTAGCTGAACAGAAACGTTTAGAACTAAATACGAATTCAGTAATTGTTTAAGTCCAAGTTTTTTCTGTTTTTTACTTGTTTTAACTTATTTTATATTTTCATGCTTATTTTGTGCCTACATTTTGATTTACTTTAAATTTTGTCATTTACGTTCAAAAACATTTGATATTTCTTAAAGCGAACTATAAATTTATAAGCGAATTTATCAAAAACCTTGAACATAAAGGACTTACTTTGGTAGAGTTACTTTGAAATAGTAGATAATTCCAAGCAGCGGCATCGACTGTGCGGGAAACCATGGGAAAATTGTAAATGAAAAATTTACTAACTTGTCAAAAATGAAGGCCACAAAATTTTGGAAAAAATCTTTAGCGTTTTAAAAGGAGACATAGCCCAAGAATTGGAGATTGAAGTATCATTTATTTCAACATTTAAGTACTCATGAATTACTAGGGTACATATACGGAACGCAGCTTTTCGTAATTTAAAAACATACTAAGCGATTGAAGCAGAAGCTTTTTAATTGACAATTTAGAAAGATATTCAGTTATTAACTGTTCAGAAATGAATCGCAATAAGTATTTTATTGTTATCGTTATTTTTTATATAACAACTGTTAATGTGTGTATTTATTAGAATTTAATTGTTTATGTTGAAATGGAATGTTCAGTTTTGTTTAATCAGAAAACTATGTTTTTGTTTACAATATACATTTTTAAATAAATAGTTTTCAAATTCTTATTGAGGTTTTTTAATGTGTATTTTAGGGTTTTAGTGCCCTTTTAATGCTTATTTATCTGTATTTGTAAGAATTTTAAAGCGTTACTTTCTGTTTGTTTTTCGCGTCTAGTTATGAACCTATATGTTTGTTGTAATAGGAACTACAAAACCCACACACCATTTTAATATAGTCTTAAATGATTTTATTGATTCTTTTTTTCTTAGTCTCAATTTTGATAATATGATTAATCAACCATTCTCGCATATGACTTTTTGTAAAAGAAAATATGAGTCGATGCTCCTCTTAGACCGGATGATATGTGGCATTATACATAACCAAAACACATTTACCTTGTAATTTGTTTAAGGCAGGTTTTAGCTAATTAATCACGCAATTTTGCAATATCTCCCCGGTTGTACAATAGTCTCTGTTGTTGTTGGGGTCTAGTAAATTGTCACGCCCGTTTTAAAATCTCAAAATATACCCTGCATGTTTTACTCTTATTTTGCATTTTGGCTGGGTTATTTTTTAAAGTTATTACTGTGTACCTGTCGTGGATTGTTACCAACATTTTGGAACACCCGTTTTTTGGCTAGGTACATGAATGTTGTTTTTTGCTCTCGCAGAATTTTACGTCCGTTACCCTGTTTGCATATGTAATATATTGTTGTTAAAATTTTGAAAAACCTAATTCGTTCTTCTTTATTTATAAAATTTTCTTTAGTGTTTGTCAACTGTTTATCCAAAGTTAAATGCTTTTGAAATGGATTGCCAAATTAGTCGTTGCAAGTCTTGTCTTAAACAATAATTAAAATATATATTGACTGGATTGCGGCAAAATGAAGTCTCGTATAATTATTTTTATTGTCGTTTCAGGCACCTAGCAAAAAATAATTTATTAATAACGTTTAACTTACATCCAAGTATTTATGACAATATTTGAATTATTGTAGCTTTATCTACTTCCTTCTTAAACAGAGTGCAAGATTTTTAAATTAGTTTACGTAATCTGTTATTTGTTTTTTTGCGTTATAGTGTCAAAACAATGTAAATGTAAATGATGTATTAAAAACTGTTTGGAATTCAGCTACAATATGAAAATAGAACTACAATGAATGCAACATAATGAAATTAAACCATGGCACACCGCGAGGTAAAATAGTCGTCATAAATGTGGCCCCAGAAGTTATTTATAATATTTATTTGTATTTATTATAACAAATATGTAAAACCACAATAGGGTGAATTAAATAACTCAGTCTTCAGTAGTTACGTATTGTCAGGTATTTCTAGAGATTCTCAAACAAACATTTGTCTGTTTCATCAATATTTAGTTTAGGTCTGCAGAATTATAGCAAAGGCCAGGTCTAAACACAAGGAAGCGACTAATCTGCCCTCTATGGTTGCATGTAATCCCAATACTCTATTTACATAAGTTATATGATATACAATATTTGCATTCTCTTTGGGAAAATCGTGGGTCAACAATAAAACAGCCCTCACTCGAATGAAAAGCTAAATTCGCCCCTAGCGCTACCCTCTGTTAGGTGGGAGTTTATTAATCAGCCCTTATTAACAACTGGGGTTTGTCGTACGTGATGAGGTAAGCCAGGAAAATGTGACAGCTCAATTAAAGTGATAAATTATGAAAAAATTAAAAATCGGATTTTGACAGTAACGTTCAACTTGAGACAATATTATTGCTTAAAGCCGTAAATTCGAACTCAGTGTAATATACATTTTCTCTACACTTCTAAGCAACTAAGGCAATTGTTTGAAAGGTATTATAGCCAGACGATGTAAGCCTATGTTTTATTATATTTCTCTTTGCAGTAAAGTTAAATTTATTTTCAAACCTCTAACTTTAAATAATGTCTGAGATACAACCAAGAAAAATGATATAACTTTTAAATTATGGTAATGACAGGCTGAAATCATTATACCGAGGCAACATAATTGCCTTTATTTCCGAAAATCAAACGGACTGAATAAACCCTACATCATTTTCGTTTGCTGGTTTCTACTTATAACGACAAAGCTATCACAATCATCTTCTACGTTAGTGAACGTAATACTACGCTGAAGCACAGATAATATCCTTTTGGAGCAAATTGTTATTTGAAACTAATTTCATGCAATATTGCAGCTTCACGATAGAATACTTAATAACGTAAACAGATGCTTTGAAGTTGCAACAGGTGCCTACATGGTACATGGATAAAATATGAAGTTTATTTGATACCAGTACCTACGTACGAAACATAAGGTTTAATATGTTCTGCTAATAATGCATGCTCTCCTTGAGAGTTTTCAGTTCTTTTTCAAGTAGCAATCCATAAACGCTCACTGCGGATCGAGTTTTAACAAAAGCGCCTCAGACTCTCTAAACTTCTTACCTTCCAAGCAATTAAGTGTTTTTTCGACGATGTTGCAAATTTATTACAGCATTGCACCTGTATATCTGTTAAATATTACAAAAGGCGAAGTAAGAAATAAACTGTCTAGCGGAAGCTGATTAAATATTTAGAAGTCATTTATTCTTCTTTCTTGCGTTCCACAACTTGCAAGTTTAGCAGTTCAATTATTAAACACATTAAATGCTTGGTTAAATTTAAGGGGACGGGCACCATTTTCAAACTAACTTTAACTCATCTGCATAGCCTCAAATTCCTTCCCTAAAACAGTTATAATTGCAGGACGAATTGTGTTCGCCGTTGCCATAGAAGGCGCTTAAACAAATTGGCAAACCGAAGCAGTAAATTTGTATCTGTTAAGAACTCGGCCGAAATTTGGTCCGTACCAAATTACTGTAAAAATGCGGTTATATAGAAGACCCTAATGGGCATTGATAAAAATTACATTTTTACATCTAAAATAAACGAATGAAATTTAACCTTTTATCTTCCTTTTGAGCTTTGATGCGCTCTTAATAAACAATATTTACCTTTTTTAAAATAATCTGGGGCAAACATGGTTCTTTTTGACAATAAATACGTAAATTTAGCAACGAACGTGAATATAACGGAGTTTTGGTATGTTTATATAATTATGTGGTATGTACGAGTAGAATAATATCGCATGATAATAGATTAATCAAAGGGTGACCACAGCTACTTGCTGCGATTTTTAATAAAAATTGCCAAATCAGGTTAAATGTATAATTCTGCACACCCTCTGTAATTCATGAAATTCTAAACTGACCATTTATATACCGGGTGTTCCACGTAAACCGCTGTGTAGGCATCCTACAATAAAATCGTATAAATTTTAAAGTAATCAACATCATATTTTGAAAGATGCTTGATAAGCAAATAACTTGAATGTTCAATCTAGATTATCGGTAGTTATAACGCAAGAACTTTGAATTAATCGATTACTCGTATTCACAAAAGCTTGTTGCGTAGTAAACACCATGTCAGTTTTACAGTTTAAAAAAATCTTTAAAGGGCTTTACTCAGAACTTCCCCCGCAAGTGGACGTTGTGACACTAACCAATTTTAAAAATCAAAGGAAACTAGTAGTAAAAATATTTTAACGTTACTAATACTACTGAAATAATAAAAGGAAACATTTGGTAATGCAAATTACATTAATTTTCAATTAAAAAAGTGTTGCAGACGAGATTCGAACTACGGAAGGCATTTCAACGGGAAGCAAGGGAGCCGCCAGTAGCGCACTGTCGATCGCATCCTGACACGGGGGTGTGCCTCACATCGACGGGCAGCGACTGCATTACATTCAACAGCTTATTGTTGCCCATTTTTGTTGTTTTACAATTATTATCCTGTACCTGTTGGGTTCCATTTTGGTTAAAAGGCAAAGCATAAGCTATGTCCAAATTCATACTTTCTTCTCAGTCAAAGCAAAAATATACAAAGTTTTATTTTTTAACGGTGCTCACCCTGTATATATTTTGCCGAAACGTTCTCAGTTTTATACCATAGACATATAATCCGCATGCAAAATATCATCTTCCTTCAACAAATAGGTTTTGAGTTATACCGCCAGCAGACCGACAGGCAGACGAAATTGAGAAAACCGGTTTCTCGGCATCCAGGAACCCTGAAACGTGAATATCTGAAGAAATCTCGGAAGATGATTTTTGCGGTTACAATACTTCTGTCGTCTTTTAGACTCAGAACTTCCCTTGCACTAAACAATTTTAATAATTAAAGGAAACTCGTGGTAAAAATATCTTAACGGTCGTAATAATACTGAAACAGTAAAATAAAACACTTGATAACGTCAATTTCCAAATAAAGAAAACATTACCGGTGGTGGGATTCGAACTTCAGCGCCTGGGAATACGATTTCAAGGTTTAGCAGTAGCCCGCAAGCAAATGGCCCGTTCGTTGTCTTCGTCCACCGAGGACCCTTCGTATCAGTGGGATGCGGCTGCCTTAAATACAACGCACTTATTATTGACCCATTTATCCTGTATCTGATGGGTCTCATTTTTGTCAAGGGTAAAGCTTGAGTTATGTGCAAATTATTACTTTTATCTATTTTTCAGTTAAAGCAAAAATAAATAAAACTGTATTTTTAAGGTGCTCACCCTGTATATATTTATCCAAGGTATTTAAATGTTGAGTAAAAAACATCTATTTTAAGGTGTTATATTAAATACAAATAGGTTCTTTTAGATGTGAGTTAGCGTGGTATTGAAAATTGAAAAGCAGTGAACAAAAATTTCGACAAAAAAATAATTAAAAAAGACAATTTCAGGATACTACCCGATCATATATTTAAAATTTGCAGAAGATAATATGAGAACTACATTTGCAACATCATTCTACTTTGGACGATTTGCTAAATTATACAGAACGAATTAAAATTTAAAAAGGGTTAACTACATTTCATAACATTTTAAAATCAGTAGACCTTTGTTATGCGAACAACACAAGTAATAAGACAGAAACGTATTGAATCTAAATTTAAATTGTGAAATATCTTTAGTGATGACTTGATGCGTGTCATTATTTATTTTATATCATTTTGGAACCATAATCGTTTTTATTGGCCCTCGATAGCGGGCGTAAAATGGCTTTTATGGCTCTAGGGCTTATAAAGTTGCTAAGCAGTATAACAAGCACCTACAATGTGGTAGAGCATAGATCACCAAATTTAAAGCTTTCCACTTCGCGTCGCGCTTTAAACATTTCCTCGTGCTATAATCTAGTGATGATTACCTTAATACATAAATAACTATTATCTTTGGTGTTTTAGCTCAAAACAGTGCTATAATGGGCTCTATTAAGGCACTGTTTTTGCATTGTTCTTTCATATGAAAAACGTCGAAACGGCCTCCTTTATTTCAGATGACTGACAGATTGTCAGTTATTTTTATGGAAAGTATAAAATCTTGTATGATACGCGTTTCAAAGAAGTTTTTAGGCACTTGACGCTATGTCAAACTTGACCTCGGTCTCGTTTGACAAAACATGTGCCTAAAACACTTTAATTTTGCAACTTGTATCATAAATAACTGACGGTACACTTCGGAATTGCCAAACCTATAACACGAATCACAGTATTTGATCTCTTGGTACTTTCCAATTTGTCACTATGACTTTTCACAGCTGTCAATACCAAGATTTATGTTTTTTTTAGATATTTATTGGGTTGTTGGATAAAATATATGTCACTCGTGTGTTATTAATTACAAATAATTAACTGAAGAAATGACCCCTCCCGGCCTGACGGTCTCGAGGGCCCAACTTTCCTCTCGTGGATTATTTACTTTCGTTAAATCGTTTTATTTAATATTTTTGCAAATCAAACAACCTCACTTATTCTTACTTTAAATAATAACGATCTAAATCAACCTTTTTCGAAATGTCCTTTTTGCAAATATTTAGTATTAATTAAAATATTCTTAACGCTATATATTACAGGAATAAGTTTATACTTGCACTGATACCAATATGAACATTTAATGTTGGTTTTGTAGGGCGTAGACTATTTGCATAATGAATTCATTTTAATTTAACTTAAATACTCGTAAAAACCTTCAATTTCAAATTGTTAACAACATAATGCAGTTTTAATTTACTGCCTGACTAAATACAAACAAGAACGAGACGTAATGAGGTATATTCTACATATTTTAATGTAGATTTGAATAACGCACTGTTTGCTTGGTTAAAATTAATTGCGCTTGCGGGGATGGAAATACAATTTTGAATTTAATCAGTCACAGTGCAATACAGAGCAGGTTTGATTTTTTTTAGTTTATTTGATATTAACGTATTGATTATGTGTATTACAGAACATTCGCATTTCTGCAGTTAGAATTGGAAATTACGGTTTAAGTTCCAAACGCGGAATAAAAAATTGAAACTTCGTTTTGCAAGATGATCAAATTGCTGACTCGCAAAATTGAAAACCAAGAACTATTAAGCGCCTAAAAACGGACTAAGTCTCAGAGAAAAGGTGCTCGTTAACCCAAAGCAACCACGAAAGCGCAATCGTAAAGTATTACTGTAACGTTGGCATGAAAAGCTAAACCTTGCCGGAAGTTTTGTGGAAGTAGACCTGTGCGTGCTTCCGCACTCGCATTTCCTTACATGATTAAGGAAACGTGTCAACGCTATATGCCCAATACAGTTTACATCTTCAGATTTTTACGGATCATTTTCGTCGTTGCATATTTCATTTTAACTTAGGGGCTGTTACACGTTACACCTTACTAAAATTCAAACGTTATAAAACAATATTTTGAAGTAGAACTCCGGCGAACTTTACCAATAAATGGAAAGGCAAATTCGCTGTTAACACCCGAAGCATCAAAGATAAATTTTCCAGTGAAAATTAGAAGTAGGCTCATAATTTTGCTATCGATTTAATCGAATAACTTGGTTCATCCTCAAAGTTAGCTAAACTCTTGTTCAGCTTCTCGCAGTTTCCAAATGTTGATAATCTTATTGCTATAAATATAATTTCTACATTTCTGTTTAATGGAAATGTTGCATTTATTTAATCAATTAATAGCTATTTATGTAACAAGTGCTAAAAGTTGATGTTTATGCACGAGACATGAAAATTATGAAACGACGCCAAAGGCTGAGTTTCATAACATGTCGAGTGCAATAACACCTTTAGCACGAGTTTGCATACAATATTTTTTCTACGGCCTTAAATTTTCTGTTATTAATCCATAAATGTCGATTTAACAAAGGTTTGCATTTATGACAGTTATAATTTATATCATAACAAAGAGATGGCCTTGACGCGCAGGTGAATAATTGTGGAGTTAGTACTGTCAAAGTCAGTTATCAAAGGAAATTATAATAGTACACATCTGACTTTATTCATTATATAACGCTAAAACAACGTAAAAACTCTCCCTGGAAAAGAGTGTGGCAGTGGTCACAAACTCTTGCTGGCAAAAATCAGAATTCACGTAAAAACAAAGAAAACAGAAAAAAGAATTCCTTCCTTGGAACCTGGAGACATGGAGCTATTCAAACAAAAACTGGAACAGAACTTAATAACCAATTCAGACAACTTGAGTCAGACGAACCCAGAAGAAATGTGGCAAGGCCTCAAAACAACTCTACTAACTACCAAAGACCAAGTGCTACAACAAAATAAAAGAAAAGCAAAAAACAAACAATGGATGACCGACGAAACTTGGAAAGTAGTAGAAGAAAGGAAGACTCTCAGACAAACAGGCATAAACACACAAGAACGAAGAACCGAATATAGGAGACTGAACAGAGAAATACAACGGTTATGTAGACGTTACAAAAACCAGCACATACAACACATATGTCAGGAAATTGAAAGAAGAGCTAACACTAACGAAACCCGAGATATCTTCCAGTACATCAAAGAAATCACAAGGGAATTTAAACCAAAAACATGGAAAATAGGACAAAGAGGGGAAAGTCATTACTGAGATAGATGACGTAGTGGAAGTATGGCGAACATACTGTGAAAACTTATACATAAGCGAAGTAAACGACCAAGAAGCAGTACACTTTCCTTCCATCATGGAAATCGAACAGGAGCCTGATATATTAAGAGAAGAGGTAGAGCAAGCTATTCGTCATTTAAAAAACCACAAAAATACAGGTGAAGACAATGTGAGTGCAGAAATGCTAAAACATCTTACACCAAAAGGTGTTGACCTATTATGGGGAATTTGCAATACGATCTGGCAAACGGGACAATGGCCAAAGGACTGGAGTTCATCCACTTTCATTCCACTGCATAAAAAAGGGTCAAGTCAAAAATGTAATAATTACAGAACGATCGCACTGATATCCCACCCAAGTAAAGTTATGCTCAGAATCCTACTAAATCGACTCAAACACTTCTTAGAGTGGCAGATCCCAGAAGAACAAGCTGGGTTCGTAATCGGAAAAGGCACCAGAGAACAGAACGTACTCCAAATCATTGAGAAGGCAAGAGAGTTCGGAAAACCTACGTATCTCTGCTTTCTTGACTATAGTAAGGCCTTTGACTGCGTGAATTGCCAACAACTCTGGAAAGTGTTACTAGACATGGGAACTCGTTCACACCTCGTCATATTATTAAGATAGTTATACAACAACAGCACAGGAATAATCAAAATCGACAACAAGACCTCCAAAACCTTTAACATACAACGCGGCGTACGCCAGGGATGCTTCTTGTCACCCTTGCTATTCAACATCTACGGAGAATACATAGTAAGGAAATCTCTGGACGGTTGGAAAAGTGGAATAGTTATTGGCGGCAAGACAATAAACAATCTACGCTACGCGGACGACACTACCCTCATCGCGAAAGAGGAACAGGAGATGTCAGAGTTGATTGAAAGGGTTGAGCAGGAGAGCTTACACTTCGGCCTAAAACTAAATCGGCAGAAAACAAAACTCATGGTAATAGACCGCACCAACAAAATAGAAACCGCACCTAACATTCGTGATGTGGAAAATGTCAATGAAATAGTTTACCTAGGTTCCCATATAAATAATGAGGGCAATTCGTCAACGGACATAAAAAAAAAGAACAGCGCTTTTCAAAACAGCTATGACTAAACTAACAAAAATTTGGAAAGATCGTCACATTACGAAGGCAACAAAATGCAAGTTAGTGAGAACACTGGTGTTTCCCATTGCCATATATGGAGCGGAAGCATGGACTTTGAAAGCTGTAGACATTCAAAAGCTGGACGCCTTCGAGATGTGGGTTTGGCGAAGACTCTTGAGGATCCCCTGGACAGCACATAGAACGAATGTGTCCATATTGGAAGAACTAGAAATTCAAGAAAGACTGTCAAGTGCAGTAAAGCGACGAATTTTGAAACACTTTGGACACGTCACCAGAAGGAAGGATGACATCCTGGAAAAACTGGTTGTTCAGGGGATAGTGCAAGGAAAACGCACTCGAGGGCGTTCCCCAAAACGCTGGATTGACCAAGTCAAGGAATTCACCGGTACACCATTTCAAGAAAATATTAGGTGCGCCTCAGACAGAGACAAATGGAAAAACATTGTCCAAACTACAACTTAAATACCAACCATGAGATGACGACACTTCAACTATGAAGTATAAGACCAGAGAGAGAGATTTAAAAAAAACTTTTCCTATAACGCAAGAAGTAACTTGAATAACTTTATAATCTCACTTCCAGTTCGTAATTGTAGTTTTATAACCTCACTTCACTTTATAACACATGTGCTAAAAGTAAACAGCTGATCTCATTTTAAACACGCTCAATTATAAAACGTCACTTTTAGTGAAAAAAGCTAGCGCTAAAAAGCCTACTTTTAGTGGTGGTCGTAGAAAAAACTAATTATATATAGAAAATACTTTTATCGCATTTCATTTAGTAATGTACTATAGTATGATTAAAAAAGAAGTTCATCAAGGGTTCTATAACACCAGAAAATACGAAGCTGTCATTTGACATTTGTTATAAAGTGAGGCTATGATCTTCTTGTCCTTCTTCTGCAGACTTTGACACTGCCTATAAAATGTGATTGACAAGAATTAGGTATAATCTGGTACGAGTATTATAATAGACTAGTGGATCGTCCGATCTACGCTTCGCTTCGCTATTTACACGATTTAATTAAATTAACTATAATTTAATTTTACTTTACTTTGTCGTACTTTTAACTATCATACAATCTAATCGGTCCAGTATCTGCGGAGGAGATAGCGAACAAAGATACATACATACATACAAAAAAACGGACCACCGATTTTATGGTATAGATATGACTTCAAAATTACAAAGGCGTCTTTCTGCTCATACATTCAAAATAGTTTAGAAATGTGGTACTTTTCTGCATAGTAACACTTTTCTGCATAGCAACGGTGATCCGTATTACATTTAACAATGCTCAAGTGTATTGTTGGTGATACTATAAGTCTATGTCAAATTCGAGGTTAGCAGGTTAGCTTTTGCTGCAGTTTTGAAAAAGACTAACGCAAAACCTAGCCTGCTAACCTGGAATTTGGCATCGATTTGCAGTACCACCAACAATACACTTTAGTACTGCCAAACCCATAACATCAACTAGAGCTGCTAATTCTACTTTCTTATGAAATGCGATAACGTGACGCGCTAAAAAAGTGGTTTTACTGAACTCGAATAGCCGTTTAAGTACTCGCTCACGCTCGTACAATAAAACATCACTTTTCTAATCTAGTTGCGTAATATACTATTATCTACTTTGCGTTCGTACTGAGGCTATTACGATACTCGTTTGGGTAGATATCGTAATAGACAAAAAGCGATACTGTAATAAAAATACTAAAAACAGAGTAATTTTTGTTTAAAAAAAGTGACAAAGTAGATAAAATACTGTATGATACCTCGTTTATAAGGCATTTTGTCGCACGTACTTCTTTAGGGCCCTAAAGGAGTAGGGCACTCCTCGCTTCGCTCGTCGTACCCTAAACCCGTTCGTGCTACAAAATGCTTCTTATAAAACTCGTATCATAATGTACTATTATTCACTCCAGTGGCATAAGTAACTTATTACGTCATTCAATACTAATTACATCACTAGTAGTGTAATAGCTTCATTACCTAACGAAAATAGTGTCACGTGAATGACGTAGTGACATTTGCCTACTAAAATATTATTGAAATTGACAGATCTGACAATTTTCTTAACGCACTTTCCTCAATTTTGGGCAGTTGAAGTTAAAATTTTGTGCAATACATTTTCTGCTTACACACGCGTATATTAATGCTGCTTTTATCCCACTTGTATAGTAAATAACTATTAAAGTTCGGTTTCTTTTCTTAACAACCATGATATTATAATTAGGGTATAATCAGGCATTCCTCACAAAATCGGTTTTCTACCGTATGATCGAAAGCTTTTATCCTTTAAAAGGCTGTGATATTTTTTAAACTGAATTTGTGTTGGTAGTGATAAGTAAAAGGTACTTATTATAATAACATACCCTGCACAATTTTGGCAGAATCACTCAAATTCCACAGAATTCTCAATACCGAAAACAAAGTGGTGCTGAGTAATGCAAAATGCAAGATATCACTTTGAACATCTGTAGTTTTTGTTATTAACATTTTTATGTACCTATTCTACAGATTTTTTTTTCTTAGAATGACATTACTAATTTAACCATAAACTGTCAGATGTAAAATGCCAATGTGACTTTACTGCTAAGGGCTGCCAACATAAATTTTACAAATCTGTAAAGGGCTTTACCTAGAACTTCCCTCGCAAGTGGACTTTAAAAGTCGAGGAGACTAAGGATAGAAATATCTTCACGTTTCTAATAATACTGAATCAATAGACGGAAACACTTTGCAATGCAAATTACATCAATTTTCAAATAAAAAATATTACCGGTGATGGGATTCGAACTTCAGCGCCTGCGAACGAGCCCGCGCATTCGATTTCATTGTTCGGCAGTAGCTCACGGGCAAAGCGGGATTTCGCTGCCTGATTCGCCGGGACCCTTCGAATTCCTGCGATGCAGCTACATTTAACATAACGCACTTATTTGTTGATCTTTTTTGTCTCGTACAACATTTATCATCTATCTACTGGGTCCCATTTTTGCCTGCGCTATGTACAGTTAAAGCAACAATAAACAAACTTTAATTTTTTAAGGTGCTTACCGTGCATATATTTGTATGATTTTTTTTTCGATTTGATGCCAGTGTGTCAATATGTCCAAGCTAAGAAGAGTTAGTATGGCAATTTCGTTAACAGTAAGAGATACAAATTTGATTAAATAGGAGAAAAGTTGGGTAATTAAAGGACTAACAAAATCTTGGTATGATTTTTCGTTTTTGAGTTATCCTAAAAAACCTAATTTTTTGATTTCAAATTCTATTTTTATTAACGTTAATATTAAAGTTAGGCCGAAACTGATAAAACTTCTTTATAGCAACTTTAAATGGACTTAAAATTGCGTTATCAATTTTTTATACGACGTTTTGTTACCGAGCAACCATCATCAACTTCATTCTTTTAAATACGGTCTTTATTTTTTTATATCAAATTTTAAAAGCTCTTTTGGTTGTGATTTCGACAATGTACCATACATTATGGTTTAATTACGTTTTGAGTCTTTTTTACCATTATCGGGAAATTTTTCGATACGGATTTGTGTTCTAGAGAATTCCATACGTTTTTTAGCTTTTGTAATTTAAAGAAATAAATAATGAACCATACAATATATTTATGAAGACTGCTTAAACTACTACTGTTAATAAGTATCAACGACTGTTTATCTTTACACATCCTACATTATTTTGTTTTTGATGTTGAAATGTACTGTTTTAATGATTAATTTAGATATCTCAATTTTGTTGCTATAGTTATAGGGAACATTTTTCACTTTTCGATTTACATCTGCTTTAGGTCAGATGTTGATGCTTTTCTGAAATGATAATAAGTTTATTTGCTTCATGATATTTCAAGATCGACTGAAAATATGAGAAAACTGTAAACTCTGTAGGTAAAATAAGCTTCGTTTGTTACGCAATACTATTTCCTTTCTATCGCTTCAAATAACAAGTATTCCATACATATAAATAAGTAATTAATTTTATTCTGTACAAGAATTGTTCATCTATTACCGTATTTATTGAATTATTGATCAAACTTAAAGTAGAGCCCCAAGCCTACTCGAGTAGAAGTTACATCTTCTTTGTGTTTCTATTATGAGCCCTCCGACTTTAATTCTGGGCCATAATGATAAAACCACTATTCATTAAACGTGACAACCCTGTCCAAGATGTTTGGTTCTCAGCTTAAACGATTCTTCCATTACCCACAAATATTCTTTATTCTTTTTGTTCATCTGAGAGAAAACGAGGAACCCAGCTTGCTATCACTTTTCTGTACCCCAAAACATTATATGTTATGTCATGAGCTCTTGCAAGCCCAATATCTTGTAACTTTCAATGTAACTTCTCGATTGTTAAACTACAAGCTTGTCCTGATTGGCTTAGGTGTTGGACGTCGACGATCTTCCGGAGCGATGTTCATGTTGCACGCTGTTGTGGCCATTTTAATTTTTTTGCTAGGCCAACACACACGCACGATAAAAGTACAAAAGGTAAATGTTCAGAGTCACTTCAATTCCCCCAACTGGGGGCAGGCTGCTATAAGGGCCTTGTGTCCCTCTTCAGCCAATAGCGGCAATTTCAGAATAGGTGAGAGAAACAAGGGAGAGGCCAGAAAAGGTGGAGAATTACTGCCCGGCGTTCGCCACAGAGAAGGTACTCTGTTGACTCAGAAAAAGATCTTAATCAGTGCAGACGGCCACAGAAATCGAACCCACGACCTCCCGAATGCACACGCATGATATAAAGCTTCATCCATATATGCAATTTGATCATAGCTTCCCACCTTAAATATTGTATTATTTAACACTCAAATATAATTAGGCTGTGTAACTTGCTGGGTAAGCTAACAAAAATGCCATTGAGAAAAAATTTATAACTGCGCGTCATTTCTTGCTTAAGAATTTATAACAATCTTAGTATTTTCGAAACAATCCTTGTATATCTGACTAATTAGTTTTACACCATTTATTTAAAATTTAATAAATAACATAGCAACCGCACTTATTCTTAACGGTTTTATGTTACCCTGGGTTGGCATTATTAGATATATTTACCTTTTTACTTCCCTCTTGTAATCACGAAAAAATTACCTTCCGAGATTTTTTCAGATCTTCACTTTTCAAGGTCCCTAGATGACGAAAAAGAGGTTTTCTCAATTCCGTCAGTCTGTCTGTCTGTCTGTCTGTCTGCGCGTCTGTCTGCCTGTTTGTCTGTCTGTTGGCAGTATAGCTCAACAACTATTTGTCCGAGGAAGCAGGCGCGTGCTGGGACTCTACAGAGGGCCCGGGCATTGGAATTTTGGGAAAGGCCCTTCAAAAATACCCGAAGACGAAATTTTATTTTTTTCAAGGTTATACGATTGAAAACGCCAGAACTTTTAATGATATATTCTAAATAGTAATTGATTATGTAGAATTAGGGAAGGTAACAAAACTGAAAACATGATAAGTAAAATGTATTCAAAAATAATAGTCATTTATTATATGTATAAGTGTGGAATGTAGCATATTAGTCACGAAAGAAAAAGTTTAACCACGACGCCCGTAGAGATAGTGCAATACAACTTTTTGTCCATCACCTCTCTTAAATCTTTTTAACTAATATTTTTTTTCTGAATATTTGGACACTAAAATAACACTTGATATGCTATAGTAAAATTTGAAAATTACAAACAAGTCTTGGATTAGTTGTTATGTACCTTTAATAATTATTTCTCCCTGACTTTTCTATTTTCCCTCACCAGTGACTGACTAATGATGAACTTTCGTTGTTTGAAATAACCATAGCAATATGCTTAATATGAGTAGGTGTTGGATAATAGTTATTTATGTAACAAGTAGTACTACATAATTTGACGAGTCCATTTTATAGCCGAGCTAGTTTTGTGAGAAGGTCAATAAAGAAGACAAGTCAAGAATAGTTTTAATGTAATGAGGGCAAAATCAATAAATTATAGCACGAGGAAATGTTTAAAGCGCGAAGCAAAGAGCATTACATTTCTCGATGGCTATAATCGTGATTATGCACGTGGTACATACATCATTTTATTTCATTTTGGTTTTCAAAAAAGACACAATTGAAGGATTCAGTATTTTGGCTACAGACTACTGCGTCATCGTTGTGCTGGCACTGTAAATTTTATGTATACTATGGTTTCCATGCAGATTGCTGGTGTTGCTATACTATATTGTTGGTGTTTGTTATACTGCTTAGCATTGTTATAGGCCCTCGGGCCATAACAGCCATATTACGCCCGCTTATGCAGGCCAATAAAGGAGATTATGGTTCTAAAATTAAATAAAGTCAGATTATGTACTAGTCGCATATAAAGCTTTATATCCGACTGCTAAAATCGAAAAAAAATCGAGTTTATAACTTGATATCAGAGTGCCTTGGTGGATCTTGACAAGTACCTCAGCTCTACCAAATGTTTTACAGTTGCGTAAATGAGTTTTTAATTATTTTATTTTAGAAAATGAACTTTCACTAGATATCTACTTGAGTAGAATTCTGAGAAGAAACTTGTGTAGGCAACACTCAGATGGTGAATTCGCTCAATCGCCGAAATGGAATACTCAGTTCGGAAACTGTGTTTAATCTAAATTCGCTCAATTCCCGAATTATTTTGCTCAATTGCAGAATTGTCCAAATTTATTTCGGTAATTGGGTGAATTCGTCATCTGAGTCTACCACAGGCATTGCATTCAATAGAATATAAATTATACTTGCACAAAACCACAACTACATATGATACACAAATAATGCACTTCACATTGTGAAAACAGCGTTTACTATGATAGCTATGGGCGGGGACTGGATCTTCCGAAGGAATTCCATCTTCAATGTCAAGATTTTCTTCAATTTCTTGTTCTTGATAATTTTGATTATAGTTTTTAGCTTTAACTGGCTTATAAACGTTTTCAAAATTTCTTTTTGATAAGTGGGGCCACAGTTTGGCAAACGATAGTAAATTTTCCTTGATTTTTTTTTCTTTTTAGAGGGCTGGAATAACTTCACAAATTCTGTGGAAGGACTTTATCGGCATACTTAGACTAATTTCAGAAAATCTGCGACTATCGAAGCATTCTAAATCACCATAAGATAATCCTTGATTCACAAATCTGCCCTCTATACTGACTATAATTTGGCTCATCATGGCAGTACCAATGTGATCAAACGAATGTGATCTTCAATTTGATAATTTATAGTTTTTTAAGGAACATACTATTATAGGACTAGTCCCAGGGCCCCAAGACTCAGGGCCTACCAGGAAATGCCCGGTAGCCCGGCGGGCCAGCACGCGCCTGCGAGGAAGACGATATTTTGCATACATATTATATATCTACCTCGCATGAAACCGATACAATTTCATACAAATATATACAGGGTGAGCACCTTACAAAAATGCGGTAGCGCAGATGGAATTTCGCCGTACTTATATCCTCTGGGGAGATTCGGTTAGGATCGAGCATTCTGCAGAGCTGCAGATGCGGCGGGTTCAAACCCCAGCGGGATACATTTTTTTTAGTTGAAAATGTATTTAATTTATTAGAAACGTGAAGATATTTGTACTCCTAACCTAATTTGACGAGGGAAGTTCTGGGTAAAGCCTTTTACAGATTTTTTATATACAGGGTCCGGCAACATAACTTCCTTTTTTGAAATGCGCGCCATTCAGGCTGTAGGGGTCGTAGCGGGGCGGGATTGGTCTCATTCGACAGACGTGGTTCTAAAGTTTTGTTTCCTTCCATGTCGGTCGCCATCATACTTTGGAACAGTGAGGAACGTGTGTTTGCCGTCGAGTCCTACTTTTCGAACGGATGTTCTGTGATCGCAAACACGACATGCGCTACTGGGCTCATACCAATCCCCGAGAATTGCATCAAAGGCATTTGCATTCACCTAAAGTTACAGTGTGGTGTGCAATTTCCTCAGCTGGAATTGTTGGTCCCTGGTTTTTTGAAGAAAATGAGGTCACAGTAACAGTGAATTTAGACCGATATGTGAACATGTTGGAGGATTTTTTTCCCACGATTTGATGAATTGGACTTAGGGCACATTTAGTTCCAACAGGACGGAGCAACGCCTCACACTTCAAGGGCATCCATCGGTGGATGTTTTGAGGGAACACTTCCCTGAGCGCCTCATCTCAATAAGGGGCGATTAGGAGTGGCCAGGCTGCTCTCCCGATTTGATCCCTTGCGATTTTTTTGTGCGGTTTCTTTTAAATCCCGCGTGTATGCCAACCGTCCAAGGACCCTACAAGACCTGAAGGCCAACATCCCGGCAGAAATTGCCAAAATACCTGCTGATATGCTGGTAAGGGTGGTGACAAACGCCAGAAATCGGCTTATTCAGTGTATGGGCAATGGGGGGCGTCACCCACCTAATATGATTTTCAAAACTGTGTAAAACATAACTTTAGATATGTACCTACATTATAAAAAAAATAATAAAAAATTCTGATTCATAAAATGGGTTTTATTGCGTTTTGAAAAAAGGAAGTTATGCTGCCGGACCCTGTATAATATTATGCAACTAGAGCAACATATTACTTTATACCTGCCTGCATGACGATACTACCTACAAATCTATTAGCTAATTAGCTTGAAATGTTAAAACTAATTTGATAATGCCCATGAATCCTCATTTATTCTTTAAACGTCAAAATATTTTCATCAATCTTCATCTTGCAACAAAACAGTTTGATAATACTAAGAAATACTATATTTTAGTAGAAATGTTACAGCTTATCTGGAAATTCGATGGGCATAACCGAATTCATAAAATCAAACTGAGAAATGCGAAACAAATATAAATCCCCGATTTTATATCTAAAACAAACATGAACTAACAAATAAATGTATTTTATGGCCTCGAGATTGCACAAACGTGTTCCACTGTTGGTCTACATTTGAAGTTCTTTCTGGACCATTTTATACACCGAAGTGCAGCAAACTTGGAAGCTTCTAGAAAGCACATTATTTCTAATTCAGCGGATGTAACGACCTCAAAAGAAATGTTTTCCCGCAGATAAAGCGTGACTCATTGCCGAATGCTTAATCTATCTCTAATTATCTTAATGCTGTAAGTGTAAAGCTAAATGTAATGGCGAACAAAGTAATTACATAACAAGGTGACGTCTGAGAAAAACGGGAAATCTTAATCGAATCCCTTTGGTTCGGACAAATCTGATTATATTGAATTATTTATTTTAATATCTCTTTGGAATTAGCAGTCAAGGTGAGAATAGTTGACCCCATATTACGGATAACTTAGCTATTGATAGTATTGCACAGATTTCAATTAAAATAATTTAGCAATAAACTGAAATTTATCTTTAAAATAATTTTTTCTATTACAGATAGAACATAAACCTCTTCAGACTAAATTTATAGTATATTATTATACGAGCATATAATGGATGCTATTATTACACGAGGATGGCGTTTAAACAACGAGCGAGCGAAGCGAGCGAGTTTTTTAAGCCATCTGAGTGTAATAATATCTATTATATGCGACTACTTTATTTTATTTTAAATGTAGATTAACACTAAAGTTCGTACAATTTGTAAAATTAATAGCAGGTATATCTGCTATATCCAAATTAGAATTATTATTTTCGGAATTTGAAACAGTATATCATTAACAGGTAGAACCACATTATTAGAAACTGCTGTAGCATTTATAGATCTAGTAATATCCGAATCTTGAATTGAATTATAATTATCTGACGAAGTAGATGGCTGACGTTGCTGTAAAATGGTATTGGCAGTGTTCACTTTATTTGTAAGTGACCTCTCAACGTATTCTTCTGCTACAGAGGTCGATTTCCAACCTCCGTAAAGTTTTAGATGCAGGATATTAGCACCTCCATCTGTGAAAATTTTTGCTGAAGATCTTCTTAAACAATGTTCCATGTATTTTTGCGCATTAGGCAAGTACAAATATTCTGCTATTTCTTTGCCGAATGATCTAAACTTATTGATTCTAATTATTTGGACAGTGCATTTACCATGTTGATAATGCAGAAAAAAGTTTTCGGCTGTAGCATGACGTGGGCGTAGATGTTTATAGGTTTTTACAATATTGTAATATGGCCCAGTTATAGAAAATTGACGTGGATTTTTATTTTTTGTATGCGGAATATCAACGAGGAAAGTACTGCCGTGGTCATGAACATGTTGCAGTTTCATACAATATAATTCGATAGATCGACAGCATCCCATTACCCCCATAATAAGGGCCACCTACAATATTAAATACATTAATAATTGCAACAAATGCAAATTTATGTAGTTTACCTTATTCGCAAGATATTTCTTATCTGGGCTTCATTTATAAATTTGCTAATTTCGTCTGCTGTAAATATTTCTGCTTTTTTAGCCCTGTATCCATCGGATTTCCTTTTCAAAAATGAACATAATTTATTATAATTTTCAATGTTGATGTTTTCGTAAATATTCAGCGTGGATCGCAACATTGAATATATGGTCTATAAACTTGATGATTTATATTTGTCAGCAAGTTCGACGAAATATGCCAAAACGTTGTTTTCAGAAAATGAACTCGTATTTTTTCTTAACCTCCATTCCATAAAATGTTTGTATGCGATATCATAAGTTTTCTTCGACTATTCTGGGAGTAAATTTTCTGTAGCTTG
The DNA here is from genome assembly GCA_940337035.1 of Agriotes lineatus. Lineage (NCBI taxonomy): Eukaryota > Metazoa > Arthropoda > Insecta > Coleoptera > Elateridae > Agriotes > Agriotes lineatus. Next base: position 82,580,205 of record OW679197.1, on the reverse strand, counting down.
TTTGGCGGCTTCGCGTACCTCAGGGGGAGTACAACACAGTTCATCACTGTTGTCGCTATCGTTTTCCATTTTAGGTTTTAGACGAAAGCAGCGACAATTATTATTTTCAAACTGACAGACTGATAACTGTCAACTCGAAAATAAATAAAAGCAGTTCATGGCTTGTTTGATTATATGCACATAAATCCGTATTAGCGATGTAATTATTATGGTGGTATCCATGCATTTATGGCGGTATCGATGTAATTATGAGATGTAAACAACAGGCATTGTGATTTTAGTTAATAATATATATCATAATTGACAAATAATCACAAAATAACAACGTATTGCTTAATAGCTATAAATAAATATAATTTACTGGATAATAATTAGAAACTCATATTTTTTCATTTTATATAAATAAATATTTTCAAAAAATGACAATATTTCGACAACTATATTGATTGACATATTCTATTTGTTTTATTTTAAACTCTTCAACTTTTGATCAAAGTTTATTCAATCCTTTACAAGGAAATTATGGTTTCACCATTTGAAAGTCGTATAACAGTGGCAAAATACCAACGTCAAGTGTTGGTGTCGCCATTTGTATGTTTTAGATAAACTAAAGATGCGAAGGAATTTCTTGATATTAAGCAATGGTTTACAATAAGGTCAATACTATCGGAATGTGTAATATCAGTAGTCACCTGCGCCGTGAAAGAGAATAGAGTTGTGGTTTAGCCTCCCGCGTGTGCCATCAGAGAGCAGAGGTGCTTTGTGTTGTAGTCAACTGTGTTCATCACCACAGTCGGATTTCCTTCATGAACCTTGAGAACAAGAAGTTCTTTGTTGTCCTTTATTAGCCTGGTCGTTTCTCTTTCTGATTAAATATGTTCGTGCGGAGAATCCTCCTTATTGATATACAGAGTGATTAAGCGTTGATTTCTACATGTGCAGAATTTTGCCAAGAATGAGTGCATGTATTAGATAAAATACTTTTGTGGTAACACTGTTTTATAGAAGTAATCCAACATTTTTAAATTTTGCATGAAACCACAATTGTACTGTTTAAACATCTTTTCTTGATGATACTTTGACCTATTTCAAACGGAAAAGATAGTTTAACCGGATTTTTTTAATCTACCGCTCGTCAGTGCTCATGAAGACCCATGCAACAGTTTAGTATTAAGATTGCCTACTCAGAATTTTACGACGAACATCGCCACGTGTGTTTTTTCTTCCATTTCAGATACACTCTGTATATAATTAAGAGCAGCAGATCTAAATTGCAACCGTTACTATCTCTGTTCCTCCAGAAGTGCCAAAAATAGACGTCGCTTATATATCAATTTGCATAGATGTTTTATATCATGAAATTTTCGAAATGATCTCTGAAAAAAGACTGACATACGAAGAGGTGTTGTTATGGTAACATCTAGATTACCTAGATTTAAGTTATAAATATCGGCGAGGAAAACTATTTTCTTAAATAGGTTGGATTTTTCATTGTTACAATATTACGATAATAACATGCTATTATAGTTTCTCTTATTCATATTAAACCACTTTAGCTCAGATAATTATGATATATATATACGTTGATATTTTTACTTCCTTTTACTACTATAAAGGAAGTATTGAATTCACCCCAAAAATTTGAAATTGAGTTTTCAACAGATCTTCACGTTTTAGAGTCCCATGATCCCAGAAAACATATTTTTTTTCATTGTCTGTGTGTCTGTCTGTGTGTCTGTCTGTGTCTCAAAAACGAAAAGAGGTATGGCATTGAAACTTCATATATAAGTTTTGTGTACTATGTAGATGAGACAGCAAGCTTTTGAAGAAAATCGCATAACCGGAAGTAGGTGTTTACTCTTGTGATTTTTCAGTTTTTTTCGATTTTTTCAAAAACGGCTCTAACGATTTTTTTTAAACTTTACATTTTTCTTACATTTTTAATGTGTATTGATGTGGGATAGGTGATTTTCCAGTTGAATACTTCTAAAGTGGGTTTCTTTTGTTTTTTTTTCTATTTTTTTAATTAACTCGTATTTTAAATAAAACACCCGGTATATTATTACATTTTTGAATTCACCTTAAAATTCTAGAGAAAATTTGTCTCTTTAACTAACACTCGATTTTGTACCGTTTTTGTAGAATTTGTAATTTTTGAAAATTTTTAACAAATGGTTAAAAATTAAAATGAAATTTTTGACTAATTATAAGATCACTGTAAAAGGAAGTTGTGTGAGTGTATCACACCAGATTTTTTAATACCCAATATGTTACGCAGGAGAGAGTTTTGGAGACGTTGAATACCACTTAACGCTTGAAGTACGAGTATCTTGATCAAGGCATGCTCCTTACACCGAGGAACAATAGAGGAGTGGGATAGGACGAGCAATTCACATAACACAGTTTTAGTGCTAATACTTAAATAGCCCCCGTGAATGTAAAGAAGTTTTACATTCATATAAGCTCGACGGATACTATTAGATATATGCTGACGAAACCTAAATCCTTCATCTAGTACTAGCTTTTACCCGCGACTTCGTTCGCGCGAGGTTCGTTATTTGTGTATTAAATAATGTTCCGCCCCACCCCGCCCCGTCTCGACCCTTCCCGTCCCGTCCCACCCCTTTCCCTCCCGTCCAGTCCCGTCCCTTCCCGTCCCGTCCCGCCCCTCCTCTTCCATTCCATCCCCTCCCCTTCCATCCCATCTTTTTCCTTCCCTTTCCGTCCCGTCCGTCCCGCCCCGCCCCGCCCCGTCCCGCTTTGCCCCGTCCCGTCCCGTCCCGCTCAGTCCCGTCCCGTCCAGTCCGTCCCGTTCCGTCCAGTCTAGTCCCGTCCCGTCCCGTTTCTTCCCTTATGTCATGTTCACCGTCTTGGACTTAAAAATAAATGCCATTTTCGCAATCAACGTCCCAATAAACCTCAATAACGACACCCATATCGATTTTTAGGCTTACTTACCCCATTTCACCCCCTAAGGGGTTGATTTTCGGAAAATCACAAAATACGTGTTTGCTTATTTGTTTTTAGGAGTACTCCTACGAAGTTTCAAGTCGAAATGTCTATTTAATATTATTTTTCCATACAAAATTGGAACCCCCATTTTACCCCTTTAGGGGTTGAATTTCGAAATATCCTTCCTTATTCCTTGTATACATCATAAAGGGAACCTCTGTGCAAAATTTCAGCTTTCTAGGTCCAAGGGTTTGGGCTGGGCGTTGATGAGTCAGTCAGTCAGGACTTTTAGAAATATATATAAGATAACACAAAGAGTGTTGGCACTTTCACCTACAGGTACGTCAACACTATTTATAGTAAATTTACAAATCCTTTTAGAGCAAAGATTTTGTTCCTATTCCCAAACAATAAGATATTAGATTTTAAAGGATTAATCGTCAGACAGCGTTTATAGGAATCTTCAAACAGCGTTTTTACGTCTACGCTGATATCATTAACAGCTTGAGTAGAATGATTTGGTGGAATGTATGATACAACTGCGTATCGTCTTCACACATTTGCGTTTTCACCTTTTAAGCCCTTTGTGTAAGGTATAAGTCTAAATTATAAACAATAATCGTCCTAATATAGAACCATGTGGTACGCTACTGATTACGGGCCGAATATGAAATGTTGAACTACATAACTGTGATCAATCTCTAAGATAATAAATTGACAGATAATTAACAGAGTTGTCACTAAGACCAATACAATGTATAAAATTGCAAGTGGCACAAAATGAGAGATGGTCTAAAAGCCTTGCTATAATCTACTAAGACCAATACATTTATCTCCCCACGGTCTCTATCCGCAAAACCTGGCTGAGTTGCAGGAAATATATTATTGTCAATTAAATGAGTTGTAAGAGGAGGATTGATGATTTTTTCTAACATGGGAAAAATGCTGAAGAGCCGCCAGTCACTATATTCATGAGGATCACATTTTTCGGGAATATAAACGACGATGGCTCTTCTCCAACTACACTTGGAAATACATGTTCAACTGTTGCGGTATTAATGATGTCGGTGATATAAGGCAAAATAAATGAACAACAAAAATGTATCGTATGGATATTTACCTGATCAGAACAAGAAGAATTAAATTTTATTTTTCTTAAATAGGCAGAAACTAAATCCATATCAAACGTTTGGACAGACAAGTTTCATTTCAAACTTGTGATACAGGCTACAACGGTATTGCCGACACAAAATAGGCCCTCAAGTGGGCAAAACCAGGCCACACATTTGGGAGCCAGTTTTGCTACATCATAAAAACTACATCACGATAAAATCGGGAAAATTACACAGATTCGTTTCCCTAACCCCGTTACGATGGACTGTAACAAAGGTGTCCGGCTAAAACGCTCAGTAAGAAAGGCGGGTTCTTTACGACCTTAGATTAAGGCTACGATCCGGTAAACGAAATACAGATCTTAAATGTTTAGCGCCATCACTTTTGTTGAAAATCCGTCTACGTAAAAATGGAAACCTCAGACGGAGCTGAAACGGTGTTTGCAGTGCTCGATTTCAACCAGCGTCAGCCTCAGTAAACTTACCTTTAGTTAATTTTCTCCAAAACTCCCCTATATTCCTTACAAAGTTGATATACAAAATAATAATGCATAAAGTATTTAATGAAATGAAATCTATTGAGTTAAAACCGCGTGAAATAAATGCACAAACATGAAATTCAATAAATGGGTTAGTAGCTTTAAATTACTTGATAAAACATAGTCCAACTAGAATAATGGCATCAGCAATTGTGAATTTAACAACAACAAAATTTACTACGGCGATATTCCTTGAAACATAAAATCTCAAACTAGGAGCGCATCATACGGTAGCTTAAATTACGCACTCACATCTTGCGAACAACGTCGCCCAAAACGGTTTAAAATGCAATATAAATAACTAGGAACAAATACCTGGTTTGCAGAATCCAAGGAAGTCAACATTGATGTCCACCGAAGCTGCTAGCAACTAGTAAGATCGGTAACTGCTTAAAAGGGTGTTTGCAAGAGGCGGGAACAGGGCTTTAAGACGATGTTCGGCACAGTCAAAGTATTAACCTCGCACACTGAAGGTGAATAGACGACGAAAACCACGTTCAACTTGAGAGATACAACACGACGCCTGGTTAAGATACTCGTAGAGCTGGTACCTTTGAGAATCCATTTAAATCCACTTCAAGAGTGATGGAAGACTCGCGGCTTCCCGATAAGGATCCTTCGACCACAACTAACTTCTTTGCGCCACTTCAACCCCCGGCAGTTAGTACACACATCTCGACGAAACACCAAGGGTTGCCACGAAACGAAACGAAACAGTTCACCTTTTTCAGAGAGCACAAAAATCAATGAAGAACACACAGTTGAATTCGACTTCTTCAACGGACACGAAAATCAACGAAAAGCACACAGTTAATCGGACGAAATATTTTACAGTACGCCCCAACAGCGCGAGCTGCTGGGGACGCGAAAGACGATAGCGGGGCTTAGAATGAGTTGCTTCAGGAGGAAATTCTAAACCCAAATGAAAAGGCGCACGCGCTACTCAGCTTCGCACTTTGTTCAACTTATGGATCGCGTGTTAAAGTTCTATGATGATGAAATCCTAACTCAGCAATGGGCCTTCAGGGCGGCAATTATGATACGATAAGCGGACTACGTCATTTCATCCGGTGCGTAAAACATATCTAAATTTAGAATACGCATATCTGAACCTGAATTAATACTATAAAGTAGGCTGGGAGAAGCTAATATTTAAAACGACCAGAACAAAGTTTAGAAACACAACTAAACTGTTAATTTAGGCCTAAATGAACCGAAAAAATACTAATAAATGGGAGAAAAGGCGGAAAAGTGCGAAAATACAGCAAATTGTCCTCACACTTGCAATTTTTGAATTTGAATAAAAAAAATTCTAATGTTGTAGTTGATATTAGCTTTTTTGGAATTTCTGATTACGAGGGTAGTACCATTTCTCAGGAATTTATAATAACCCTAATGAGCTAGCAATTTCGTTTTTCTGATGCGTTGTTTGGATTTATTTCTTAACATAAAGAAATTAACAATTTAATATTATCTGTAATCCATGGCGTCTTCTTCTTTGAAATTTTAACGGTTCGGTTTTTCATCTATATTGTGGAAGTAAAAATTTGCTAAAATGGAATTTGAACCAAATCATTATAAAATCTATCATATCAATTTGCCCATAACTTTGTACTGTCTTGAGAATGGAACCTGCTACTGGTTTAGAAATATTAATATGACAAAACAGAAGCCCGTGGTCATGCAAATCTAATTCGCAAACGGCCTTCTTGTCAATGCAAATTAGATTAGAAGCTATGGAAATATTTATCAACGAAGAAGAATTTATAGTTACACATGTAGGTTCATTTATGGTTTGAGCCATTCCACTGGATTCTAAGATGGCATTGAATTACATGCTAGAAGTATTGCCACTTTTGAGTAAATCAGTGCTACTGTCAGCCGTTAATTAAATTATCAGATATCGTTGCATCTCAAATTGAAACTTCAGTAGAATCACAGAATAGTTTATAGTCAGTGGAAGGTGGTTTGTATGTTACTCCACAGAAGACTTTATTACTGTTAAAAATTAAACTAACCCATAACTGCTCAAATGAGTCATCTGTGGGGACTATTTCATACTTAAAAGAATCATGAAACTAAATACATACACTACCTCCTCTTAAGGGCATATCTTTATGTATAATTTTGTAACCATCAATGGAGATCAACCCATTAATACCCGTTAATATGAAATCTGTGATGAACTGTACTAGCTGACTATACAGGGGGCAATATATGAAATACTCAGAATTTTATAGTGTAAAAACATAAGTTCGACGATAACCCATAATATTAATTTAGAAGAAAACATCCTATCTCTGCTAATCTAGCATATGTACGTTTTCTTGCCTTTAAACTATCTAGCCGTTATAAAGATTTGATCTTAATTTAAGTAGTATGAGAAACGCAAGCGAAGTATCTGGTTCAAAAGGCAAACAAAATGTTTGAAAACGTCGACTAAGAATTGCCTAAAATAAATGTATAAAACAATATTATTTGGTGTAGCATAAAATGTCAATGGAAAATGCAACAAGTGATCCCAAAACAACGGGAAAATAATTGATCTGTGGAGGCCACGTCTCAGTATATAAATAAAGCGATGCAGCCATTACGACGCAGCGTTATGGCGTTCACGCCCGATTTTCCGCAACACGATCTTGATAAATAGTCGGGGCAGAAAGACATAATTGACCCTGTATAAACTGATTTAGCTGTGTTCTGTTTCAGCAAGAACAACCGCCATTGTGCTGTGTTAATTGCACATTTGTAAGTGTAACGCTATTCTCTAACGTGCCGTTAGAATCTGATACCACCAACTCACTTTTATTTAATTTGGGCTGTTTTGTGTTTTATTTGCTCCAAAATGGGTCATTAACCAATTATAGCTCCCTAAGGATCAATCTTTTAAACATATAATAAAATTATAATTAATATAACTATTGGGATACACGCGTGCAAGGAGTAACACTCCGATAGCTTATTTAAATAATTTTTAAACTAAACGTTCTTGAACGAAGCTGGTATAACAACTTAAAATTTCATTTTTAACTGGGTTGTCTTTTTTATTAAAAATTAATGTAGATTAATGAACCTCAAAAATCTAACAGCATTTGTTAAGGAGTGGAATAGATATTTATACAAACACATCCTAAATCATCAAAGACCACGTGACCAACGACATTTGAGGATTTAGTGAATTTAATGTTGTAGTGTTGCATTCAGACACCGATTTAACGTTTCTGAGCAGTGACGTTCTTATGGTGTAGTTTTGAATTCTCACGGTGTGCTTGTCTTCTAACTTATACAAGTTTATTTTACAAGTAAGCTAGTTGTTATTTATTTAGGAAATTATTATTTCGGACACTTTCTTGTTAATTCTATACCTACTATAAAATCGATGGTCTCTTTCTTTCCTTTGTATGTATCTTTGTTCGCTATCTCCTCCGAAGATACTGAACCGATTAAATTGTATGGAGCTACTCTGAATACCCTTTGCCCGTACGAGTGCCCACCAAGTGATAATTATGGCTAACATTTGATACAGGTTGAAGATACATTTACGCAGTAAGCCTCTAAAAAGAAAATACGGTGGTTCGTCGAATTCTGCTCTTAAAGAACATTAGTTTTTTCTTAGATTCTTTATAATTTGTATTCGGCGCATAAGCACTTCTCGTTTGCAAATGTTTGCTGCCTTTAGCTCCATTTAATGAGGTTAATGTAATAGCAATATCTGCTTCGGTGTTCAACTCATTTACGTATTAAAATAGTAGATGCATTTTATTTAGTAACAGCCAAGGGATTTTGTATATCAGAAAATTATCTTATGCGCATAATTGCGGGGATTATAGTGAAGGCTTTGGTAGCAATTTGTTTCTGTCTTTGTTGTAGTCTTTGAATATGTGCAGAAGCATTTTCAAGTAATCTGCGGATTTTTAACGTATTAATTAGTAGATTTGAGTATGAAATTATTTGCACCTTAATTATATGGGTTTCTGTTTCGCTTAATCAATTCCCCGCGAACTACTAAATAATTACTTTTTTTCTTATCATAAAATACCTTATGCTATTGAATATTTATGTCATGCATTTTTATTTACTTATTGTTATCGATTAATAATAAGGAATGTAGGTAAGTTTACGCAACTTTTTCTTGTTTTTTAAAACTATTATTTTTGGTGATTTTATGTAGTTTGGAATTTATTACCCACCTTGAGGTTTCCTAATTTAAACTGCCTAGAACCAGTGGCGCACCCAGACACAGGCCCTGGTTAAAAGTCAGCTAACATATTTGCTACACACTTCGGCAATTCTAAACTCATATGTGTTTCTAGCAATAGTTCATTGTTAATGTTTTGTAAAAATTAAATTCTAAATCCCAGGTATACCAAACTTTTTTTTCAGAAAGGGGCTTTACATTTTCTGGGTCTTTGCAATTTTTGTTGTGGGTAGGACAGAAAATATTAAAATCTGAGTGATTACGCCATGCTTTTTTGGGAACAGGTGTAATCTAGTTGTTCCGTATGATGAAAAGAAAATTTGGAACAAAGTTTATTAGCCACAGGTAACCACATTATTAAATTTACAGAAAATGCTCAATGTGATCACAAGTTTTCTGGATGCAAATGTTGCTTCTACACAAAATATTGAACTACAGTCTCTGTAACATTTATGCATTATTACCAACTGAAGAATGGGTATCATATTTTAAAATTAGAGTTTAGTCATTGCAGAATCAGCGAATCGTATGGTTTGCACTTAAACTTAAACAAAACCAAATTTATGGCTGTATCCAAAACCAAAAATGATGTAGCAAACTTAACAATAAACAACACCATCATTCAAAGAGTAAGGAAATATAAATATTTGGGGACAATAATAAACGAGAATAACGATCAAGTACAAGAAATAAGAGTACGGATAGAAACGGCGAGGGCTGTTTTCATAAAAATGAAACACTTACTATGCAATAGGGACCTAAATATACAAGTCCGAATTAGATTCATGAGGTGTGTTACTACACAAACTCGTCAGATCGACACAAACGAGCCACCCGCTGGGATAGCCAGTTTGTTACAGTACAAAAACGGTAACTACGGCCTAACCTCCAGCCCTTCAAGCGTGCCACACAAACTTATACGCTTGGGGACCAGATAGTTAACCGCAAAAGAACTATAAACGACGACGAAATCGGGAATACGCCGAAAAGCAAGCCCTGACTCTCGTTACGAGATGGTTGTAACAAAATCTCACCGGCTATTGGTTGCTCAAAAGGAGAAGGGTCGTGGTAAAAACACTACATGTAAGTCAGAGCGGTACTTCGGCACAAAAGGGTGAAACGATGGTAAATGTAGGACGCCACTCCATTCTAACTAACTAAATCGAACCCACTTGAATGGAGAGGTGTGGGCTCAATTCCCACTAACAACTCGGCAAGCTTGGTTCGGCTAACACGCTACGGCACTGACTTACCTCGACAAACAACTTCCTAAAGCAGCTGCTAAACTCCTTTACAACTAACTGAAAAGGAACACAACAACAAACAAAATATCGTCAACACAAATCAAAGACATCAGTACTTAACAATGAGCTCTATTCAAATAATAAATAAAATAAGCAGATAACAATGGACATGAAATGTTTGACTAGTTACAAGAAAAATAATCAAAGGGGTTAGTTACTAATTTACGTTACAAGTTACTTCAATGCGAACAACAATAAACTTTACTGTACAGACATGACCTTGAAATCAACAATGCTAACTATAGCAGTAATATTAAGCCGGAATGTTCAACACTTTTTGACGAAAAGAACACTATGTAGTAGGCACGATAATTACATAAAACGTTGACGAAAAGAACACTAGGCTATACACGACAGTTTCATAAAATACAAGCATGGTTTACCTTGTAGGAGTTCAGCTGGCTATAATCGACGGTCGGTGCGGTAGGGTGTTTTGCCTTCCAAGCACCTGCCTTAAGATGCCTGAAGAAATAAACGAGAACGGGAACGGGGAATCCCAGAGGAGTAGATGGAATGCGGAACTCAGCCTCGATATTAAGGATGGTAACAACAGCTAACGGGGTCGGTAGAATGCAATTATAATCCCCTCGACGAGTAGACGACGTACACAGCGGTAATGGGCAAAGCCCTCGACATGCGAGAACGGTGCACGTCATGCTTAGTTAACAATGGTCTGGTTAGGAGTCCGTGAACAAATCCGCCCATGGCGACAACTTAGAAGATCTCGCAATCCTCCGACGATAAAGAACTCCGACCACGTTTTAACTAAAACTTGCTTCACTTCAATTCTCCACGGCTGTTGTCTGCTGCATCAAATAACTGATATTCCCTCGTACCGATAGCATACGACTCCTTCATAAGGCACCAACAATAACGAAACACATAAATTAACGCAGAAGACGGCAACGAGAACAAAGCCACCCCCAACGGCTGCATCACGCGAAGCCGTCAGGGGGTGCGATCTTAGAACACGTGTTGTATACTTCAAGATCGGGTCGGGACTGAATTTCAAACTGCGGCTAAAGCCAACGGCCACCAACGCGTGCTATATGCATCTTTCTCTTGCATATGCGAAGACGAAGAAAGGTAACGGAAAATTTCAACAGAATCGCAGGACAGCTGACTGGACGATTCACACGGGACTCGAAGGTTAAATGTCTCGGACTAGCGAAATACTGGGTAACGATAATCTGCATCCACCTTGCAGGCAACAATGAACAAAGGGTGAATTTAAAAATGGAATTCTGCTAACAAAACGTGACTATCTGAATTAATTTTAACCGATAAACGGACCGCGAGGTACAAATGCCTAAATGCGCTGCAAAGCAGAGAACAGGCAGGGCCGGATCGAGCCCAAAATTTAAAATGACGACAAGACTTAAAGATGATCTAACAGGTGTTACATCTTTTCTGTTCTTCTATACGGAATGGAGGCGTGGACCCTTAAGAAACAAGAAATAGACAAAATTCAAGCCTTTGAATTGTGGTTATATCGACGTATGTTAAGGATATCGTGGATAGAAAGGAAGACGAATGAGGAAGTCTTACATCAGATACATAAAGAACGCGAATTAATAAATACAATAAAGAGACGAAAACTGGAGTATTTCGGACATATTATGCGTGGAGAAAAATACCATATGCTACAGTTAATTATACAGGAAAAAATAGCAGGGAAGAGAAACGTAGGAAGACGAAGAACATCCTGGTTGAAAAACTTACGAGACTGGTACAACTGCTTTTCGGTAGAACTATTTAGGGCAGCAGTATCAAAAATAAAAATAGCTGTTATGATCACCAACCTCCGATAGGAGAAGGCACCTAAAGAAGAAGTCATTGCAGGCATGCAGGACACTTGTTTCCAAAAAAGCATAGAGCAGTCATTCAGAATTAATTTTTTGTCTGTCTAAATCATAACTGACAGAAAAATTATATAGAGTTGTTCTCTGACTTGTGTCCTGAGACCCATGTTTCATCCATTAGTGGGCAACCGTTAAAAACAATATCACCTCAAAAGATGACTGGAATATCACACCGAACATCATTTAAATCGATCTAACATCTAACATGATCTGTCGACTTATTTTACGTTTTACTTAAAGTGTTTGGTGCTGTATAACATAATAAAAATTTCCATATAAGCAAATAAAAACAGTGTTCTGGCTTTGCAAGGGTTGGAAGTCCCCATAAATGCACAGCGACGCCTATATATAAATAAAAAAAATTAATAATGGGATAGGTTATATTATCTATGTCAGGAGTCGTACTTCAGGTGCTTTTAATTGCGCTGTCAAGTTCTTCCATGTTGAAAGGCTTAGTGAAAAAGTTGTCTCTGCTAACGTTATCAGATAATATGTTCTTTGTTTCTCTTTCTACATATGGAGGGGCTAGCTGGTTTAAAACCGGTAGGTACTATTGGCCGTGCAATATTACGTTTTGTATATGCTCTAATTTGACGCCACATTTCTGAGATAGGAGTACTTTTATTGATTATACTAGCTGTTACCCGCGACTTTGTACGCGCGAGGTTCGTTATTTGTTATTTGTGACTAATTATTTCCTGTCATCCCATCTCATCCCATCCCCATCCCCGTCCCTTTCCCCGTTCCTTTTCCCGTCCCCGTCCAGTCCTGTCCAGTCCCGTCGCGTCCCCTCCCCTCCCATCCCATCCCTTTGTTACGGTATAAATTCATCAGATCGACATAGGTCGTATTGATTGTCCAAAATCGGGTACAAACTACAGGGTTCGCCGGCTTTCCCTAAAAATCACAGATCTTAATGTGTCGGAGCAGATTTTGTTGCTCCGGTTACTCGCACTTAGCTCAATCGGGAAGGGGTAGTTCGAAGACTTAAATGGAAAACCGACGGGGTACTTACCCTAAAGCTTGCTTAACAGAAAAAGAAATGCCTGAGCGCCACTTGGTTCTGATTAGGGGTGGCTAACGTGTCTAGAACCAAGAACAATACACGTAGCCTATGTAGAAGCCCTCCAGGTACGTTACTGAACACCTCAGCCTGTTGGTTACCAAGCCTCCTCCGAGTAGCCGGGTGACCTTGTCATTAAATCACTTACCTTCAAGGCCACCGTCACTAAAGAATAACAAAAGAACATTGACTGGCCCAAATCTCGGGGCTCGCTTAATCAAAAGAGCATGCTTTAACTTCACAAAATTAATTACACTTGGCCTTTGCCACACTGGATTAGTGAATGACCCAGAAGGGGTTTCAAAATTCATAAAAAAGAATGAACTGACTTTAACAGGTTTATTATTTAAAGGAACAAATGACAGTTTACACAAATCGGTACATTAAAACAAACACCCGAAGGTGAGTTTAAATTTAGTAATACGATATCCTACGTGAATATGAAAGGGGGCCCCACAAAACCAAAATATATCTTAAGGGCTAGTTACAAAGACACAAAAAAACACAATATTGTCCAAGACAAGTGACATAAAATGGACGCCAGGAGTAAAGCCCCTGGTAAACATTAACTGAGACAGATTATAAGTCCTAGCGGACGTACGCAACGTTTATCAGCACTGACGCACAATAAAATATAAAATCGCACCTTAAGTTAGGCAACAGAATTATTTAGTTGATACAATACAAGGCGCCTACCTGAGTTGAAGCATGCAGTGTTAGATGCATGTGTAATCGTCCTCGTGGAGGACAGAAAGGGCCGGAGCCGGGCCTGATGGTTGCTTAGCGCTGAGCGGCGCCCAAACTGATGCGGGCCCCTCCCTGGGAAGAACCGGAGCGATAGAGTTGGTTTATTCCAGGCTTCGGAATGGCACGACGTAATCGGAATTTGCAAAGAATGCAACCAGGGCACTACAACAATGACACGCGGTGGGCCTCCCGTCGATTTCGCTAAACTCAGCGTCGGTAATTCAAAAATGCAGTACGCAAAAGGTTTTTCCCCACAAAGTTACGGGAAACCGTTAATCACAAGCTTAAAGATGTCGTCTCTAATTGGATCTGCAAAGGGTGCAACTATCTTCCCCTGGGAAGTAAAACAACTTAAGGAGACGACTCGGCTATTTACCAACACTGAATTATCGATAAACTCAATTGCCCACCGCGCGCTTACTTTCTATCACCCAACAAGGGTAAAACAGTCGTGCAAAGGTCTAAGCTGAACTCCACGAATTTTAATTAAAGCTTGAAGAACGCGAAAACTGATTTAAAATCACAGATCGATGCAGCCCTCGAATTTTCATTAACACAAATCGAGGCAGCCCTCGGCGGCAAAACAATGCCCGCCGAGGGCTGAAGAAAAACCACACGTGTTACCATTACAATAGTCGGGAATGAAGTCTCGCTTAATTCGGCCTCCGCGTGAAAAACACAACGGAAGAAAACTTCGAAGCCATCATTTCTATAGGTGCGGTTAACTAAGGGTTTATCAAACTTTATTTCCAATGGTCCCAACGCTGGACGTAAAATGCGTGGGCTGAAAGCACAACAAAGAAGGCTTTAACGGGTGATGCAATTGCTGAATTGGCAAGAACCAGGGGAAGCCCCCAGTTTACAATGAACATTCCACAGTTCTCGAATATCATACTGATAACGACGCGTTCTACGAAAATATTGAAGCTATGACAGCCGGAAAGCAGGATAGATTTCTGAAACAGTGTTTAAACATTACGCGACCAACAGGGCTTGCCCCAAACTTTATTTCCAGAAGCTAATTATCGAGCAGTAATCAGGTTAAACAGAGAACGTTCTAGAAGAGTTTGTTAATGCTACAGCGATTCTCAAAGGGTCGAATTACCAAAGTACAGTTTGCAAGAACTGCAGGCGTCAATTTCTTGACAGAAAACACTAAGCTCCAAGGCCTGAGTTTCGTTACTGCTTAACATAAAGAATTTGATTTATTTAGGCGTTCAACGCTTGATTGTCGAAACAAATACGCACTTTGTGCACTGAACGAAGAATGCTTGCTAAGACGAATTTGAATGTAACTGTACAGGGCCGTAATCAGTAAGAATTCGGGCAGAAGATTTTTAACTAATTTCGTTAATGACAAGCTATAGTTAAATTAACCGCATGAATAGCTAAATGACGTCGAAATCACTTAACACCTTCCCGTCCAGTCCCATCCAGTCCCTTGACGTCTTTCGCCGTCCTCCCTTCCATCCCATCCCTTCCTTTCCCGTCCCGTCCCGTCCCTCCCCTCTCATCCCTTTCCTTCCCGTCCAGTCCCGTCCCGTTGCGTCCCTTCCCTTCCCGTCTCTTCCCGTCATCTCCTATTTTCACCTTCAGGGGACAAATTTCCAAAAACTTTGAATGACTTAGTTCAAAATTTGATCTTACAAAATTCCAACCTCTTTTTTACCCCTTTAGAGGTTGTATTTTCAAAAATCCTTTCTTAGCGGATGCCTACTCCCTATTAGAAATCTGCTTGCCAAATTTCAAATGCCATTTTCGCAATAAACGCCCCAAAAACCTCAATAACGACACCCATATCGATTTTTAGGCTTATTTGCCCTATTTCACCCCTTAAGGGGTTGATTTTCAGAAAATCACGAAATACGTGTTTGCTTATTTGTTTTTAGGAGTAGTCCTACGAAGTTTCAAGTCGAAATGTCTATTTAATATTATTTTTCTATACAAAATTGGAACCCCCATTTTACCCCTTTAGGGGTTGAATTTCGAAATATCCTTTCTTATTCCTTGTATACATCATAAAGGGAACCTCTGTACAAAATTTCAGCGTTCTAAGTCCAAGGGTTTGGGCTGGGCGTTGATGAGTGAGTGAATGAGTGAGTCAGGACTTTATGAAATATATATAAGATTACAGTATTGAATCCAGTTATTTTTGACTTTGTTTTTAAACAGTCGTCGGGCTTCGGCCATAATTCGTTGACATTCAACAAAGTTATCAATTGAAGAAGCTATTTTATAGTGATTAATTGTGTTTTTCCGGGAATTTAAAGCTGATGAGCATTCACTGTCCCACCAGATGGGTTGCTTTTGGGCCTTCGGTTTAAATGGCTTCTTTATTGGTATGGATAAGGTTGCCGCATGGTTGATTGCCTCATAAAAACAATCTATTTTATCATTTATGTTCATAGAATGGTAATCTAAAGGGTTTTCCAATAAGGGCGGGTCGATGTTGAAATGGAATAAAACAAGCTGTGTGTGAGGTATTAACGAAATTCTTTTTTTATTTGATAGGCCCATGTATGCCATTATGTATGGAATATGACATCGTTCAAATATCCGCCACGGCTTCTTACGGTGGCACGGATCCGAGAGGTCCAATTTTCAATGACTCTGCCGCATAGTTCCGCTGAATTAGAGCGATGGCCTGGGTTATGTTGACTTTGAGGGCATCGGTCGATTGCAGCTTATTGGCATAGACCTGCGACTTCAGAAAACCCCACAAGAAAAAGTCTATCGGGGTCAAATCGCACGATCTTGGTGGCCAATTCACGTCACCTCTGCGAGAGGTAACCATACCCTCAAATCGTTCATGCAGAATGTCTATCGTGTCGATCGCTGTGTGGCACGTAGTGCCGTCCTGCTGGAACCACATGTCGTCCACGTTCATACCGTTCAATTCGGGCCAAAGGAAATTGGTTATCATCGATCTGTAGCGCTCGCCGTTGATAGTGAATGGCCTTACCAACGTCGTTTTCGAAAAAGTACGAACCAATGACGCCGTCGGCCCAAAATCGGCACCAAACAGTAACTTTTTGTGGATGCATTGCCACCTGGTGAACCTCGTGTGGGTTGGCGTCGTCCCATGTACAGCAATTTTGCTTGTTAACATAACCATTCATCCAAAAATGCGCCTCGTCGCAAAAGATGATTTGTCGGCCAATATTGGGGTCCTTTTCCAAACGCTCCGAAACCCAGTCAGCGAACAATCGGCATTGTCTATGGTCATTAACTTTGAGCTCCTGGGTCACTTAGATCTTGTACGCGTGCAGGCCCAAGTCCCGACCCAAAATTCGCCAAGTTGAAGACTGCGAAAGGCCGAGTTCTTGTGCACGGGGAGGAATTGACTGCCTCGGGTTCTCCTGCACACTTTCATGGACAGCGGCGATGTTCTCTGCCGATCTGACATTTCTTTGACGTACGGGTGTTGGCTGATTGTTTACCGAACCGGTCGTCTCGAATTTGGCCACCAAACGTTGGAGAGTCGACTTTGAAGGGCCACCGCGTCTGCCGTAAAATGGGCACAACGCGCGCAAAGTTTGCACTAACGAACCCTCATTTTGATAATAAAGTTTTATCATTTGGACGTGCTGCTCAATCGTGTAACTTGCCGTGGTGATTTGGCATTAGTGACTGAATAATAAACAACAGATTTGACAGAAGCAACCAAAACAACATGGCCGCCACAGCCTGTCAACATCGACCCGTCCCTATTGGAAAACCCTTTATTTGGTTTAACGTTGTATCTAAGGCATTTTTAAAACGATTCCAATCTGCGTCTGCATCTTTCCATTTGCACGAGGGAAATATAACTTTAGAATTAACAAAGGAGTTATTAATATTGATCAGAATTGGAAACTGATCGCTACCAAGGCTATCTTCACATAAACTCCAACTTGTAGATAATACTAGGTCGGTCGATACTAATGTGACGTCAACTGACGATAGTTGATCGCTGTGTCTATTTAATCTGGTTGGTTTTTGTTCATTAAGTATTGTGAAGTTAGTGGTATCTGTTGCATCAACTAAATGTATACCGGTTACATTTGTTTGGGGGGAGCCCCATAATACATGATGGGCATTGAAATCCCCACAAATTATTGTTTTGCTGCTTGAAAATTGTCTAAATAAGTTATCCCAATCGGATATAGTTACTTTGACATTAGGCGGACTGTAGATAGAGACAATGTTTATACAATATCCTTTAGTGTTAACTTCTATAGCGCATAATTCTTTATTACTGTTGAAATTGTTATTAATTACCTTTTTCTCTGTATAATAAATGTTTTGCTACTAATATAGCAACACCACCTTTTCCATCAAGGCGATGTTTCCGTACACACTCAAAACCGTTGAACTATTGAGATTACGTTTCTTGCAAAACTACAATATCTACCGCTTCTGAATTTGTAAATGCTTTTAATGATAGACGATTGGCTACTACTGATCTGGCATTCCACTGCATTATTTTAAGATGCCTGTACTTGTATCTATCCATTGATATTTAAAGAAAATTGTTGACTTTTACATTTATTTTTGATAACCTCTTCTAATTCAGATTTGGATAGTTTAATATATTTTAAATTAATTTCTCCCAATGTTGCGTTAACAATGTTATATATATATTGAATATAATTTTGTGAATTACTTTGACTATTTTCAAGATAATTTCTGTGATATTGGGGAGGATATAGATTATGAGGTATTACGCCCCCTGGATTGCTTTTACTCTCTCTTGAAATATCAATTTTTGGGAAAGTATTTACTGGGAATTCAACTTTTTTTCGCTTACTTGTTAATAAGGGAATTGTATCTGGTTTATGCAATGGGTTTGGTAGAGAGGATAAATTAACGTTTTTACCAGACCCTTTCCTGTTATTACCATTAATGCTAGGAAAGCTGTCAATATTTATACTGTCGAGACTGTAATAATTCAGTGTCCTTGAGTATGATCCTGGGTTGCACATTATGGCAGAAGCATCCTTAAAAGATAAATTATTAGTTGCCATACAAGTTTTTATTTGGTTTTGCTTGTAAAACTCTGGGCATTTTTTGTGGTCAGTGGCTGAATGTTGGCCTTTGTAATGAACGCAAACTGGTTGATCAGACGAATCGCATTCACTGACATCGTGATCTTTACTGCAACGACTACATCTAGCATTACCTTTACATTGTCTGCTCAAATGACCAAATCTCAAACATTTAAAACATTGCAAGACTCTTTGGACAAACGGTTCACAAAGACATCTTACTCGGTGAATATAAACGTACTGTGGTAAAAGTATCCCGCGAATCGAGATGATAACACTTTGCGTTGGTACTAATTTGTCTTCAATTTTACGCATTATACGTTTAATATTATGGATATCTATTTTTTCGTTATTAGGGAATTCTAAATAATTTGTAATTTCTTGTTCGGATAAACACGTATCAATTCCACGGATAACGCCTTGTTTAAAAAGTAAATAATGGGGTATATGGCAATCAAATTTCTGTTCTTTTAGGATATGCGAATCGATAAGTGCGTTGGCGCTACCGTAATTTTGTAGTTCTACACGTATCA
Source organism: Agriotes lineatus (assembly GCA_940337035.1). Taxonomy (NCBI): domain Eukaryota; kingdom Metazoa; phylum Arthropoda; class Insecta; order Coleoptera; family Elateridae; genus Agriotes; species Agriotes lineatus. Next base: position 82,560,868 of record OW679197.1, on the reverse strand, counting down.
TGTTTTTTCCAAGATAAGTAATATTAATTACCTTACCTTTTAGATTTCCATGTAGTGAGTGGAGTAATTTACCTATAACCATGGGATGTATTCGACCGGCGTTTCTATTATCATCGAAGTTTCAAATTAGAACATATTATTAACGCGCAATAGCTAGTTGTTACCTGTCTACCTGCATATTGCGTGTAGGTACGCAAATTCGCTGTTTTACACCTGTCTTAGGCACTTCCACGGTGATCGAAGATGTGGACCCCGCTCTGGAAGTCGTGCGCTTTAATGGCTGCGGCACCTTGTTAACGACGATTTGAGATTATATTCAAATTGACTATACTTTAGGGCCCATGGAATTGGGCACGTGTCTGACTCAGAAACAGAACTCTTGAATTCTAAATTAATTTCACAATCATTCCGTTGTTCACTGTCACTGGAATACAAAGTACGTTTTCTAGGTGAAACATCTCACTTTCGTCAGATGTTTGTGTATTGGCGCCCAAGTTAAATCCGTCTAATTCAAATATTAGGTACAATGTACAACTGGCTATACATATATGTAAATATAAACATAAGAAATTTACGCGAGGGAGGCCATGTTCCCGTTTCAAGCTTTTAATTTTGATCTCAAAAATATATAGTTCGAGTAATTTAAATTCATAATCAACTCGGGTCAAAATAAAAAAACTGACTGCATATACTCAAACCTCAAAATAAACTTACATCAGAAGCGTCTCTATAAATAAACATTAACAATTGAAAACACAAGAAATAGACTTGATAAAGCAAAAAAATAATACAGAAAATTAGCTGCTAGAGGTTTAATGTTAACAAGCAAAAGTTTGAATGATGTGTGAAAACATTGTTAGTGAATTCTAACAACGACAAAAAATTACAAATTGCCAAAGAGGAGATGGGTACGGAACTATGAATATAAATGTACGAAAAATACAGAAAAATAAAAACTACTTAAAACTGTACAAACATGCCCTTAGGGAGTGTTTTTAACACCCATTTAGTCTGTAAAAAATCAATAAGTTAATCAAAAAGTTCTAAAGGTGCTTCTTGGTTTAACAAACTTTAATAAGATAAGACGTTAATGAGGCGGAGAAACAAGAGCTGAAGTTTACATATCCTGGAAAATAGGAGTGGAAATCCATACTAATATAGAGTGGGCATCATGCTAAGCCGTAAATTCGGCAACATCCTATCGATTGGAAGCCGATGCCTGAATGGATTATAAAGTTCAGGTTAAGTACGAAAACCTCCAAAGTACGTAACTGTTATACAATAGGAGATCTCAGTTTGCGAATGAATGGAAAATGTTGCATGTTAAATAAAAGTTTGATGTATGGAAATTAATAGCTCAATGCGAATGTGTAAAAAAATAATACAACTACGGAATATATAGGGAAAATAAGAATGTTTTTGTCAAACAAAACTATTGCATTTCTTATTTTGTGAACACTTTCGTTTTACGCATCAATGCTGTATGATTGGTTGTTATTTAATTTTATCAATTTCTGTATAATAAAGTTGATCTCCTTCTTACGTTTTAGAGTGAAATTTTATGCCAATAGCAAATATTATTTTTTATTGCCAGAATACTGTCTTTAACCGCACTTGCTTAATATCATTTACTAGTAATGAAAGTATAACCCAAAAAATAACCGACATTTTATAAATTCGACCTGAAAATATGTAAGTGTGTAAAATTTCCATATTTTATTTCAGCGCTTTCCACTTCAATTAATTCTAATTCTATAGTCTTTACAAATACGTATTGATTATATCATTAGAGACTGGAAACGAAGTCAATAAAACTGCACATTTGTACAAGAAAATCTACAGAGGTATTTTTTAAATTTAATAAGTGACATTAATCTTGCATAATTTTCCAATAATAATCACTTTGACTACACGAGTCTACATGCTTAAGTAGATCTTATAAACATTTCAAATAATCTTGAATATAACATTTTATTTTCCTAATTTGCTCAGCTTAATCACAAAAGGTACAGGAAATACTACACCGGCTGATGGTAATAATAAGCTCGAGTTTCCATTAAACAATATCGGTAAACCGTAGCAAAAGCTAGACAAAAGCCGAATTAAGGAAGTTTGTACTATGGACACTTCAGTTCTTTTCAGCGTCTTCTTTTAACGGAAACTTTAAAATTAAGATCACGAAGACTCGGAGCACTTCGTAAGTTTGTAGTTATGTTCGTTTGCAACTTAGAAATACCAATAAACTGAAATAGAAGTACGATACTGGTATTTTACTTAGAGCAAACATTATTCTACTATCTTCAAAACTTTCAAAGAGCTGCAAATACTAGACTTTCAAACTTCTTTACCGAGGTGATAGTTTTATATATAAATATCCGAACAACAGCATGAAAGAATATTCTATATTCCCTACAGCGGTCTGAATATACTGGCCATTGATTAAATCAGATGAATAATCACTGAGTCTACAATTTATTTTAGATTTCCAATTTTTTAAGCATTAACTCCCTCTAACAAGAAAGATCGTACGCATCTGGCTCTAAAGTCTTGCGTTTTAAAGCTTAAACTCAAAATGTATTTTTTGTTTTTGTTGTTGTATTCCCACTTGAAGCGCATCGACCTTTCCACTTTGAAAATGTTTAGGCATTAAGACCCTAGGGTTACTAAAGTCGTGTTGGCGATTCACAGTGTTGTCGAGTCAGTGGGAACTGAACCCAGATTTTCTGGTCTAGAACCAGCAGATCTACCCGCCTGCTCAAAAATTGACAGAAAGTAGGCAAGTCATATTGGTGTCATACATTTTTTCTGCAAAATACCAGTAAGCGATATGATTTAGTTACTTGTTAAAACGAACGCATGGAAAATTTTAGTAAAGAATAAAAGTTATTTTCCTTTTGTATTTCTAAAACCAGTATCTACCAACCTACGCGCTTCAAATTTCATAACAGTACACAGGAAATACTGTTATTTCCTCAGAAGTAGCGACGGATACACTATCAATTATAGCCGCGTGTAACGCTGAATGTACATTTCCCGCATATACTACGTGCATTCATAAGTTTCAAGATAATAAAATGATGGAAATTCTCATCTATTGTTTATAACTAAATCTGGTATAAAGAGTTTAGGATTGTAGTGTAGACACAATAGCAAGATTTTTTGTTAATAATTTGCGTGGGTTGTCAGAACTGCGTTTCATAAAATTCTCATTTCTTGAAAAGATGTTCATTATTCATGCTGTTTTAATCCATCACACAAATAACAGATTCTGACAAGAACTTTGCGAATAAAAATGTTATGTTTGTCAATGTGTTAAACATTTTCAGAAGAAAAATATTTTCCAAATTCAACAGAGTTGAACATCAAACTACCAAGCAATTTTCCGCCGTTTTCGTTTGCTTAACCCAAATTAAATCTTTTTAAATTTGCACGATCCTTAGGATATCGAGTGCCTCCGCAGATATTTGGTGGTCTCGTCGCCAGCCGCCGAATGTTTGCTTTGCCGATTTCTTCATGAAGCTCAATACCTGGTGAATAAGCGAGCAATGTAATGCAAATACCAGTAAAATTGAACCTCGAGTCCCAATCAAACAGAAACTCTTTAAACTGTGCAGCGAACAAAAACATTGTCAACCCTGCGAATGTGGGAGTATTTTTGGTAAAAAGGGAAATTCCAGCTGAGAATATTGTTCGGGATTTCACTTATGCAAGCAGATGATGATCGATGTACTCTATGAATAAATTATTATCCGAAATTGTTATCATTTATTATGTGCACGTTTTTAAAAACGATTATGCGATTCCTAAATTTAAGCTCTTTGAATTTCAAAAATTATTATTATTAGCCAGCATAAACTGTAGGACAAACTTCGAGCATACTTACAACGCAATAAAGCTTTAATGTTAATTTTGTATACAGAAGAGTCTAATTTATTATACATAAAGGTGTTGGGTATTACCATTTCACAGGCTTATATTTTCCGAAACTTTAACTCGCCTAATGAGCTTGTTTCTAGAGGTGACGACGACACAAAACAGTAGGTACTAAAAGGGTTTGAGAAATCGTCTTCTAAAAAGGGCCAATTAACACTTGCAAACCAATTTATGCTAGCTAATAAGTAAGGAAAAAAGTTGGTGCATTCTATTATACATCATTGAGTGAATGAAAATATTAAGAGGATGGCGAAAATTAATTGCAATAGGTAGGTTTCTAACGATTTGTTACTTTTTAGGGTAAATGTTGTTAATAAAATGACAAAAAAGATAAAAACTGACCATAAAGATCTCATAAGCATTAATACTATATGTAATCGATTCGTCCTTTTATAATGAATTTACTTAGAATTAGTATTTAAGCAAATATTTTCTCAAACATTTTACGAGTTTTTACATTATTTTTCGGATTGTACGAGTGTATTTTATGTTTTATTTTCAATAGCAAGAGTGCAAATCTCCCCTAAAAGTGCGAGTAACACTTGGAAGAACGTTAATCCAATAAAAATAGATTTTTTTTCATTTTCAAGTAGTTTAAAGTGCTTCGTTCGATTCTACATCAGCGCTAGAAAACAAATTTTGCTTTTGTCAATTCAAATGTTAATGAATGAAATTAAGAGTACCTAGTTGAAATCAGGCCTAGAATCGGCTGCTAAATAACAGACTGAGCTAGTTTTCATAGTTTAAAAAATGAAATCATTTTTCTCAACTCAGTAGTGAATAGGTTCCCTAAGAGTTTTCGTATCGCCAGATTATGAAATTTTTTATATATCCGCACCACGATGAACACATATTGTTATGAATGCCGGCTTGTTTTATTTTACAAAGCTTCTTTTAAATTAGAAATTTAATAATAGGGCAAATCTCCACACAATTCTCAGGTTCTTTTTTTATTGTGCTAACTTTGCCTGTCAGTAACTTAGGCTAATTAAAAATGAAATGAATTTATTACTTTTCAAAATAAATATATTTTATTGAACTGCAATACTATCTAGGCTAGCTCTCGGCAAAACACAAAACTTCTCTCAGGTGAGTTCAGAATTTGACTATATTCAAAATGTATTCTCAATTTTAGACTATTTGTCCCAAAGTAGCTCATATGCGCGTTTCTAGTAGATAATACTTGTAACCTCAATCTGACAGCTGAACACAAAATTTTTGCCAATGCAATTAACGTTAATTTGAATGTTTAAAATCGTGAAATAAAGCAAGGAAGCCTCAGGTAAATTGATTTAATTATCGCGCTTGGCAACACACCTCCAAAATGTGTTTATAGGTGTGACGTAGATAGACGCCAACAATCACTTGTTTCTGGTGGCTTAGAAATTTATGCAAATTCGCAGATTCTGATGACGCTATGCTAATTATGAAAATTTGGGAGTAGCTGGACTCTTGGAAATGCGTTTAGGCTTTAATCTCGAACCTCAGCAGCTTTCCGGAACCACAACACTTGAATAATAAGCGAAATCCTACCTCGTAACTTCTATCTGAACTTGGGCATGGAGATGGTCGCAGATGACGCCGTGGGAATTTCTCTTCTTGTAGACGCTTCCCTGGCCTCAAATGTTGATTGGAACGCTCTTGCAGACCCCTCTGATGTGCTGGAATGCTGACCTCTGGGTTCCTCGGCTTAAATAGGTCGTAGTCGAACGTCAGAAACTCCAGATGTCCGGTGCCGACGTTCACTCGGAGGCGAATTGGAAAATTTACAACTTTTTTGTTGCGAAACTTGCTGCCAACGTTCCCACAGGTGCACGGTCACTTAGACATTAAAACTGGATACTTTGTATTGGGTACAAATACTTTTTATTTATTCAAAACATTAATTTAAGGGAGCACAAATTTTGCCCCAAGCTTCAATAATTTAGATTTCAAATTTTCTCTTTTATTATTCAACAAAAAGGCATCACGTTGCTAGTATACCGCGAGCTGCTTATGTTAAATGGAAATTAATTTTGATAACAAATACACATAAACGGAGTAAAGTTTGATTACATGATTCTTAATATTAACATTTCCTTAAATCTAAAAATTGTCTTTATTGCTTATAGCTAAAATTGTTCTTTCTTGTTACCCACACATGTTTTATAATCACTGCTCTGCTTTTGCACTTTGTTTTTATTAATGCACTGGTATTCGAGTTCAGCATTTTTTACACGTCACTTGCTTTTCTTGTCTTCCGTTGCCTACTTCTGGATTGCTCTTTGCAATTTCTATTTTATCCTTATCTTGCTTTTATCTACCTTTCAGATTGCTTGCCTTTTCACCGGTCTGTGCTTTTATTAATAACTACGCTCATTTAGTATGCACATAACAAACCTTTTGTGTCAATTAATTTCGTTTGGTCTGGCTTTCAATATGCACAAACCTATCATTTCAATTATATTACTTTACTGAAACTTCAAATTCAAACCCTCTGAAATATGCTTTGCTTATGCGTGCCTCTATCCGTCTAATTACTGCTTCTTGCATCTCATTACCAATGCATTTAATACTTGTATTACTGTTTAAATTGCAATTATACATAAAATATCTTAACTTTGTGCTTTATTGACTGGGTTAAATATTTCGCACTGCAAACAGAGCCAAATTGTGGGCTTAAAACCATTTCAATATATTAAATCCCCGAATTATTTTGACATTATTACTATTTCTACGAGTTATTTCTCCTTTCGGCTATAGTATACCTTAAATAAATAATACGATGATGAAAAATATTTACCACACTGTCCCTACATTGGGATACTGGGAATTTACACGTTATTTACTTAAACTTATATTTAGAAACTATAGTCAGGCACTGAATTCATCTGATATTTTCAAATACTAAAACACTAGTGGAATTATTGATGGCTTAATTAAATAAAGTCTGTAGCAATAAAAAAATTAAGTTAACGATATTATATTTCACTAAATTTTTAATTTATATAAATTAGTTATTCACCAGTATTATTACTTAAAAATGTAAATTGTTTAGAAAAGCGTATTTTATTCTTTTTTTTACTATTCATACTATGTAATAATACGTTCACATTTTATTTAACCTGCAATTCGCCATGACCCACTTCATATTTTAGGTTACACAGCTTAATACTAGGTTACAACTGTGAAAACAGTAAAAAGCTATTTGTTATATATTTTATAACGACAGAATGGTGCCAATTAGAGTGTAAATAAGCGACAACTTAGATTTAATTATGTTTAAACTACCACTACGAAGAAGATACACGTGTATTAAAGCAGAGGACACAGAGCGATATCAAATAGAAATGTTTACAAGGAAGAAACAACAACACCAGATAATACAAAGTCAGACATATCTAGGGGCAGACATTAAGAGCGACCATAATTTGTTGTTTATAAAATAAAGAAGAAATTATAGAAGAAAGTATAGAAGATATTTTAGACTTCTCCGCTTCTTAACAAACGTCTATTATATTATGTTATACGGATGGGGCCATAATTATATATAACAGCAATAAGATAACATGAATAACAAAATAAAATGATGAGTAAGAAAGAGATGGCCATACGAAAAAAAAATATTTTAGTAGGCATGTTTAGTTGACAAATGTCATAATTAAATTAAGGGTCAAGTCTCCTCGAATATTTGCTACTATGTTTATCTCTTTCTTACTCAAGCAATACGAGTTATTTTCTTGTTCATGTTATCTCATTGCTGTTATATACAGATTGTCCGAAATCCATTTTGAACATAGGAAATTAATGAGTGCGACAAGGAAGGCATAAACAAAATGAGTAGCAGGACAAAGATAGAACGTAATCATGGCTAGCTAAAATTTTCAACTAAAATTAAGTCAATGAAACAAACACTTCTGTCAAATATTTTATCTGTCATTAAGAGTATAAAGTGAGGTTTAAATAATTAAAATAATTATGTGAATAGTAAACAATATAATATTTAAACCTCTCACCCATCCTAAGTTTCCCGTTCTTGGCTGAAGAGGGACGGAAGGTCCCTATAGCAGCCCGCCCCCAGTTGGGGGAATTGAAATAACCTTTACCTTTGTCCTTTTTTTTGGTTATTTGAATAACAGAGGTTGGCGCAGTGGTACAGTGCTCGCGGGTAGCCTGGGTTCGATTCCCGGCCGATGCATCCTTTTTTTAATTTATATTAATGAAATTTACCTGAATACGTTTGCGTATAAAATAGTATATGTTATTCGGAGTAAAAGTGACTTTATGTGGCTTATCTGAATTATTTGCCTCACTAACGTTCAGCTAAATAAACTTCAGCTTCGCCACATAAAGTGTGACTTTTACTCCTAATAACCTAATCTACTATTCCTCACAGCTAGCAGTGAAAAAACGGTTTTGGAACACCATTTCCTTAGTTAATTAAAGCGTTATGTAATGAATACAGTCATATGTGGAGTATCAATAATTACATTTCGTAACTCACCTTGACAGCACGGGCGTGGCCAAACAATCGCCCACGCGGCGTAGCCTACTGTTCATTATGACATAAATTAAAAGTGTCGCAGATGCGAACCTTTCTTAAATCGATATTTATGGATTAATAACGGTAAAATTAAGGTCGTAGATAAAATATTATATGCAACGCGTGCTAAAAGTCGTTTATGCGCGAGACATGTTATGAAACTCAGCCTTCGGTTTCGTTTCATAATTTTCATGTCTCGCGCATAAACGTCGACTTTTAGCACTTGTTGCATAAATAGCTATTTTTGACAGCTGTAGAAAAAACGTTGTATTTCGTGGCAAAATTCGTCTTTTTATGGCGCGTTTGAATGACATTCTCACGCGCCATAAAAAAAACACTCATTTCGCGCACTTAATACAAAAATTACTATTTTACAAGCAATAAGAGCAAATCGGTGACCTCACCTCATTTTTTCATCATATATGTTGATTTTTTAACAAATTAATGTCACTGTGTTGTTTAATTAAAATTCCTAGGCACTAATGACGTTAGGATATTTTTACTTTTCAGGAAAATAATATAATTGCGTTATTTTGATATAAAAAATACTTAAATTGTTGTAAAAAGCATGAGACACAGAGAATAGCAAAACAAACAATGTCAAATCATTATAAAATGCAACATATATAAAACTGCTTTTAAGTAGTAACAAGAATTACTTTATAAATTTTAGGAAAACCAAATTCGAATTGACTGAAGTGGTATGAAATTCGTAGACATTTGTTAATAATCGTCCCCATCGTTCATCTGTAAGTATTGGAGTACTATTTTTTTAATCACGGGGTTTTTAAGGTTTATAACAATGTAAAACAACAAATTCTCTTATTTGCAACACCTTATTGATAGTAAATAGGTGCAATACAGTATGGCTATTAATTTACAGTACTGAAACGGTGGTCCTACTTTTGCTTAAATCTCTAACAATTGACACCCTTCTTAGACATAAACATTGACGTTTGGTTTGGTTAGATGTACTAATATGTTTGCAAGTTCGTAAATAATGTTATCTACTGAAGAAAAAGTCTTTTTAGTTGAGCACTATTTTCGTTCATACGGTTTAGGTAGACAAAATGGTCCAAGCATTAAATTCGCCCGCAAAACAACTTTCGGAGCATTTCAATAAACAGGCACCAAGTAATGTTATTGTACTGAACATTATAACCAAATTTAAAAGAACTGGAAGTGTGCTACACCAAGGAAAAGGTAAAGCTGCACGAAAAAAACAGTGGATACCAACGAAAATCACGAACGTGTATTCAATCAAATTGTGGACTCACCACGTCGTAGTCAACGAAGATCTGCTGCAAAATTGAATATGAACAGAAGGACTCTTCAGAAGATATTGAAACAATTTAATGTTCGTTCATACGTTATTCAGGCGACCCAACAATTGAGAATGGGTGATTATGCTGCAAGACTTGAATACTGTTCTAGCATTCTTGCTTTGCAATACGATAATCCCATTTTCGTCAGTAACATCTGGTACAGTGACGAATGTCATTTTCATTTGTCGGGTCATGTAAATAGGCGTAGCAATAGATTTTTAGGTTTACAACGACCAGGAGAGGTGCAAGAAATACCGAATAAACGAATCAAACAAAGCACGTCATAATTGAATGCATTATTGGAACAACGCCAAGCATACTACATCCAAAGAGTACTATATAAATATAGTACTCTTTGCTACATCAATATACCAATAACTATTTACTCCCCTCGTCTAAAAGACGAAGAAATTATTGTAATCGGAAAAAATTACCTTCCCAGATTTCTTCAAATCTTCACGTTTTAGTCCCTAGATGGTGAAATTGAGGTTTTTCAATTCCGTCTGCCTGTCTGTTACCGCTGTAACTCAAAAACTTTTTGTTGTAGGATGACCACATTTTACATGCAGATATGTCTACCTGGTATGAAACCGAGAAAATTTCGGTCAAATATATATAGGGCGATCACCTTAAAATATAAAAGTCTGCTAGTTTTATTTAATTCAAAAACTATTAGTTCAATAAAAGTAATATTTTGCACATAGCTCAGGTTTTTACGCTTGACGAAAAAGAGCATATTTTGGACACAACATACACATGGCGAACACTTAAAAAAAATTAATTATTTTTCTTTCCTTTGATATTTTAAAAATTTTTAGTTTCAAAACTTTCACCTGCGAGGAAAGTTCCGTACAAGGCCCTTTACAGATTTTTTTTTATTTGTCGAAATTCTGCTCTCACTATTGGCCCACTTTAATTAATACGTGTAAATAATATTCTTAATTTTTATGAGTATGTTCTTTCCCCTATTTTTGAGATTTCCTTTAATGCTATTTTATAGCATTTTGAGACTGCTATCTTATTTATATTACTCTGTCACTGACATCTCAGTTTTTTAATTAAATATCCGTATTTTCAGTCCTTAGTTTCTCTAACACTATTGTAATTGTTTTGCAGAAGAAAGTTGTTACCCTATTGAATAATTTTTCCGCATTGTGACCCCATGATATTGTAAATATCCCATTGCTCTCACAAATAAAGAATATTCGTAGCATTGCCCTGATTCATCAGGCAGTAGTGTTTTGAATTGCAGTTTTTTCTAACGCCGCTTGCAAAATCATAAAAACAGTTTTTAATAGTCTCCCACTCAAACTCCAAGTTATATTCACTTGCAGATATTCTCAAGAGTTGTTGCATTTTATTTATTTAATTTGTTTTATTTCCGTTGAATGTCTAAATTTAGTAAGTGCAATGAATGGAAATTGTGGTATTGCTATGTGTATCATTACATTTTGTTTCTGTTTATCAAACAATAAAACAGTTATTTATGGTACAAAATCTAACAACTCAATAAATATCTAAAAAACATAATTTTGAATTGACAGCTCTAAAAAATCAAAGCGTAAATTAATTAGGAATCAGCGAAAGTACCGAGTGGTACCGAGAGATCAAATAAATGTATAATTAGAGTCGCCTGTAATTCTTGTTATACAGTTGGCAGTACTGAAGTGTTTGTTTGTTTTTTTATGGGCAAGTGCTAGGCATGCGGAGTACCAAGTATAGGTATAGACACCGACTGCTTTGGGCTTTGGTCATATGCTGGCACTGTCAGTCGATGTCAAATTTGAGGTTAGTTGGTTAGGTTTTGTTTGTTACTTCACATAGACTGGCGCAAAACTTAACCTGCTAATCTCGAATTTGACCAACAATTAAGTAGTGACTGACTTACGGTTTATTAGTAACTAGCTGACCCGGCAAACGTTGTTCTGTCCAAAAATAATATGTCTTTGAAACACCTTTTCACCACTATAGAGTTTTAATTTTATGTCATGTTCGCCATCTTGGACTTAACAATAAATGCCATTTTCGCAATCAACGTCCCAAAAAACCTCAATAACGACACCCATATCGATTTTTAGGCTTAATTACCCCATTTCACCCCCTAAGGGGTTGATTTTCGAAAAATCACGAAATACGTGTATGATTATTTGTTTTTAGGAGTACTCCTACGAAGTTTCAAATCGAAATGTCTATTTAATATTATTTTTCTATACAAAATTGGAACCCTCATTTTACCCCTTTAGAGGTTGAATTTCGAAATATCCTTCCTTATTCCTTCTGTACATCATAGCTGTGACCTACCCGGCGTTGCTTTGTTCCATTCCTGCTTTTCTATTATGAAAAAATTCGATTTTTCCTAATTTTTAGAATTTTCCGAGTTTTCCACTCCGATTTTCCCATTTTTCTCTTCGAAAAGCCATTCAGAAACAAAAACATACGAAATCCTATACAAAAATACCATACAAAATCATCTTTTTGATTTTCCGAATTTGCCGACTTTTTCGGTGAATTTTCCCAAAATTGTCTTTCGTACAAACCTTGTCCTGACAATTACGAACACAACAAAAGAAAATGAGCCAAACTGTCTAGCCGTTCTCCAGTGATGATGTAACATACATAAATGCTGCAATTTATTTTTATTTATATAGATAATGTATTAAGGGCAAGTGAATTTTCCGGTTTTAGGAAAGTTTTTTTGTTTTGGCAATGGCACAAGAGAATCTAACTTGATCAAATTCCCGTGCCGAAGACTGCATAATGGCAGTTTAAATGACATTTATTTGAAATCGGCATTAAAGTACCTCGAAATCTTCATTAAAATAGGTACGAGAAATCGGCAGTAAAGTAATCCATGCCGGGGTCGGTAGCTCAGTGGTAAGCATCTTGACTACTGATCTAAGGGTCGCGAGTTCGATTCCCGGTCCCGGTGAGGTTTTCAAAAATAAAAAAATGCAGATGAAAGCTTCTACAGAATGCCATCATTCGAAAGTGATGTAAAGCCGTGGGTCCCATGTTACTACGATGTGTAGCATGTAAAAGATCCCTTGCTAGGGTTGGAACTCCTTAGTCTCGGCAAAATTGTAAGTAGGACTTTGACCATATGACCCAAGCAGTCGGTGTCTAAGGTACCTGGTACTCTGCATGCCTAGACCTTGTCCATTAACAAACAAACAAACAAACAAAGTAATCCATTGTTTTACGACTTTCTTGTAGGTGGCGAGGCGATAGATAAACGTCAACCGACGTTAACATAACCTACAAATGATGGTTAAAATGTTGTAATTTCACGATTTCTCGATTTCAAATAAAACATAATGTACTCCTAGGCACTAAAGTTCCTTTTTATCCCTCATGTAGTTTATTTGCCTTGGCCATACGGGCCTCGGTAACTAAATCCACATTCATGATAAAAAGCTAAACTTCAATGCCTTGGTATTCAAACTACTATTTTGAAATACCATCTTGATTCAAACAACATATTTCCAGGGGAAAATTTTGCTTTTTTGCTACTAGAAAAACACGTGATTGGTTGAAACAAATGTCCTTTAGTGATGCATATGTATATTGATTTTAAACGTCTACCTACTTGTGAAAACCATATCTCCGTAACTTTACCCATGACTTTCTCCGGGTTTGATTTTAAAAGCTAATTGGACCTTAAGGAGATCATTGAGTCAGTAGAAACCGTATGTTACTCCAATAAAAAAACAATTCCCTACTGAGTGAAGAAATAATTCAATCCTCGTGTTTATTTTGATAATTTTTTACACTAAGGGCTGTGTCTATGGTATGGGCTAACACCTATAAAAGCTGACTTTTCTTAACGCCGACATATTGGATCAGCCATATTGAATTTTTCGGATTTTTCTCATTAGCATTAGGTCCCGTGGAATGTGTTGTCCAAATTTCAAGTTTGTAGGTGCTTGGGAAGTGCGAAAAAAGGTCGCTCACTTTTTTTGCAACAGACACCTCTAGTTCTTATATATGTAGGTAGATACTATATAGACCGTTTTATAAGTCTAAAATGGATTTAATTAGAGCCTCATAACTAGAACGTGGTGGACTTCCACGTTTGTTTATCTTACTAAGTTCTACAACTTTATCAATTTCGTGTACAACAAATAATTTTCCCATTCTGTTTAAAATATGCTATATTTTGATAGCTGGTTACTCACATTAAGTACATCCTTTATGCGAATAAAGTAGCTTTAAATATGTTTCCCCAGGCGATACTTTTATTTGCCGACTTCTAAAGTACTGGAGTAGCCTCCACCATTTTTTCAAAATAAAATAATAATAAATATAAAATACGGAAATTTAACAGATTTTGAAAATATAATTACTTTAGTTTTCACTAAACTTATTTAATTTTCATTTATTTAAATTAAAAATGTGTCACCTCAATCCTGCCGCTCCAAATTAAATTGATTATTCAGAATTACACGAAACAACGAACAACGAAAGTGTTGATGAGTGACAGACATAAATTATAAATGAGTTAGAATTATAGCTAGATTAAATCAAACTATCATATATACACCTGTAAATGCAGCATGCGTTTGAATTATTTGACAGCCGTCAGATACTGTGTTGTAAAAATCTATACGGATATATTAACTAGGATTTGCGAAAATATATAGGTACTTCATTTTAAATCATAGCAGCGGCTAAATATAAATGTTATGTTTCTAATTGTATTGCTTGTTTTGTTGGTTGAAGTAAGAGCTCTTCGTTTTTGGAGAAACTCGAAAGTTTCTATAATACAGAAGGTTAAAATTCAGTTCTTTGTTAATTGTTTGCTGTATTTATATCAGAAGAGTAAGCTTCGAGCATTCGCAAACCTGTAGAAAAAAATTGCGAACGGACCATATTATAACATTGCAAAAATCGCAGCTGTTGTTATTACTTATTAAATTAGTTGTAGTTTTTAAATTGTGTGTGTTGTATGTAAACAGCCTAATAGCATTCGTATTTTTTTTCTAAGCCATCTTTTGTGATATAAATTAATCGATAATTCAATGTACTACACCCCATCTGTTAGTTTGAAAATGTGAAGGATTGCTTTTGTTAAAATGTTACTAACGCATTTTCTTTTTGTTACAGACTGGATTCTTCAGCACAATGTTTCGTCTTATTATAGTAGTGACCCTCATCCATATATCTTCTACAATGGCGCTATCGGACGATTCATACGACGACGACCCCGCATTATTCATGGAACAGAGCCCTTCGAAGCACCGATCTCAAAAACCCTTCCACTTCAAAGACGATTACCACGGCTTGGACAACTTCTTGCGCTTTGCTCGTAGTCAAACAGATTTCCTGGAAGACCTTGAAGAATACGAAGACTCCAACGACGAATTCGCTAGACCTACCCGTGCTCACGACAAGAATGACAACTTTGTGCGATTTGGCAGAGGCAATTCCGATTTCTTAAGGTTCGGAAGGGACTCTTACAAATACCCCCGGGACATGCGAAGCGACAACTTCTTGCGTTTTGGGCGCAGCGTGTCCGAATCGGAAATGCCGAAGAAAAGAAGCAGGCGAGATGTCTCGAGCAAGTTTGAGACTAAATCCAGACGAGGAGGGGACCGCGATAATTTTCTGAGGTTTGGCAGAGGAGGTGATGACAGTTTTGTAAGATACGGACGCAATCCTGACGGCTCCAAAACGAATGAGGACGAAACTCTGCCTGAGCCCACCAAACCGCACCCCTTCACTTCCAAGTTCGTTCACGGACAATCTGTAAACTACCCCTTCCTTCTTAATGGGAGGTTATTTCATAATTCACCGCTTTTAAGTATCTTAAGAAAATTAGAAGAAGAGATGAGGCAAAGTAACTAGGGACTTGGAAGACTGTAACTACTTTACGTTAATTTATTGATGCAATATGGCTATAATTACGGTTTTAACTGATGTTAAATGTTAAATAATGTGGCTGGAAAAACTTTACCTATATTAAAAATGCAGTATTAAACTTCTGTTAATTTCATGTACCTACTTATAATATAAATATACGTTACCATTATTTAGTATAATGTGATTATCGCATTCTATGTTTTAAATAATACCTAAGTTAACTGCAACTTTTTTACAAAATAAGTTTATACATTGTGTCCACGAAGTGTGGAATATGCCCTATAAATCAGTAAATATCCGTTTATCGAGAAACTATTTCAAATTAAAGCTGCTTAGTATTTACGAGGGCCGTTTTTTTTTCAACCTCCGGGGAGCCATAACAAAAAGACAAGTGTATATAAAACAATGATTTTATTACTAAAAGTTATGTACACTTATGGTTATTTTTCGACATAATCACCGTGGAGATTGAGACATTTGTCGTACCTGTGGACAAGCTTTCCAATACCCTCTGCATAAAATGTTGCCGCCAATGAATTAAAATGAGTATTGACGGTGTCTTGAAGCTTCTCGTTATTTTGGAAGCGCTGCCCTCCTAGTCACTTCTTCAGTTCAGAGAAAACATGGAAGTCACTTGGCGCTAAGTCGGGACTGTATGCCGGGTGATCGAAAATATGTATCCCATATTGCTCAAGGAGCCGGAGGGACGCCCGTACAGTGCTGCTGTAACGCACCGGTTCCTTGAGCAATTTCAAGGGGATATTTTCGATCACCCGGCATACAGTCCCGACCTAGTGCTGAGTGACTTGCATATAACTTGCATGTAACTTGCAAAATATAAAGGAGCTTCCAAACAACGTCAAGACTCATTTTAATTTATTGGCGGCAACATTTTATGCAGAGGTGATTATGTCAAAAAGTAACCATAAGTGTACATAACTTTTAGTAATAAAATCATTGTTTTATATACACTTGTCTTTTTGTTATGGCCTATCGGAGGTTGAAAAAAAAACTGCCTGATTTCTACAACTTATCACCCCATGAGTCAACCCTTTGAGCTGTACCTCAACCGCATCAAAATGGACGCCCCTATACCACAACATGGCTTCTACAAATTTATCCAAACAAATTATGGTGCCCAACAGGAAGAACTTTTCCGTAATTTCAGAAAAATCAATAATTCAATTGTAAAGAAATGTAAACCAAATTTTAAATAATTTTTAATTAACAACTGATGAAGCAATCATAAATTGCGAAACGTTTTGTAAACTTTTTATAACATTAAACATGTTACGACGGCTCCATCCAATGGTTTACTATTTTCGGGTTTTTATAAACAAATTTCCCATTACTTTTAATAGGCATATTATCACAGAAAACAATTACTTATTATGCCTATTGGTTATGTTTATAAAACTACGAACACAAGTGCATTTCATTTAATAATAAGGAGGATTTATTATTGATTTTCTGAATGAGCCCAAACGCTCTGTTTAAACACACCCTTACAAATCAATTTCCGAGGTCGCCGCCCGATACAAGTTCGGGTGGCAATATTCGTGGCATGAAGATCTGCGCGCATCTCACACTAACGTGCGAAACTTTAAATGAGGTCATGGGTTACTGCTAGTTAATAATAAGTTAGAACCCGGAAGTAAAATTGTTAAGACGATGAAAGCTACGATAACGCTGCATGAACTTTGGATGCTGGAAAAAGGAAATTAATTATTCGATGAGTGGTTAAGATATAAAATAGGCATAGCTGTACTAAGCCATTACCGACTAGAAACGAGGCCTCAGCTCTCCTGCATGACGTCAGCACAGGTAAGTCGCTACGTAGGTACCTGCGCTGTCAGTTAAATCGAATAGGCGCAAAGTGTTTATAACATTAAAAATAAGGGCTTCCTGTGGAATAAATATATAAACCCAAAATTTGGTTTACTTGTTTGTTAACGTATTAATTTTCAACTCTTATTTTCTTTGCTCAATCGACTATTATTAATTTTACCACAATAATTTTTAATCAAAGTATTGGTGGTAGAATTGTAATTTTCGCTATTGTTTCCTTCTATGATCACAAGAACCTCATTTACCTTGTGGTGTAGAGGTTGGTGCTTTAAACGCTATCATCTGGCTGTACTATGCTCAACTTGTCCCGAATTCGGGTTACAGGGTTGCAGCGCGCCTTTTGTGCTTGCGCAGCAACCATTGTGTGTTAATAGAAGATAATTATACAAAACTAAGTTCACCAACGCATCATGTGGATACCACAAGCTTCAATGGCGTAAATTCCTGACTAAACTCTATTTGTCTTCTACTACTAATTGATCTTTATAAACTAACGTGTGTTTACAATGCTACCATTTAATTTACATATAATATTTTCTTTAAGAAGCTGTAATTCGCATACCTTTCGTTGGAGTGCCATTGATATAACAGTAATCCATTTTAATAAAACTAAACTATTCACGTTTGTACCCAAGCAAACACAAAGCATTTACTAACACACTAAGCGACTTGTTTATTAAACACAGCTCAATTATATTCCATAATTGCATACAAACGTGGAACTACAATGTTCAGCCAATTCACACTCGCACATTACAATACCTACTATATCCGACGTTACAAGTCGGTAATAACTATGCGAAACGGTCTGAAACCTGCTTGTTCATTGCGAAGGGTTGATTCTACGGTCTCTACCAGTCTGTTGTGATAATGACAATTACCTTATTTATCATACTCAGAAGATTACCCTTATTTAGCAGTTTGATGAGACCATCCTTCCACTTTATAGGTATTATTTCGCTGTTCCAAACAGTCTGTATGAGTGCATTCAAAAAATGTGCAATGCTAGAAAGGCAGAATTTGAATAGCGCAGGTGGTATTGTATCTGGTCCGGGTAATTTTCGAAGTTTTAACTGGTTAATTGCCTGTTCACCGATACTAGGTTTATTTTTATAATAACTTATTGTGACGTTGGTATGCGGGCAAATACTTATAACTGATAACTGATATCCCGTAGTCAGTATCTACCCAACAATTCCAGAGAGGGAGATATCTGGGGGTCGAATTTCGTTTCAGTGCTTAGCTTATGAGGAATGACAACTGAGCCGTTGAAAGGCAAAGTGGTGTAAGTTAATGTAATAGTGTTATGAGTTTAAAGTCTTCAAAGTTAATGGCGAATAAAAAAATCCAAAAGCTGTTTTACGATTAATAGTCTATGTTTAAATTTGATTTAAACACACATAAATTTTAATAACAAAATTTACGAAATCCAGTCAGAAGTTCTAAATGTACTTCTGATTTCATAAACAAGCAGTTTAACCTGCAGTTTTACTTCATAATTTCGCCAGTTTATATTTAATTTAGATTTGTTTAATCTTGAATTAAAAAAGCAAATTTCAGTTTACATTTACGAAATATTAAAAACCAATCTTGTTTCGCAAGCATCGAGTTTAAAGACCGGAGGAAACTGCAACTTATCAATTCACGCCGTAAGCGACCTACTAAACAAAAGTTCCCCGCTCTGGCTTGCAAACACACACGGAAATGCAATCCGCTTGCAGTGCTGAATTGGTACTTCGTACCTTTAAACGCGCTCTAGTAATCTACACAATAAATAAACTTTGATATGTTACTTAGTTAAGCATTCTTGTTTTGTATAAATAGAACGTTTATTTTCGTAATAAAACAATCTGCATCTAATGTCTGATTCATTCACTACGTCGCTACCCTGATACCAAGCCATAATATTATTGGGACGTGAGGCTGCGTCCCTCAGGGTAGTTTACTGTTGTCCCTTTTAAGTACCATTGACTACATTGGTTTAAAACATAAATTCAGTCTCATTTATGTGCTTAAGGGATAGAACCAGCGCAAAGCAACGAAAACCTGATCAGCCTCCAGGCAATTCTGTTCATCTATGAAGAAAGATTAATTATAAATACACTTATTATTTATTCATTTATATTATTAGTCAAAGAATAAACCGTAGTACACGAAACCTTCAGCTTGCAACTTCTGTTTAAAGGCAAAGTGGTGTAAGTCCACTTACCCCACTTTACCTTAAATTAAAAACAGAAACCGGTTAAATGGCATAAAGGACTGCTGCCCTTTCTCAGTCAATTTCATACATAGAATAAAAATTAGTCTTTCACAAGGTAGGTGCCATTCTTCCGATGAATTTAACATAGAAATCTGCATATCTTCAAAACAGTGACTTACGCCAATTTGCCTTTGAACAGCTCAACCTGAAATTCAGAGAATAATCAAAATAGCGAAAGGTGCAGTCATAAAACTCACTAAAATATGGAAAGATCGTGATATAACTACCGATACTAAAATACGTCTACTGCATTCTTTAGTTTTCCCAATTTTGGTGTATGCGCCAGAGATGTGAATAAAAGACTGTAAGAAATTGTATGCATACATGAACGGAGCGACGGACCAATATCTCCATCTTATAGAAGAATTAGGTGTTCAGAAATAATTCCATGAAACAATCCACCAACGCATTCTTGCATACTTCGGATATGTGCGCTTTGCTCAGATCTACAACTCGCAATAGTAGAAATAAAAGTTAGTGGTAAACGTTCTAGATGTCGTTATCCACGTCACCAGACTGACTGACATAGTGAAAGAGATTACTGGTATCCAGGTTTAAGAAGCATTTTACGCCGCAAGCAATAGAAAGCATTGACAGACATTATTCTTAGATGCAGTCACCATACCCCTAGTAAGGGGTGCGGATTGAAGAGGAGGAGGATTTACGCTCTTACTCGTACAACCTTAAATAAAAGGGATACGATGTTTAGTCCCCTACCTATAATATAACAACAAGTTGAAGCAATCAGTTAAACCTACGGTAACGATATAAGTGCATTAAGCAATCGACATCAGTCGAACATTCAGTGCACAACAAATATACCATGGGCAAAAAATTAGGTAATGCATGTCACAACCGCGAAGATGACGTCAAACAATTCATTTTTATACACTTACTTAACAACGACTTCAATAGTATGATTCAGTAGTATAGCTCCACGAGTAAGACAACAATTAGACACAAGTCTCAAGCAAATCAGACTCAAATACTAAAAATCAGCTTAAAATCATACCAAACGAACGTTCAGGCTACATGGACACATCAGAGAGTGGCCAATATAGTGAAAACGGCGTGCAGTTCTTTTCTAAATTTCAAAACGGTTTTCAAATTATCAGGGGGCGCCAAAGAGTCTTCCCATATAACCCATATGTCTATTGGCTTACCAGAACCCTTAAACTCATTAAAATTTGCCTGTTCGAATTCGTTATAACATGACAGACTCAGAAAGGTTTGTAATATACATTACCTGAAGTAGCCATACATAAAACCAAAGATACCATGAATAGAATTATATTATTAGCAGTAATATATACAGCATTTAAAGCCAACGCTACAGCCAAAAGTTATAAGTACAACCAGTTCAATTACTAAAAGGTAATTACAGGAACTTTAAAACATCAGTGTAGAAGCCGGGTAGCGCAGTTGGCATCGTGCTAGGCTTGCATTAAGCAAGTCCTCGGTTCGAATCACGCGGGGGCCGGAATTTTCCGCGATTTTGGCGATTGAAATCGGGCTCAGTGAGATCATTCACAGTTGGACACCAAATTTATTGTGCTCTACTCAAAACCACAGACCTAAGAGATAGAGTAACAACTTCAATACATCACCAAGACACGCACCTTACACAATGGGCAAGCACAAAAGGCGAGCTCCAACTTTGTAACTCGAATTCGGGGCCACTTAAGCATTGTAGCGCCAGATGCAAGCATATTTATTTATTTATTTGTTAAAGAAGAAAACAACAGGTATGAAACCAAATTACAGTTTTCTTAATGTACCTAATAAAATTAGAAATAAATTCAAATTCAAATTGGCTGATATCAAGCCAAATTAAAGTCAGATTAAAAAGCCAAATTACAGTTCCAATCAAATCAAAATCAAAACGTGAGAGGATCATAACTTGTAAATTTTTACTAATTTATATTTAAAAACAGTGGCAGTGACATCAAAAATGTTGAAATTCAGAATAGAAAAATATTCGTTACATAGCGAACATGCTCTGTCTAGAGTACCTATACTTATTATATAGGTACTCTAGCTCTCACTGCAGAACGTGAGACACAATTTCACTTTCAATAATTCGCCTTGCCGAATTCTACCTGAGGGAATATGTAGTACAGTTCTCGATAGCAAAGGTTTTGAATCCAGTAAGTTATTAAATACTTTATGTAAAAATAATAAATGATGTACCGTCCTTCTATATTCAAGTTTAGGTAAGTTAAATTCCTACCTAATAGGCTAGAAAGATGCAAATTTGGGGTTGACACCGTGACGCTTAAAGTACATAAATTTAATAAACTTATTTTGCACTCTCTCTATTTTTGTAATATTATTAGCAAGATGTGGTGACCAGATGACCGCAGCATACTCCCGTCGCCTGCATATGAAAGTATTGTATAAAATGTGCAGACTCTGAGCATTCTTAAAGCTAGTAGAATTTCTTACAATAAATCCTAGCATTTTTAAGCTCTTGTTGCAGATACTCTCGATGTGAAGATCAAATTTCAAAGACGAAACAAAGTGTACGCCAAGTCTCGAGCCTCGTACCTCTTTTCTAACGGAATTATGTTCATTTTATACATTTCCAATTTATAATTTTGCTTCAAATTATATGACATAACAAAACATTTACTGATATTGAAGAAAAGCCTATTTTTCACACTCCATGCATAGATACTGTCTATATAGCAATAGTTGTATGTCGCCGACCCTCACTATCGGACGATAAATTTTTAAATCATCTGCGCATAACAAGCATCATGTATTACTCGATAAACAATTCGGTAAGTCATTGATTAATAGTATAAAAAATAGAGGTCCAAGATTAGACCCCTGTGGTAGACCCGATGTAGCACAATACGGAGAAGAGGTCGCATTTAAATAATGTACATACTGACACCGTTGATCTAAGTATAACCGAAAAAAAATAATTAAATCCATACTAAATCCAAATGTAGGTACTTAACTTGTGCACCAAGGCATCATGATCTACTTTATCAAATGCCTTGGAGAAATCGGTGTAGACCACATCAACGCGCCCGTTCTGCTCAAGGACTTTGCTCACATCGTCGCAAAATAGGGTTAAATTAGTAGTGTTGTTCAAGGCATATACCGGGTGTCTGTTCTCAAAGTCGAACATAGGCGATAAACATTGTATTGAACGTTTTTGCCGATTCCTGCTCGCCAATTCAACTTACAGGGAAGGTAATGGTATCAATGGAAAGATAAAATTATTACTCATCAAATGATGTCACCAATAATATTCAAGATGCAATTTTCATTTTAAAATATTAATTTAAAACTTGGGAATTTTTTAATATGCCATGCCTTGCTTTTCAAGTTTGATAGCATTTGTCAAGAAAATTGGTAATTATTTGGCGTAAATCAGGTATTCTCTGTCAACGTCTGTTAAAATTATCTACAGAAAAATGAATTATTTCAATGAAGAACGAGGGAATGCACTAATGTTAATTGCCTATGTTCGACTTTGAGAATGGACACCCGGTATATTTTTTAACATGTTTATAAATTTTCTCAAATAATACGTATTCAAATAGTTTAGCAGGAGTTGAGAGTATAGAAATTGGGCGATAATTAGAGAAATGATTATTTCGCCAGTTTTATGTACAGGAATTACTTTAGTTTCTTTCCATTTAGTAGAAAAATTATTGTGCTTTAGAGACTTATTAAAAATAATAAGAAGGGGGTACATAAAAAAGTCTCTATAAGCTTTGAAAAATAGGGAGGCAAATTATCAGGACCAGCGGACTTTTTTGGTTTGAGCTTCTTAAACGCTTTAGCTATATCTTCACAGCTAATTTCACCTATATTTAGGATAGATGGTGTTATTATTTCTCTACAGATCTCTCGTTGGATTGGATTGACAGTGTTATACGTATTACAAAAAAATATAAAGCAGCAGTCTTTACACCCCCAGGTAAAATGTGATTACCGATAATACATACATACATACATAAAACATAAGTGTTATTAGAGTGTTTGAGTGCAAAAAATCGCCTAATTTACAATAATTTTCCTAAGAAGTAAGCGGGCACAAGAGTTACAAGAATAATTAATCAGCGCAGCACAAAAATATACTCAAACAGTTTGGGTGCAAACAAGTCTCTTGGTAATTGGCTGACGGATTGATTACTGAATAATTCCAAGCTTACAGTGACGCCGTAGGCCAAGCACAATGGGGTTAATAAAATACCACCACGATAGACAAAAATTTAGTTTAATAATTCCAGAGGCACAACTGGAGCCAACTATTCGAGCAACATCAAAGATTATCCGGTAAGTTCAAGCGTCGGATTGAACAATACACACAAATTCGTGCTTACTTTGGACAATGTGCCTCGATTTTTTCAATCGAAGTGAGGCATAGGGCTGCACCAGAAAATAGACAACAAAAATTGCAAACGTTCGGCTACTAAAGCTCCTCTTAAATTTATAAAGGGGCTTCAACAGTGAATCCGGAAGTCAACAACAAAACTAGCAACTCGATTTTGACGACTCCGCGGGGCCGACTCTATAATTTGTACCGCGAGTGCCTAAATACAGCGATGAATAAAAAGTAATACGGACACATACCTTAAATAAATCAGAAGCCGGCTAAACACAACTCGATACGCTACGCAGAAAAATAAATCCGAAACAACTACGATGAGAAGACAAATCTCATAATATGCGTCGAATTACCTAATTGCAGCATTAACGAATTTCGCGAGCGGATCTAGAGCATACTAAACCCACGCACTATAAAGTAAAGTCCTAAACTAAGGGCACATAGCACAACGAGATTCTACGTGCGTTCGGTGAAAGGCGCTGGTCAAAAAAGAGATGCGTCTTAGAACAAACACATGCCGGCATATCTGGAAACATGGGAAATAAAAGACATCGTCCGTCAGTTAGCGGCCCCGAAGACGGATCGATAATTTTCTTAGGAAAAACTGAGCGTCGCGACCATATACGAGCGTAACTACCTCAAAATGTAAACAGCTAGAAACGTATGCAAAACAAAGCGCGATAAACGGCAAAAATAATAAAGAAACGGTTTTTGACCGTATCAATAGGCAATTTATTAAGCATATGGGTGAGAGTGGAAGTGATAACCTAAATTTAATACGAATACATTTGTTACAACTCCTCTTTGTTTATTCGACAAATTGTTTTTCAATATAGGAAATATGCAAATGTGTATTTCGTTTTATGCATGCGTATCCTGGTGCGAAAGAATAACGCAAAATAAAAACTGCTGCTGAGTCATCATAAACTATACTTTACTTTAAACCAAGCATAATTGAATTCAGGGCTACATTGTTACAAAAAGAAACGTTGATTGATTGCATTGCAAAATATTATGGTTTAAAATTTATAAGTATCACATAGGATAGGGAACTACTAAAATACTATATCGTACAACTAGTGTTGAAAATAGCACTTTTCAGGGGGAGTTTGGTGACCACGGGCCACAGGCGAGTGTCATATAAAGTCCCACAACTGTGAAAGTGCTTTTCACACCTGTTGTACACTACACTTTTTCTACGACTGCAGGGCCGCAGCCTAGATTTCAAATATACGCCTGAATTTCAGCGTGTGACATTGATGTCGCACCCTGTTTTTAAGCGTGCGACAACGTTGTTGCACGCTATGTGAAATGTAATATTATCAGAGTTAGTTAGGAGTGTTTTTTTACTATTTTCAGAGCAGACCATACGAAATAGTTATTTAAGCATCAAGGGAAGTAAGTAGCTTTTACCAGTCGAGAACGAGTTTGCCAGCCCGAGCGAGCGAAGGCTGACAAAGTTCTAGACTAGTTGTAGATAGTTACTTCTCGAGCATGCTTATAATATTTTTCTCCATGCCCAACAAAAATTTGAATAATTTTCATTATTATATAATTTTTTTTAAATTTACGGTTATACCCTAACCCTACGTATTTTAACAAGTTTTTACATTTAAAATAGGTTAGGAGCAGTTAAGTTCAAACCCGTTCAGATCACTTACAAAACTAAAATTACTGTAATAAAACGTAATTCAATTACTTCCCTTAGGGAGTAGATTTTACCTTACTTCCCAAATGTCATGACAACTAGCAAACAAACAGTGAAATCAACACCTGCAATTGATATGTCAAAGTAAGTGTAACTTACTAGATGGGCATGGCGAAAAAGTTATTTTTTCCTACTCGCTAACAGAAAGTCGGTTTTGTATAACATTTTGATGCACAGAAAATGTTACATTTCATTCATGTAAGGATCGTTACTATGAAAATGCTGCTGTAACCACTGTCTGTGGTTTGTTTGGACTAAGGCCAGAAAGTAACACATTTCTCTTGTCCTTAAACGCTTTGTCAAACTAACAGTTAATATTTTTGACAAAACAAACTCATCCGTGGCAAATAGATTGGGCGTTACTTGTTTTGAATCATTTTTAAAGTATTAAATTATATGCTATTAAACAGTTTTAAACTAATTTAATTAAACTCGTAGAAAAAAGCATGTGTATAATGCCCATAGAATAGTATATACGCTATTTTTTGCACTCCCAGATCACCAATCCTCTATATAATAAAGGAGAACGATCCAGACTCGGGTTACGGTAGCGGCGGCATTTGCGTTTGCATGCATTTTGCCGTCGCCTCGATTTCGCGACCGGGGCGGAGCCCCGAGGGCTCCCTTGGAGAAGGGCGGGGCCCCCAGGCCCCCTTGGAGAAGGGCGGAGCCCCGACGCCCCCCTTAGAGAGGGCATTTGCGTTTGCATGCATTTCGCCGTCGCCTCGATTTCGCGACCGGGGGGGAGCCCCGAAGGCTCCTTGGAGAGGGGCGGAGCCCCGAGGGTCCCTTTAGAGAGAGGAGGAGTTCCAAGAGCCCCCTTGGAGAGAGGTGGAGTAGGTTTTTGGATACATTGATTAAATTCTCGGGGGATTAAATAAAAATTTAATCCCTAGAGATTAAAAGTGGCACTTTGGTCCCTCAAAATGACGCCTAAAGTAGGTCGTTTGGTCCCGGGAGTGAAAAAATTTGCTGACCTTGTATTTTTGCAACTCTTCCTACGGCCGGGTTGTAAATTCTATAGTATGATCAGAAATTATTTTCATCTAGTGTGGCTATGGAATAGTTCCTAATTTATGAATGTAACTATACGTAACTTAAAAATCAAATGTCACATTTGACATTTAAGTATAAACGTAGTTGCATTCATAAATTAAGAACTATTCCGTACTAGATGAAAATTATTTTTGATCATACTTTACTTTATATGCTTATTATACAAATAACTATATAGTAGGCATGTTTAGTTGAAATAACTAAAATGAGCGTCAAGCCTACTCGAATATTTGCTACTATGTGAATCTCTTTCTTACTCAAGCAATACGTGTTATTTTCTTGTTCATGTTATCTCATTACTGTTATACAGATTGGCGGCGACTCGTGTGAACATAAGGACATAGTATAGTGTTCCAACCAAAAATTGGAAAGTTATTTAAAATCCAGTACACCATGAAAAGTGTAAGTCATGTCTAAGTTGGTTTCATACAATCAGTAAATAATATTCTAATGTCAATCAGCTTTCAAGTAATGACAGTTCATCTACAAATGGTACATGTAACTGTTTTGTTAAGGCATTGTAACATTGTGCATGATTTAAGTAGGTACTAGTTGAGTTTTAAAACCGTATAGTAGCATAGAAAATTTTGAAAAACGTATATATCTTCCAAACTTCCCAATGCATCTGTCAAATTTGAAGGTTATTATCGAAGTGTCACTGAATGACAATCAAACAGTAATTTTATGAATTAAATTACGAAGTGACTTACTGTTTTCAATGCTGGCCTGATTTTAAATAGCTTTCCAATTTGTGGTTGGAATACTATACTTGACAATTGAGTTTTATCGCCAGGCAACTTGATGTAGTGTACTGTCAATTAGCTGTCAGATTATTACAGTATTTGTGTTACCCCTGTACTGTTACATTCGCTTCAAAACTTAAGTTACACTGCTATTGTTAACCAGCTACTCTCTTTTGCAATCAACTACATAAATTACACGGTTTTGTTACTATACAGAAGTATTCTACATCAAAAAATTCTGGTGTGACACACGCACACAATTTCCTTTTACAGTGCCAAAATTTTGATTTTTAATTTTTAAGCATTTGTCAAAAATTTACAAAAGTTATAAATTCGACAGAAGCCGTAGAAAATAGAGCGTTAGTTGAAAAGACAATTTTTCAATAGTAATATAACAAGGGCGAGACATAACCCATAATTTTGCACACGCGAAAGGTCGAGTGCTGGTTGCAATGAAAACTGTCCCGAGAGCTTACCCGACGGCAGTTTTCTAAGGGCAACCAACACGATGACTCTTGGCACGGGCAAAATTATATATAAGTGTATTGCCCGCGTTTATATTTTAAAGATTATTACACAAAACCTGTATACGAATTATGATTTAAAATTGATCTAATAATGATAAAAAACTCTAATTGCTTTTTTCTTACACTTCTATTTCTAATTATAACACCATCTACGGGGTCGATAATTAGCACTAGGGAGCTTATCGCTTGATAATCATCCCTAGAGCGCTTATCAGGTAATCAGTTTGGTCGATTTAAAAAAAATGCGTAGTTCTCATTGGATGATATCTGTCATGTGACAGTTGTGTGTAATAATCTCTAAAATTTTAAATTCAAAAATGTAATAATATACCGGGTGTTCTATTTAAAATAGGAGTCAACAAAAAAAAAAACAAAAAATCCCATTTTAGAGGTATTCAATGACCTATCTCACATCAATACACATTAAAAATGTAATAAAAATGTAAAGTTTCAAAAAAATCGTTAGTCGTTTTTAAAAAATCGAAACAAACTGAAAAATCACAAGAATAAACACCATACTTCCGGTTATGCGATTTTCTTCAAAAGCTTGCTGTCGCATCTAGATAGTACACAAAACTTATATATGAAGTTTCAACGTCATACCTCTTTTCCTTTTTGAGATATTCTGTTCACTCACAGACAGACACACAGACTAATGAACAAAAACATGTTTTTTGGATTCAAGGGACCCTAAAACGTGAAGATCTGTTGAAAACTCAATTTCGAATTTTTGGGGTAAATCCAATACTTCCTTTATTATAAAAGAAAGTAAAAAAAATTGTAAAGAACTTTACCCAGAAACTCCTTCGTGGACATTGACACTAAATAATTCTAAAAATCAAATTACGATAAGGGTAAAAATATCTTCACGTTTCTATAAACTAACTAAATTTTCAAATTAAAAAAGCATTGCCGGTGGTCGAATTCGTAGACAGGCGGATGGTTATGCAATCCCAATGTTTTGTGGAATATTGCAAGAAAAATGGGCAATTTCTACCTGCGCTACGGAGCACTACTTCAATGCATGCGTCCCGGCTGCCATAAATAGAACCTCATTTCGTTGACTCCTCTTATGCATTAAAGCAGAAAGAGCACTTCCGCTGTATCTGTTAAATTTTCGTCAAGAGTAAAGTTTGCACTATGTGCAAATTGTTACTTTCCTGTATCTCAGTTAAAGAAAAAATTAAAATATTACCGGTGGTGCTACTCGAACTCAGCACCTGCGAACGAGCCTGTTCATTAGATTTGTTTGTTTGGGAGTAGTTTAAGCTTTAGCTTCCAAGGCTACCGCGACATTTTGAATTCCTGCGTTACAGCTATATTTAACGTACGCACTAATTCGTTGCTCCTTTTTGTGTCGTACAACATTTATTCTGTATTTATTGGGTTCCATTTTTGGCAAGAATAAAACCTGCGCTAAGTAAAAATTATTACTTGTATTTATTGATAAATTAAATAAAAAATACTCAGCCTGTATATATTTGTCTGAAATTTTCTCGGTTTCATGCCAGGTAGATATACCGGGTGACAATGAGACCAGGGCCATGGATCTATCTCCTTTACCTATGAATGAATTTGGATGAAATTTGATACAAGAATACTAGACATAATTTCCGATTGAGAAACAAATGTAATCAAAATGGCCAACTTCCGGTTTTACCGGAAGTGACACTAACTTTGGTTTTTTAAACTGAACAACCTATATTATTTTATATTGTTCGGAATCTACGACTCAGATTACATACAATAGTGTTGCCAAATTTGCTTAGGTATCATTAGTTATTATATAAAAATATTAAAAACGTTAATTAATTAATTAATTTTGAGTTTCAGATAAAGATAAAGTAGTACATGATACATATCGTTAGATTGGTAATTACATTTTCTATCTAATGGCAAGATGGCCCTTAGTAGGTGCCATTTAAAAAAAGTGACTTTTTCTTAAAAAACGAGTTTAGCAAATTATATTCTTTTATAAAAGACTTGTGATTGACTTTATTGATAAAATAGCTATTATTAAGAGTTGCTAGAATCAATTAGAATAGATTTTTCCAATTCAAGGCCTTCTATGGTAAAAAATAGAAATTGAATTTTTGTTCATTATTTAAAAAAATTGTAATTTGGCAAAACTACTATATGTAATTTGACTCGTAGATTCCGAAACACATAAAAAATATAGGGTGTTCCGTTTAAAAAATAAAAGTTGGTATTATTTCCGATAAAACCGGAAGTCACCCATTTTGACTATATCTATCGGCCAATCAAAAATTATGTTTAGTATCTTGGTTCCGGGTGGTGTAGCTTGAAAAAGCGTCCACGTTCGATCAGCAGAGTTAAGCAACGCTCTCTCTGGTCAGAACTTGGATGGGAGTTCCACGGCTGTATCTCTCGGCGCCTCGTGATACGGCTGTCACGGAAATAGTTGGTCCCGGCGGTCATAACAACATCACGACTGTCGTTAGTGGGGTTGGAAGTCCCCATAAATGCACAGCGATGCCTATAATTGGCCTAACGGCTGTTGGCTGAGTGCGAAATAAATAAATAAATAAAATTTTATCCAAATCGATTCATAAATAAAGAAGATATAAGCATGGCCCTGGTCTCATTATCACCCGGTATAATGTGTATGCAAAATATTGTCTTTCTCTAACAAATAGTTTTTGAGTTATACCGCCAACAGACACAGTTGCTTTGTGCCTAACCAACCACCCTAAGAGTAAACAATACAACCACTTAACAAAAGGAATAATCATATAAAGCATTTACTCAAAACCACAATCATTCTAACGATCCAGCTCTAAGCTGACCAACATATACAAAATGCGACAGATGGAGAGTCGGGGATTAGCAACAGAACGAGAGCTCAAGAGAAACAGAAAAACACATCCTTCTGATGGAATTTGACCAAAATACCTTAAAAAGTCGAAAGCGAGAAAGGCAACAACAAAGGAACTGCCTCGTTTCCATTTTCCATTTCGCTAATGCGGATTTAGTTCCACAAGTGAGCCTCCACTTGTAGAACTATATCCTCATTAGCGAAATGGAGGTCAAAACCACACCACGGAACATATGCGTAGTTGAAGGCTTCAAACGGCAACACCAGCCACATGAATAAACTTCCAACAAGAACTACCCAATGGCTAAAGGATACGACAAATGACAACAAGCAGACCTCAAAAACCCAAATCTAGCAAACCAAAAGAAGGAAGGCAAACAAAAGATAGAAGACATAACCAACTAACATCGGCACGTTGTAGGAAAAGGGTACAACCAATATACCAAACTACCAAAACCAAACCAC
This sequence comes from Agriotes lineatus, assembly GCA_940337035.1. Taxonomy (NCBI): domain Eukaryota; kingdom Metazoa; phylum Arthropoda; class Insecta; order Coleoptera; family Elateridae; genus Agriotes; species Agriotes lineatus. The sequence goes on along the minus strand of OW679197.1, from coordinate 82,529,438 downwards.
CAAGTCATTTGCACGAATGGGGACAAGCGTCTATTTAATAATCCCGAAATGATGGAGAACTACCCCCCACCCATACAAATACTTAACCACAAAATCACAAAAAAGGCGCATCCCGAGACTCCCATAATCATATTCAGACATGCAAAACGAAATCACGTAACAACAAATCAATCAACCAAAAGGAGAAGTAAACATTTGAAAGCAAGGATTAAATTTCTAACTATAAAATATCCAAATAAGATCCCTAACATCAATAAACCATCAATGAAAAGACAATGACCTACAGAACCGTACTGACCTTCATAAACCGAAAGCTAAGGGTCCGAGACATTGGAATAGCAATAATCAAACCCTATGGACCGTACACTACAATAAAGTAACGATAATCTTATCTTACAATACTTCAATATACGCCGGACTGCGAACTGTGAATACCCAAAACAGTTAAATAACCGATAGCGTTCAACGGGCCAGCTAAACTATTTGGAAAAAGGGTTGGGTTATCACTTCTTCCTCTTATTATAGGAGAGTGGCCTGTTTTAACCACAAAGTGGTTCTATGAGCCCTCTTAGCACGTAGGCCAGGTAGGTGGCTAGTCTTGCCCGCCGAAAGTGAGGAAGAGTTTCCTTGTTTTAAAGGTTAACGACTACCACAGGTGTTAGCGTGGTAGCCAGGGAGCGTACGATTTTTAAAATCCTTCTTAAAGTCAGCCGGAATTCGAACCCGGGCCGGCCACCTGAGAGGCGAGCGTTTGCTAGCGGGGCCATCCGCACACTTAAATGATCAAAATCAGATACGGGCACCAGCAACTTGATTGTGCAACAGCTCGCGAACCTAAGTTTGAAGATTTCCCGGTGGTATGGTAATCCCAACTTATATTGAAGGGGTTCGTTTGTGATTATCCCCATAAACAGTTTGTAAAGCTTGTGACATAAAACTTATTCGCCGACAGTTTTTTAAAAGTGCTGAGTCGTCTTTCTTGTGCACACTCACTATTGTTACGTTATTTCAGTTTTCAGGTGTGGTTTGTTGATTATTTTGTGGTAACTATTTCTTGCGCTTTTTTGACTATTTTAACCAGTAGATCATCTTCTTATGGAGCTTTATTGTATCAAATATTTAGGACGATTTGGCATTAAAACAATTTTTGCCAATCATTTTGAAATTTCCGTTATTTATTTCCTTTAGAGGTAAGAGCAACACTCGGCAAAACACAGATGCCGGCCCTGCACAAAACAGAGACCGAATGAATGCCATGAGGAAGGTCTATATTCAAAGATGGACGGTAGAAATGGGTCTTTGAGAATGAGGACTGTAGCTCGAGATACCTAAAACTAGGGTACCTTGATGCCAATTTGACGTATTTGTCTTTTACCAGGGTACGAACAGATCGTTGTCACCTACCATTCTATAGTATATTGTATGTTAAGAGCTGAAAGTGCATTCTTGCCGCTTGCGCATGAATATTGCTGGTTGAGACGAAGTCGAAACCAGCAATCATGCAAAAGCGACAAGCGCACTTTTAGCTCGAAACATACATACTATTTTTTCGACGACTGAACAGATTATTAAAGGAAAATATCAAATTTCGTTTGATCGCAAAAATTAATTGACAATCAAGTTAACATTACTCGCGCAGTCTATATGACATGTGACGCGATTATTTCCACAAATGACGGGCGTTGTCAAGGAAACATTCGGACGTGGCTACCTATTTTGTTCACGCGGAAACCCAAAACGCTCGGCGAGCGGCAAAAAGATGAAAACGCACGCTCAGCGGAAAATGTCAACTTTCTGTTGTCAAATGACAGTGAGAAAAATCTACTTTCGATGTCAGTCGTCGAAAAAAGTACTTTACTCTCCCCACCCTACCTAAAACTAATATTATTCAAAACTATTAAAAGAAAAAAATTGTTGTTATTGAAAATATATTTGAAAGTGTTTCTTCTATTTGGCGACTACTCAAATTTAGAGCTAAATTACACAGTTCATGAAAACACTTAATTAAAGCGTACATTCCATACTTGATGCCATATAATTTACATTAAATTTAAATTTTAAATTTAGCAATGCGCACCCATAAATTGACAGAAAGTTGACATTTGATTGACGTTGTTGCCATATACAGTTAAACAGCAGTAACTAAAAATAAACAAAAAAAGTTAGACCAACAACAGCAACAGATGGTGAATCTTTAAAAACGAACTTTATTCATAAGTTATTCGCTCGTGAAATGTAAAAATAGGATTACCGGTACTGTCTAATTGTCCATTTTGTGTATTTGCATCCCGTTGACTACTTCAGTTTCAGAATCACTAAAAGATAAGTTTTCAAATCGATTGACCTTAAATTGCCCGAGTAACTAATGCATTTTGTTGCCATACATGATCATTGAAATCCGCCGTTAACGACAAATAATAATTCAAACGCCTTTAGTTCTATATGCTTATGGTGACCTTTATTGCATATGCAGCATCAAATAAATAGTAAATCGCATCGACAAATTTACCTAGCAATTACTAATACAATGCGGTCAAATCAATACCCTAATCTTATAGCACTTGAGTGTTAGATATTCAAATATAGGTGTAAAACCCACAACCCTAATTAAAGCATTACCCAACAAAATTACGTAAAATCACTTGTCCTTGTAAATTAACGATTCAAAGGTGTTGAGAAACAATAAATAGCTGAGGGTAATCTACTACATCTGCACACTGATCAACTAAAAAGCAATTTAATATTAGCTATTTATGCAACAAGTGCTAACAGTTGATGTTTATGCACGAGTTTGCATACAATATTTTTTCTACGACCTTAAATTTTTTGTTATTAATCCATAAATGTCGATTTAACAAAGGTTTACATTTATGGCAGTTATAATTTATGTCATAATAAAGAGATGGCCTTGACGCGCAGGTGAATGTTTGTGGAGCCAATACTGTCAGGGTCAGTTATCAAAGGTAATTATAATAGTACACATCTGACTTTATTCATTACATAACGCTTTAATCATTTAAAAGACACTTTACCTCTAACGCAAGAAGTAGCTAGAATAACTTTACCACCTCACTTCCAGTTCAAAATCATTAATGTTTAAGTCGCGTGAAAATAAATGAAGTGTATTTGTTGTTAGAAATAGTTCCTGATTAGTTTATAAATAATTTGTGTTCCGCCTTAATAGTCTTGTGTTTTGTAAATAGTAAAGATAAATTGCGCTGTCAATAAATGCTTAAAACAAGAAGCGGCGTATAATTTTTAAATAGCCCAAAACGTAAAAACGTAACAATACTATCAACCCATTTCTGATAAGATACTATTTCTAATGTTTCGCACTAAAACAAGAAACCTATCTATAGCACAATGCTATGCACCAACAGAGACGTCCAAACAAGAAATTAGGGACAACTTTTATGAACAGTTTATTTATTTATTTATTTAAGCTGTGGCCAACAGTTACATGAAACCAATTACAGGCCACAGCATAAAAAAATCATATATATTGTAGTGACTTTGATATTATAATTGTAAATGTAATATAACTAATTAATAAAGTTCACCACACAATTATTTTTAGAATCTTGTTGCAATCTAATTTTGACTGATTAATTATTTATTTCTGGGTTTGCCAATTGAGAATGTTATTTACGGTAGTTCGCCCTTTAGTTATAATACATCCATCTGATAATGAATAATACGCTAGCTCAATTAAAACATGAAACTCAAATCTCGGGTCTTGGGTTCCCAATTTGTCAATTTTAAAAGTTGAACGGTACGCCACTGCAAATATGAACTTGAACTTATATTTGAAACGCACTGCGCAGGTGCTACTAATCTGTCAGATATTCTGGCCCAAATAATTCAAACTACGCTGTCAGTTCGCGTGTGAAATCATTTATCAAAGGAATTTAATGAACAAATTTATCAGGTAAGTTTTTAAATAATTGTGCCTTCAATCGGCGTCACCATACTCATTTGTTTTTCAGGTCGAAAGCCTCGCCTTGGTTGTTTAAGGACGCTAATCCTGCATTTGTTTATTCTAACCTTCAAATGGCATCTTAAATTACAATTTCTGCAAATATGACTGCTCATGGACACGAAATTCAATGGGAATCTGGTTCTGCAACTCGGGTTCTAGGTATGCTTACTCGTTCCAACCCTCTAGCGCCGATTAAATTGGTTCAAATACACTAACCTCAAATTTGCAGGTTCGGAGCTGGTCTCGGAAGCCCTCTGATACGCCTCGCTGGAATCTTCGCCCCCGGGATGCTCAAACTGCTGTTGCGTGCTGGTACCTCTTGGGCGGAGCTGTTGGGACACCCTAGTAGGCTCAGGCCCCACAAAGCTGTAAACTGCTGCCGCGGGAACTGCGATCGGGACCCGTTCTCGTCGAAGTGGTAGTCGAAGAGAAAATAATTTTATGCTTGCGACTTTGCCACCTTCATTTGTGTAGATGCACCACGAACTTCTGAATCTGATGGTACACTTTATTTTATTGTAAGAAAATGATAAATATTAAAATTCTTTAATTAAAGTAGGAGTAAAGCTCAATCTGGTATTTACAAAATTTATTCAATTGTTGGCTGATGATCGGTCGTTATTAACAAAACACCATCTAATATTTTAAAATAGGAAATGAACTAAGTTCAATGATGCTACTTATAAATTCAAATTGGCCTTATGCTGTATTATTTACAATATTATAAATCTTAAATTAATTGTCCTTTGAATTTCTGATTTTTCATAGTCTTAAAGCGCCACTCACTTCATTTTATTACACTTAACTGCCCATTTTTGTCACAACACTGATTCGTTTTTAAACACCAATATTGTTTCATATTCTGCTGTCTGAATTTAAGCAATTTTTCTGCCACTGTATGATTTTCTTCAAATTTCCAAGTCTTGTTGCTGCATGTAATATTTGATTTGCCTGGCTTTTCTATGCTCTTTGCATTATCCTTCTCTGATCATCTCTTTCCTTACCTTTATCTTAAAATGCTCATGAAATGTCAATTTTCTAATTATTTTACTTTCTACGCTTCATTTTAAGCTGTGCATATTTTGAACTTTCTGTGCCAGTTTTATTAAATTTAGGTTCGGCTTCTACTTTGCCCAAACCTTTTATATTGTGCTTAAATTATATTACTGACTCCAATACATGAAAATTGAGTTTCAATACTTGTCTGCTCATTCAAATACATTCAATGTTATTGGCCATTTTTGCCAGTGTGATTACGATTTGACAAATTATGTGAAATTTCTCAGTTGTATGCATTACCTCAACTCTGTGCTTCTGTGACTTGACTCTTAATTTTCTTGCACTGCCACCAGAGCTGAGTGGAGGGCTAAATACCATTGCAATATATATAAATACGAGTATCTACAAAGATAGTTCTCGGACATCCATTGTTACCATTACGGAGGCTGTAAAAGAAGTAAGCAAAGGCAACCGACTACTCAGCCGGAGCTGGTCGTGGGTAAAACAAAAGACTCAAAAGCTTCAGCTGTAAAATAAAAATATGGCGAGGAGTTCCTACATGCTCGCCAAGCTCAAGGCGACAGCTAGGGGCAAACTTCGTAGATTAACCAAGGAGCAGATTCGCTCGCACGGGGCGAAATATCCGGCAGCCACGGAAGGAGCCTTCGGTATCACTCGGAACACCACCAAACACAAAGACGTCACCAAAAACAAGGACGTTGCCCAGCAAAAGGAACGTTACCAACCAGAAAGAGCTAAAAGGGCATCAAACCATAGAATCTAGCTAATTATTCATCAAAAAAACGTACCCTCAGTTGTTCCCGGCTCCATTTCGCCAAAAGGAAACATGTGCTTGCCAAAACGAAATCAAAACTAAGTTTGGGCTTGGGAAATTACCAAAATAAGCTTCACGGGGTCTGCATTAGCACCACCGGAACATTCCAAACACAATAGAATTAACTTCTTGAGCTAGATGCCATTGAAATAACCCAATTAAGGTACGTTTCAAAACGTCGATTTACAAGGCAGCTAATCTTTAGCAGCACAACATGGCGAATGGCCCAAAAAGGCTAGTAAGGAAACCCAATTCGAACATTGAAACTTGGCGGGGCTTTGACAGAAACTTGGCATATGCAACCCAAAAAGCTTTATGCGAGAAGTGACGCCTAATATCTAAGAGTTCTTATGCATTGTAATTTTGAGAACCAGCTTACGTTAGACCAAAATATAACTTGCAGAAGGTCTGAATGCTCAGTTTTATTGTTGGCAAAAATTAGATTTAATGGAAGATCCGGCAAAAAGTTAGTTTTAACAAAAATTAGGGCAATTAATTAATAAATAACTGTAAATGACTTTTGAACCGTAACACCATTCGCTCCAGAACCCGTCCCCAACAAAACCGTTATGACCGGATACTGAAGCTGTTGAATACCCGGAAAGTCATCTCTCCACTACCTAAGAAACAACATATGCAGTTATAAACATAAATCAGTGAGTGTTAACAACATATTAGGTCAGCCAAACTTAACCACTGCATTTTTTACAATCATGATAAAAATACATGAGTCACTGGTAAATCAAAAACTTTTAACATCAAAAGGAAAACACCAATGACCACAATTGGCACAATTTGGCAAATCTGACCGCTATATGTACATTAGAAATTATTTATACCAATATATTATTTAAGGTGATGAGAAAAGAAAGAAATAACACATACAAAACGCAAAAAGCAAAACAAAAAACGCCATATGATACACCGACAAGTGTCTTGATGATGCATGGGTTTTAGTTTATTATATTTAATAATTTCGAAATTTAGATGGGCATCCCTATTTCAGAGACAACCTTGAAATGAAGTAAAGAGTTACACTGTACTTTGTAAAGTTTGAATTGTGAAAGAAATATGTCGACACTTCAGAAATGCTATTATAGATATTTGTTCGGGGGGTTGGCAAATAAAAATTCGTTTTGTGTCTAGATGTCAATTTAGGAACATAAATAGTAATTTATTATACAAGACGATAAAGTTAAATTTTATCCACGAGTGAATCTTTTAACGTCGAGACGAAGTCGAGACGTTAATGATTCAAGAGTGGATAGAAATAACTTTATCGTCGTGTATAATACAATATTTTTTTCTATAACAAGAACTTTAACAATTTCAAAAGAAAATAAAGACAGTCCATGACATTTCAAAATGTCAGTAGCTAGATTGGGTTGCTACGATAATACTAAGCTGTCATATTTAATTTAAACAAAAGTTAGAAAATTAAATTACTTTATCTATCCTTGATGTTAAAGTGCTACTTTATCTACCCTTGCTGTTAAAGTAAAACTTGACCTTTTGTTTTGAGTTGATAAAAGCACACTTTAACATGTGCTATAGAAAAAATAAAATTTTTGTTAACAAACTACCTACCGCATGATTGAATTTGATAATGAATAATTTTGTACAAAATGATTAATGTTGCTATGTCACGCCTTACAGTAAGAGGGGGTTCATTATATTTGGCACACAAATTGTGATAGGACACTAATAAAGGGTACGTTCAGTTTTCATTTTAAACTGGAATGAATTTCTAATTATAAAACCTGAAGGTTTAAACTTTCGTTTACTACATTTTGTATGTGGTCATTAATTGAAAGCTTATTGTCATAGATGATACTTCAATCTGTAATTTTGTCTTTACGCGTTAAACTGTTTCCATCCATCACATAGTTATACTGGACAAGATTATTTTTTCTTGAAAATGTTACTATTGCACATTTACTAATCTTGAAAAATGGTTTATTTTAAGAGCTCCAATGATGAATATTAATCACATCCTGTTGCAGTAGGTCACAGTCCGATGCAGTTCTAACAACTTTCCAAAGTTTAAAATCGTCAGCAAAAAGAAGGTATTCTGAAGATTTTACAGTGAATGGAGGAAGATCATTAATGAAAATGAGAAATAGAAGTGGTCCTAGTATGGATCCTTGAGTTACAGTTGCGGCCAATAAAAAATGGAACAACTCTTGTAACAGATTTGTGTCTAATTCTAGCTGCTTGAATTGGTTTTATTATTATGTCATATCGCAACATTGAATATTTGATATCTGCCAAACAATTCCAAATTAAAAATAATACGACAAAGTCATTTAATTGCTATAAATGCAGTGACGAAAATTCAATAATCGCGAAAATAGACGTAACTGTCCAATTTTTTTTGGCCGCAACTGTACACCCGATGAAGATTTGTATGCTTGTGATTGACTTCCCTTGCGTTTGTTATTGTCTTAGTGGCCTGTCGCAATCTGTATAGGAATTTCATCAAATCCTACTGATTTCTTAGGTTTAAGAGTTTGCAATGCACTACAGTAATTTTACTTATTTCGAACACAAAAGTTGTAGCATAGCAATACTGTAACTTAATGTCACCTTCTGTATCATCTTTGATGTACACTGATTCAAAATTTTTTGAAAATGCATTCGCTATATCCTCAGTTGTTTCTAATAGGGCATTATTATAATATATATTATTATTATTACATAGTAGTAAGTTTTGATTTCTTTTTGGATTTGATGAAAGACCAAACATTTTTGGGATTACTTTGAATTTCATTCTCCACTGATGCGCTGTATTCCACATAAGCTCCTTTAATATCAATCTTTTTTTTCTTGATAGTTTGAACTTAGTCAGTATATCAGAAGACTGTTTAGATTTTAATTTTCTTCGTATCCCAGATTTTACACGAATGTTGCTAATAATAGAACCAGTAAACCATGAAGGATACTTACAATTTGGATTTTTTGTTTTAGGTACAGTAGCATCAAGAACTCTGTAAAATAATTCATAAAACTTATCAACGGCATCAATGATATCAATAAAGTTGTCTATTATTTGCCAGTCTGTATCACGTGGTAATGCATAGTACAAATCCAAAAAATTAGCTTTTTTAAAATTATATTGTTTCTGAAAAAACCGTCTCTATATTTACTCCTCTATTAAATTCTAAGCTACATTCAAGAGCTGATGCCCGTATAACTGTACAAATGTATCCTTACCTCTACATTTGGATATAATGCTATGGTTTGGTATCACCACTTATGATATGTGTTTTTAGCCATTATAATTTCAAGACTTGGACTGGGTAAAATAAGATTGTTTTGTATATTTTAAATTTACTTGAATCAAAATAAATAGTATTATGCCCTTTTTCGTATTTTATTTACCTGCAATTTTATTCTCATAACGCTAGCTCGGTAGAACAATAAACTCTATTTAAAGGGTGAATCCCTAATAATTTGTAACCTTTTTACCTAAACTGGTACGACACTGTGCGCCCGAATTATTTCCAAATACGCAGTCGCTAAAGTATGCGCTGCTGTCAAAATTACACAAAATGTTTCGTATCTGACAGTAAGCGTTGTTGACCTTAAAAATCAAATTTGTGAACATTCGAAGAGGTATTTATTTAAATCGTAGTGCTTTGGCGGTTATGATTCTCTTTTGTTTCAAGAATTAATTTGTCTTATAACGTCAGAAGGGACGCCGATTGAATTTCTGCAATTGTTTAATCTCCACCTAACCTCACAACTGGACTCTGGTTAATAATTTGAAAAGCACTTTCGCTGGAGGCTTGAAGATGCTTGAATCTTGTTCAGTACGGTATTGTCTCGTATGCACACAAATTTTTGGATGCTCACGCTAATATTTTTAAGGTTAGACAGTACCTTAAGATTTCGTGCTCGCTTCAATCTTTGGAAAGGGGGCCCCAGCTCGTATCTTCGTCTGGAAGTGTCCCCCGGTGTCTGTGCTGCTGGTCGGTGTCCTGTACTCCTGCCTGATGCGTCGCAGTAGAATGCCCTGGCTCTGGACCCTCTTTTCGGCTGGAATCCTTCTTCGTAATTTTAATGTGGGTGGCAAACGTTTCCTCGGAGATGATCTTGGCGAACTAATTTATGCTTGCGGAAATCGCCACAAACGTTCTCATATGAACTATACCACTTGCTTAACACAGTGAAACACTTTTTAACTCAAAATATTTAATTTTATTATATAAAAACTTGTATTCAAAAGATAATCCCTGAAACTTCTTTGTGGCGTGAATCTATAATTCATATTCTTTTTTGGGTATTTCGCCACTCTGCAAATTAAAATTATTAAATAACGTATTAAATAACGGACGTTTCGAGGGACAATATGCCCTCGTTGTCAACGAATAACAATTAACAAGGAACAAGAAAACTTAGCTTTTTCACGGAGATTGAAAACCACCAACCTCCAATGAATTGCTTGACATTGACGTTTATTCATTGTCTAAACCTACTTGATCTGATCTTTAAGAATCGATAGCCAACTAGTGTCTAAAAATATTGAGAAAGACGACACGCATTTTTCTTCGTTCAAAAGGAGCACAAAATTTCATGTCAATCTTATAATTTATTCAATTGTTATCTCATGAAGTTCGTTATAAACAAATGCTAATCTAATACTACACAAACGGAAGTTAACCATGTTCAAATCAAGTTCATTTTGAAATAAATTTGCTTATAAATTATAATTTTTACAAATTTCTTATATCTAAAATATTGTCTACATTTTTAATTGTTAAAATGTCTCTTTGCGCCACCACCCGTTTTATTAATTGCTCTATTTTCACTCGCGTAATTGCACCCATTAATTTTTTTTGAGTTCACTTCCTGCACAATTCTTTTTTCCTGTCTCTGTTTGCTTTTCACTCGCTTTTCCATGTTTTGTTTACTTTTTACCATTGTTATTCCCTGTTCATTATGCCTGCCTTCTGATTGCTCTTTGCAACGTTTAATTAGTCTATTCTGGCTTATTATACCTTTTAAAGACTGCTCACAAATTTCCTTGCTTAGTTATTTTGAAATCTACGGTCAATGTCATACACATAGCAAACCTTTCTGTCACTATTCTTTCTACCGGTTCGGCTTTGATTCTGCACAAACCTAATATTTAATTAACTTTGAAATTCAACTACAAAGCTGTGAAAAACGAGCTTTGCCCTTTGCGTTCCTTACTCAAATCATTTATTTTAATACAAACATCTCTTTTTCAATGCATTTACTGATTGACATTTAAGCTTAGCATTGCAGTTAGATAAAACACCCCAACTCTGTGTTTATTGGCTTGTTTTCTTAAACTGTACTGTAAGCAGAGTAGAGCCTCAGGCATAAGACCATTACAATATGAATATTTGATAGAACGTAATCTAATATCTGGTAGTCGATATTTACAATACAATTTAGCTGATTTAAATTTAAAAAGTTTATAAAATTGAGGAAACCGTTTTCGATATTACCCAAGATGCGATCATTAGTAATCGGGTACAGTTGAGGAATATTAAAGTCTCCTATAACTATAACGTTATTATTTAACAGTTCAATATTATCTGCCGTGGAAATACACAATGGACACGTAAATAAATTCAGCACCCAAATTTATTTTAACCCAAAATTACATAGACGAATACTATGAAACTGTTTCTTAATTGCTACTAGCACACCACCCCCGTCCGTTTTGCCAGTACTTTCAAAATCGCGATCTCTTCGAAACACTATATAGCGATCTTCAAACTACCACTTACATTGGCATTAAGTCAAGTCTCAGGTAGAGCTACAAAATCAAAATTTTCAGAGAGCACTGCGTTATAAAATATTTCTGTTTTAGTTTTTAGGCTCCTTACATTTTGATAATAAATAGTAAGAGAGCGATTAGTGGACATCGTTAAAATCGTTGATAGATTTTATAGCAAACACTCGGCTCTCTTCAATTGCTGGCATGTAAATATTTCCGTTTTTGGTCCACAGAAATTTTATGTTTTTCGCTATTCAGTGCGACGTTAGACATTTGAATATAGGAACCCATGTCCGGAAATGTCTCCCTGAGGCACTGGGACTGTATAACACGGTAAGACAATTTAAAACATTTGAATGCATTGCAGTTTGTTGCTCCATATGCCAGATGCATATCCGCCAGTTTTTGATTGGTGAAGTCCATAAGAACGGATGAATTGTTACAAACTTGCTGTACGTTATCATTGACATTTGAGTAATTGAAACACATTTTGTTTTTAAACTGTCTTAATGTGTCATAGAGTCCCAGTGCTCCAGTGAGACATTTCCGGACATGGGTTCCTATACTCAAATGTCTTCTACAGTCGCACTGAATACCCCCTAGTAGTTTGATCCCATAGTTCTGAAACACCCTGTATTAATTGCACACATTAAAATACACGGACAAGCAAACCTTACAGCAAAGGTTGGTCCTATGTGACTTCACAAGGTCACGTCCCTGACCCGGGCTCTCAATGACGTTTGATACCATTTCGTGTGGCAATACCTACAGTCTAAAATCGCCAGAAGCATCCCCACGTCGAGGATATGACCCTAACTATAACTAATGCTTAGATCAGCTCTACGGCACTGGCTGCTATAAGGGGGGAAAAGGTCCACGATAGCATACAAGAAATACAAAGCATTACAAAGTGAACTTTCTACTTACCCTGGATAAAATTCCAGGCATGTGCGAAACACTCGGTAACAAACTCTGCCAAATGGCGTGGGATTGAACTTACATCATAATGAAATTCGGGACTTGAAAACGCTCCAAGAAGCATAGGCGAACTTCACACAACCAAAAACTGCAGCCCAAGAATCCTCCGAAATTTCAATACTGCTAAACCGACTTCTTCTTGTTTTGCCGATCGAGGTGGAAAAGGAAGTGCTCCGAACAATTGCGAGCTATATGAAACTTTCGCAGCATGGCTAAAAAGTAGGCGTGGCGCTAGTACGCGAAATACAAACTGAGTAACAAAGAAATCAGAATGAAAAGCTGCGTAACAATACGAAATAAATACTATAGATCTTGAAATCAAATGGAGGCGCAATTGAACCGTAACAATAATTCATGATTTTGCTATACATTAAAAGACAACTTGAAAAATACAGTTAAATAAAAACAATCAAAAATGCAAATACGCGCCTTTGTCATAGGCTCTTCTGAAAAGAGAGAAGAAAAAGTTATTTGCAATGAAAACATAAGTCTAAATTATATTTTTAAGTAATGAATGTTACAAAATAATACAAAAGAGTGAGAGATCATCGTATCGTATGGCTTAAGGTAGGGAGCCTGGCGTCAGAGTTTTCAGGCTGCACGAACGCCTCTGATGTAACCTAACAACTGTCACCGAACTGACAACCGAGACCAACGGCTCAACGTGCTCTTCGAGGCACGGCTGGCTGCGATTTTACTATCACTATAGGTCGGACACCTGTCCGAGTGCCAACTGCCGCAAACGTTGCTTAACTCTCGAGACTGTTTGACCAGTCCTTGAAGCATGTGGCTATGCAACCAGCTAGAGTGAGAGATGCAGTGAGGCGAAAGCAGCCCCATCTCTAGAAAAGCAGTGATTGGTAGCTTCACCAAGAGAGCGCCTCCACCCACTAATCACATATCATTGACTATTCAATTCAACTGTCATCTGTCAAAAAGTGACCAATGAAAATCCAGAATCCAATTAAAAAAATATCAGCGGATATATCTTCCTAGAAGGTATTCAGGTGAATATTTTAAACAAATGTGATTTTTATTAGAAAAAGTCAATATTAGTGTTCTGTTACTATAGAAATTGCGTAGTTTGTTGCTAGATTTACTGAAAACTCATTTGAAAAAGTAGTTTGGTTCATTGAATAGTCCCTCGAATGTCATTCTTAGTCAAAGTTATGTCAAATATTTTTGTGATGGTATCACTACTCATGTCCATTGCGCTTACGATTAATCGAACCTAAGCACAATGGACATTTGTGATATATATATATATATATATATATAATCAAAACCCTTATACCGTTAGGTGTCGGGGTTGGTCTATACTATTGTAAACACTTGTACATTTTTATCACTAAACACTATGAGCATAACTTATTCCACTCTTTTTTGTCCAAAGCAAGCACTTTTGCTTCCTGCCAGCTTAAATTCTTCCTTCTTAGTGTTTTCTAATTATTTCGTCCCATGTTTCTTTTGGTCTGCCTCTACGTCTTCTGTTCACTGTTTTCGCACCCCATATTTTTTAACCTGTTTATTATCGTCCAGTCTTTGTAAATGTCCCCACCTAGTATTGCTTTGACTCCTAATTCATCTCTTATATCTTCATTCCTTATACGATCACGTCTTGTTACTCCTTTTACCCCTCTTAGGTACTTCATCTCAATCGCCTGTAATCTACTTTTCATACTACTTGATAGAACCCAAGTTTCGCTTCCAAATAGCAGGATCGGTTGGAAGATGGTTTTGTAGACTAGCATTTTAGTGTTTCTTGATACTTCCTTTTTCTTGACTATTGCTTTACAGATACTGTAGTATGTTTTTGTTGCCTTTTCTATACGTTCTTTAATGTCCATTCCTTGGTTGCCTTTAATGTCAATTACAACTCCTAAGTATTTGAATGCTTTCACTTGCTCTAGAGTTGTGTCATCTAGTCGTATGTTAATTTTCTTGTCCTCATTGTTTGTTATAATCATCACCTTTGTTTTTTTACATTTATTCTTAATCTGTAATGTGCGAGTGTTTCCTTCCATATATTTAGGTTATTTTGTAGGTTCTTTTCACTATTGGCCATTATAGCAACGTCGTCAGCAAATGCACATTCTGTTATACCCACTTTCTGCATGTTCCTATAACCCACTTCTAGACTTTTTGTCTTGGTAGCTACTTGTTTAATAATATCATCCATTAATATGATAAAGAGTAATGGGCTTAGTACTCCTCCTTGTCTTAGGCCATATTTTGTTACAAACTTCTCAGAATTCGTATTGTGTGCTCTGACGTAATTGACATTGTGTTGATAAAAGCTTTTTATTGCTTCAATTAATTTTTTAGAAACACCTCTTAGTTGTAAACTTTTCCAGATTAAATTTCTAGGTGCGCTATCGAAAGCCTTTTCGAGGTCTATAAAGGCTACGTATGCCTCTCTCCCTTGTTTCAAAGTTTTGTCAATTAGTTGTTTCATGGTGAATATGTGGTCTTGGATGCTATGTCCTCTTCGAAACCCACTTTGTAATTCCTTTAGTTGTGGTTCTACAATAGAACGTACTTAACTTGTTTCCTAGGACTCTTTCATATACCTTGGCTACTGTGCTTAGGAGCGTGATCCCTCTATAATTTAGGCATTCTTTCTTGTCACCTTTTTTGAATAGGGGCAATATGACACCTATTTCCCAGTCCTTTGGTGTTTTACCTTCCTTCCAAGCCTTGTTGCAGATAATGTGTAGTAAATTGGTGCCTTTACTTCCCATATGTTTGATCATATCTGGTGTTAGTTCGTCATGTCCTGGGGCTCTTCCACTTTTCGTTTCTTTAATGGCTTCTTCAATCACAGTTAATGTAAATATTTCGCTTTCTATATCAGTTACGTCATTGTCTATTTGCTCTTCAACATCATGTTCTGCTAGGTCATTAGGATTTAGTAGTTCGCTAAAATATTCCTTCCATCTGTTCATTATTGCTGCATTATCATTTCGCAGTGAGCCTTCTTTACTTTTAATGGTTATGGATCTGTTTTCTTTTCCTTTTCTGAGCGTTTTAACTAGGTACTTTATAGAATAATTTACGATTTCCTTTGTTGGACTCTTCTATTCTTTTTCCAAACTCTTCCCAAGTCTTCTGTTTAGCTTCCATTATAATATTTTTAACCTTTTTTCTCTGTTCTTTGTATGCATTGTACTTTTGTTCGTTTCTGTTATTTAAGTAATTTTTCCATAATTGCTTCTTGATCTTTACTTGCTTTTTTATTTCGTCATTCCACCAAGATGTGTGTTTTTTACAGCTTTTTGTTATGATTGTACCACATGATTGCTTGGCTGCTTCCATTATTATTCCCTTAAATAATTGCCACGTATCTTCAGCACCCATTTGTTTAGTGTCTTCTATTTTTCCAATTTCTTCTTCGATAATTTCTTGGTATCTTTTTGCAGTTTCTTCTCCCTCAATTTGTATGCTCTGACATTTTCCTTTTTAATAGGAAGTGCATCTTCAACTTTTATTTCGGATTGTGTACTGCTTCTTTTC
>OW679197.1:82255332-82513282 GCA_940337035.1 Agriotes lineatus | reverse complement strand
GGCCGGTAATAGTAATTTACGTTACAAGACTGGAATGTAGTGTTTTGCAGGTCGAACCAAGTAGATTCTAGGGCTCACCCTGGAAGCTTGGAGAGACCTGCAAAACACTTTCAGGTCGTGTATGGTACAATATTTTTTACGGCATCGGAGTCCATACTTTTAAACTTGCGAATTCACTTTCAAAAACTCACAAAAATTATGACATTAGTATCTATCATTTGACTTATCAAAACAATAACACACACTTGATTCCATAGTAACGAAGGCATCAGGGATCTACTTGGTTCGACCTGCAAAACACTACTTTCTGGTCTCGTAACGTAAATTACTATTTATATTGCTTAATATCAGAAAAATTACTTCCAGGTATATTTTTCATTGTTTGGGTTCCAACTTGGTAGTTGTAGTTGTAGAGCTTGGTAACAAATTATTTGAGAGTTTCCAATGATACCTGTCGACAATGACATTATCGAATCCGATTTGGAGAAGGGGGGATGGTTGCAGAATCATTTATAAACTTTAAGTCGGTCCTGCTCATCTTTATTTCTCCGTGATGCACGGAAATCTATTTACTGTTCTCCACTTGAAAATACCACTCCAGAAAAATCCTTCACTGACGAATAGATGGCAGCTGCTGCAGATGACCCACAAACCCACTTTGCTAACACAGAATCACTTATTCTTCTTCCTTGTGTCAGACCACCAGAGCTTTTTAAGAAGCACATCAGAGTCTGTTCGATAACCAAATCAGACCAACCACCTACACATGGAGAACCACTCCTATTTATGGCAAAATATCCATTCTCAACGAAATGTTCTAGCACAGCTGGATGGTTAGTTGACAAAGAAAGCATGTCTTGTACATAAAGATGCGCGGATTTCGCATACTGGAAGTGGCTACCTGCATGGAAGAAAGGGATCATCTGCTGGGCACAGAGCAAGTGGACATTCCATGAGTCTAGACGTAATGGTCCAGGTTGTTGGTCTGAAGGAGCAACTTTCAATTCCCTTGCAATTGTTTGTGGTCTCGTATACTGTTTCCTGCAAGAAGCATGAAGAACAACATTTTTCTTAATGACAAAAAGTGCATGTTTTCCATCCTTTCTTAATTCACTTGCCTTTACTAATCCCTTTTTCACTTACATTACACCGCCCACTTGTAACATCTTCCTCACATATAACACACTTTTCAGCCATTTTCAGTACACTATATAACTGCACAAGTCGATGCACGAACACTAGACACACACCCACGTGCGGTACGTAAACACATTCTTTATTGACCTCTAAATTCGAAACTATTAATCCTACAGAGGTTAGCAGGTTAGGTTTTGCGTCGGTCTCTGTCAAATCTGGCGCAAACCTAACCTGCTAACCTCGAATTTGACATAGAGATAAAGTACCACCAACATAAAACACCTATTTTTTTCAATTTTTTTTTAAATTATGGTAGCCATGAAAAAATTATCCAACTTTTTTTGCTGTTTGCTCTACTATTACTATAGTATTATTCCGGGTGATCATAAATGGTTGTGATTTTTTTCTTAGGTTGGCACTGTTAATGTTGGTTACCCTGCTGTAAATTTTGGTGGCACTGTAATTCTATGTCAAATTTGAGGTTAGCAGGTTAGGTTTTGCGTCAGTTTTGACATAGTCTGACGCAAACCTACTAACCTCGAATTAATTAATTCATAAAATTAAATTTATAAAAATATTATCTAGTTGACTAATATAATTGAAAAATGGATTGCATAACTTTGTCCGCGGTATTAAAAATATAGTATAAATCGCCAAATATCACTGGTCAAGTGGTCTTTAGTTTCTTTCGATGTTTCTGCCCTTGGTACAACTTTTTGAGTAACTTTCATTCTGTATTCCTAATATAAATCCATTCTTGGACTTTGCTTACTTCAGAGTGCAAAGTTTCCCTAAAAAAATTAATGCAACTGCAGATAATTCTATGGAACAAAGCATACAACTTCCCTCGAAAGACGATCAACATGAATTTATTTGTATATTGGTTTACAGTTAATCTAAAGAAAACACACACACACACACAAACACATCCGTACAAAATGCAGACACACTAAACTAACATAACTACACAGGATACTGTTTTCGCAAGCGCCCGAGAAATGCCGCAAAAATATTGACATGGCGAAACTGGTTCCTCCAGATGAATTCGTGTAGGTATAATTGAAAAAGGTTCTTCGAAGTCCCAAACTGTCGACGGATTTTGCGTTTGTCACGCATCAGCAGATTTTCAATATTCTGTGTATGAGTATTCCGGTCATCAGGGTCCACAAAATTTGCTTCGTGGACGACAACCTTGTGCTCATTCACGCCTCCGCCGATTTGGTTAACTTGGTTGTAGGCCCTCTAATCATCAGATACTATTATAGATCCGGGAAGAACATACCTAAATATGTAATACATACAAACTGTTTTAAAACTTTAAAATTATTAAATACGGCCGCACTCGTGGAGTTCTGTAATAGAAGCATGAACATGCAGAATACCTGCAAAAAAATCCATAAAAATGTAACAGCCAAAAACTATGAATCAAATAAAAGTAGGTATACGTACGTTTGTATAATGTTTGACAACGTGTTTCTATTTTCAACTTCTACTAAAAAGCGTTTCCCAGTGTTCCTCTCAATTCCTTCAAATACCCAGTGTCCATCCCTTCATTGCCCTCGATGAAACTTCCGATGGAAGAACGTACTTTCATCAATCTCAATTGTTTTGGAAGTCCCGTCTTCCTCCAAGCCACCTATAATAGCTGGATTATCGATAAGGTATTGTTCGCAAACTTCACGACAAACGGAGCACCAATCCACAGTGGTATGGTCCCCTATTTGGGCCTCGTGCGCCATATTTTTCGTGCGACCAACCATATACCAACACAAGGGTTTTCCACAGCTTCAATCGGCTGAGAGCAAAGAAGGAATCCTTCCTGTTCTGCGACATTGTCTAGACCTCCACACGTATACATCGCAAACAGGGGCTCATTGAACAAAGGACATTTCTAACTGGCAACCATCACACCGATGAGAATTATGAATCAAACCTCGCTTCGCCAACCATTCTACACATTGCAAGTTGTCCCTAAGCGCAACATCCGCAAGCGTGACGTTTTCACCGCGAATTTGGTTTTGGGTTAAAATGTCATCGACGTTTCAATAATAGTTGTACCACATCTACCCGCCATTGTACTAACGATCACGTTCACGATGAAAAGCAAACTAAAAATAATTTGGCGCCATGCGGAAGATGGCCTTGTCCATAGGTTGCAGCTCGTGCGTTGTATTGCTGGGTAAGTGATACAAGGTAATGCCCAACTCGTCCGCAACAGTAACAATTGAATCATCCAAATGACACCTTACACCATCGAAGATTAATAGGCAGGGACCGGTAGCTTTATATTTCGCAAAATGATGAAGCCAGTTTTTGAAAGTCGCAGTGATCATGCTACCCTTTGCTGTCATCAGCGCTAAACTACCTGGTGGTAGGTTATCTCAGTGTTCCGCATACTTTTTGTGTTCAAGGTACACTTACCAAATCAAAAAAATTTAGAAGTACACCAAAGAAAAAACCAATGTTTATTTAATATTTATTTATTATTAAAATCAATATAATATGAAAAGCTGTTTAATGAGAAATGTAAGCCTGCTTAACTGAGCATAGGCTATAAAAATTTGGAGCAATTGTTGATAAGGCTGCTCTCATCTCTTCGTCGATCGTCCTCAGGCGTTCTCTTTTTTTATTTAATCGTAGTGAGAGTTGAAAACCCCAAGCATAAGTAAATCAAAGTAAAGTTAGTGCAGTATGCCTTTTGGGGATACCACTTAAAAAAAACGCACCGGTAGGTCTACCTCATGGGTGGTGTGGAAACGAGCAGCAACATCAAAATGTAAAAACAGAACAAAACTATTAAACAAAAAACATGTTGTCTACAATTTGCAGTATTATATCTGTTGTATGTATATTTGTGAACGATAAATCACCTTTCGGGAGTAAAATACAAAATTCGACCTCTCTTCGTTTCAACCCCTTTCTTCAAGCGCTTTTTGTTCGAAATCCATTGGAGACAATGGAATTGGCAATCAACCTTTTTTGTAGAGAATTTTATACGCAAAATGTTTAGTAAGTATAAAATTTTCTGTTCGACCATTTGTTTTTGAGAAAAACGCTAAAAACTACCGCAGTGCGTGTTAGGGGTGGTTTTTGGGGGTGAAGCTACCACTTGGGAGTTTATTTATCCTATTCGACCATTATAGGTCTAAACTTAAGCCAAGTTACGAAGGCGAGCGATGTAAACAAAGATTCTGACAGTTATCGGTGCACGCTAAACCAGTTTCACACGGCGCGCATTTTACGTAAACTTCCGTCACATGTTGCCGTAAAAGAAATTACCGCACAACAAAACAACGGTCATTCCTCCTCTAGTGTAACGACGTGTATAAACGGTCTTGAAATTTCTCTTCTAAATGACCAACCGCAGAACGCCTTTGTATCACGTGATATTCACCGACCACGTGCGTTTGTTTACTTGGCGCGCCTTCGTATCTTGGGTGAAGCATAATATGATTGAACTATAAGCGGGGCGCAGCGTCATAATGCCCCATTGACACGCGCATGCGCCGGCGCGCGGGTGAGGCTCTCCCGTTCCTCGCGCAATGAAGCGCTTCGCTCGCATAACTTATTAGCAGGTGTAGGTACATTAGTGCATTCTCTTCACAAAAATTGACATTTTTCCGCGGCACACCAAACTAATGACCACGGTACACCAGTGTGCCGCGGCACACACTTTGCGGAACACTGGGTTGTCTGATCATTCTAGCTTTGGTCGTTTCCCTTTAAACAACAACGGAGGAATTGCCGAACATATGGCATTACCACACGATACGATTGTCACATGCTGTCAATGCTTATTACCAGAGACTGGAAAATATGCGCTAAAAAATCTTGAATTGTATGTATGTATGTATAATCAGTAACCTCATTTTACCTTGCGGTGTAGAGGCTGGTGCTTTATGTGCTGACATCTGGCGGTACAATGCTCAACTTGCCCCGGATTTGGGATATAGAGTTGGAGCGCGCCTTTGGTGCTTGCGCAGCAACCATTGTGTAAAGTGTGTGTCTTGGTGATGAGTTGACCTTGTTACTCTATCTCTTAGGTCTGTGGTTCTGAGTAGAGTACAGTTAATTTGTTGTCCAACTGTGAATGGTCTCACCGAGCCCGATTTCAATCGCCATGGCTACGGAAAAATTCCGACCCCCGCGGGATTCGAACCGAGGACGTACTTAATGCAAGCCTGGCGCTTACCCAACTGCGCGACCCGGCTACTTAAATCTTGAAATATGCATGCAAATATGCAGACAAAACATGTGAAATATGCACTTATATTGAGACGGATTGCTTTGAAAGCTCCACTTTGAGTTTGCTAGTTTGCTATTTAATTGATATGGTTTTTAAAATTTAATGTAAGACTTAAACTGATTAAAATAATCTTGCTGATTTGTAATTTTATTTTACTTGACCCAAAATAAAATAGTATTATGCCCTTTTTATATTTTATTTATCTGTATTTTATTATTGTAATGCTAGCTCGGTAGACAATCAACTTTATTCAAAGGGGTGAATTCCTAATAATTTGTAAATTTTTACCTAAATTGGTGCGCCAATGGCCACCCGAATTAGTTCCAAATACGCAGTCGCAAATGTATGCACTGCTGTCAAAATTAATAAAATGGTTCATGTTGTGCTGCAAGCGTTGTTGACTTTAAAAATCAAATTTGTGAACATTTGAAGAGGTATTTATTTAAATCGTAGTGCTTTGGCGGTTATTATTCTCATTTGTTTCAGGAATTAATTTGTCTTATGACGTCAGAAGGGACGCCGATTGAATTTCAGAAATTTTTTAATCTCCACCTAACCTCACACTTGGACTTTGAAAAGCACTTTTGCTGGAGGCTTGAAGATGCTTGAATCTTGTACAGTACGGTATTGTCTCGCATGCACATAAATTTCTGGATGCTCACACTGATATTTAGCTTCTTACAGTACCTTAAACTTTGAGGTGTCTTCGTTCGGTGATCGGAAAGGGGCCCCGCTAGTATCTTCTTCTGCAACGGTTTCCCCCGGTGTTTGTACTGCTGGTCGGTGTGCTTCACTCCTGCCTGATGCGTCGCAGTGGAAAACGCTGGCTCTGGACCCTATTTTCGGCTGCAATTCTGGTTCGTAATCTTGAAGTGGTTCACTACCGCAGCCCTCGGAAATGCTCTTGGTGAAATATTTTTTTTTGTTGCGGAAATTGCCACAAACATCCACATATGAACTAGACCACTTGCTTAACACAATGATATAATCTTGTAGATAAAAATGATTATTTATTATGTAAACACTTCAATTACATATGGAGCACAAATGTACATGTCAATCTTATAATGTATTCAATTGTTATCTGCTTAAATCCGCTATAAAGAAATGCTAATCTAATACTATACAAACGGAAATCAGCCAAGTTCAAATCAATTACATTTTGAAATAAATTTACTTACAAATTATTAAATTTCAACCTTTCTTATATCTAAAATATTGTCTGCATTTTTAATTGTCAAAATGTCTCTGCGCCACTACACGTTTTATTATTTGCTTTGTTCTGTTCACTCGCGTAATTGCACTGATCCTTTTAAAGAGTTCACTTCCTTCATACATGCTTTCGATGTCCATCTGTCTTTTTTCACTCGCTTTTTTTCTTGTCTTGCTGTCTATTTTTCCCTTGCTGTATCTTTTCTTGTCTGCTTCTCACAATTGCTATTTTATGTCTTTATGACTGTCTTCTTAATTGCTCGTTGCAACATTATTATATTTCTGGCTTCTTATACCTTTATAGATTGTTCACAACTTGACCTAAATAACTATATTGAAATCTACGCTTCATTGACCTGCACATAGCAAACCTTTTTTTGACTATTTATTTCTTTTGGTTTGGCTATGCATTCTGCCCAAACCTAATACCTACTTAATTAATTTGAACTTTGACTTCAACCCTCTGAAAACCAAGCTTTGCCCTGTGCGTTCCTTACTCAATTCATTTATTAATACTGACATCTCTTTTCCAATGCATTTACTGAATGAAATTTAAGCTTAGTATTGCAGCTACATAAAACACCCCAACGCTGTGCTGATTGACTTGTTTTCTAAACTGTACTGCAAGCAGAGTAGAGCCTGAGGCATAAGACCATTACAATATATGCAAATATTTAATTGCATATGCAGAAGGACATTTAAAAATAAACATAAAATTTAATGTCAAATGTATATAATATGCATTTAAAGATTGTTACAATAAAATAGGTAATATATTATACATCAGTGGTTTCCAAACTTGATGTTACTACGCCTCCCTTAAAAATATTTAATCATTTGGCGCCCCCCCCCCCCCCCTGAAGATTTCATAAAATAAAAACACAAACATTTTTACTCTTATAAAATTTAGTCATACAAACTAATGGAAAACGATATTTTATTATTGTTTTTAATGAGATGGATGTGCTTGTCTATTAGCACAAAGTTTATCAAATCTTGGTGTTTGTGACGATATAGCTACTCGTAGCTCTTTTTCTACAACTAAACGAGCTCGATATTTGGATTTCATTGCAGCCAAGGCAGAAAATCCCGTTTCGCATAAATATGATGTTGCGAACAGCAGCAGTACTTTCAAAGCTTTGTTTGACAAAGTGTTATATTCTGTATGAAGATTCAACCAGAATTGAAGCAGAGATACAGTCTGAAATTTATGTTTTAATGTAGTATCACAAGATAATTCAATCAATTTTTCTTTTTCAATACTTGTCAATCCAAATTCATCATCTTCTTAGTCGATAAATGGATTCTGTATCCACGCAAACTTTGTAAAATCAAGATCACCAAAATAATTCGAAAATTGAAGCAACAAACCATTTAAGTGTTCCACAAAGAGATTTTTGTTTGCTTCTATGTTATCTCGGGCGCATAAATTTAAACGTGGAAACATGTCAATCTTATTTTTTGCAAATTTGATTTCCATAGCTCCACTTTTTTAATAAATGTTTTCACTTTTTCTTTTTGTATAAGCAAATGCATTTGCGGTCCTTGTATTGATTTATTAAGAACACTCAATTTTTCAAAAATGTCAACCAAATATGTAAGTTTAACAATAAAATTATCATCCCTAAGCATATTGCCGTCTTCATTATGATTTTCCTCGAGAAACATAGCAATTTCTTCTTTGAGTTCAAGTACCCTTTGAAGCACTTTTGCACGAGATAGCCAGCGCACTTCACAATAGTACAGAAGTGACGTGTAATTAGCTCGCATATCTTTACACAGTTTTGCGAACAACCTTGCTTTTAATGGACTGTTTTTTATGTAATTTATAACTTTCGTTACTTTTGCAAACACATTGTTAAGTTCCTCGCTTATAGTTTTTGATACGAGAGCTGCTCTGTAGAGCATGCAGTGCGTCCAGAGAACCTCAGGTGTTTTCATTTTAACTAGTGTTTGAAGACCAGTTTTGTGTCCCGCCATTGATTGTGCACCGTCAGTACAGAGCCCAATGCAATTATTCCACATTATGTCGTTCTTATTAAAAAATCTGTCTATTATTTTGAAAATTTCATGGGATGTGGCTCTGTCAGGAATGGGTTTGCAAAATAAGATATCATCAATTATATTAGTATCGTCAACATATCGAACATATGCAATTAAATGTGCGTCTTTAGCTACATCAGTAGCTTCATCTACTTGTATGGCGAATTTTGAAGTACGCATTCGAGAAACTAATTGGTCACAAAGATCTTCAGATATATCATCAATTCTTCTGCCAATTGTATTATCAGCAAGCGGTATTTGTCGCAGCTGATTCGCATAAGATTGGCCAAACATTGTTTTGACCATATCAATAGCTGCTGGCAAAACTAAGGTTTCTGCTATTGTGTGGGGTTTTTTACATTGCGCGATTCTGTACGATACTAGGTATGATGCTAGTAATGCATTTGATGGAATATGAACATTTTTTTTTGAAATTTTGCTTGTTTTTAGATAACTCATCCAATTTTCTTTGAAAAAATTCTTGGGGCTTACCAACGTATTCAGAATGAATAGTTTCAAGGTGCCGTTTCAATTTGCCGGGTCTCATATTATCAGCAGCCAAAACTTTTGAACACAACAAACACATTGGTTTTTCCACATTATCGTTAATAATATTAGTAAATCCGAACGATAAATAGGATAAGTCGTATTTCCTTGTCTTGGGAGTTCTTCCTTCCTGTTCCTTGTGGCTTGTATTCCCACTACTTGTGCCAACATCAGAATCTTCATTATTAGTGGATTTTCGCTTATATCCTATCAAAAATTTATTCATTTGTCTGGAAATATTAGGAATAATATTATATTATTCTAAAAAAATAAAACTATTAAATTACTTACTATTATGATCAGCGGGCAATCACATCAATACAAACACACAAACACAACCTAACACTGCTGAACCAATTAAATATTAGCTGTGACACGAAACAAATTGGTGAGCTAAACGTGCGTCGATCTTTTCTGGATGCAGGAGAGCGCGCATCTGGCGGTGTCGGTCGAGTTTGTAAAAACCCGCAGTACCTGTTTGAAGCGACATTAGCGCTAGTGTCGCCAAATTAACGACGGCCTTGGTTCAAAAGATTTGCCGGGGTCTAGGACGTCTAGGTATATGGATGCTAAGTTACGAAATGTTTAGTTGAACTATGCGCGATAAAGCACGATGATATTTTTTCATTTATTCTCTCATTTTTTACATAGAAAACTTTAGCAGTAATTTGGAAAATTGTTCACTGTGACTAATTTTCGCGGCTCCCTTTAGACTAGTCCGCGCCTCCCTAGGGAGGCGCGCCTCCCAGTTTGGAAAACGCTGTTATACATTTAAGACATTATTGAAACAGTAGGTAATAAAATATTTTTCTAAATTATCTAAAGTAACATTTACCCTTCGGTCATCTAATATATGTTTATACATAGAAAATGAACATTCAACTTCACATGAAGTGATTGGTGCATATTTAAATTTGCATATAATTTGAGGATCCATGTTTAAAGATTCGTTCAAATTATCAACTCTCAGAACATTATTAATTGTGAGAAGGAGGCGAAAAACCAAAGACGCTTAATTTTAAAAGATATAAGGGCCTTTTTTCAACCTCCGGTGGGCCATAATAAAAAGACAAGTGTATATAAAACAATGATTTTATTACTAAGAGTTGCGTACACTTATGGTTACTTTTCGACATAATCATCTTGGAGATTTAGCCATTTGTCGTACCTGTGGATAAGCTTTCCAATACTCTCTGCATAAAATGTTGCCGCCAATGAATTAAAATGAGTCTTTACGTTGTCTTGAAGCTTTTTGGAAGCGCTGTCCTCCTAGCCACTTCCTCAGTTCAGGGAAAACATGGAAGTCACTCGGCGCTAGGTCGGGACTGTATGCTGGGTGATCGAAAATATCCCAATGAAATTGCTCAAGGAGCCGTAGGGTTACAGCAGCACTGTACGAGCGTCCCATCTGGCTCCTTGCGCAATTTCATTGGGATATTTTCGATCACCCAGCATACATTCTCGACCTAGCACCGAGTGACGTCTATGTTTTCCCTGAACTGAGGAAGTGGCTAGGAGGACAGCGCTTCCAAAGAGCTTCAAGACAGCGTCAAGACTCATGTTAATTCATTGGCGGCAACATTTTATGCAGAGAGTATTGGAAAGTTTGTCCACAGGCACGGCAAATGCCTAAATATCCAAGGTGATTATGTCGAAAAATAACCATAAGTGTACACAACTCTTAGTAATAAAATCATTGTTTTATATAAACTTGTCTTTTTGTTATGGCCCCTCGGAGGTTGAAAAAAAGCCCCTCGTATATTGGAAAGAACACGTATAATACACATAAACATAATGGCCCTAACTGACAACCTTTCCGTCTCAGGCTTCGGTTCCGACTGCAACAGAATGTCAGACAGCCCCTAATAAGGGTACGGGGCGGTCATCGACCACTAGTCAGGTAGCCCAAACTCCCGTTACGATACAAAATTCGCGAAATGCCCTTACAGCTCGGCCATCCTGACCTTTGATCGACCCCGATCGAATCTAAACATCACATTTAAATAGGGGGGAGTAGCCTAAATTGGACCAGTTTCAGATAAATATGCATAACAGTACAAAAAATATATTTTTATTTTAAAAAAAAAACAAAAATAAACAGTTTAATGTGTTGTGATAGCAACAAGATACATTAACAAGTCAACAACCTAAAAAGCATTTAGCAAAAAAACTAAATTAATGAAACATGAATATATTCCAAATTAGGCAACCGGTTTCCTAAATTGGACCTATGGGTTCCTAATTTGCACCTGCCTTTAAAATATGAATTATGCGCACAGACCACAAATAAAATCATCGTCTTCGTCAATTCCCGCGCATTCCTCGTGCGCCCATCGGCGGCACTTTCTGCAACAAGCCCAGCCTTCTCCTTTCTTGGAGCATAAAAAGGTGCCTCCACAATATAAATATTCTGCATCTTCTTCATTCTCTTCTTCCGAACTTTCCGATTCTATGGGTTTGGTAACCTTTGTCTTTTTCTTTGATTCGAACAAATTCTTAAAGTCACTTTTTCTTTTTGAGCTTTTTTGGTAGATTTTTTAACAGCTAACTCTTTACCATTTCTTTTCGGTTTCTCTGCTTTTTTCTTCTTTTCTTCAAGTTCTGTTTTGTATGGGCTACTTGTTAATTCGACTGCAGACTGTGCTGCTCTCTCTTTTCTCTTCACCATCTTGACAAGATGAGTTTCTGGCAAGGGCGAAATGTTATTCAAACTGTATTTAAATATGGACCTTGTCTTTGAACAAGAGGGAGTTGCTGGCGTTGGCTTAACAATCACTCGAGTGGCAACGAACGGATTGTTGGTGTCTGCACTTTCTTGATTTGCTGTTGTAGGTGCATATTCTGATGATAAACCATTTGTTTGGTTGGTTGAGACTGCTTCTAATTCATTTTCTGGAGCATCGACTTCCATAGACTCATTTTCAAGTATTGACTGTTCTTCGTTTGGTGGAGTTGAGTTGACTGTTGCGACCATCAACCTCAATTGGTTCACTGTAATCATCTATCTTCTCTTCATTTCGACGAAGAACTTCTGATGGTACAAAATCACTGTCTTTAAAGTGATTTCGATCCACTGCACCTGCAGCGGTTTCCACAGTAGCTGCTCTTCCGTATGCTTCAGAAATTAACGAAGCTACAATGTATTGAGAAATTGTTTTTCCCACATTAGCTCGCAACCACTTTTCCTGTGCTTGAACATAGTAGCTCTGCAGTGGATTAAAAAAGCGTAGTTGCATAGTTAAGTTCTTCAAGATTTTTACTATGGGTCGAATGCCCGTCCAGTAGTAAAATAACTTGTTTGTCCGGCCCAGGTTGCACCACACTATTAAAATGCTTCAGGCGCTTTACGAATAGTTCAGAATGAATATAACCCGTATCGGAAATTTCGACCAATCCACCTAATGGAGCCCCAATTTCTAATTCAGGTGCATAACGCTTTCTTTTAAAAATCAACATGGGCGGAATATATAGTCCAGCAGCATTCAAACAACACACTACTGTGGTATTAACACCCCTCTCTCCACCCGTGAGTCCACCCACTTGTCTTTTACCTTTTAACGACACAACTTTTGGCATTCTTTTTTGAACCGTGCTGTATCCAGACTCGTCCACGTTGAAAATTGTGTTGGCGGTTATATTGTATTTATCCACCATTTCCTCGAGGATATCAAAAAAGTGTTGTACCTTTTGTTTATTGAATCCTCTTGACCTTGCAATTGAAGTAGACTCGGGTTGACAAACTGATAAATTGGGATGACGTCGCATAAATCCATAAAACCATTTTCCAGCCATTCGTTTTTCAATGTTGAATCGAGTCTGGATATTGTTTAGGTCGGCCAGGTCATATGCAATTCTTCGTATATCGGTAATAGTAAGACCAAACATTCTTTCCTCAAACTTAAGAATATGTTCAACAAGGAGGCCTTCTATTTCTGGATTGAAATCAGCAGGTCTGCCTAGTACCTTTGTTTCGGAATTAGCAATTTTGTTTTTAATTTCTAAATGACGTTTTAGAGTGGCTTTTGGCACATTATATCTTCTTTCATTGCACAACCATAACCATAATAATTAGTTTGCATAGACAAAATCATAATGTTAAACGTAAATATAATGAACATCATAGTAAGTCACAATCAAACATTAAATCGGCATAAAATACAGAAAAGTGCACATAAAATAACATTTTAAAAGCGTTTTCCAACATCATAATATATAAATCGTCAATTCCCAGTCAAATGTCATAATTAAAGAGTGTTTGCCAAATTTAGTGTAATTCGGCGCTACTAACCTTAGTGGCGAATTGTTTAAGTAAAGGATTCTTTAACTCCTTCCAGGTCTTCACTCCTCGAATTCCCTGCACGAATGGCTTTGCAAGTCCGGATAAACATTTCTTCGCAAATATCAAGCTTTGTAGATCGCTCCAGCCCATTAAAATCGCTTGCTCTTCGAAGTCTGCAATCCATGTTTCCACAGGTTGCGATTTATCGCTGCTAAAAAATCTAATAGAGTCATCTATGTCCTTGAAGCTCATCATAAATTTAGGAGTGCTCAATGACGCGGTACTACTCCCTTGAGTTGGATTTCTAGTTGCCACCCTTTCTTCAGGCGTCGCTTCTTCGTAATCTTCACCTGACTTGGCGTCGTTAACTTCATCATACACATCATCCACTTCTTCGTCAGGTTGTTGCGTATTCAGTAAATTAAAGTGTACCAACGCACTGCAAATCCGTTTTCAAACAGTCTGTTTACTGCTGTCGTACCCGACATTCAACAAAACGCATACTGCTGTTAAGTCTCCGACACTGAGTTCATTGTTCACCGCGAGCACTTTGGCTTCAAACTGGTTCGAGCTAATTTCAAATTCGAAGCTTTCAAAATCACAGATTTTTCTGCGATCAACCTGCTACCGTCCGTAAAAATGACTTTATATAATGCCCGAACCGAAGATATTGGGGCGGCCTTAATCGCAGTTTTATAATTATGGATTTCACCAAGGCGAGGCATCTTGGAATGGTCACTTATAAACACTAAAGTATGCACAAAAAATTCATCGAAGTCGCAACACTCCGGTCTCATCTTCCCGATTAAACTTCGGTCTTAGACCCGATTAAACTGTGGTCTCAAACCCGATTAATCGTAGGTCTCGATTCCACTTCTGATATCTCTTAAGAGACGCTTAATTTTAAAAGATATATATTGGAAAGAACACGTAAAATACACGTAAACATAATGGCCCTAACCGACAACATTCCCGTCTCAGGATCCGGCTCCGACTGCCAACAGAATGTCAGACAGCCCCTAATGAGGGTACGGGGCGGTAATCGACCACTAGTCAGGTACCCCAGACTCCTGTTACGGTACAAAATTCGCCAAATGCCCTTGCATAATAATTTTTAATTCAGCGAATCCTTCATTTTTGTTTATGATATCCAGAAAGTTTGCTTTTATTTTCTTACTTTTAAGCCCACTACTATGAGAAATTTTATTTTGTACCTCTGCAACTATGTCAATACCTTCTTCCAACGAAAGTTCTCTGTTTTGCAATTTTTCTATAGTCACCGCAATGCAAGCAAAATTATATTTAATATATGCTAGCTCATTTGCAACAGATGGCTTTTTAAAAATTTATTGACATTTTCCAATTTATTGCAATTGAATTGCTTTGGTCGATTTCACATATTAGACCTTTAATTGGAATGTAATGGTAAGCAAGAAATACAATACAATTTATCCAGGTTCCCCATCTGGTCAAAACGGGCTCTGGCGGTAAGGGAACGCCGGGACGCATTTAAGCACAATGCACCAGGCCTCGGTGAATGTGTGATTTAAGAGGGCTTTGATTGATTGAAATTGAATGCTGGTACGTTTTGGAAAACCCGACCGAAGCCAGATCGATGGGTGCAACGAAAACTGTAGTAACTCACTATTTAACGTTTTGCACTAGGTGAGGTTAAAGTTTTAAATAGGTGGCAAATTTTAGATTTCAAAATTGAATTTTTTGTTTATTCATTAAAAAAATATTAATAAGTATAAGAATCAATTGACAAAGTGTTTTTCGAGACAAAGGGGCCCAAATATTTTTTTAGTGAGTTACTACAGTTTTCCTTGAAAAATAGACAAACTAAATGAGATAGGTACAACATAATAAGCAAAAATTGTCGGTTTATTTTAAGTAATAATACGGTTTAACTTACAAGTCAGGCTCAGGAGATAATACTTTTTCAGTAAATAACTAGTCACCAACTTCTTAAGTTTCGTTTTTTAAGAAATGAAATAATTAAATGGTTATTTGCCGTCTTTATTGAAAATCCCAAGACACAGTAAATAAACATAATACGTTGCAACGGAAATGAAAACAGAAACACTAACGGCTCATGAAAAAGAAAATACATACTATTAAAAAAAGGAAAATGATAAACACGTCTGATGGAGGAATTCTGTCTAGAGCATATTCTACTGGCCATTTAAATTGATATCTTGTTCCATGTCTTATACTAAACTTCACTTCCCATGTTCCGTCCTCCATAGTAATTATCTGTTCTATAAACTTTTTGTATATCTTCTTTTCAGCATATTTTGCTATCAACTATTTCCCAGTCTGCGGATCTTCATCATCGTCTTGTTCCAATTCATATTCGTCTACGCCCATGTCATCGGCTGAGTCAACGTAGCTTGGTTCATCTGCTGCTTCTTCTTCAGAGCCACTGATAACAGGTTCTCTAATTTTTTTGGCTTTGATTCGATAACTTTTTGTATTTGTTTTATTTTCATTTGCTCGCCAAGTTCTTTTAAGCGTCCCACAGCTTCATCTGATGTAATAACGTCTCCATCCCTACATATTCGTGTTCTATTAGTAGCCTTATCAGATTGTTTTGCTTGTTTTATTGTACTTAAAATTAATTCATCCAGTGAAATATTACTATTTTCATATTGTAATGCTTGATTTGTGCCATTGGATGAGGATGGTATGGCAAGCTTATCGTTGAAACCATTGGCTGTAGAATTTGTAGCACTAGATAGGGGTGGGTTTGCACGATCGTTGCTTATACCATCTGATGTCTCATTATTGCCTTGTTGATTGTTTGCACCGTCTTCATTTCTTGTATTTTTCCGACGCTGCAAAGCGATTGGATCAAATGCTGTTTCAGGAATAGCATTTGCATTATAAGGGTAAATGCCAGTCTTTCTAAAACCGTTTGCCATAATATCCGATGAGACTTTTTCCAAGAAGTTTCCAATAATTTAGAGAAATCTAATTTTGGAATATTCTTTTCAATAGTTGCTCTTTGCTATTTAATAATTTTTACATCCCATGCATCTTTCAAAGGATAAAAACGGATAAGTCCATCGGTTGGAGTAAGTGAGATGTGTGAGGTGGTAGTTTCAGTATGGTAATATTTTCGCTTTTAGCAAATTCTACTACTATATGTGTTACGTGTGTGCTGTGGCCAGGGTTGCCAGCTCCGATTTTGTGTTTTAGAGGATTTGATTAGAAAAAATAAAGGACCAAGGATGAAAATAAGGGACATCATGTTGTTTTCAATAAAATGCTTTGTTATGGCATCAGTAGCGACCTTTATTAATAAAAAGAACAATTTTCATTTGCAACGTATCGTAGTCGTTAATTAAAGCCAATAGTAGGTAAGTGCTTGGTTATTTAATAATGAACAAAAGTATAAAATAACTTATCATAAAAACAAATACAAAATTACTTCTTTTTGACAGTATACTTAGTATTACTTTTTGCTGCTTTAAGAGCTTCTTCGTTTTCTATAATGAAATTATAAAATTCTTTACATTGCATGTTGAAGTTCGATTTTATTTGTAGTTCCGCTTTTACAGTGTCAATATCTAACTTATTTCGGTTTTTGGTTCAAGTATTCGTACACAAGGAAAAAATCCTTTTGGTCTGGGCGTTAGACACTGGGATGGAAAATACGTATTGTATTATTTTTAGCAGATACTTGTTTTCTTCCGTTGATTTTAGAATCTGAATCCATTTTTTAAGAGCATTTTCACACTTCTTTTCTCACATTATTTTCGTCAAGAGAGGCTTTAATATACAGAAGTCTTCATACAACGCATCTAAGTTAATATTAGGTATCTGTAGTTTTGATACAATGTTGCACAAATCCTGGTACTTAACTTCTTTCGTCAGTATCAGTGGCTGCAAACAATGGAAATTACTATTTTCCGAAAAATCGAATCGCGATTCTAGATATGTCAGCACATTTCGATACCACTCCAAAAATATAGTATTGTATTTTTCAGCCTGAGAAGTGGACACTTTTCGAAGAGTTTGCTGGACTGCCAATCAAAAAAAGGCATCTTCTATTCGTTGGTTTATCTTCTCTGAATGTCATTTTTTGGCAGTGGTGTATTATGATATGTTTTAGTGGACTTTTTCTTCTGTCTTTTGTTTCAAAGTATCCATAATTCTTTATACGTCGAACATTAGCACATATGTGCCTTCAAGTTGACGCACAACTTCTTCAAAAATTGCCAATGTGTTGTGAAGAAAACCTAAATATAATTCTGCTTCTAACATCTCGGTGTCAGCTATATTTCCCTCATAATATTTCAAAATATGATTGGAGACGTCAGATGCTGGAAGACTTTTGTAGAGTCTGTCAATGGCAGGATGCAATAACAACCATCGTGTCGGCACGTGCCTCAACAAAGGCGCATATTCGATGCCTACAAAGTCAAACATTTCCTTAAGCTCACTGGTTCTTTTCGTATGGCATGAAAAACATGTGAAAGTTTTTGTCACAAAGCTTTCAATATCAAACTCCGTCTTCGCAGTAGGTTTTACGGTGTTGTGAACTAAGTGAGCCAGACATCTAGCTTCGAGTATATGATCATTCTCATTCTTGAGACGAGTATACACCGAATTAAAACAACCAAAGTTTACGTTAGCATTGTCAGCTGAGTAACTGGAAATGTTTCAATTTTTAAATCATTTTCGATTGGTTTATTTTTTATATTGACGAACATGTCATTAGAGGTCTCTTTAGCATGTTCCCGTGATTTGACGCATCCGTACCTATTGAATGGAATGTACCATGGTCGACTAACTGCTTTACCGCTGGTGTTATAGACAGAGGAGCCAATACAGAACATGCTATTTTAGTCGCTTTCGTTCTTCCCAATTGCATGTCATTAGCGATTTTCTAACCCGGGTAAACGATGGGAGCTAATTTGCTTGTGAACTCCAGAGAAAACATCGAATGTCCGTGTACCACGTTATTTTTTTTAATTTTTGGTACTCAGCCAACAGCCTTTAGGCCAATTACAGGCGTCGCTGTACATTTTATGGGGACTCTTAACCCTACTACCGACTGTCATGATGTTATTATGACATCCGGGGCCAACTTTTTCCGTGACAGCCGCATCACGAGGCGTCGAGAGAAGCAGCCATGGAACTCCCATCCAAGTTCTGACCAGAAAGACGGCTGCTTAACTCTACTGATCGAACGTGGACGCTTGTTCAAGCTACACCACCCAGGACTTATGATACACATTCGTCAGCTCGGCAGCCTCAACTTTCTTAGTATGCGCACAGGATGATGGAGAGTTAGAGTGAGTTCCGAAGAAGTGGTCAATGGTTTTACTTGTTTTAGCCATCCTCATTTTATTCTGGTGTTCAGTACCTCGATCGTGTTGTTTGAGGTTCCTCAAACCGCCGTTACTAATCATAAAGTCCTTTTTGCACAACATGCAATGAGCTTTGAAAATATTACATATCTTTAGACGGCCTCACCCATGGATGAAAGGTACTCCATTCCTCCATTTACAAAGACGTTTGTTTTTCTTTGAGCTTGATTCGCCGCCACTGTTAGCCGAAGAATCTCTATCTGAAAACATGGCGTATGTTTAGTGATGTATGATATTATAATATAGTACTCGTCAATACAACACCGACACTGACACGACACTACACCCCGCAGTAAACAAACAAAAAAAGGAGATATTTTGTTACGTACAAACGAAGTAAAATGGAGGCAAGACAAAACACTCCCCGGTCTCTAACGTCACCTACAATTACCAGCGACCATGGCGTCCCCGCCCCCGTCGCTCAACTCAGGTAAAATAAAGGATGAAGTATTGTCCTCTATTCTCGATTTCAAAGTAGGGGAGCAGATCCATCTTTGGGTCTGAAAATGGGGACGTCCTTTAAAATAAAGGACGTCTGGCAACCGTAGCTGTGGCCGTCATAAATAATCAGAGCTAGATCTGTAACAGGTATAAGTGTCTTCTGTAAATAATTTAAAAATATCTGTGATTCCATCCACCCATTTTTGACAACATAATACGCAGTGCCTCCAAAGATAGATGGTTTTGGTATCCAAGTATCCCACACACTTTTTCCTCGAAATATAGTTAATGGAGGTGCTTTTTTTCTTCCTGCAGCGCTAGCACCTGCTAACACGGTCGTATTTTCACGACTTGAACTACTTGTCGTTGGAGACCAAGGCTTTCCTCGGGCACCAACAACTTTCGACTTCTTGGGGTCTAAACTTATGCTGGTTGCATCTAAATTCCTGGCTTTTTGGCAATATCTAAATCATTTAGAACTGTTTTAAAAAAATATGAATATGAATAAATTATAAATGGGTCAGTTGCCTGTTTCCTTGAATACTCCACAGCTTGCGGTTTCTTTGAAGATAAATTATGGCCTTTTTTGAGAGATAAAAACTAATCCTCCCCCGGCATATTATCTCGAAAATTATTTTTTATTTTATTTTGAACTAGATGCTCTTGAACCAGTTCTCTAATTTCTTGTCGGCTCACCCAAAACCCCACTTTTCTAAACTTTTTAGCCCATTTGCTAATGTTTCATCCTATCTAGTACAATGATCTAGCTGTAGCGGATTGGTATCGATTTTGAATTTTCGATAGTATATACGGGTGGAGGTTTGAAAGTAATCTTAACCTTAATTATCTCACGTAATGAAACCATAATTATTATTGATAATAAAATGTCATATGAAGCGCACAGAAATAAAAGGTGATCATAAACATTTTTCGAGTTCTGACAAAATAGAAAGTTAGGTATGAATTTCATTATACTGGCTTCAGAAACCTAAAACTGTATTGTTTTCAATTTTTGTAACTATAAATATACTGAACGTGATGTTTTAATATTTTGCATGTTGCACTGCTCTAAAAATAATAAAAGTTTTTTTTCATGAAAAGTCCCAAATGTTCAACGAAAGAGGGGCTCATTGGGGCTAGCATAGGCATTCCGTTGTAAATTAAAAAAATACATAGAAAATCAGAGCAAATTATTTACCATTTAATTTTTTTTAATTGCATTTTTGATTAACAACACAAAAATGTCTATGAGCTCCTTTTAATCCTATTACCCGTCATATGAGTCATTAGAATAAAGTAAGTATATATTTTTTTCTATAATAATTTTCAAGGTCAACTTTCTAGGGGATAAGTTGCATTCCTGCAGGGTCCGTAGTTTTAATAATGTTGGTACATAGATTTTTAGTTCTTTTCTTCCACTTCCACACTTGTCATTTTGACAGATATGTCATAATTTAATATCGCTTGCTTCATTTCAGCATTTAAAATATTTCTTGGTTTTCTTTTTTTATCCAATTTTATTGATGATGATGATGATTCCATGTTAAAAAAGAAATTTGTCAAGAGTTCAAATTAAGAAACCTTGACATTCAAAATTGACACAACCATAATTTTTAAAAAGTTCTACCAACACGAGGTATAAAAAATTCCTAGCGTTTTAATCAGATATCTACCAACATTATAACACTTTGACAGTTATTATAGAAAAAACGTACTTTATATTTGGGACATTTTAATATTTTATACCAGTTTTTTACATGTGATTTTTAACTTCAAGCTTATTTATGGTTAAATTATCAGACAACTACTTTTTTCTTATCAACATCGTTCTTTTCATGCGAAACCAATTAGTACGCTAGATACGACATTTAGTATTTCTAAAATACAAATCATTTTGTTATACAATTATTTCATAGGAATATTTAATGCATAATAAAAGTTATTTCTTAAAAGTAGTTTAAAGGATTATACAATTCAACATGGTTGATAACGAATTTTAAAAGTGTAACAAGTTTCAGTACGGATATCCAGTGCTGTATTCGTCGTATACGTCGCCCAATGTCTTTTTTTTGTATACGGTCATATACGCAAGGCAATGAAAAATGGTGATTTTATAAAAAAAAAGCGAGTAACAAGAACATACAGAATGGTTTATTAAAAATTACATCAAATTGTTTACAATTTTATTTCTAAACATACCTACAGCTACAGGCTACAATTAACTACTACCTAAAACTATGATATACATTTACATTTTACACCAAATAAACAATCATAAAAATGCAGACATTTTTACAACTTCCATAAACTGTTATCCTTAAATTGATATTTGTTATTGCATTTTATTTTCTTGGACTGGTTATCGTCTGCGGCTTGATGTTTTATAACCAGCTTTAAACATACGGACTGGGCTGCCAAATCGCTAACGACGGACCATTTAACTTTACAAACATTAAATCTGCAATGTTTTCTACAGTTAATGAGCTGCGCAAATGCGTACAAATTAAATTCATAGCGCTAAACCCCCTTTCACATTCGGCTGTTGAGCAAGGCAAAATATTTACACAATTATACATTTTGCTAAATTCATCGGACATTCTATTGTGCTCTAAAAAGTCCCTCATTCCTAAAACTGCATTTCGCGTATTCAGATTAAATCGTTTCGAAATGCTGGTTATTTCTTTTTCCCCAAAACGGATATCAATTACAGTTTTCCAAAAAAGTTAGTCAAATATTTTTAGATCAAGCAATACTTGGTTTTCGTAATCATTTAATCTTTCCGTCATGCTTTTTAAAATTGACTCTAAAAATACATAGATCTTTTTTCATTCTTTTGTGTTTTACATTTTTTGTCAGATGAACACCAAAAAAGGCATATCTTCTTCGATATCTTTTACTTGATTTAAATATTCCACAGGGTTGGTTTTAAAAGATTCTAAAATGCGAACTGTGCTTTTAATTTTGGAGTTTGCAAGCCAAAGTGAAATGTCTCTTTGTTGTAACTCCTTTGAGAGAAAGTTCTTGTAAAACATCATTGATCAGGGCCAGATCTTCAAGAAATTCTACACTACACATTTTTTTGTAAAGTCCTGAAAATTTACTTCTAGTTTTAGGATCACGTAAAATATCTTCTGATGACTTTTTAAAATGGCAACTTAGTGCAACAAATGATTTCCAAATTGCCTGCACAGATTGGAAACTACTGGAAATTCAACGCGTGTCTAAAACTCTTCCAACTTTTAAAAACTGTAAATCTAAATCACAACAAATACAGTTTTCAACAAAACACAAGTAATTGAGTTCGCTGTTTGGACTACAATTCTACCAAATCTAAATTATCAACTGTGGCTTTTATATAAATTATCAAAGCAGGCTTAGTGCTAGTGGTGGTAGATTCGTCAATTAAAACTGAGAGTTTGGATTTTGAATTTACAATATTTTTATTAATTCTTGTTCTCATTTCTGCAGCAACATGATCAAAAATGTTCCTTGTGGAAAGCCTCGAATGCAATATGATACCCAAATCTAAATCATTCACTTTTTGTAATTCGATTAAACCTTCATGGTCACTGAAAGGTCGATTGTTTTTTTGCCAGATAGTAAGCAGTTTTAAAAACCCTAACAGTAGCCTGCTGTAAACCAGCATGCATTTCACTGATTTTATTTTCAAAAACTTTTGTCTTACTCTTTTCTTCTATCTTCGCTGCTTGTGTGTGAAACCGAGGCTGCCTGTTTTTTTATTTTGTTTCGGAGCACTGTCAACTGGGTACTTCTTTTTTCACTTTTTCCAGCATCTATTTGACACGATGTCCATTCTTTGGAGATTTCCACGCCGGAGACGCCGTTTGGTAGCAAATACTTGACTATTCGACACACTTCACATCCAAATTTCCCTTTTTTGCAAATAATCCACGGATACTTTTTGCGTTTTTCTTCGCACTGTGGAAAGCTTCACACGTCAGGAAAATTCTTTTCCGATGGACCAGCTAGGACAGAAACAGCCGCCACTGTTCATGTTTCGGTAGAAACTTTAACTTCTACTACTTTTTTATTTACTGCAGAACTCTGAAAAAATGACAAAGTAAAATTACTTTAGAAATACAGGCTAGCACTACTCGTACGTAGTATATTCAAATTTTCTATAAAATTTCATTTAAGTAATATTTTAATTTAAGGACGTACCTCAGTAGTAGTTAATTTTCTTTTTTTGTTCTCAGACGATCCAAAATAATTTAAAAGGTTGTTGTTCATTTTAAATACCGACGCGTTCACTGATTCACACAACTGCTGACTGATACTGACAACTAAACAGCAGTAAACAGGTAACCACCAAACAGTTGCATTTGCATTGTATTCTAAAAAGCCTGTCTGAGAAGTGATTACTGATTGCAAATAACATCGCCAGTGACATCATTGTAGCATTGGAATTTTAAGTAGAAAAGCTTATCACTATCAGACATGGACAACCCCTAAATCCGAATTGTTTACGCATTCCGCATTCTCCTGGAATTCCTTTTGTTAACAGTCTGTTTTAATTTTTTCTCTTCAAAATAGCGTATATAGGCTTATACCTTGACGATTTTTTGGCTATACAAATTTGAAATGTTCATTTTTTGGGTATACGGCGTATACCTGCGTATACCCCGGAATGCAGCACTGCGGATATCTGTAACTAACAAAACAATCAAAGCATTATAGTATAACGATAGTGCAACAAAACAATTTAAGGATTCCTTTTAGTTGGAAAAAATATCTGCTTGAAATTTGCAGCAACGCCTTATTAGTAGGCATCCAACTAAACGTTGTTCTTACCTGTCTGAAAGGGTTCACTTAATCCTTAGATAACAATCAGCAGACGTTATTATCATGCATTTTACAACTTATGTTTCTTGCAGAAATCGTTTAGTGTATTGAAATCGTTTGGTTCTCGTTAATATTGATGCAGTTTTATACAAACATTTATTTTTCTAGAATTTTCTCCAAACAAACACGTTACTAATTCTTATGCTATTAACATTTTTGTATGTCTAGGTATTTAACCAATATTACGAGATCTAATCTTATCAAAATAGCAAGAAATGCATTCAAATATTATCTATTTTTAAACAATTATGACTATGATAACACTAAATGAAAGATAATCAATTATCACTAATCAATTGATTTCTATAATCAATAACTTAATTGCAAAAAAATTACTAAAATAAGATTCAGTAATAAATATGTTATATAATTACGTCAAATAAAAATTTACTGAACTAAAACGTATAGCTTATATTTTCTATTACCTACTCATATGAAATTATACATTACTACTACCTACTTTTTACTTTCCCATACCAATTAAGGCCGCTGCGATATTTTGAAAATTCCGAATTTAACGTTCGTTTATTCAAAAACCGTTAATCCGATTGACATAAACTTTAAGTCATTTAAAAGCCCTTATGCGTTAGAATCATATTGTGCAAAAAATTTTCAAAGTTCAGCGTGTGTTACCCGTACAGTGTCTTACCTGTTCGATTGCTATTCGCCAGTGTCGGTTGCTTATTCTCTGTTTAATGTAAGGGCAAAGTCCAGGCGCCTTCTTGGCGGTCTTTTTTTATATTGTTACTCCTAAGTTCTTTGCTGACAAGTCCAAATTTTCTTCTTACTTGTGTTTCTCACATTCTGTTTATTTATTTATTATCATTGAAATTATTATAGTCGAAGGCACTTTAACTTGGCAGGTACAAAGTTCGCTTTGTATTAGTATGTTAGTATACTAATACACTACAAAGCGAACTTTGTACCTACCAAGTTAAAGTGCCTTCGACTATACTGTTGGAATTCACTATTACGGTGAAACATTAGAAAGTAATTAGTTAGGCTATTAGTTATTATACCATAAAACCTATAAAGTACAAATTTGTGGAATTTGCTAAATGTTATATAATTGACCCCGAGAAGAACGTTCTAATATTACAAGAATATTTCTAATTGGCTATTCGAACGACCAAATTCAGGGTATTTAAATTTTAGACCACCCCTGACAGTGCCCTTATATAAATCAGTATGCACATGTTATCAACTTCAGTGCATTGTTTATGCAGTTGCAAGTTTATTATCAAACATGGGTCGTAAACCGTATTCAGTTTCTAAATGTTCTCGTCTGTTTAAAAAAAGACGAAGCGTGAAAGCAAAAATGAAGAAAATGCGCGCGGCAAAGTTTGCAGCTACTTCGTCATCAAACTTGGATAAAAAAATGTCTGTAGATGTAGCGGATGTGTTTTTCAATGCACCATCTATGTCCGATACCGATACCAAAATGTCTATGGATGGGTTTGATGTGTTGGTGAACGAAGAACTTTTTTTTAACGGTGATATATCTGAAAAATACGATTCTGTTGAATTAAGCGAATTCAGTGATTTCAACTAAGAAAACTGCTCTTCATCAGATTCGTTACTCGAACTAGAAGTGGAAATTGAACAAAAACAAGACAGTGAAACTAGTGCTATTAGTGGTCGCCGTTTTGTAGGCATCGCCCATTTTTTAAAATCGTTAAAATCGCTTCAACACGAGGGTTTTGGTTGTTCTTTCTTTAATATGGATATTATTAGTGAAAAACGCTTAGGATTTGCATCTGTGTATACTGTGAAGTGTTCGGTGTGTAACAAAGTAGATACTGTGTCGACTAAGAAGCTGGACGATGAAAGCAAAATGAGTGTAAACCTAGCAGCCGTTTCTGCTACTGTTTCAATAGATGCAGGATATACACAATTGTCAGAATTTTCTTCAGCTATGGATATACCGACAATTTCATCCGCAACTTATGCAAATTATCATGACCAGT
Source organism: Agriotes lineatus (assembly GCA_940337035.1). Classification (NCBI taxonomy): domain Eukaryota; kingdom Metazoa; phylum Arthropoda; class Insecta; order Coleoptera; family Elateridae; genus Agriotes; species Agriotes lineatus. The sequence continues at coordinate 82,487,170 of OW679197.1, read as the reverse complement.
TATGTAACATTTATAATCGTGCCGCCACGGAATCAATGGCAAGAGCCGCTGAAGAAGACGCAATATTAGCAAGGGAAAATGGAGAAGTTGATTCCAAAGGTTATCCTACAATTGCTGTAGTAGCAGACGGGGCTTGGTGTAAACGTTCTTATCGAACTAATTATAATGCACTTCCCGGAGTAGTAGGACTGAGAACAAAAAAAGTGCTGTATATGGCAGTAAAAAACAAATATTGTCTGATATGCGCCAGGAAAGATTTATATGATAACGAAACTAGCCCTGAACATACGTGTTATAAAAATTGGACAGGAACCTCAACCAGTATGGAAGCTAACATTATTCTTGAAGGATTTGTAGGAGCCTTGGCGTCGCGTCATGGAAACCAACATAGTTTAGTTTTAGTTGATATTGTCATTCTGACATAACGCATGTATTAGTTACTGAATAAATATTTTGAGTGTACTACGTTCAGTATCTACAGTGGTGACCCCGACGTGATACTGTAGATACTGAACGTAGTACACTCAAAATATTTATTCAGTAACTAATACATGCGTTATGTCAGAATGACAATATCAACTAAAACTAAACTATGTTGGTTTCCATGACGCGACGCCAAGGCTCCTACAGATTCAAAAAATCTGTTGCGATGTATGGCATAAAATACGTTAAACTTGTAGGTGACGGTTACAGTAGTGTGTACAGAAAACTTTTAGAGTGCATGCCCTACGGATCCATGGTTATAGAAAAAATTTAATGCAAAAATCACATTCTTCGCAATTACATTAATAAATTGAAAGATTGTGCAAAAAGGCCAAAAACTGATTAAGAGTTAAAAAACGCAATCTCGCAAAATATTCTAAGATTTAGGACTGCTGTTACAAAAGCGATAGAGTTTAGAAAGTCACACAATACGTGTACGGCAGAAAAAAATAAAGAGTTGCAATTTGATATTTTGAACGGGCCGAAACATAATTTCGGCGACCACACGGGGTGTGTTGAAAATATTTTTGTGCGGGCACTAAAAACGAGTATAACATTGTACCAGATCTTATCAAAAGCGGACTCTTTGAAGATATAATGGTAGCAGTTCGTCGCGTAGCAGGTCAGTCTAAGAGCCTCATACATGATGTCACTAATAACTCTGCTGAGCTTTACAATTCCAAAGTAGCAAAATTCATAGATGGCAAACGAATTAATTTTGCACTAAGGCGTTCCTATAATGCTCGCTGTGAATCGGCTGTCTTCACAAATGAACGTTTCCATCACCAGATTCTTTTCACGGATGAAGCAACTTTCTGTTTGAATGGAACGGTTAACCGCCTGAACTGCAGGTACTGGGGTAAGGAAAATCCTCATTGGATGTCTGAGGCACACACCCAATATCCACAAAAAGTAAACGTCTGGGCTGGAATAGTGGACACCAGAATAATAGGTCCTTATTTCTTTGATGGAAATCTGACTGGACCAAGGTATTTAGAGTTTCTCCAAAATGACCTTATTCCAGCACTTGCGATACTTTACCCAAATCAAGATGATCCAGATGTGCCAAATAATACCCTTTGGTATCAGTAAGATGACGCCCCGCCACATTATGCGCGTACTGTCCGAGATTTTTTGAATAATTGCTTTCCTGCAAGGTGGATCGGTAGAAGAGGACCACTAGAGTGGCCAGCTAGGTCGCCTGACCTTACACCCCTCGATTATTATTTATGGGGCTATTTAAAATCAAAAGTATATTCTACTAGACCGCAAGACATCGAAGATCTGAAAAATCGGATTCGACAGGAAATTCAAAGAATTACTGAAGATGTTATCCATAATGTCTTAAGAGAATATGTGGATAGACTTGCTTATTGTCAAGAAGTGAATGGATGGAATTTTGAGCATTTACTTTGATACCTGCAGTTGCTTTTACATTAAAATCTGTGTATTCATTGTTTATTGTGGTTTTCAATAAACGCGTTTATTAAACATTAAATAATTTATTTCTGGAAAATTTTCTTATGTAAGGTATCAACATTTTTATACTGTCATTTAAACAATTGAATGATCTATCAAAAACTCAAAAAAATGGGGGTTGACATTTTAAAGAATACTGATGACGTCATCACTTACAAACAAATGAATTTCGGAAAATGATTTTGACATGCCAATGTGTATTTTTAAACAAGAAAATTGACGTGTTTCGGCATTTTTACAAACATTTTTTTCAGTTTTATTTGGTATGTTCCATACTTTTGGTGCGCACTGTATAATCGTAAAGAAAGGCACAGTATTATTACTTCAGGGAGTGTGTGATGATAGATGCATCTTTATTATTATTATATTATTATTATTATTATTATATTTCAAGCGAGAGGCGGCACAGCCGATTATCTCGCGCAAATGCATATACAAGTGCAGAACATAATGATTACATAAGAAAGCCATACAGTAAGTGATATAAAGAAAAGAAATAAACTAAGAACACATGATAAATTTATGAACTAGAATAAACTAGTACCCCATTTAAATTAGCTTGAACCTAAAAACACATCTAATCGGTTTTTAAAGTCATTTAACGAACTGGCGTTTACTATTTCATTTGTTAGGGCATTCCTAGTATTACACACCCGAATAGCAAAAAAGTGTTGACGGCACTGACAATGAAAACGTAGGTGAACCAGCTTATGGCAGTTACCGCGTAAGTGTACATTTTCACTAAACACAAACATCTCAGAGAGTGGGCAGTTATAGTGATTATGTATAATCTTATAATTCTCAATTAAGTCGCCACGAACACGCCTGTCCTTCAGGGTTGGTAACTTCAAACGCAAAAGTCGCTGATCATACGGGAGGTTTCTTAGTTCGAACACTAGTTTAGTGGCTCTGCGTTGAACCCTTTCGAGAATTTCTATGTCCTTAGCTAAATAAGGATTCCAGACAGTAGCACTAAACTCTAATATAGGGCGCACGTAGGTTTTATACAACTTTAGAAACACTTTTAATTTTAGACACATGAAGTTTATTTTAATCATATACAACAATGAGTTTGCTTTTTTAACGAGATGTGTGATGTGTGATGACCATTTTAAATCACTGCTGATAGTTACGCCGAGGTCGGTGTGTTCGGAAACTTTCTTTAGAGATTTTCCATCAAGGGTGTAGTCCTTTCTGGGATTGTTCGTACCAATATGCAGGATTGAACATTTGTCAACGTTGAGTGTTAGCATCCATTCTTTTGTCCAAGAGCTTATTTTATCAAGATCTGACTGTATAATGCCCGAGTTATGCCAAGCGTTATTGTAAATCTTAGTGTCATCAGCGAAAACACTAGAGTTCGATTCGATATTTGCGGTTAAATCAGCTATATAAACAAGGAATAAAATGGGACCAAGAACTGATCCTTGCGGCACTCCACTTTTTACTGGATAAGATCCGGAAAGAGAGTCGCTAACTCGTACTTGGTATGTTCGATCCGATAAAAAGGCTTCAATCCATTTTAGGAGACTTCCTCTTATCCCATAATGTTCAAGTTTTAACAATAATCTCTGATGTGGAACTCTGTCGAATGCCTTTTCAAAATCTAAATAAACAACATCTACTGGCGTTCGAGCATCGATAGATTTAGTCCACGAATCAACATTTAACAGCAAATTTGAAAGAACCTGGGATAAAACCGTGTTGACAATTGGGAATAACAGATGTATTTATTGGAATGCCTGGAAGGGTACACGATGCACGAATCTTTCGAACTAGTCCATTGTATAGAAAACTCACCAATGATCCACCTCTGATTCCACCTTCACAGCAGTTACTAGCTGACGCAGCTTACCCCTGAATGACAAACATACTAAAACCATATCGCGATACCGGTCACCTCACAGAAGCACAAACAAGATTCAATAATGTATTATCTGCTAACCGATCCAGTATTGAAAGAGCATTTGGATTACTCAAAGGTAATATAATCCAAGTAAAATTTACTGTAATTATTTAGTCTGTATTTTTCATTGCAGGGAAATGGAGACGTTTAAAATATATTGATATGTCATTAGCAGACAAAATTGCGGAAGTTATTTTAAGTGCATGTAGCCTACATAATTTCATCTTAAAACAGAACAACGATGAATATTATCAGATACAAGAACAAGGTGATAATGATGTGCTTGTGAATGTTAATGAAGATGATGAAAAATGAAGACGTGAGTGGAAGAGCGAAAAGAGATTTAATAGCAAGTTTGCTGTAATAACTTTATTAATGATAATAAATACACACTATAGTAAACTACTTATTATTATGACATGAATTCAAATGTTGTTTCAGTAGCTCCAGTATTTCTTGATTGATTTTATTGCTCTGTGCAATTTCCAACCGTATTGCCTTCAATTCATCCAATCTTGCTTCCTCTAATTCTAACTGACGTTTTCGAAACGCATCCAAACGGGTATGAGATTTAGCATTTACGTCAGGAGTGCTACTACGCGAAGACGATGGAGTTCCTACTGGGTTAGCATTTTCGGTAGCTGAAGGACCTGGTTGATTGTCCATTGCAATTGTTGATATCAGCTTAGGTGGATTAATGGTTTTGTCAGTCGCAAATATTTCTTCAAAGCGATCGTAGTACTTCTAGTTTACTCGACCACGACAAGTAACTGATTTTTGTTGTTATCTTTAATTTTTTTAAAAGTATTTTTCATATTTCTGAATTTTTGATCCAAATAAGCACCATCCACATTGGCATAGTTTCTTTCTCGTAATGATTTTGCAATTTTATTCCACAACACCTTCTTTTTAATTTTTGGGTTTCGAAATTCTTGGAGATGGTTACGATACTCATCTAATAGCACTAGAGTAGTACTGTCCTCCCACATGTGTCCTTGGTCCTCGTTGATTTCTTCTTGTAATTGTTCCCCTTCGCCAAACTCTTCTTCAAATACGGAAGGAGATGCAGGAGCTTCCATTACATCTAAATCAAACCATAATGTAATGCAAATTTATATACATTATTTTTATTTATACCTTTTGTCAACAGTTTATTTATTACACCTGTTCTTTTTGGCACCAATTTGTTATTAATGATAACGTAATCATTTAAAACAATTAACTTGGGGTTACTCATGTTTCGAGTGTTTGAATTTTTATAAAAAGCACGTGAAATGACTCAGTCGGCGTTCGAAACAGGTGCAAAATTTTAGGTTAGAATACTTCAAAAGAACGGGTATGTGCATCCGATAGCTCACGTATAACTTGGCTGAACTTGTGCCACATATCTTGAACACTTAGGTTAGTTAGGATGCTCCAATCCTGTTGCTGTAGATCGTTAAGGATTCTAGAGTAATCCGTTTTTGTGATGGATTGATTTGAGTAACACACTATTAGAATATTTGTTGATAGCACAACATGGTCAGATATACCAATTGGTGAGCCATAGTGAAGATCTGAAAGAAGCTGTGCATCTGTTGTAAGTATTAAATCTAAAACTGATTGTCGGTTTCCACATGGGAATCTAGTTGGTTCGGTTACTAATTGGCTAACGCCAGTATCTAAGATCATTTCTATAAAGTGAAATTCGGATGAGGTCATTGTAAAGTTATTGTTTACAAGCGGCCAGCTGATATTGGGCAGGTTAAAATCTCCAGTAATTATTAAATTATGAATTTTGATAAAATACTTTACAATTTTTTTCTAGCAAAATACTAATTACTTCAAAACAAAGCAACGCTACAACAAGATCGATATGTATATATGGTAACATCAATTATTTACACCGCGCTAAAAGAAGACAAATATTTTTCCCGCTGCTGATCATGTAAGTCAGTGATACAGCCTTAGTAACAAAACGTGTAACTCGGTGATTATATTTGTTTGATGCTTTTTCTTGACAACGGAACTTAATATTATTATTAAGTTCCTAGGATAATAAAATTAGCAAAGCAAGATGCAGATTTAGACGTTTTGTTTATAAATTGCATGTGTTTATGTGACATGTGACACTCAAGGTAACACGACTCACGAAAACTAATGCTGGTGACAGGTGACAAACCAAACGATTTTTTCAAAATTCTAGGAAAATATCAATAAGCAGCGGGAAAAATATAATAAGATAACTCGGAACGTATCGTCTATTAACATTTTCGGCAGGCAACAAACCGCCACTTCTTGTACTTGCCTACTTCAAATGTTAATAGGTCCTTACATTCCTTGTTACTTAAATAGCTATTAAAAATTATATTTAGGTTCCTATTTAATATTTTCGCTTTTTATAGATGCCTCTCTAACTTCTTTCTAATTTCAAATTTGACATTTTTGTCCATTTACCGCGATAAAGAAAGGTCTAATGGTGTTATAAAATTGGGGTTTTTCCAAATGCAGTTAGTTACAAGGAAGTTATTGGTATTCCACGGACTTACTAAAAGGAAGCCTTAACTTCCAGAATTTACGTCCTTGTAGAAGTATTGCTAAACTGAATACAAAAGCAGCATTCATGTTCTTTAAGTGATACTTCAGATATTTTATTATGTTAACAAAATTTAAAAAATGCAAACGGATGCTTCTTGTGCTTGCTTAGTTTTTAGTATTTTGCTGAACTAGTTTGGGTTAGTCCGAGTTAAAAACATTTTGAACAGATGGCGGAGCAACGCAACCACAATTTTAAATCCTTGTTAACATGTTATTAGCTCGGACGCTTGTAGAATGTACAGTCCCTGTATATATATTATTATATACAGGGACTCTGGTAGAATGTATAGCCCCTCTATTACAAATAGTAGCGACATCATGGGGCAAACCTGATGCAAACATGAAAATACAAAAAGTTACTAAACGGTAAATTTCAGTGTAAACAGTGAAAAAATAACAGATCTGAATACCTGAAATCCTTTTCTGCCACTATTTTTACACTTATCGACACAACACCCTAGCATCTCCACGTCCTCGACTTCAAATTAGCCCCCGAAGAGAAAAATGAATAAAAACACGACAACTGTCAATGTCACATTTTAATTTAATTATGCAACTTCCTAGGCGATTTTTAAATATGCTAGGGACTTAAGGGATACCAACGTGATTTTGCCCCAGCGGCAACATCAATCGTTGTCGTTACTATATGTAAATATAGGGGCTATAGTAGAATGTACAGTGACTATATACAAGACAGTGTGGCCATACGATTGTTGGCCGCCATTAACAGGCAAATTTGAGCGTAGAGATATACAGTGCCTTTCGAAATAATCGAACGTTTTTGAGTGGTCATTATTTTGGCGCTAGTTATTTTAACTAGTTGATGTTAGCTACACGTGCAGTGTTATTTTTGGACATTGACATTTCTCATTGGCGTTCGTTCGTAGTGCTTTAAGGTGTTACATGAAGTTTACAACCGGTTTCAGTTATGCTAGTTTACAATACAGCTAAATGCCGTCTTCCTGTTTCCTGTCTCCAAACCTCCCTGTTCTGTGCATGGTCTTCTTCCAGGTTCCTCCATGGCTCTCCGAATACCCTCATTCCACGGTTTGCGTGGTCTACCTCTTTTTTTCTTAACCGGCGGCGACCATTTAAAGATCTTCATAAGCCACGTCGTCTCCTCCATTCTCCAATTCTGTCCACAACTGATTCTGGTGCCTCCATTCTGCGTCTTATTTCCTCGTTCGTCACTCTATCTCGTCTTGATACCTTTGCGCTTTTTCGTCCATTTGAACTGTGTTTAGTCTTCGTTTCATTTCCGCTGTTACAGTCCATACCTCACTGCCATAATATAGCACCGACTCTACCATTACTTTACCTATTCTTTTTTTGTTTTTGTTAGAGATAGTACTTATTGTCCCATCAAATTGATTTTAAGTACTTTGTACTATTCGAGTTCTGATCTCTTCTGTTCCCAAACCTTTTTCATCGATTGTATTGTAGCACCGAGGTATTTAAATCTTTCTACTTGTCTTACTGCGACATCGTCATTTATTAAGACTTCATATTGTGCTTTCGAGTTGACTACTAAACACTTCGTTTCTATTGAAATAACCAACGGTAATCTGAACTAAACGTTTTATTTAATTAAGTATTACACACTGTGTGTACATAAGCGAAAGAACATAGCAACGTTAACAACCGTACCCTTACGAGGACCGCGTTCAAGTGAACAAGTTCTACGCACAAATAAAAAAGTCACTAACAACTAGAACCTTAGAAAGTTAATTCCACTAGATTTTGAATTATATCTTAACACTTCCTTCCAAAATATAGTTAGCCTAAAACAATTACACCAAGCAGAGCTCGTAATTTTGAAAACCTTACTCGAGCTAATGGTTTAGTCAAAACATCAGCAACTTGATCGTCACCTTGTATATGCTCAACCCTAAGTTCACATGCGCTAAATTTCTCACGTATAAAATGAAATTTTACATCAATATGTTTAGAACGCTTATGAAATTCAGGGTTTTTGACAAGTTTGATGGCACTCGCATTGTCTACAAAAAGTGTCGGAGTGTGAATTACTTCGGATACTTCTGAGAGGAGCCGCTTCAGCCAGATGATTTCTTTTACAGCTTCACTAGCAGCTATGTACTCCGCTTCCATAGTTGATAGGACCACACATTTTTGCTTTTGGCTTGACCAGCTGATTGCACTACCATTGTACTTGCAAATCATACCACTTCTTGAACGTCGGGTTTCGACATCCCCAGCGTAGTCTGCATCACTGTATGCTTCCAGTACACCGATTTTGTGGTTCGCCTGGTACAGCAACCCAAATTCCATTGTTCCTTTCAGATACCTGAAGATCCTTTTCACTGCTCCCCAATTTGAAGCTCTGGGATGGGCCAATGCTTCCGATACCTTGCTAACTGCATACATAATGTCAGGTCTGGTGGCAACGGCTAAGTACATCAGACTGCCCACAGCTTCACGATACGGAACGTCAGCCTCCAGCAGCAAATCATGGTCTTCATCAGTTGTACCATTTTCAGAGGGCGTCCCCACTGCATTTGACTCGTCCATCCGAAACCGCTCCAGAATCCTCCTGACATAGGCATGTTGTCCTATAAAAATAGAATTATTATTTAGCCTAACAATTTGTATGCCAACAAAACAGTTCATTTGACCAAAAGTTATTTTAAACTGGTTTTTCAGTTCACACAGAAAATGTTCCAAGTCTGAATTTTTCGAACTAGCTACAAGGCCATCGTCCACATACAATGCAATAATGATTTTAGATTCCCCTGTCTTTTTAATGAACAAACACGGATCAGCAACACTTTGATTAAACTGTAATTTATTTAAAAAGTCCACGAAGCGCTTGTTCCAACACCTGGGGGCCTGCTTTAGTCCATACAAGCTTCGGTTGAGCTTGCAAACACGACCGCTTCCATCATTGAATCCCTCCGGTTGGCTCATATAAACATCTTCCTGAAGTGTTCCATACAGGAACGCCGTCTTCACATCAAACTGCAAAAGTTGTAGGCCTTCCGAAGCTGCAACACTCAGTACAGATCGCACGGTATCAAAACGTACCACAGGGCTGAAAGTTTCTTCATAATCCTGCCCTGCTTTCTGAGCAAAGCCTTTTGCAACTAGTCTTGCTTTGTAGCGGTCAACGGATCCATCCGCTTGAAATTTAACACGAAGCACCCATCGACAGCCAATTACCTTTTGATTTGGCAGTGTCTCCACTAACTCCCACGTGTTATTTTCTTTTAATGAAGCCAGCTCCTCATTCATCGCAGCTTTCCATTGATCTGCTTCGCTGCTCTGCATAGCTGCACCATACGAGCTCGGAGTCGAACACTCTGCAAAATAGACATAATCACGCAAATAGGATGGTTTGTTGATTTTCCGGCGCCCTATTCTTTTCTCCGCTTGTCCTTCTGCTTCGTCACTTGACAATGTTTGAACGGCTTCCTCCAGGGCAGTGGCTTCCTTTACGACAACAGCTTCCTCCAACTTACTGACTTCGGCCAAAGGCAAAACTTGGAGCTCTTGTTTTTCTTCATCTTTTACAAGTGACACATGAAGTTTCCTTTTCAAAGGGGTTTCATCCTTGAAGATGACGTAGCGACTGAGAACAACTTTATTTTGTTCTTCTATCCACACTCGATAACCATCTTTATCGCCACAATAGCCAACAAGTTGTCCAAGAACACCTTTTTTATCCCATTTCTGTCGTTTTTGTTTTGGTATATGTACAAAACACTGCGTACCAAAGATTCGCATATGATTGAACGTCGTACTGCTTTTACCATACCATAGTTCACTAGGCGATTTCCCCTCGACAGATGTTGGACCAGTACGATTAAGTACATGTGCTACTGTATTCACAGCTTCGGCCCATAACTTTATTGGCAAGTCTTTTGCATGGATCATTGAACGTGCACATTCCACTAACGTACGGTTTTCTCGTTCTGCAGCTCCGTTCTGCTCGGGTGTGTATGGCATCGACACTCGAAAGTTAATTCCACTTGATTTTAGAATCCCGCTTACAGTCACATTATCAAATTCTTTTCCACCGTCGCTTAATAATTCTTTTATTGAATGCCCGGCTGTCTTTGCTTCGTTTACAAAAGTTTTTAAGCATTCCGCAACTTCAGCTTTTGATTTTAAAAAGAACACACGCCTAAACTTTGTGTAATCATCTTTAAAACACAGAAAATACCTCGCACCACCTGGTGATAATTCCTGCATGGGCCCGCAGACATCGGCACTAATTTGTTCACCTGGTGCAGTCGATCTATTTCCCCGGCTTCTGAAGCTTCCACGATGTTGCTTTCCGAGCACACAGCCATCACAGAATTCTTCTTCTGCTGTGACACTGATTCCCTGCTGCTGCAGTAACTTTTGAACGTGTCTTTTGTTTTGATGGCACAGCCTTTCATGCCACAATTGTACAGTTTCGGTGGTTGATGCAACAAACACCTCAGCCGATGCCTCTGCTTTACACACGCGTAATTTTAAAATATAAAGTCCCCTCGAAGTTCTATTTCCCACTAATCGCACTATACCCCCTTTCACAAACGTACAGCCATCACGATCAGCCTTAAATTCAAAGCCCTTGTCCATTGTTTTCCCGATTGAAAACAAGTTGCGTCCAATTTTTGGAACGTACCACACGTCTTGCAAATGATTCCTATGCCAGACACCGTTCACCTTCATTTCCACGTTGATGGTACCTTGTCCGTACGCATGAATCACTTCACAGTTCCCCATTTGAACTTCCCGCGGAATTTCAAAAAGTTCGTACGATATGAAGTAGTTCTTATTGTGCGTCATATGCGCTGACGCACCCGAATCCGCAAGCCACTGTTCGCTGTCTGTCACATCTTCGATGCACACGAATGCTTCGCTCGATGGCGCCACTTGCCTTTTTGAATTCGATGCACTTCCGGTACTCTTGTTTGGGCAATTTCTCGCAAAATGTCCTCCTTTATGACACTTGAAGCACTTCCGCTTGTCTCTGTCGAATTTTCCATTAGCCGTCTTCGTCTTGGTAGCTACCAAGGCCGATGAATCACTTCGTTTTTCAGGTAACCTCATTTCAATGAGACGGAGTCTTTCGGTTAATTTATTTACCGTTCGATCTGCCAGTGGCACAGACTCCCACACACTTTTAAACTCGAAATATTCACCTGGCAGCGTCGACATGATTCGACTCATTAGCAACAAGTCTGGCAGCTCGGTATTAACCAATCTCTTCAGCTCGTCATTGAGCTCGCGAAAATTACGCTCAAGCCGAGCCACATGCGCGGCAATTTCTTCGGAAGGATCTTTATCGCTGCTGAAAAAACTCTCCATCAGCCGATCTACTCGTTGTCCGGAACTCTGCTCGTAAACCGAGAGCAATTTCTTCCAAACAGCTTCCGCAGTGTCACACGATGCCGTTAAATCGACGTTGGCGTCGTTGAGGCTGCTTACTATAATTAGTTGGGCCAAAGCGTCACATTTATTGTAAATTTTGACCTCCGACTCGAACGCTCTTTTCTGTTCCTCAGTTGCTTCTTGACCCGGTTTTGTAGGCACGATCCGGTTACCACAGGCGATGTCCAGGACATCGTGATGACGCAAAAGCAGTTCCATTTGCCTTCGCCACTTGCTCCAATTACTGGCACCTTCCAATTTTTCTAGTTGCGTCTTGAAATCCATTGTTTGAATTTTATAAAAGTTCACGCAAACCAAACACTGGAAAGTTTTCGTTTTTCGGGACCACGTGGTACCGTTCACGTTTACGCTATTTGCACGTTTTATCCAAATCTTAATACACAGTTACGAACATGCTGGGGCCATAACCTATTGAAATAACCAACGGCAATCTGAACTAAACGTTTTATTTAATTAAGTATTACACACTGTGTGTACATAAGCGAAAGAACATAGCAACGTTAACAACCGTACCCTTACGAGGACCGCGTTCAAGTGAACAAGTTCTACGCACAACTAAAAAAGTCACTAACAACTAGAACCTTAGAAAGTTAATTCCACTAGATTTTGAATTATATCTTAACAGTTTCCTCTAAACTTATGCCAAGGCCCCATTTATCGTAGCACCGATGTAATCTCTTTATCATATATTCCAAGTCGAACGCATCTTGTGCTATTACAACAATAGCATAATTATAAATTTTCACATTTAAATACTGTGCAGAATATTAGTTTTTCAGGGCAATAGATGATAAAATTTGACCCGCTTGCGACGCTAATGAATTATTTGACACTGACAATTTACAATTGTCAGATTTGAAAGGTTTTATTTTCTTCCATAACCAAATGAACAGCTTCTACCAACCTCTTTGAGAACAACTTAAAAGTAACTAAATATTTTGCCTGTTAATGGCGGATATTCGCGTCGACCAATAGCGGCGAAGACATCCCTATGGCCACACTGTCTTGTATATAGTCACTGTAGTAGAATGTAAAATGCAGCGCCATCTTTTAGTGACTAAATAAAACACACATGCTAAATTATCATATGTATTGAGAATAGGAATATATATTCTTATAAATATATCTTATAATATCAAAGATAAAAAACGCTAGTTATTATCACACAACGTAGTAATATCATTGAGCAAAAAACATAAACCTAAATAGTTTGGCACAAATTGAAGCGTAACAATTAACGAGAAATTGTCAAACTGGATCTCCAAATTTCCCAGCTGTTGTTTGACTAAAATGATTACTACATGGATATCCATTATAGAACAAATAATTATATGCTTTCCGTTTTACTCAAAAAACCTTCAATTTTCTCTCCCATTATGTAACTGGACAGCCAAAATTATAACTTAGCTGAACATTTTTGGAAAGGTCTTCTCTTCTTTGTTAACTTCTTAGTGGCAAAGTGTCGTCTTTGCGGGTCAATGTTTTTGTTACTAGGTACAGTAAAAAGGGTCGTAGGAGTAAATATACGATTGTGTTGATTTCTAACAGCAACAAGGGATGGTTTCAAAGGATCTATTAGGCGTTTGAACACATCTATTTGATCCTGTGATTTTGAAGCAAAAAGCTCTTCTTTAAATGTTTCTTAAAGTTGGTGTTGCTGAAGGAGAATCTTTTGGTGTGGATCATCAGATTGCACAGCTGGCCTACGGTAGATACTGATTTCATCAGTGCTACTACTTCATTTTCACAGTTTCCAATGTCGATGACTAAGTTACCCTCTGAAAAAATAGTGAAACAAATTTTCAAAATATGTTCAATATTTTTTTCTTCTAATTTTAATAATATGCTTATTAACATGACGACAAGAATTAATCATATAAAATTATATATAGATACATACAGGGTGTTTCACGACAAGTTACACGATTGATATCTTTGGAGTGTCTGATACAAATTTCTCAATAAAAGGATCTGAGAAATTACATCGAGGGTTCTGCTATATGAAAGATCGAGTAACCTTTTGACCTGGAATAAAAACTCAAATATGGTACAGGGTGGTTGAAATGTTGTCGGGAAAATGGGCACGACAAAATATAGAAAAATACATTTTTTTAATGCAATCCACCCATTTTCATTTATGAAACCAATTCATTGATTGAAAATAACACAACTTTATGTAACATTCATAATACGAAATATTTTCCGTTTTGGAGGAAATTCGAAATATTTTGAAAATGTTTTCAGATATCATGGTGATTCAACATTAAATTCTATGAGAACTATGTAGGCTATGCTTCGTTTCCATAGCAGCGATGTTGGTGTTTTGAATTTGTTTAATCATGACGTAGGTACCTATATTTTAATTTATGCATTGTCATCTGTTTTTTTAAATCGGAGATGCATGTTGGGTTAGAGAAATAAATGATATTTTTAATGGTATTATCGTTAACGGGGAATGTAACAAACTTTTGAGCACAATATGCCATACCATAAAAGAATTTAATTGCAACCATTATATATTTCTGAATTAAAAAATGGCTTTATTGAACTATGCCTTGCTATGAGATTAAACAATATATCACTTACCAAATTCTACTTCTACATCTTGATGGCAAATTCTGAATATATCTGCTTACTAGATGTATATGCTTACACATATTCAATTTAATACAGCTGTCCATGTACAACTTTATCGATGGATACATGCATTGCACTCATTACAAATTATTTTGCAGTCACAGATGGATTTCACCGCTTTAATTACATAAAGTTCTTTACTAGATGAAGATGGTATAATCCATGACATTTCACCTGTTACTACAAGTTTTCATACTTCTAAGCTCTTACTAGTTTTGTGCCTTTTCCTGAGGTTACTAATTTTTGTTGAGACTTTACCCTCGTGCAAGACTATGATTCTTTCAAATAGTTTGTCTCGAACAAATTTCATTATGGCCGCAATAGTCTTATCTTGCGTCTTGACAAACTTGCCATCTAGGTATAAATGCTTTATGGCACGATGCATTCTTTCGATGTACATATTGGTATTAATGCCGCTATTAACTCTAAAACAGTAAGCCAATCGCTCAGGCTTCCTGGCATATTGGTCTACAAAATATTTGCCAAATTCTATAGTATTAGGATTTTGTCTGCAGTATATAAGCAATTTTGGTAATAAACTTTCAAAGGCATTTATATCTCTCTGTTTTAAAAGCAGTCGCAGCATTCTATAAATAAAAGCCTGCAAGTTAAAATTCTAATGCTTCAAAATAAAAAAGAACGTGCATGGGACAAAGTTATACCTTTCTCTCCACATCATTTCTGATTTTATCCAGGTTTTTCCGCCATGCTTTATCGACATGCCAGGAACAAAGAAGCCTAAAAAGGTATGGTTAGGTAATTAAGAAATATTTAAATAAACAGATTTTCTAAACTTTCCTATATTCGGCTGGATACATAACATCTAACCATGCATTGTAGTATGACTCAGCCATATCTGACATGATCACGCGTGGTTTAATTTTAATCTGTAATGCATTCTCAAATGTGGAGAAAAAGATCTAGAATATTTCAGTGACTGAATATGAGGAAGACGCATGGATATCCTTCACGCAAATAATCCAAAACAAGCATGGTATGGAATTCAAATCCATAACCATTTAAGCCATGAGTGCCATCTATACAAATACAATCTGTGCTAAAGTATATTCCCAATTCCCTTTGACCGTCTGTCGTGATAATCAAAACAAAATCATCTGATTTAAGATGAGGAAATTCAGCACATAAACTATCTTGAGGCTTGTAGTATAAAACGGAGTTGCTCAATTTCAACTCATTCACCCAAGTTTCTACACTAATGGCATCATCAGCTTGTTTACCAACGGTCATCAGGTGTGCACGTCTACAGCCTTGACAGTTATTTTCTGGCGAATTTTGGTGGAATAAAGTAACAAATAATTATTAAAAACCGGTGAGCAAGACAGATAAAAGTGTATTCAATAACATTTAAGACATTGTGAAGTGCGATTAGCTTCCTGGTGGTAAATGTACAAGTAAATGAACCTAAAATAGATAAGGTGATAACGCGATCGGTCGAAATTTCCTTCGCGTCGTTCAAGCCCGCACCGATTAAAATGTCCCCGCCGAACTCAAAGCTCTGCGCGAGGTGCATGGACCCCGTCTGATCATAAAAATACGCAAAATGCGGGGGGTGCGAAAAACCCTATAATTTTGACTGCTCTATCAATGAAAACAGTTAATATAAGTTAATAAAAACGAAGAAGACTTGGAATTTCCCTTCTTGCGTAGCTATAGTAACCCGGCAGAGGGCTACTTCGGCGTCTTAAAAGATAATCAACCAGATGGAGGCCTCGAAGAAACGGAGATAATACTGAAACACGCTTGAACAAATTATCTATATTAGGTGAAAAAGTTACATCTATTGATAATGAAATGCGAGAGCTAAAAACGCTACAGCATTCCTTTCCGCTAAATATGATGATGTAATAAAACTCCTAACTACTAACACAGAAGAGGTAAAAAGCAACAAAAAAGAAGTGCACGATCTGAAGTAAAAGAATGAGGAAAAAGATGCAGTTATTAAAAATCTAACTGCAAGGCTGTCTAATTTGAAGCAGTATAGTAGAAACCACAACGTTGAAATTTTTGGAGTCAAGAAGAGTGACTGTGAAAACTGCAAAACTATAGTAACTCCCATTGCAAAAGAAATGAACCTGAACATAACCAAAGACGATATAGGAGTTGCGCACCACTTGCCCACTAACAATAAAATTGCTCATCCCTCGATAGTGGCACAATTTTTATCTAGAATTAAACGCGACAGCCTTGTACAAAAAAGGGCATTGGTTGTTACCAACAACCAACCTTCTGGCATGGCAATTGGAGATAAAATTTATATAAATGAGCACCTCACCTACGAAAATAAACAATTATTAAGAAAAACCAAAGAGAGAGGAAGAATTGCTGGCTAGAAATCCGTGTGTATTAAAAATGGGAAACTTTTCGCAAGATGTAAATGATGATGGGCTTGTCGTGAGAATTTCCTGTGAAGAAGATTTGCTGAAACTGATGCCGGTACCTGGAGATCGGGTTCCTTAGGGTTGGATATGCTTCTTATACAGGGTGTCCCGCGAGGAAAGGTACAAAATTTCAGAACGTATTCCTTAGGTAGATTCGAGTCGAAAATGTTTATATGAACATGGTCCGCAAATGCTTCCTTATCGGGATATGACATTTTTTAAATTCTGCTCCGCCGCACTATGCTAGAAATGTGGTTGAATATATTTTTTTTGTTAATAAAAGAGCTTTTCCTCTAGTACCTACTCCTAAAATTTTAAAAATGTCAGCATTTGCGGACCATGTTCATGTTCATTTTCGACTCGAATTTACCTGAGGAACACTTCCTGAAATTTTGTACCTTACCTCGCGGGACACCCTGTAGATAAGTAATGATACAATTTACTTTTGTTTATGGTAATTACAACTACTGATAATTTACTAAATACAATAGATAATTGGCATTTACGATAATTGGAGCGGTACAACTCATGCAGTGAACGCCGGTAATCAGCTAATGACCTGTCGGTAAATGATTATCGAACGCCCAAAATTCATTTTGTGAACAAAAAATGTTAGGTTATAATCTCTGAATTAAGAGTATGAATTAATGTTAGGTTATGTTTTATATCTTTGTATATTTATTGTTTAATTTATAAATATGGACGAGCAGAAAGCTAAAAAAAGAAAAATGTGATTGTCCGCTATCTTGCAGTTAGTTGATAGTGATAGCGATGATGAATTTATTGTAACCACGGTGTGTAATTTTATGAAAAAACAGCCCAAGAGACCTCGCTTAGCAGTGAAGAACTATGTGGAAAATGTAGCTTCTTTGTACAATCATGATGGCAAGTTAAGTTTATCAAATGAAGTTACAAATCATAATTATTAAATGGTACTTCCAGATTTTAAAAGCCATTTTAGGCTGGATCGTAGTACTTTTGAATACCTCTTAGAAACAATAGGCCCTTTCTTAGTAGAGAAGAACGCAAATGGAGTAGGACCTCATACGTATCCTCCAAAGACCCAACTGTTAGTAGCTTTGAGCATGTGATCTAATCAAGAGGTTTACAGGTTTGATTAAAACCACGGCCTGCTGAATTGTGTGACAAATGTCACTTCAGCAGGTCGTGATTAAAACAAATCAATATAATATAAAATTATGAACATTCACGAATCTCTATAGAATAACTGCTGAAAAGTTTGACGTTAGTATATCAACAGCATGGTTGTATGTGCAAAAGGTTTGCACAGTTTTGGTTGATTTTTCTGGAAATTATATTTCCTGGCCAACTGGTCAGAAAGCACAAAGAGTCATTGAAGACTTCAAAACACGACAAGGGTTTCCAGGTGTACTAGGGGCTGTTGATGGAACACATATACCTATAACTTCCCCAAAGCAACAAGCAGCATATTGTAATCGACACCATTATCATTCTATAATTTTACAAGGTGTATGCGATGCAAATTATATGTTCACAGATGTCTTCACAGGTAACCATATTGATCCCATTTAATTGCTATCTATTAATTGCAATGTTTCTAGGATATCCAGAAAGTGTGCATGATGCCCGTGTATTTAAAAATTCACCTTTAGAGACAAAAATTAATGCTGAAGAGCATGGAGTAAGTGCACATCTGCATTGTGCTCTTGCCCCGAGAGGTTACGCACTTCCCTCGGCGAGTATTTTTCACGGAAAAGTGCACCCCCCCCCCCCACAGCAATTTTAGGTTATGATATTTAATTTAAACTAATTAGCTCTTCTTAATAACAATAAAGTAATAACTAAGCCGCACATTATATTTATACATACCAAGTTTGGCACCCACTGTCGCATTTCAAATATTTTACGGCCAACTATCAAATGCAGTTATTTGCAAGGCAGATCAACTACTTAGGCTTGCAAACTCGCGTCCGTGTGCAACAACACCGTCGAAACTACGCACGCTTCCAAGTATAGTGCTATCAACATATTAACGTTTACAGAAACTAATACAAACCGCTGTAAATTTAAAAATGGCGCGAAATGCTCTTCCCCCAAGCACGCACTTACCCCAACTCACGTTAGTGCTTTCTTTTCGTGCGCTCCATGACCTCTGGTGCTAATACGCGGTGATGCTCCGAGCTGTATCGAAAAGAAAGCTAATTTAACGACACGACGGTAGATGGTATAACAAATTAGAAACATTTTGATTTAATCTAATCTATAATCTCGCGAACGTAATATTATTGTTTTTTGCATGATCGATCCTTTTTATTAGTTTACCAGCGTTGCTACCAGGGCAGTAGGTTGTTTTTATCGCTTGGTTGCGATTACTATAGGCAACGGGCAGTAAGTAAATTACTTACCACCCTCGGGTCGTAGTAGATTTGCAACTAAATGTAGTTGACAAATTCAACAAAAACTTTATTGGAATTAAATAATGGAAATACCTACATTGGAGCATGTAACATTAAGAACCACAAACTTAAAAATTTAAATTAACTTTATTAAGGCATATTAAAATTAACAATTTGGGGCGTAATTATTAAAAATAAATGGCATTTTACTTTGCTGGTTTAGTTCTTGCTCTACATTAATGGCAATCGACGGTACTACGCTTCCTGTGTAACAACTTGGGCCAGAAACAGCAGCTGGTACTTGTTCGATATTCATCTACACGTTTTTATCATGCAAAATTTTATTAGCAAATTGCACTTTATTTTCAACCGATTCCTTCACATAACTCTCGGCTGTAGTGGAAGACTTCCAGCCCCCGCGCCTCTTCAGTGCCGTAACATCAGCTCCTTTATTAGCCAAAAAGGTAGCAGATGTCGTCCGAAATGCATATCCGGTGTATGCTTTGGGGTTGTCTTTCTTTAGATATGTTGCACGACTTGAGCGAAGCATTTGTCGTTTTGGTACTTTAAAAAAATCTACGGCTGCTAGCATTTTTCGGTCGAAGACTAGTATATTTTCTATATATTTCCAAAAAGTGAACTATTTCTTTTTCTTGATTTACAACTGTGAAAGTTCGTTGTATTCCAGTTTTTGTATGTTGTATTCGGACTACAATTAAATCATCCTATCTTCTACGTCATCGACAGTTAAATCGCAGAGTTGCGTTTTCCTGCAGGCTCCGGCAATACCCATTATCAAAACTACCTAAAATCAACAAAATTTCGTGTAACAAAATACTAAATTCACCTACCACCCTTACATCTTAATATACTATTATGTCATATAAATAATACTGTTTATGTTGACATGGACAATAATTTTATTCTCAAGGTAATGATATGTTTATCAACTACTTTAGTTATCAGAGTAACAATAATCATGTGTGCATTTTGTAGACGCTGATGGAAAATTCATATACCAATTTGATAGAAGACTCTTCCTCATCATCAAGTTCCATGCTTTGTGATTCAGAGGATGAAGATCAAGTTCCAAGAGGAGCAGGTACCAAGATAGGCAATTATATAGAAACTATTGTTGTAAATTACAATGTCAAAGAGTTCAAGATTCATTTTCGAATGTGCCGAGTAACAGCTTATAACTTAATAGGTATTAAAAATAAACAATACCTTCATATTAAAAACACATCAGTATTGTAAATAACTTGTTTAGGTTTACTTGGAAAGTATGAGTTTATACTTTCACACACGGATGGAAGAGAGAAAAAGCATTTCTTCTTTCATTGCGGTACTTATGCAATACAGAAACATTTCGGCAGATATCTGATAGATTTAGTATCACATACAGTTGTGCACACTGCGCATTAAAGGGGGTGCTAAAATTTCTAATGAGCATGAGATCACAAATTATTAAGTGGCCTACAGGGGAGAAGATACTTGAAGGCAGTGCACGATTTAAGAAGAAACAGGGAATCGAAAATGTGTTAGGGGGAGGCATTTTTAAAAGGAAATTAAATACAGTCTTTGGTTTACAAATACAAATTTCTATAGAAAACGTACAAAAATAAAAGGATTAATCTTTAAGATGAAGGCTTGTTTCGCTTTATTGTATAACACAAATATCTTAATTTATATACTATAATCAGTTCAGTGTTACAATATTTTCTTTTAAAGTATCTTTTCCAGAAGTTGTACATTCTGCTTTTCTATCCCCAGTTTTTCTCGTTCTAAGTCAATTAGCTCCTCAAGACGTTGCTAAGATACTCTTTGATTTTCCTGTACTGGGGAAGTCGGGGTCAGTAGCTCAGTGGTAAGCATCCTGACTACTGATCTAAGGGTCGCGAGTTCGATTCTCGGTCCTGGTGAGGTTTTCAAAAATAAAAAAATGCAGATGAAAGCCTCTACAGAATGCCATCATTCGGAAGTGACGTAAAGCCGTAGGTCCTATGTTACTGCGATGTGTAGCATGTAAAAGATCCCTTGCTAGGGTTGGAACTCCTTAGTCTCGGCCAAATTCTAAGTAGGGCTTTGACCGTATGACCAAAGCAGTCGGTGTCTAAGGTATCTGGTACTCTGCATGCCTAGACCTTGTCCATTAACAAACAAACTGTACTAGGGGAACTGTCCAGATATTTTCGGTATCAGGTGTGCTTAAACCTGACGACAGACTGTCAGCATCAATACTATCATTGTCAGCATGTGTGATACATAAATAACTCGAATTTAAGGAATGAGTACATGAATTAGAGGGCTTGTCTCCTAGAATTTCATCCATGAGGTCAAAAAAACTGGAACCTGGAAGGCCCCTGTCCTGTTCTCTACTACTCTTTGGCTTTGGATGAACTTTTAATTAAAATTTTCCATTTATTTTTGACCATTATATCTGACACCTCATGCTGTATACTGATTAAGTCATTTGCATCATTTTCATAAACATTATTTCGTTTCATAATGTTTCAAGTCATCTTTGTGACAATTCATTGAGTTTATTAATGCCACAACTTGATCGTATGACCAAATATAAATAGATTTAGTGTGATTATTTCCATCATCCTCGTCATCATCATAATTATTTTGCCAATCCTCTACTTTCATCTATTTTTTTTTTAGGCAACAGGTTTCTGAGTACATTGAGCGTGGAATAAGAGCTGCGCCGCAAATGTCTGCTCTAAAATAGAAGTCATGTTTTTCTATAATTATATACATACAAATAAATAAAACTAAAATATGAAATCAGATTATTCATCACAATTATAATATTATTGATATACTAATTATATATTACTTATGAAACTTCAACGTTTGTTTACAGTATTTATTACAACCTTACTACATGATTACAACTAGCAAAGGTTAACTTACCTGCCTGTGCTGGTTAAAAGTCTGTCTCACCAAAGAGCATATGACGGGTTATATGTGTCATATGTAGAGATGGGCAGATATGCTGCAAAGATAGTGCATATATGCACTGAAATATGCAATAAAAAAGTTAAGATATATGCACTCTACATGCAATAACATATCCATATAGGCAGAAATGTATGTGTTACGGCCTAAGCTCGAAATTGGTCATTATCAATATTGGCCGGCCATTCTCCAAATCGGCCAATTCAGGTTGCCTAAACCCGACATAATTTTCCTGCCTGTAGTATTTCGAGTTTAGACAGGCCATTATGCGTAACGACACACGTGATTCGGCCATTTCTGTAAAGAGTCGAATTGTGTATAGTTCGTTCACATGGTGTACTTTTTGAGTTGAAGTAGTTACAAGTGATGATAAAATGGAAGATATGAAAGCAAAGTTTAATAGTAAAATAGACATTCTATTGGCTAAGAAACGTAAGCTTTGTTAATACTGTAATTAATTACAATAGCAATTCGATTCACGGGGTTTTCTAACCTAACACAAAAGTGTTTACGCACGACGTTTATCGTCGGCTAATTAGTAAAAGAAGCAAAATTAAAGCCAAAAAAGGAACCACTAGATTATCGTTGCTTAGCTGATTTGACGTTATTGTTGTAGACGGTTCGGAGAAACTTATACAACCGGTCAATGCAGAAGAACCAACGATTTAAATTATTTGAGCAAAACACCCTTTTCGATGTGCTTCATGCAGCTCATCAGAGTATAGGACATGGTGGACGCACTCGCATGCTGAAGGAACTGCAACGAAAATACAAAAATATTACGAAAGAAGTTCCGTAAAACGGGGTGAATAGAATAAATTTTTAGGCATTTTTCATCTTCTTGCTGTTACCAAGCAATTACCATCCATTGCACAAAATTTATAAATGGCCTAAAAGTTAGGTATGTCCTTTGGTAACAACATTAGCACCAAAAAATTTTCAAAAAAAATTGGTATTCATTAAAAAAATATATTTTAGTCAGTGATTCTATTCCCCCCTTAGTGGGGTCAATAGAATAACTCAGCTTTTCCAAAGGATGATTCTATTATATTAAACGCCGGGTGTATAGGATCAACAAAAATGTTTTTAAAAGTTAAAATGGACAACTTTTGTTGTTAAAATTTGTTTGGGCTTGAAATTATTGACAATTATATTATGATTTATATTTTATTGGTTTTTCATGAACATAGAAAAGTATAAAATGTCATTTATTGATACAAACTTTATTCCTATACTGAGATACATTTATATTAAAACGAAGTAAACCCCGTCCAAACTTGCTTGGACCTTCTAACTTCCCAATAACTTGGTTATAACAAAATTCGTATATGTCTTCTACATCTGGAAATGTGTAGATGTGACCGGAAAAATCTCTGGTGCGTTTTTCCCTCAAAAAATTTCCTGTAAACGATTCTGGATAAACTGCCACCACTTGTGCAATAAAAAATCGTACAAATTTTGCGGAAGGTTTAGCTCTTGATGTGCTAGCTTCATCAATTTCATCGTTGAATCTTACAAGCAACCAGTCATTAAGCTGGATATCTTTTTGGTCAATAGGTAAAACATTATTAAGGTTGTCACAATCATCATGTTCACTTATTTTATTTGTCAAATGCTTATTATCGGATGCGTTGGAAACAGCTTTACATTTATTGGATGCTGAAACATTCTCATTCTCCATTAAGTCCTCATTGTCATATTCAATTTCAGACATTGGATCCATATCTGAGTTAGAGTCGTGGGTGCTAAAATGATCATCAGTGTCTTCCTCAGAAGATTCAAAATCATCAATCGCAACACTTTTGCCGGCAGGAACTTGTAGCTTTTTTCTTCTCTGCTTCGGTTGGGCACAATCATACCGCATAGATTTTAATAAATCCATAACCGTATTTTCAATATCCTTGCTTGTATCCTCATCTCCGTCATTCTTTGATAGTCCATCTTCTGGTGGTAGCATATCTAGAACTCGATTGGGGTTTATGGGTATAATCCCACACTTATTAAATCCTGCAAGTATATTGGCTTCCTTGTTGGATTCAATAACAAGAAGTAATTTCTTCAAAAGGGTTGGAAAAATGTCCTTTGGAATACTGGTCGTATTTCTTCCAGGTCCTTTTTTATAATTTTCAACAATTTTACGCCACGCCATTTTTAAAGGCCTGAAAAAGGCTACATCCAGCGGTTGAGTGATGTGTGTCGAATTGCTGGGCAGAAAGATAAAGGATATATTATGCTCTTTGCATTGCTTAATTGATTCAATGGAAAGATGAGAGCTTAGATTGTCACCAATTAAAATTTTTTTACCAGGTAATTTTTTTAGATAAGGAATTGCTATTGACAAAATCCAGTCATCAAAACAAAAACCATCGAACCAACCTGACTTGCTTCTGTTGTACCTGGTTCGTGGAGGACCTCCTACTGTCCAAGAACTGTAAATATGTGTAGCCTTGTACACGACATAGCACGGTAATAAATCACCACTACCTGATGCTGCAAACATTATCGATGTTGAGCTTTTACTATGGTTGATAATCCGCTCTGGATATTTACAACCACGCTTGGATATCACTTTCTTACGACCTGGGTCATCACAGAGATTACTTTCATCATAATTCACCACATTGCTCGGTGGAATGCCCTCTAACTCCCGTGAAAGGTGATTAAAGTAATCTGTAATCGTTTCTCTAGTTACACCAGCCCTCGCTCTTTTTATGTTTTGACAGAAACGTTCAGATAGGATATTTTTATGACGCTGTAGAAAACCGTATGCAAAATCGCCGCCTGGGTAGTTGTTTTTAAATTTTGGAACAACTCTGCCCTTTCTGTCCAGATATTGTTTAACAATCACTCGTAAATCTGTGGTATCAAGAGGATATCCCCACTCACTGCAAATAAGTAAATTGTTTGCTATATGTTTTTCTTCTTCACAACTTAATACAGTTTGTCCTCCTTGAGTTTTAATATCTTTATTTTTCACATGTCTGTACAAAACAGTGTATGCTATATCAAACTTTCTGGAAGTTTCTCGTATACTGTGACCTTCCTTTACATCATTTTTAGCTTGCTGCAGTTTTAAAGGATCGATTTTCTTATAATGTTTCCCACCTACTTTCGGTGTGTATTTCCTAGGCATGTTGAAATTTACGATCCTATTCACCCCGCTGTAATGTTAAAAAAAAACATAGAAGCAATTTATTTTTTTGATAGGTTATTTTACTTACATTTAAAAGAATTTGTATCAGTAATATTAATGGCAACACTACAGAGATAAGGTACACCAATATAATTAAAAATAACACTCGATGCTGAAGATTTATAACTAAAGTTTTGTACACTCACAAACCGCCACTTGAACAATAATCATAGGTTAGGGTCCGGAAAACAGGCATGCCAATAGCTAGGAAATTAATATTACTATATTTCAGTTCTCTGTAATGTATACTTGCCAACGTGCCAAAATTTTAGCACTACGTTTGAAATTTGAAGTTTTTATCGCAACATTTAAGAAATTCCCTCTTTTTTAACCTATACACCCCGGGGATTCTATTCACCCCGTTATACGGTTATAATGACATACTTAGTCATGTGCAAACCTTGTCAGCAAAAACAATCTATGCCAAAAAAAGGTTTAGTCTCTGAGCCACCTATATTCAAGGAAATGAATTCTAGATGTCAAGTAGACCTCATAGATATGCAGTCGAATGTAGATGGAGAATACAAGTATATCTTTAAGTACCAAGATCACCTAACGAGATTTGTTTTTCTTAGAGCGTTAAAAACAAAAACGGCAACAGAGGTTGCATACGTTCTAATTGATATTTTTACCATAATTGCTGCTCCAAACGTATTGCAATCTGATAATGGCCGTGAATTCGCCAGTCGGATTGTTTACGAGCTCACTGATATGTGGCCAGAATTAAAAATCGTCCACGGAAAACCTCGCCATAGTCAGAGCCAAGGATCCATGGAACGAGCGAATCAGGACGTGCAAAATATGTTGACCACATGGATGCAAACTTCTGACAACAGTCACACTGGGCCGAAGGTTTACGATTTATACAATTAATGAAGAACAGAGCTTATCATGATGGGATACGTCAAAGTCCATATGAAGCTTTGTTTGGTTCTAAGGCAAAAGTGGGACTCAATGATTCATGCTTTCCTAAAGATGTGATTGGTTCTCTTCAAACTGAAGAATATTTGAAAAAAGCTGAAGATGATTTACGTGCTAATTTTGAAGACAATAATCCACAATTTGAAGATAATCCACAATCTGAAGAACATGTAATAAATTATATGGTAATGGTTCCCATGATGATTCAATTGAAACTACCAACTATGAACACAGCGAAAACATAGACGAACCTAATAACCTTACTGAAAGTGAAAATATAATCGAAGTTACCAACAGCAACAGTGCCGATATTGAAAGCATACAAATTATTACAGGTATTCACGAACTAATAAACACTAAAAGAAAGAATGCACATGAAAGTCTACAAATACAAGGTTGCAAAATGTTAAAATTGTCGGACTGAAAATTTCCACCAATCTCTAAAGGGGATACAGCTAGAATTCGTGTTCCTGATGTAGATAGGGGTCGTGGGGATCCTAGAAGCATCTTGGGCGTTATTATAGACTCACAGGATGGTTTCTACAAAGTTGGAACTGATAAGGGAAAGTTGAAACAAATGTATTGCGGAGGCGAGTTGACAGCATGTACAGAAAATCTTGTTAGTGTGGATTCTGTTCCAAACGAAGAAATTTCCTTGCGGCAAGTTTCCTCTGTACAATCCCTAACAGGCGGACAAGGGTACACCCGATGTTCGTGCACACAAAAATGTCAAACAAATAGATGTAAGTGTAGAGCTCAATCTCACCTGTGTAATTCAAAATGCCACAGATCTACGAACAGCTGCAACAAGTAACGTTTAATACTGTTTAATACTTGTTCTCTGAATGTCATTTTTTGGCAGTTGTCTATTATGATGTGTCTTATCGGACTTTTTCCACTGTCGCTGTCACTGTTTAATACTTGTTTAATTTTATTATGTACTCCCATTTTCGTATAAATAGCTACGAATTATTATTTAAAAATGGATACGGCTTACGTTAAAAAATAAAAAAAATTATCTGCTATGTTTTATTTCAATTTTGGCCAGATCTAAGTAGCCATTATTAATATTGGCCGGCTCAAACTCAAAATTTGTGTCATTTATGATTATTTCGAATATGGGCCAAAGTGCTTAGTCAATACTAATATTGGCCAGCCATTACTGATAATGCCAACATTTCGTGTTTAGGCCGTAACATATGCACTAACAAATATTACTTTTATTAGGATAATTAAAGAAAATTCCCAATTTTTTAAATTGTTGTTTATTAATTATTACAACTATGTATATATTTATAACAACGAAGTAATGAAATTAACAATAAAACCATAACTATTATATTTTATTGGTTATTTATAAACCCATAACACTTAAAAAATACAGCACACCAATAAAAATAATCAAATTTTAGAAATTGTTACAATAAATAATCATATGTTTTTCAATTGTCTCTATAAGTAAATTATGTTGCTTATCTTCTTTGTAACTTGAAAAGCTACTTTCTACGTCACAAGATGTGATAGGGCAATATTTAAATAAGTGAGCATTTTGAACAGCAAAATTTGGTTCGTTAACGTCATTTGTAAACTGGCCATTTAAAATGTCTCGAATAGACTTTATAGTTGACAAACCAGAATTTTTTTTAATTAAATTGTCTAATTTGTCGCATATTTTTTTACAAACTTAGTTTTTGTTTTTGCTTAAACTAGATTGTACATCTACTATTAATTTTAAAGATTCGGTAAGAAGCAAATACATTTTTAATGGGAAAATATACGCTAGTATGCACTTTCATGCTCTTACCACGTTATATATGCGCTAATAACCGAAAACACCTTATATATGCAAAATAATTTTTTTTTTATGTAGACGTTGAGAAACGTGCATATTTTTAAGAAAAGGGTTCTTATGCCCAATAGCAAAAAATATGCAAATATGCATTTGCCCATCTCTAGTTATATGTTCTTTGGTTTCACTTACAATTAGATTATAAGTGTCTTCATCACATCAAGAAGTGACAAACCTCGTGTATTTTCCATATTTAAGCAATATTTACGAAATCTTTACAAGCCGGCTGAATAATTCTAAAGGCGCGTTTACATCTGACACTGTTCCGGATATATACAGTGTCTCACTTTATTTTTATTTTTTTATTTTATTTTTGGTACTTGGCCAACAGCCGTTTATAGGCGTCGCTGTACATTTTATGGGGACTTCCAACCCCACTAACGACTGTCATGATGTTATTATGACATCCGGGACCAACTATTTCCGTGGCAGCCGTACCACGAGGCGTCGAGAGAAGCAGACGTGAAAGTCCCATCCAAGTTCTGACGAGAAAGAGCGTTGCTTAACTCTGCTGATCGAACGTGGACGCTTGTTCAAGATACACCACTCGGGACGGCATCAACCCAGTATTTTTTTTTTATATATTATCGATTTTAAAAATTTCGTTTTTCTGATTATACCCTTCACTAAATTCTACTGTTAGGGTATGTTACTTTCCCTTCAGGGTACAATGCTAGCCTACTACGATTTAAAATAAACAGCAAAATTGAAGAATTCATATTGTTAATAAAAGTTGTTCGGAATCGTTCAATAGGCTAAATCCAAAATTTCATTAAAACAAAAAAAATTTTAAAATCTCTCAAAAAATTAAAGTTTGAGTTGGTAGTTGTCGATTTATTATATTGTTCAGAATTGCTTGAAGAACTCAAATGTCCAGAAAATGAAGCAACCGAATTTGGATTACTGTATATATTTGAGGCAGGATTTGAAAGTTGCTCTTCTTCATGTATCTCCAGTATGACTTGAATTAATTTTCTCTTCATTTTTTTATGTAAATATATTTGCCACAAACCTCATGTTGATCCTCTTCTTCGTTCAACATGATTATAGCTTTTTACATGAGTAAATAATTTTTTTAGACTTTATTTTTTTTTCTTGTTGGGATTGATTTCAATTCCTCGTTTTTAGGATGCCAAGTCATTCACTTCCTCAAATTGTTCCAATGATATATCTTGACTATCAGACAGTGCCTCGTTTTCATTTATAGTGTCATCCACTGCAGCATCCTATTTAAAAATGAATTTATTCGTTACAATACATTTTAATTAATGACGTATTACAGGCACCGTCTACGCTAGATGAATGGCAAAGAGTTAGCAACAAATTTGAGTTAAAGTGGAACTTCCCAAAATGTTTGGGTGCTATTGACGGTAAACATGTCCTAATAAACGCTCCACAGAATAATGGCAGTTACTACTTTAATTATAAAGGGCAGCATAGTATTGTCTTGATGGCAGTTGTTGATGCCGAATATAAATTCCTCATCGTTACAGTTGGCACCAATGGAAGAGTGTCTGATGGGGGAGTTTTCAGAGCCAGTGGAGTTGCAGATTTCATTGATACTGCAGCAAACGGTCTAGAAAAAACGCCTCTTAGAGGCAGAAGATTATGTGCGCCACACGTTTTTATCAGACGATGCTTTTCCTTTACAACTGCGTATCATGAAACCGTACCCATGTAGTAGTCAAGGTTCCATGAGAATTTTTAACTACAGACTTTGAGGAGCAAGAAGAAATATGGAAAATGCCTTTGGTATTATGTCTGGTGTGTTTAGAGTATTGATGAAGCCGATACTTCTGGCTCCAGAACGTGTTGATACTGTAGTTTTGGTGCAGTTTACATAACTGGCTATTGTCTGAAAAATCTCCTGCAAATATATATTCTCCAGAAGGCATGTTTGACCGAGAAAATTTGGAAACAGATGAAATAATAAATGGAAGTTGGCGAAATATGGAACTGCCGACAGATACTCTGCTACCACTAGCGCCAAAAGGCAGTAATAACTACTCAAATAACGCTAAAGAAATACGAGAAGACTTTCGAGAATATTTTGTTAGCAGCCAAGGGGAAGTACCATGGCAATGCAGATTAATGTAAACGCCGATTTGCATGCTGCACCTCCTCGTAGAAACAAAAGCTACTTGTAGTAGGGCCATTTTGAAACATGTAATTCATCGGTGCTCTGGCCTGATTTTGTATGAGTGATTTTTTTAAATTCACTGTTAAATTGATTACGTATGTTATGAATTTTTATTTGAATTTCTTCTATTGTAGTGCCAAACGCTTGTACAATTTCCGTTAAGGCATTATGTTTCTCTACTCTATCTTTATAAACTTTGCATTTAACGTCCCATAATTGGTCCCCCTTCTGCAATAAGGAACCAAGTAACAAAAGGCAATTTTTCAGTAAAATGGATTTAAATATTTTTTATCAAATATTTATAAAATCCACTTAAAAATAGGCTTTTTAATGATTTTTTTAAATCTGTGATTTAAGATAAACCAAACTCAACATATATCTTTGAAAATAAATGAATATATTTTGCGAATACATACAGAAAAAACACTTGGTTCTTTTATGCTTAAACAATTTAACAGTTTCTAATATCTTCACAAAGGTAACATAACACAAATTTCCTCCATAACTATGTTAACGGCACATTAAATTGTCATTATCGTTCCAAATTCTTAAGCCTCTTGTGCATCCACTTCCAACTGAAAATCCAATACACCACTATAACCTTCTATATCCTCTTCTACACTACTATCTCCAATTAAATTTGTGTAAAACCCGTGCTCGGCAGCTGGAATCAAATGCATGTAGGATTTTATATCGTCCAGCTTAGCTTGGGCCACTGGCTTCCCTTCAGGCCATAGAACGTCCAATCTATTTCCAAAGACATACCCCTTTGGTATCGTTTGCTTTCATTTACATTTTCTTATGTTTATTTCCTGATAATTTTTTGTTTCATAGTATTTCATTTTAACAAAAATGCTATATGGTTTTTCCTTAATAATTTTGATTTCTTTCATGTTTAGCCAGTTCACCTTTTCATTATTAGTATCTTTCTTCCTATTTGTTATGTCGTTTTCTATATTCCTTGTTGTCACGAAGTCTTCTTTATCCATAACGTTGACGATTATGGGATTCTTCCTTCTGCAGGTTTCCATAATTTTAATGTAATCTTCGGGAGAAAATAGCTTTTGCTGTCTTTTAAGGACACATTCAACATCCCCAAAGTCGCTATCATTTGGTAAGAAACTATGCCCTGATACCAAAAACCGTAACCTAATACTTTTCAGGGAATTACTTTCCTCAAGAATGCACTTTAATAATAATACCATCTTTATGTTCTGGTTCTGCCCTCCACATGAATCGCTCCATAAGGTCAGGTAACGAACGGTATTACTTACATAGCTTCTAATATATTTGCGTAAACATGAACCAACTTCCTGTGCACCACGACCTGCTTGGCCTTCTAACCAAATGTTAAAAACTGAATTGTTTTCTTTTCCTGCATAAACTCCGCAGTTATACAACCATAATTGCCGTTTATAGAAAATGATTTTAGTAGAGAGGCGTAAAAGAGGAAGAGTCTTTTCCATATCAAAAGTTATGGTTCCTATAGTGTTATTTTTGGCAGCGCATGTCAAATCCTCTTTCATTTTCTTTCTAGCTATTTCTGCTTCTTCCAAGTGAGTATTATGCTCAGAAGTGAGGAGTTGCTTTTCTTCAATGCCTATAGTGTTTTGAATTTTCTCCTGGTAATAATCACACTTGGTGCATGTATTCTTTTTAGGTAGTTTTGTTTTTAAATTGAACTCCGTTAGAAAAATCTTTCTGTGGGCCGACAGACTGACACAGTTTATATTTTCATCTTTGTATATAATTTGTACAGAAGAGTAACTGTTACTCCTATAGGTAAAAATTCTTGGTTGCCTTTCTTTGCCCTACAATAGTGTGATATGTACCTAGGAAATTTATTTATGTGGTTTATAACAGCATGTTTTTGTTGGTCTGACATTTTATTATGACCTCCAGCCACACCTCTTTTGTCAGGTATTGAAAGGCTTCTTACTTTTCGAAGTGAAGTGTAAACACGTTTTGTAGATATTTCCAAAGTTTTAATGAAAATATCTCTACATACTGAAATTTTTCCTTCATTGGCTTATTTAAGTGTTTTTCGTTTTACCGCTTCTTCTCTAACATATGTGGATATAAAAGTTGTCTGAACATTGTAGTCTGCTAAGCTCCAGTAAAAAACTGTTTTCTGTTCTCCACAGATATTTTAGAATAACATTTATTCATGCACGACCATTTAAAATCTATGAAAGGTTTTGAATTCATACGTTTTCCTTTAGCAGAACAATATACTTCATTACTATTCTTTTTCTTTTTCCTTGTCTTTCTATCCTGCTGGGCGTATCTTCTTTTCCTACCTTTTTTTGGTCTACCTTTCCACATCTTCATCATTTTCTATATCAGATTCTATGTCACTTATTACAGGTTCTTCAGAATTATCATCTGAAGAAATGTCATCGGGATTATATTGGTAATCTTTGTCTTTAACCGAGTCATCTGAGTCCTCTGCTAGATCTATATTTAAATCAGCACTTACCCTCTGTTCTGAACTGTGAAATTCTATGAATACGTCATTTTTGGCCTGATCCGTTTCGTTCGAACGTACTTGTAGAACCTGAAACACACAATTTTCACTGTAAATTGCATTACGCAATAAGGAACCAAGAAATTATTTTGATAATGAAATCTACTTACTGTTGAAAGTTCCAGTTCTGGGGCTGACAATATATTTGCAGAGCTAGGGTCAATATCTGAGCTATCATTATTACCATCTATATTTAACACCGTCTAAAAGAATACAAAAAGAATTGTATAAGTACTGAATTTGCGGTTAAGCCTATGTCACACCATCAGTTAGTTTGACAAACTAGACTGTCAGTCTGTTTTAATGACGTCACGAACAAAAAGTTTGAAACAAGTTTCAAGCTGGGTTGTCACACTATACGCCGAGCTTGATTAAACTTTGAGGTTAAGAGGGTCCTTTTGTAGGTGCGTTCAGTTGAGGTTATGTCAAGTTTACATTTATTTATCTGTAGTTTCTGTTCGAAAAGATATTTTTAATTCAAAAATGAATAAGAAAAAAGCAGTAACATTGTTATCACTAGCAGGGTTAGCTGTATTAACGCAAAAAAATGCAAAAAAAAAGAAGTAGAAGGAAGCTATCGTACAAACACTGGTTATTAAAACGAAATGAAGGCCTTGGCCGTGGGGTACTAGCCATGTTAAGAAACGAGGTAAAAGACGTTGACCCCTGTAGTTATAAGAACTATTTACGAATGAATGCAACAGCATTTAATAATTTATTGCAATTAGTTGGACCCACAATCGCAAAACAGAATACAATCCTGCGACAATGTATAAGCGCTGAAGACAGGTATGTATTTTAAAATGATGTTACATATTAAAAAAAAATGTAATTTGCCGGTTGATGCTTACTCTTCGATACTTGGCAACTGAGAAACATTAACCAGCTTAAGTTTCGCTACAAGAATTGCACACAATACTTTAAGCGTCATTATTAACGAAGCATTACCAGCTGTTGTTACACATTTAGAAAGTGAATATTTGAAGGTCAGTTTACTATATATAGAAACAGTGCAGTAATCGTGTTTATTATAATTAAAACATTAATATATTATATCTGTGGTGGGTAGGAAAAAGGGTATAAGTCAACATTTAACATTTGTGGTAAAGAGGTTTTAATGTTAAGTTCGAGATGCAAGATCGGCTAATTAATACAAGTGCAATTAGCTGAGGTTTAATTATATCATTCAAATGTATGTTTTAGTATATCTACTCTGCATTGTTGTTTTGTATTTTGATAAGGAAAAAATAGACTTATACTAGTTTGACTTAAAACAATGTTGACTTATACTGTTAGAACCACAAGTTTAGATAAGAAAAAACGATCTTCTATAAACACATTTTATTCATAATGAGTACAGTTTATTGATTATTAATAATTTCAAATTTCGAGGGTGGCTGTTTCATTCTCATTGAACTCCTCTATATCTGGGTACGCATCTTCAATTTCAGCTGTTTTAAGGTTCTGATAGAAATCTCTAAATACTGCAGGTATGAGAGGTAAAAGATCCAACAAATTGCTTTTCTTCTCTGCTGAAACGGGTAGTGCACTTGAATAACATTTTCCAGGCGTTAATGTTACTTTAGACCTTCCACGTCTGCCCACAGAAAATGTTTTGAATGGTGCTTGTTCGTCCAGTGAATTTTTGAAGAAGATTTTACCAGGTTCGGAGGTATATCGAAACTACTTAGCATCATGCCATTTAAAAGGTTGTCCTTCAAGGTATTTCTTTCCTAAGACCAGTGACTGTTTGTAAAGGTCAGAAAAATTTAGAAATTTATCATGTGTCTGTTCCTTTACCACAAATTTTCTTTTTTTTCCAACACTTCTAACCAACTGGTACCAGTCATGGGGGTGGCAAATTTGCGTAGACAGCATCTTTTTTTGCTTCTCTATGAGGTCATGATCAACGTCACACTCCATAAATTTGTGATCGATAACTTTTAAATTCTTCGTTTTCTGCATTACAGTTAAGAACATGGCGACCACATGGGAGTTCTTATTTTGACCTCCACACGTATCTGAATAAAGAATTACCTTCTCCACTTCCGGAGGTAATGCGAGCAGTTCTTAAAAGATACATGTACCTATTTGATTTCCACCACGTCCCCCTTCAGCTTCATGCCACATGTAACATGTGACTTCTCCAGAACCTGCATTATGAAACGTAAGGTTAAAGGTCCACAGTTGTCTTTTATAAAATGCTACCGAGGACTGAAGAAATGGAGTAGGTAGACATTGTTGGAGGTCAAACGTATAACATCTGGTATTGACGTGCTCTTTAGCAATATTCTTGTCCTGATCTTTTTTTCAGTAGGCATTATCTGCTTCGGCATGATGTTCATTTACTTCCTCTTGGATGTAACGTTTTTCTTCCCCGTTATCAGTGATTTGCAATTTCATCTGCAAAACATCACATTTGTGACACGTGTCTACCCTTGGTTGTTTAAATGCCAACTTCAATCTATGAAATTCTGTTTCATATATTCTTCTAGACACCGTTTTATCTCGGTTTCCGCAATAAAGTTTATACATGATCTGTAAATTAAGATGCGGAGGTAAGAACTTTTTGCTGTTATCACGCCGCGTGTAGTGTGATTCATATGACGGAAAAGATTTTATATGAGCCACAACTTCTCCCATAGTTTCAGTTGAATGTTTGTTCGAAGGTTCACGTAAACCTCTCTGATCATCATATGTAACTCCAGATGTAGTAGCCATTGAGTTTCCCACTGCCAAAGGAACAAACATATGGGTCTCTCCTAAAATTTTTGTAAAACAATCCCTACAGACTTTCTCTCGCTGTCCATTTATTTTAAAATAATAGATATGACTGCACATTCTAAATTTTTCTTTATCCGGATCACAGGTTCTTTTCCGGTGTGTTGCAGTTTCTTTTGTATAAGTTAGGTTTGCCACAAACTGGGAACGTTTGTTGCGGCTTCCAAGTGACCAGTACTCTTTAAAAATTAATTTTCTTGCATCTTCTGGAATGCGCTCGGCACATTTCAGTCTGCATTTTGGTAGCTCCTTCTGTTCTCTAGCTTTTACATCTTTGCCGTTTGCTGTGACATACGCTTCCCCAGTATTTCTTTTCTGCTTTCTCTCATATCTGTTTTTTACGCTACGAATCCCATCTTTTGATCTCGCTTTCTTTCGATTTTCTTCTATACCTTTTTCTTCTCTATTAACAGTTCTTTTCCGCGTTGAAACTGGTTTTCTTCTAGCAAACTTTTCATTTTCACTTGATTCGTCAGTAGGCACGTAGTCTTTGTCAACATCTGAATCGTCTATATCCTCCCCTTCAGCTACCTCGTCCAATATTTGGTGTAAATATTCAGTTTTGTTACTATCATCAATAGTACTCTTAAGACACATTTCTAATCCAGTTTCTATTTCTTTAACTAGCATGCTTTCTTGATTTACAATATTACTGATAGTATCATGTAAGAAAGACAACCCATAATAAATTAACATATTTTAACAAAACAGCTTTATTTCAAAAATTGTCTTACCGCCACTAGGATCTACAGGCTTTTCTACTGGAATTCCATTCTTAACTACACCTTGTTCAACCACTTCTGTGTTGTTAATATCAATACTATTGGTACGATCTAAATCAAGCAACTACCGTTATCTTATATCTCAGATTTATGGTTATTCACAACAGATGTACTTACCCAAGTTACTACGAGCGAGGTCAAGGATTCTTCTGGTTCTGTATGAAGCCATATCAGCAAAATAAAAAAAAACTCCGTTCATAATCTGACAAACACTTCTGCTTCTGGCACTTATAAATTTTTAGGTTAGGTATGTTAGCACAAGTCATTTGTTTTCCAAGGATGCTCGAAAGCTCGAAACAGTTTAAGTGGACTTACCACCCTTTTTCCTGCACTAGGATCGAAACGTTTGAAGAGAGTGCAATAGTATAAGTGTACTTATATGCTTTTTCTCACAAGAAATTTGATAGGTAGAAGTTACACTATGTGTGCAGTCGCATTTATGATGTCATAGAGATACATTTGACTTATACTCTTAGTGCTAACTTGTAGTGCTACAAGAGCTTAGTTTAAAACTGACTTGAACTGTTTTGAGCGGATTCCCGTCTTATACTCTTTTTCCTACCCACCACAGATATGTACTCTGGTTTTTCATTTCACTTTTACCGTTTACTTTTGCCGCATGTAATCAAATACGAAATACTCATATCTGCATTAAATGGCACGATTTATTTATCTGTACAAAAACAATTCAACTTTCGGCATTATTTAATTTTTCCAGCTTTTTATGTTTACATAGACAAAAACAAACAAAACTTGAATTTTTAAAAACTTTTATTTTTGCAATTCAGATTCGGCCTCCGCCTGAAACTTGAAAATGGTTTTTATCAGTTCTCTTTTACGTTTTCGCTGTAACTATACATTGTCAATTAATTTTATTTCATTAGTAACAAATTTGCCAAAAACATCCCATAGCTCTTCTGCATCATTAGTTATTTTTGCTAACGCAGTGCCGATGCCTGCTAAGCTACGGTTTCCTAGGAATGCGGTGCCGTCATATAGCGGCCGTAAAATTGGGACGCTGACGTCAGGTAGCGTTGGTAGATAAAAGCGGTCGTTGTTGCAGTGGACATTGCTGTAAAGTTAGAACAACGTAGTGACGCCGCGACAGTCTTTCGAGAAGTGTTTAAGCTTTGGTTTTGCGGGCCGCGTGTAAGAAACTTATGATAATACAACCTCTGAATGATGAACTCAAATGATCTCTTTATTAACAAAATACACCTAGTATAAAAAAATATAAAAATAAAACACTCATTAATAGAAATACTATTAAAAAGACGTCGAAAGATAGATGTGGAAAAAGATAATTTAATGAAAAATAGGGTACAATGAGGCTGCGGGACACTGTAGGAATTTTTAAAAGTCAAAATGGAAAATATTTAAAGGGCCGTACAAAAATGTGTGCCGCGCCGCATGCGGCCCGCCTGTTGCTCATCCCTGATCTAGACCTAGCATTATTAGTATATTTGGAAGATAAGGAGTAATCGGAAGACGAAAACCATAGTTTGTGCGTCGCCATCTGCATTGCAATGAGGAAAATTTCAGGCAATACTTTCGCTTAACAGCAGAATTGTTTGATTATGTACTGAATCACATAAGAGATGACTTAACTTCTAAACCATATAATAGACACAAAAAACCTATATGTCCAGAAGAAAAGTTATGTATACGTGTGAGGTAAGTACACTGAATTTCACACAGTGTGTTGTCTTTTTAGCTCTAATATACAGTGTCCGCCAAAAAGTCGGTATAATATGGGAAATTTTGTTATTCTTTATTTTTCAAAACACTTTTTACGTTAATATTTTGTGCTTGTCTAAAAACCTATTTAGCCCCTATCATATATACCGAATGATTTTTACTTGTTTAGAAAATGGAGTTTTTCGAAATCCAAAAAGTGATATTTTTCGGAAATTAAGTAAGATTTCAATGAGATTTTTTTAGAGTGTGGTATTTTTAGCTAACTGAACAATCTGAAGGCCAGAAAACACCTATTTTTTGAAATAATTTAAATATTATAAAACTACACTCGCCGCTATACACTAGACACACTGTCAAAAAACGTTGCTGTTCCTGTTTCTACCGTACTGGCCCACCGCTTCAAATGATACGGCACCGCTCTATTACGTTTGCTGTGCCCTACCGCCCTTTTGGAAAACACCTCGCTTGTTATAGGTGACACCGTTTTTCGTGACGTCACCCACCGTATTTTTACGGCCGTTAAATGACGGCACCGCTTCCTAGGAAACCCAAGCTTTTAAGATAGACGTACTCGCATTTTTTGTTGCGCTCGTGATGTGCCGTGGCCTGTTGGCGTACCGCGAGCACGCTTTGAAAATGCGTGGGGTTCTTTCTCTACCGCAGACACCTGGTTGCTACTACTGCTAGTGGAGCTAGCAACTTCTTTAGTTACGTCATCAATCTGAAAGTAGTAATATTATTAATATTTTACAGGCACCATAAACAGAAGAAGAATGGAAGGCAATTTCAGCAAATTTTCTTGAATTATATCTAGGGGAAGTGTGGTTATGATGGCACCCTTAACTTTAAAAGCCTACAAAATCGTTAATAATGGAAATTTCGAATAAACTGAGTATATTCCATGTAACTAGAGTTATTCCAAGAACTGTTAAATAGAAATATAATTAAAAAAATATATTTTGACCTACCAAAAAAATAAATAAAAAAATGTCTTGGTGTGCCATCATATCAAACTTTGTTTGGTATGATGGCATACACTACTTAGCAGTTGAAAAGCCTTCAAAAATAAGCTTTATTGCGCAAAATAATTAGTAATAAGTAAAAAATAAACTGCTCAACTACAGATCTAAAGAGTAGCTTCAGAATGTGTAGTTCAAAACGTGACCACCGAAGTTCTGTAGATGGCGCCAAGTGGACAAGCCGCCACTGTGCTACAATGCTTGGAAATTTTGCAAAGTGGAAAATCGGCACCTTTCGCCAAAACCAAATAGCGCATGAAGGTGCTCGGGACCTTAGCAACAACTTTGCCCCCTTTCAAAATTTCGATGTCTGTAGCCGTTCGAAAGTTACAGGCGATCCAGACAGACGGACGGACGGACGGACGGACGGACGGACGGACAAAACGTTCGCATAAGTACGCTGAAGCTACTAATAACTTGTACACATCTTAACCTAAATACATCTTAATTGGTACATAATTCACATACATATATCTTTACTTTACGTCCAAGTCCAGCGCATTCCCCATGGGCCCAGTGACCACAGCTTTGGCATTTCAACCAAAATTCTTTTGATCGTGACCATGAATATAGTTCATTGCAATACAAACAACTGGCATCATCATCATCATCATCATTATCGTTAGATTTAAAATCTTCATGATCGCTTTCGTCGTCCTCGCATGCAGCTTCTAAATTTTTCTTCACTTTTCGTGCAGATTTTGCTCGCAGCTTCTGCTGCTTGGCGTCTTCTATCGCTTTTGCTTCAACAAAGATCCGGAGTTGAGTTGATAACTCCAACTTTTCCAGATTTCCTTTTTCTAGTCTTTTGCGTTCTCAATCCCGATGCTTCTGGCAGAGGAGAAATATCTGAAATTTTTACAGCTAATTTTGCAGTTGATGGTGTGACAAAATTATCTGCTATTCTACCTGAAGCCGTTGCTGTAGGATCGGCTTCATTAGCATTAACAACTTGAATACTAGAATCTGATTCATTGGCAGCAACAGCTTCTCTGTAAGGAGCATCTGTAGTTTTAGCAGGAGCGAACAGCCACTCCTCAAACACATCCGGATCAAACGGGACAATTCCCGATTGTTTAAAAGCTTTTATGGCTGTTCCTGGTATTGCTGCTTTAAGGTAAGCTGAGGAAAAGACTTCAGCCACTTGAAAATGTGTGATCATACGACCTGGATGCTGATGTAGCCATTTACGAATCTCCTGATTGTAATATGTGCGCAAAGGAGCGTAAAACCCAATATCCAATGGCTGCACTCTATGAGTGCAGTGTGCAGGAAAACAAAACAAAACGATTCCATTAGATTTTGCAAACTCTAGCACATCCAGAGATTTGTGGCTTGAATGCCCGTCGAGCAGCAATATTATTTTGTTATCTTTAGAAGGCTTAGCAAATTTTACGAAATGTTTTAACCATTGTAGCATGACCTCACCCGTCATCCATCCAGTTTCCTGGTAAAATGCAACAGATCCTGGTGGTGCTCGATCCATTAATTCTGGTTTTGCGTTCTCTAGAGTCTAGTTCATTCTGTATATTTCTCGAGAACGCGAAGCGTTCGAGAGAAATACTCGAATTATACAGAATGCACGCGGGGAATATTGCAAGACTATTCCTCGAAGAAATGTCATCCTTTGTATACCACACTATTCATTTTTAAAGAGTTTTCAGTTGTCTTTCTAAAATTTCTTGTTTACCTAGCTAGTTTGCTTTTCTTCCCGCAAATACTCGATATTGCACTTGTGCAAATACCCGGGCATTGCACTAGTGCAAAATATTCGCTGTATTCGACTCTGATTGGTTCAAATTTTGAAAATTGATTGATGGGATTGGTTTATATTATCTGAGGAGAATAGTCGAGGTTATATTTTACCAACAAACTTCCAAGGTTTCCGTATATTTCGCGCCTTTTTGTTGAATTCAAATTTTAGCCAATCAAAAGGAACTCGCATCAAACAGACTGATGGAAAATAGAGACGCCCCTAAAATTAGAGAAGTTTGAGCAAACTACAACTGTGACGTCATTAAAACAGACTGAGAGTTCAGTTTGTCAAACTAACTGATGGTGTGATATAGGCTTTAGATGTACAAAACTTTATTTAATTAAAAATACGATATACACTTAGCTGTAATATATTAGGCTGGTTTGCCTTATCTTCTAATGCCAAAGAAACTAATAATTTTCCTCTACCTGTCATGACTTATTATATTTCAATACACGACAGCCACTTGCAAACAAAACACGGTAAGTAAGTAGAATACCAACTTTCGCAAAAGAGAACCAACTGCCTTTGGTTTCCTTTTATTTGTACTAATTGAAATATTATTTTTGCAACACGGATCCAGAGTACCTTGATTCCGTATTGCAGATTACTGTTATGACTTCATACAATATTCAGTTGGTGCGACAACCCAATAGAGGGCAGAACTTGTCTCTTATGTTTAGAGTCCCTGTACATAGGTTACTAAGAGTTGAGCAAACAACGGGATACATTTTGATTGGTTTGGATCACTTTTTGCAAGGCACGTGTGATACAAGTGCCGTTTTTGCATATTTTGTAACAGGTTACGACTGATAGTTTCACACATGCAAATCTAAATCTTAACTAAATTTTGCCGTATATTCTTAATAGAGATCCTAAGAATGATCAATACTCTGAAAGCTCTCCCATCAAAGGCAAGTTAGCAAGGTTGGTTCCCATAACCTCTTTGTTTGACATATGTCAAATATCTAATTTGGATCAAAAATGTATGTCAAAACAGGCTGTTTGCCCAACTATTAGTAAACTATATACAGGATCTCTAGTTATGTTTGGTTTTGTATTGCAAAACTGTAAAGCATGAACTTTAGATGTGGAATATACTGATGGGGCCACAATTATATATAACAGCAATGAGATAACATGAACAAGAAAATAACACATATTGCTTGAGTAAGAAAGAGATAAACATAGCAGCAAAGATACGAGTAGGCTTGACATTCACTTTAATGATGACATATGTCAACTAATTATGCCTACTAAAATAATTTTGTTGTATGGTCATCTCTTTCTTACTCAAGCATTCTATTTGGTTGTTCATGTTATCTTATTGCTGTTATATATAATTATGGCCCCATCGGTATAGATGCTTTCCTTTCCCTGACGAAACGACTGAGTGCACCACGACCGTGGGCGCCCTAGAGTCCCTGTATTAATCGAGTACCGCAATTGATTGCGCCAGTGTTTTATATTTTCGGAGTCAATATGGTGGATACACTGTAAAATCATAGAAGATCAAGGTCGTCAACAGCTGTGCGCATGTCAAATAATTCCGTTCGAATTCGAAGTTGTGCTTATGCTTCAGTGTTTCTTCGTTTTTGTGCAAGTTCAGTGCACGTTTTATATTTTAAAAATTAACAAAGAAAATGCCGGGCTGCTGTGTGGCCTGTTGCAAAAATCGTTCCGAAAACGGGGTTAGATGGTTCTACATACTTCACGGAACTAAGAATCTACTAGAAAGGAGGCAAATCTGGTTAAAATTTATAGAAAAAAATTACCCCTTAGAGCAAGTATTTGTGAAGCAAGTTCAGTTTTACATTTTCCATTAACGCAAGTGACTTTCATCATTGTGTATCATAATTTTGTTTCAGGCTCATTTTAATGAAAATCAATTTGAATCTGAAAGAATTGACAATAAGAATTCCATTCCCACCTTTACAGCAACACATTTTTACAGCCCTCCTAAAAAAACGAGAATACGTAGGTACCTAAGCAAAAATTTGTGATTTAACAGTTGGTTTATATAGGTACATTTAATATATAACTGTTTTTTAGCTGAATGTTATCCTTCTGTAAGCTCTACTATACAATTACGTACCAGAAATTTAAGTGACTGTGGCAGCTAAGTATGAAATATGAATTATGTACCTATAGGGTATATTATAATGAAAATTATTTTATCTACGACCACTACTAAAAGTAGGCCTTTTAGCGCTAGCTTGTTTCACTAAAAGTGACGTTTTATAGTTTAGCGTGGTTAAAGAAATCAGCTGTTTACTTTAAGCGCATGTGTGGTATAAAGTGAAGTGAGGTTATAAAACTACAATTTCGAACTGGAAGTGAAGTTATAAAGTTATTCTAGTTACTTCTTGAGTTACAGGTAAAGTGTTTTTGAAATAATTAAAGCGTTATGTAATGAATACAGTCAGATGTGTAGTATTAATAATTACCTTTCGTAACTGACCTTGACAGTACTGGTTCCGCAAACATTCGCCCGCGCGCTAAGGCCTACTGTTTATTATGACATAAATTATAAGTGTCGTAGATGCAAATCTTTGTTAAATCGATATTTATGGATTAATAACAGTAAAATTAAGGTCGTAGATTAAAATATTGTATGCAACGCGTGCATAAACGTCAGCTTTTAGCACTTGTTGCATAAATAGCTATTATAGGTTACGAAACTCAATAAGTCTCAGATTTGAGTAGTGCTGAAAATGAGAAATACATTAGCAATTTACAGTTTCGTGGCAGCAGTAAAAGCATTGCAATGCGTGTTCTTGTGAAAATTACTGTACAGTCAGATGTATTATATTAAAGTATTATGTTCAAGAGTACAACGTTTCCAAACAATTTGTATGCCTCTGTTTAATATAAATGAATAGTCATTTACTTATATTAATTTCTTAAGATCTATTATCCCAAAAGATTTTTATTTTAAAGCAACACTACTAATATCAAATAATTGTGATATGAACATCC
This sequence comes from Agriotes lineatus, assembly GCA_940337035.1. Lineage (NCBI taxonomy): Eukaryota > Metazoa > Arthropoda > Insecta > Coleoptera > Elateridae > Agriotes > Agriotes lineatus. Next base: position 82,443,302 of record OW679197.1, on the reverse strand, counting down.
TTGAAAGTAAAATTAGGTAGGTACTAATTATATATATCATCGTTTAAATATATTGTACTTGCGTGTATACAACTTAAAATCAGTAAACAGATCTAAACTTCAAACGTAAAAGAATTATGTACTACTAATAGCTGTAGGTTGTGAAATGGTAATTGTTACAGAAACTAAGTAGTATTATACTATAGCTTCTTTCTCCCTTGTGTAGTGTAACTCTCTTTCTAATATTATCATTGACGTGCATATTTTCTTTAAAACATGAAAAATAAACGGTACGTCGCGTCACCTTGACATTTAAATTTTTCCGCCTTTTATTTGGAGCCAATATGGCGGATTTGCGGTACTCTATTAATATAGGGACTCTAGGGCGCCCGAGATCAGCCGCCAATGGAACGCTTTTTTAGAGGAAAGGTTGAACCACGGCGCGTTGCGTACCTTGACATTTGAGTGACATAACCTAAATAACCTGAAATACTAAAAAGTAGAAGGTGATTTTAATGGAAAATTATTAGCTACAAAATTGTTCACGTAAAAATGGAATATTTTGCCGAGGAAGAATTGGTTCTAAAGGTAAGTAGAATTAGATAATTGAAAAAACTGAATGTAAATTGTAAATGTTTATAACACTTCCACGTTCGTATACGGAACTATCATCAGATTCTGAATCCGCAACGTCATTTGATAGCCTATCAGATGATGAAATTGCAGTGAGGAGGAAAATAGTGAAAATAGAAGAATATGTGGAACGTGTTGTTCCCGGATATTCAGACAACGAATTTAAAGTGCATTTCCGAATAAACAGGCGTACAGCTTACAAAGCAGTAGGTATGTAAGAATGTTAATGAGGTACTAAGAATGTGTGAATAGAATGACGTAATTATAGGAAAGTAAAAAAATTCCCAATACGTTCCTGCTCATAAAGATGAACGAGAAAAAATAACAGCTGAGAAAGCTTTTCTTTTAAGTGGGTGGTATTTAAGTAACCAAGAAACATTTCGACACGTTGCAGACAGGTTCAATGTAACTTTAAGTTCAGCCCATCGATGTTTACAGAAAGTGTTGAAATTTTTACTTTTAATTAAAGCTGCTGTTATTAAATGGCCAACGGATGCTGAACTTAACAACATTAAAGAAGGAGTTCGTTGTAAGAAAAGCATTGAAGGTGTTATAGGCGTTATTGACGGTAGTCCTGTAGAAATACCGAAACCAAAAGAAAATCAAATAGCTTACATTAATAGAAAAGGCTATCACAGCCTATTACTACAAGTAATTGTCGATAATAACAAAAAAAATTTGACCTATATTGTGGAGAACCAGGTTCTATGCACGATGCTAGACTTCTACGCAAATCTGGCATATATGCAACAATTTACAATAACCCAAATTTTATGGGAGATAATTTTATACGTGGGGATACAGCTTACCCAAATTTATCATGGCTTGTCACTCAATTTAAAGACAATGGGCAACTTACAGACAATCAACACGAGTTTAACTACAAAATTTCTGCAACAAGGGTAGTGGTGGAACATTCATTAGGGTTACTGAACGAGATATTCAGGAGATTGCGTAAACTGGACAATATAAATAAAATAACCTGTAGTAAATTAATAATGGGAGCCTCAATACTTCATAATATATGTATTAGTGAACGAGATTTTATAGAGACAGAACCACATGACGTTAATCAACCAGAACAAGTGCCGTATGTTTTGAATAATTTGGATGTTAATATTGGTGAACCTCAGCAATTGAATAGACAACAACAGCTTTTTAATCATATGTATAACTAAAAGAAAGTACACATTTTTAGATAAGTGTAAAATATCAACAAGTATAATGCTGTATCAGTTTATTTCAAATAAAGTATTGAACAAATGTTTATGAAAATTTCTTGACAACTTAAAAATAACTTATTTCAAATAATGCATCGAACAAAAAACGATAAGTCTCTTGACAACTTAAAAATAACAACTTATTGCAAATAAAGTATTGAATAATAGTATATTATTTAACGAGCATAAAATGTAATATGACCATTTTACGCGAGTCAAATACTATAAGTACTTTATCTACAACTGCACAAATACGGTCGCGGAAATTCAAATGTGGGCACTTCCTTTTCCTTACTTTATTTTAATTATCAAGTTGCATGTAAAATCTGTCAAAGTCAAAATAATTTTTCTAAAATGTCAGAATGCCTCATTGAAACTATGAACAAAAAATAACCTCGAAATGCCAAAAGAACTATTTATTAATAACATTGATTGTAACATTACAGTTTGAAATATGAATACCATTGAGGTTATCAGCAGATAGAGACATGTTACATGTAGAAACATTGGAATCGACAACGGCACTGGATATTGTGGTTGGGCTAGAAGTAACACAATTATCAGCACTAATTTGAGTCGCAATCTTTTTAGCAATGTCCATTTTATTACGTTTGGAATTGGCTATATATCCTTCTGCTACAGAAGCACTTTTCCAGCCGCCATGTCGTTTTAGTGTCGTCATTGACGCTCCAGCATCAGCAACCAAGTCTGCTACCTTGGTCGTCTTAACGCATGACCGGTGTATTTCTCAGGATTAGGTAATTTCAAATATGGGCACTCTTTTAGTTTACACCCCCACATACACCTAGTTTACGATTTTTGTATTTCGCTTAAATGTGGGTGTGTAAACTAAAATAATGTTTACGGGCACCTTATTTAGTTTACACCCCCACCTACACCTGGTTTACGATTTTTGTATTTCGTTTACATGTGGGGTTGTAAACTAAACTAAGGTTTACGGCAGATTATTTAGTTTACACCCCTACCTACACCTGGTTTATGATTTTTCTATTTTGCTTAAATGTGGGGGTGTAAACTAAAATAATGTTTACGAGCAGCTTATTTAGTTTACACCCCACTTTTTTCCATTGTTTTGTATTGAAGCATTATGATTTTAATTGCGAGGTTAGGTTAGGTGAGTTTAGGTTAGGATAGGTTAGGCTAGGTTAGGTAAGGTACGTTGGCGTGTTGTGCCTGGGGTGCGCGCACGGCGGTAGGTGGCACTGGTGGTGGATTGGCTTGTTACATTCTCTTTGCAAATAGCAGAAGTTCATAAACGTGAATAATGTGTTTTACTTAATTTTCAATAAAAAGTTTGGGGTGTAAACTAATTTAGTTTAACATATACTATAATTTAGTTTACACCCCCACATACAACTGATTTCTGATTTTTCTATTGAGCTTAAGTGTGGGGGTGTAAACTAAAAAAGTACCCATAGACTATAGTTTACACCCCCTAAATGTGGGGGTGTAAACTAAAAAGTACCCAAATATGTTGCAATTTGCTTCCCCATTCTACCAAATTTATTTATTCCAATAACTTGTTTTACACATTTTCCATTTTGATAATTAAGAAAAAAAGATGGTGGTGCACGTTTTGGGCGAATATCGAAGTGCTTCTTCACAATATCATAGAAATTATCTACTATTGTAAAGTTTCTGGGTATTTTTGTTTTTGTTTGAGGAATGTTTACTTGAATACAGCCTTCGAAAAATATTAAATCATTAAGGTGCATGTTCTTTAATTCATGTGAGCGACATGCACCCATTATACCCATAATTAAGGCAACCTTAAAAAGTAATGTTGGGTTATGTTAAACTGTATCAATCTTTGTTAATTAACTTACTTTCGTGGCAAGATACTGGGCATCTGGAGCTTCCTCAATAAATTTGTTGATTTCTTCGCCAGTGAAAACTTCCGCTTTTTTGGGTACAAAACCTTCAGAACGTCTCTTTAGAAATGCACGCAATCTTCCATATTTTTCAATTTGAACATTGTGTCTGATATCCAATATTGATCTGATCATTGAATATTTCGTCCATAATGTAGATGATTTATATTTAAGTGATATTTCCGTAAAATACACTAGTAACGTGTCTTCCGAAAATGAAGATGCATTTTTGCTTCCCCGCCACGCCATAAATACGTTATAGGCAATTTCATAATTCTGTCTCGATCTTGCCAGTAGCAAATCAAGCGATGCGATTTTAGCTGCATCTCGGATTTCCGGAGGTGTACAGGTAAAATTTATATCGTCGTCGTCACTAGTAGTTGCCATTATTAAGGGCCGGTTGCAGAAAGCAATGTTAAGTCTGGTGTTAGCTAACGCGACGTCAAAGTGAACAAAAACGAATCAAATCTCAAATGCTTATGGTAACTAATACATTAGTAAACAAAATTTTATGCGATTTTGTTCACTTTGACGCGACGTTAGCTAACACCAGACTTAACATTGCTTTCTGCAACCGGCCCTAAGTATTTTAGTGTGGTTGTCAATAAAACACAATTTCACGAACACTTATATGACTGTCAACGGCACGGCGATCTGTCATTGTATGTCGTAATCATGGCAACTTTGTTATTTATTTACAATTTCATATTACACATGTGTAATATGAGCGTGTAATATGAGCAACATTTTACATCCCTCTATAAGTGTAAAATGTGCATATATTACAACAGTTGTAGATAAAGGTTTATAACAGTCTCTCAACAACTTAAAAATAACAACACTAATATAAATGTGTAGGTATGTGAATCTACTTATATGTATAATGTTACTGCTTTGAATGTAAGTATCTTTCAAGCAGTGCCAACTTACGATTTTCTATTTCAATTTTTTCACGCTCCAAATTGACTCTCCTCGTGGCGTTTTTGTTTTTGTACCGATTCTCGTTGTTTGAATTGCAAAAATTCCCGTTTTGCCTTCCGTTCACTATACCCAGTAGGATTAGTTGGAGTTTCACTTAGGCTTTGTTCTGATGTAGAACAGCTTGCAACTGCAGGTGATAGTGGTGATTGAGATGTGCCTGGTTCTGGAGTATTCAAATTGCCTGAATTTTTAAGAAGCAGATAAGAATGTGTTAGATTATTGAGAACTGAAATAAATACTTACTTATATCACTAGAATTTAAATCATGATTGCACGAATTGGTTGGGTTTGTACCCAAGATTTCATCCATTAATTCGAAAAACTGAAATCTTGTTGGACCACGTCCAGTGCGGCGCTTGTTGTCCTTTGCTTTTCGGTAGCTTTTTACAAGAATGTTCCATAAATTTTGAATCATGGTGGCATTAACCGCGAACTTTATACTTAGTAAATCATTGGCGATATTTTCAAACACCTGTTTTCTCTTTTGTGGATGATTCAAGTCTTCAATATGAATGCTCATAGATTTGATTAGCTCCACTACTTCGTTATACTGCCAAATGTGGATACTTGCAGTATTGTTGCCTTCTTCAACAACAGAAACATTTTCCTCATATGGTTCATTGTTATCTTCATTTTTAGCATGACGCAGTAACACATTTAGGTATTCTTCATCTGAAATATTCAAAAGCATATACTATCTGTCCCAGGATTCTTCCTCCTGACGTCACACGCGGATGTGTATGACGTAAGATTAACTACCAAGTTGGTAATTGAACAACTATAATCATGAAACTTCCGGTCAGTTGTCAAAGTCAACGGCTAAAAGTGAGGTTAGGTCGTCACAAAAATATAATATAATAGTTAATGAAGTGCATTATATTTGCACGGCGAAGCAAAAACAAATAAATATCATTTAAAGTAATTTTGCTAACTTTTGGAGTTGATGTGTATAAACCTGGGCATATTTTTTTAAACATTGTATTGAAATGAAACTTGGTCTTATCCAGTGGTGTTCCCATAAATAAAAAGGTATACTATACCATCGGTAACCCATTGTGTGCCTGACTTTTCCTATGGTTGCTTGGCGGGGGTGGGGGGGGGGGCAATTACAACAAATGAGTTAAACATTTTATTATTTTTTTCCATATAAAATTGAAAAAAATCGATTAACCTAATTAAATGTATTGAGAAAAAATTATTTTCATAATGCATCTTCTTCCTTGTCTGTCCTTCACGTGTGGTCGCAGAATACACCCTTCACTGCTACTCGAGGTAGAGTGGTGAGATAAATCCTACAAGCACTGGCAGTCTTGGTGCAGACAATTGTTCAAGTAGTGTTCAACTTGACGTTAGGCCTAAGTTGGCACATTCAACGAGTTTTCATAAAATTGCTTGAGAGTATACGCAGTATGTCCAGAAAATCCTGAGAATATACGGCGTATATGGAGTATACCCTATGGGAACACCACTACTTATATCTACTATTTAATATTTGCAGATGAAATTGCAACTAACAATGAAAACCCAGAAATCACTGTTTAGATGTTTAGTTAAGATGTCAACTAGATAATATACCATATCTTCTTCTTAAAGTTCCGATAGCAGTTGGATACCTAATCTAATAAATATTTTTGTAAATGTTACTTGTTTCTTACTAGTTCTAGAATTAACTTATTAAATCAAATTGAAATTACCAAGAAAAGTTTTAAGTAATCCAGTTTCAAAACAACCTATATTAGGAATAAATCAACTCGATCGTAATAATGTATTTAATACACTACTGAACAAACCAATGAGCCTAAGATTCATAACAATGTTTAAACAAAATATTAATAAATGTAATACAATAAAGGGCTTAAAGTAATGTAAATTAAATATTTTTGCTAATTCGGGTTACTACAGTATAATAAATGTAATAGTTATTTAAGCATCAAGGGAAGTAAGTAGCTTTTACCAGTCGAGAACGAGTTTGCCAGCCCGAGCGAGCGAGGGCTGGCAAAGTTCGAGACTGGTTATAGATAGTTACTTCCCGAGCATGCTTATAACATTTTTCTCCATGCCCACCAAAAATTTTAATAAAATATAAAATATTACAGTATACACCTGTTTATAAATTTTTGTTTGTTTCATTATTATATATCGACAGATCCAAAAAAAACTGTTCCTCAGCGGGCTGTGGAAATTCAACGTGTGAATAATATGTTGGTCACACTGTACGTCAATGTCAAATTCGAGGTTAGCAGGTTAGGATTTGCGTCATTTTGTGTCAAAACCCTTTCCAAGAGGGCTCTCGAGGCTCCGCCCCTCTCCAAGGGGGCCCTCGGGGCTCCGCTCCTCTCCGAGGGGTCCTCGGGGCTACGCCCCGGTCGCGAAATCGAGGCGACGGCGAATTGCATGCAAACGCAAATGGGGTACATCGCATCCGCAATTGTCGTGAACACACGTCTGGATCGTTCTCCTTTATTATATTGATATTTTTAATTTACGGTTATACCCTAACCCTACTTATCTTAACAAGTTTTTAAATTTCAAATAGGTTAAGATCAGTTAAGTTCAAACCCGTTCAGATCACTTACAAAACTAAAATTACTGTAATAACACGCAATTCACTTACTTCCCTTGGGGAGTAGGTACTTACTTCCCTAATGTCATGACAACCAGTAAACAAACAGTAAAATCAAATTACCTGCAATGGATATGTCAAAGTAAGTATAACTTACTAGATGGGCATGGAGAAAACAGATATTAACCCATGGATGTATTAATAGATCCATGTATTAACGATACAAGTTTGATTGGCAAAACGAGGCGGTGAGCCAAGTTTTGCGGCAATCAAACGAGTCTCGCTAAGTGCCATAAGCAAACGTGTATTGTTGAGTATTTTATCTTCATCAATAAATTCTGGTTTAATGTATTTTTTTATATAAAAAGACTGCGGTAATGAAGCTCTTAACGATACTAAAATTAATTTGGTTAATAGCCCATAACAACGCCGATGAAGATTTCTCCAAAAACTACCCAAAACTGCCGAAAGAATATTTGCTCAAAATTTACAATTTAACTTGGAGTAGTCATCAGTTTTTTAAAAAATGGACACAAGCCAAGATACTGCCAATACTAAAACAAAGTAAACCCCAAGACCAAATATCCTACAGACCCATATCTCTCACGTGCACAATGTGTAAAGCCTTAGAAAAAATAATAACTAACAGGCTAGTTTGGGTTTTAGAAAATAAAGATCTGTTAAACCCAGCTCAAAGTGGCTTTTGCAAATCTCGGTCTTTTTCTTGTTCTTCTGTACCCATATACCCATCGGGTGTCAGACGCAAATCTCGGTCAACAAACGATAACATAATCAATCTAGAAACAGAAATTCATGAAGCGTTTGACATGACATGGCGGTATGGTATACTAAAGAAGTACATTTGGGGGTTTCGGAGGAAATATAATAGCATTTGTTAAACATTTTCTGGGAAATCGAACTTTTCGAGAGAAAATAAACAGCACCTTTTCAAACAAAAGAGCACTACACAACAGAACACCGCAGGGATCTGTAATAAGCACAACTCTATTTTTAATCGCTATAAATTACATCATCCAAGACGTAAAGGCCCCTGTAAAAGCAAGCTTGTTTGTAGACGATGTAGTTATATATGATAAATGCAAAACCTTAAATACCATACAGAACTTATTACAAAATGCTATCGACAAAATAGAAGAGTGGGTCAAAACAACTGTTTTTAAATTTTCCACAGAAAAGACCAAATGCATTCTGTTTTCTAAAAGAGTGCCGAATATATTACCAACGCTGAAGGTGAATCACAGTACTCCAATTTGTAAGCAAAATAAAATTTCTTGGTGTAATATTTGACCTGGAAAGTTCATATAAATCATGTAAAACACACTTGTTCGACAGTTGATGAAAACACAGAAAAATCATCACTGAGGAGCGGACACAAACCAATTGCTATATACAGAAACCTAGTCAGATCAAGGATTGATTACGGAATTATTGCTTATTCTAGCTGCAGAAAAACCTACTAAAGTAATCAATACCATTCGAAACATAGCATTAAGAATTGCTATCGGATCCTTTCGCACCAGCCCGATAGAGACCCTATATTGTATTGCAAAAAAAAAACTGCCAATAGAACAACGCATCAAACACTTATCTCTTTTTTATGCTGCTCGCATTTCAATATCCCCAAAAAATCCCAGTTATAACAATACTCTCTCAAACCGCTATAAAATAGTTTATCAGCTTAAGAAAATTGTCCAACCTCCATTCTACCAATGCATTAACGCCTATCTCGAAGAAATACAGTACGAATATCCACCTATTCATTTTCCTCGTGAAACCTCTGTTCCACCATGGACTATCGCTCTACCAATAATAGATACCTTCCTAACTAGCTATCATAAAATCGAAACTCACCCCATTGTAATTCGTCAGTCGTTCTATCAGTTACAAAGGAAATATGCAAGCTTTACGTTTATATATACGGATGCATCGAAAACTGAAGAAAGTGTGGGGTCTGCTGAGGTAATGCCAAATTAAACGTTCTACTATCATATTCTAAACGCATGCAGCGCCTTTACAGCGGAGTTATACGCCATACAACAGGCTCTACACCATGTGTCACACACACCTACGCATAAATATGCAATTTGCACGGACTCGTTAGGCGCAATCCAGCCAATCCAGCAAACACACTATTCCTCAAGTCCTATGATACAAAATGTTAAAAAAAAGTAATTCACTTATTAAGTCGTGGAAAGGAAATAGTGATGATCTATGTACAGTCGCGGAATTAAAAATCCGGACACTTAAAATGATTCAGTGTATATCTTACTTTACGTTACTTATCAAGTTACGTGCTGAAATTAGTGAAAATCAAAATAAATACTCGTATATGACAACATGCCTCATTTAAGAGTCGAACAAAAAATGCAAGTAATTACATTACCCAAAAATTGCAAAAATCATCTGTAAGACTCGTCCGGATTTTTAATTCCGCGACTGTACCATCCCATATATGAATAACAGGGAATGAAAAAGTCGATAAAGCAGCACGTGATGCAACTCTAAGACCAACACAAGAAACAGCATTCACACAATTGGTGACATTAAACCATTTTAAACTAAAGATACACGAAATATGGCAAAGCAAGTGGAACCACAGTGCAATTAAACTTAGAGAATTACTCCTGACTTTGATTATTCTCTGCGGCTACCCGTGGGCAGGTTATTGCAAGACAAACTTACAAGTTTCAGAATAGGTCACACCAAATGTACTCATGGATACATATTTAGTGGCGAAAGACAACCCATCTGTAATACATGCCAAGTTACTAACACAATCAAAGATATACTGGTGGAATGTCCGAAATATGCTGTACAACGCAGAACAAGTAAGATGCCTGCAGATATAAAAGAAGCAATTGGTGACACCCCTGAAAATGTACGAAGATTAACCAACTTTCTGAAATATATAAATACGTATAATGAATTGTAAATTATAACTTAACTGTACCATATGAGCTAATGGCCCATAGTGGTCGATGCTATTATTAAAAAAAATTAATAATGTTAACACCAGGTCAAGCTATTTTATACATATGACTTTCACTTGATATATCGCTGTCAGTATCAGATGCAGAAACGTGAATTACTAGTGGTTTAACTGCTTCAATGGCTTCTTCGATGAGCTCCTCACGTTGGTACCACTTTGTGATGAGCATGCTCGTATGCCTTACACAGTTTTCCCAAACATCTGGACCAACGTGCTTTAAGGGTTCTTTCCACATTTCTAAAACCTGTGTATCCCCGTAGCCATCTCTACCAATATGCTTATTATAATAGGTTTTTGCTTGAGCCCATACTAATTCTATAGCATTTAAGTCGCAGTGATATGGTGGCAAGCGAAGAACTTCGTGGCCTTTTTCTCTGATGTACTCATCAATAACATACCGTTTTGGTTTTTGATTTAGCTTTGCTAGCGCTAATAATTCATTTTTGTTCATATTGTTTTCAAGCGACACATTATTGTTATTAAACCATTGGATAATTTCAGCTTTTCTCCATGTCGAAGTGGGTTGCTTTTCAAGCAACATGCTGTGATATGGAGCATTATCCATAATTATTAATGAAGGCCCTTCCAAATTGCCGACCAGCTGTTCTTTTACTCATTTGAAAAATAAATCACCATTCATGTCTGCATGATAATCAGCAGAAATTGTTTTTGAAGCAAATATTAAACCTGCATTATTAACAAAGCCACCAGCATGCAGAATGATGTAACGTTTGCCATCATAGCCTTCAAGTTTACGGACGCTCTTCACATTACTGTCTTGCCATGATTTCATTGGGTTTCCCTTAGAGTAAATCCAGGTTTCGTCTAGAAAAATTATATTTCTAATAGGAGACTGTACATTTTTCACGTATTCTCTCTTAAAGTAGCCTCGCATGGTAACAATATTAGTTCTTTCCACTAAAAATCTTCTATTACTTTCCTTTGCAAATTTAAAGTCGATGGAAGGAAGAACTCTGTGTAAACTGGTTCTGCTAATATGTGTTATTTGTTTAGCCCTTAACTCGGTATTCAACGTGGCCAACGTAACATGTTTTTCTAAAAATTTACAATTAGTTTAAATATCTTAAGGTAACCTCAAATTTAAGTACTTTGTTGATACATGTCGTATATTGTATCTCGAATTGCCATCTTCACACCATCGTGTAAATCAGTGGATTTTGATTTACGTCTCTGCCTTGATTTTCCTGGACTGTATAAAATCGGATTGCTTTTAATTCGCTGCTTAATCGTTGTAACACTTGACTCACTGATTTTTAATGCATTGGCTACTCTCTAAAATTTAGATTTATTTAATATAGCGTACTATGAATAGTTTTACGTACCTACTTCACGAATTGCAGTTAGTGGCAACAGCGGTCCACCATTAATTTTCTCTGCTTCAAAGTACTCTAAAAGCGAAAGAACAATTGCTTGGGCCTGATAATTTAAACGTTTTCCAGGCATTGCTTTCCAAAAGTTCAAAACAAATAGGCTGGAAACGCAAACATACATAACCTAACCATGAAATTTACAAAACCGACTGCATACCTGATACGAAAAACGCTAGTAGTAGTTCTGAAAAGAACTGTTTATAATGCTAATGAAGGCCAGGAAAACTGAAAAATGCACTTGAAACCAGAAAATGAACAATCGGAATAATTTGACACAAGCACGAAGTCAAATTAGAAAGCAAATTCATAAGGCGTTGTCCGGTAGATCAAAGTTCAACAGTGCTGTACAATTTCTGTTTCACTCGTATTTACTGCCAGCCCTATTGGACACACGTCGTAACTTAATGGGCGCGATAGCAGAAATCAATTACTGTTGCTTTCTTTGCCTATCAAACGGCAACCAATGTAAAAGTGCTATAGCTCGTTTCACTCTGACTATGCAGTACAGAGAACATACGACAATGTTATTTAAAGGCAAACTTCGCCTGCTGCGTTGCCGCTTGTAGACCGCACTCAGGTATACTCAAAGAAATTTTAAATCTTCGTGTAAGCTGGGAAAGGCAGGTGTAGGTAGAGGATAATACAAATTAAGGTAATCGTTATAACTTTCTGATGGTAATCTGAAATAGTTATTGAATTATAAGTGCAATATAACTTAATATATGAGTAATAATAGATAGGTAATTATGCTTGGAATGTAAATAATAAACATCCCTATAGATAAATAATTAGTATTTATCATAACTGCAATGTACTTAATTACTAACTTAATATATGAGGAATAATAGGTAGGTAATTAGGTTAATCAGGTCATTATAGTTGGATGATATGTAATATGTTACCGGAAATGTATGTAATCCGTCATTATATAGAATTCCTAGGAAATGTATATAATGCCTAAAACCGTCAGGAAATGTGTGAAATAAATTTTATTATACACATTTCCTAGGAATTTTATACATTTCCTAACCTGGAATCGGAAATGTGTTAAATTAGGGATGTCATGTCGGTAGGTTAGGTTAGGTTAGGTTAGGTTAGGTTACTAGCACTAACAAATCGTCACACTGCTAAGAAAAAGCTCAGTTCATCTGTGTTTTATTTTTCATTCATTCTCAAATTCTACAGTATAATGTTGATTTTCATACATTTCCTAGTACCATTTAGGAATTGCATACAATGCCTATGAAATGCATACATTTTCTAGGAAATGTATGTATTAAAGAATCTTTGATTAATTATTTTACACATTTCCTAAATTGGCTCGGCATTATATACATTTCCTAGGAATTGTATACAATTCCTAGGTTTCATACATTTCCTGTAACATATATATATATAAGAAATTTCCTTGTATGAAATAATCAGTATTTATCTGTTCTTCAGCATTGAAATTACGCTGATTGTTATTGTTAATTTTGATATTTATTTGTGGAATGGCTGAAATTGTGAAATGGAAACGTGGAAAAGCGCTCGGCGTGTCCGAAAAGCAGATTGTGATGAGTCTTATAAATTATAATTCACAGCACGAAAACCAAGAATCATTTTCAAGTGTTATAAAAAAGTGTCTGATATGAGCGGCTTTTCGGAAAGAGTACTTTATAAAGTGCGAGCTGAGTGCAATACACCCGTTGGGGTACAAAATAAGTTATAGTGGGTATAAAATTGAAGAAATTGCAAATCGGAAGAATATTAAGATTCTAAGGCTCCCACCCTACCACTGCGAATTAAATCCGATTGAACTGGTTTGGAGTGAGGTCAAAAGGTATATAGGTGCACATAATACGAATTTAATGGAAAATACCGTACGCAATTTAATCCGCGAATCTTATGAGCGAATCACACCAGAGAAATGGCAAAACTATATAAGTCATGTAATAACAACAGAAGACAAAATGTGGGAAATCCACCGTGTGATGGACGATATAGAACCCATTATTATAAATATAAATTATGAGGATTCTGATGATAATAGCGAAGAGGACAATAATTATAGTGATTAATCAAAACCAAAAAAAAATACATTAATTAGTATTCTTCTGTATCAAATTTTATTAAAAACCATGTTTATATTTATTTTTAAGTATGTTACAACAAATTGTATGATCTAATTAAAATTGTTTTTATTTTAAATGTCTAAACTCAATTATTTTGCATTATATGCTGCTCTTTTCAAATTGACGCAGAAGCGACAAAAAGGGTTTACTTCAACAAGGTATCAACAAATAAGCCGATTGCAATTCAAAAGGCGGATTTATTATGATTGACGTCTTCGTGTTCAGGTTTAAGCAACTTGCTGGGGAAATATGGAAATACTGTAGCCCTATCCCTGTACACTGCATAGTCAGAGTGAAACGAGCTATAGACAACTATTTCTTTGATTACTTCATATACAGATGACGTCAGGAGGAAGAATCCTAGGACAGATAGTATATCATAATTTCCAGTGCCTTAGTAATTATTATCCTAGTAGGTAATTAAGTAGATATTTACCTTCCTTTGCTCGGTCAAAATCTTCTTGATTTACAAGAAATTTTAGAAATATCCTTCATACATAATTATCTTATCGGACAGCGTGCTGTCGGTCGTTATTAATAATTATGGAGATAACCATGGTGTAAAGAATACCAGGTGTAACGTTCCGCAGAATGTGGGCGGACCTCAAATTCAACCAATAGGACATGGTCCGACAAATGGCACGATTGGTAGTACTGAAGTGTATTGTTGAAGACGCTGTCGATGTCAAATTCGAGGTTAGGTTTTGCGTCAGTTGGTGTCAGATTGACGCAAAATGTAACCCGCTAACCCCGAATTTGACATCGACTGACAGTGACAGCAACATATACGATCGCAACCATGGGTACACCATGATGGCGGCCGTGATGGATTTCCTGAGCAGGATCATCGGGGATTGGTTGACATCTCCCCTCTATTTTCTGAACGACTGCCCATCCCGGGAGCGTTTCACCTTGTATTCTTTACACCATGGAGATAACCACATTTATGGTGAGTCTACTTGATTCAAATTAAAAATTTTGTTTTAAATGTATGCTTTGCAATAAAACTGTTACCAACTGTTACAAAATTCCCTAAATTACCAAAACTGATTTTATTTGTAGTAAAACGGTATTTACCTTGCAAATTAGGAAAAATTACATAAAAAGTCGTTTTATAAAACTTCCGAGCACTCTTCTTTCACAGCACGACTGCCGAAGGCAGTCGTGCTGCAAACTGGACTCGTGTCGAAATACAAGTTTTATAAAACTCGTGTTTTAATATACTATAAATACACACACACACACACACAGCACACTCGATGACAGTTTGACAAAGGACAATATTGAAAAATCAATCAATCAATTTGAAAAAAATAGATACTATACAGTTAAACACTGTAATGATAGCTGGTCAGATCAGTTGGTTTCCCTACCTAAAAGTAAAGAAATTCTACAACATTGTCTAGGTACGAATTTCCAGTAGGCATCTCGATTAAGATTTGAATAGAATGCTTCAGCCCCATTTAGACGGTTCAATGTTTTGTTCAAGATTTATTGAATTCAAGGACAAAATATGATCAATCTGAAGGAAGTATTGTTGTATTTTATTATCTTTGCTAATTTTAATTGTGTTTGGTCCTTGAATTCAAAGAAACGAACAAAACATTGAACCGTCTAAATGGGGCTTTAGACTTAAGAAACAAATGAACGATGAACTAAAATGAATTAATAGACTACCCATCAGATGGTACATACTAGTGCACGGTATATATGCTAATCGGAGAGCAGTCTCTGTTTCTGCCTATTAAGTAAAGACGACACTTGGGAAAACGACATTATGTAGAAAATAGGTAGGCCTATGAATTTCCAATCATTATGCTGGAAGTTGAGAGTATTGATTAAGATTTAAATAGGTTGCTTAAACTTTTAAAACAAATAGACGATGACTTTAAAAGAATTACTACTCATCAGACTGCTTATCGTTAATTTTAAGTGCATGGTAGACATGCAAAAGCTTCTTGGAACGTTCAAAAGACAGACGATTTCGAATTCGATTATGAACATAGGACCAATTATTGAACACGCATTCCAACTGTGGTGAAGATGCTGGTATATTTTTAAGTTTATCAGCAAGGGCAAATAGTGATAGGTGCTTTCGGGAGACTAAACCCTCGAACACACAAGCTGTCAAAGACGATGTAACTGAACCGTTTTGCTCTTGAGTCTCTTGTTTGGCTTTTAAAGTTCCAAATATACCGGAGTTACTTTTAAAAGCATGAAGGTCATTAAGACAGTAAAAATGTATCTACTTCATCCAATTGCTCAGAGTCAAGTTTGACACCTCTGTATGTTGGGTACAAGTAGTTTTCTACCAGTCCATATGTATTTAATGCTTTATCTTTTCGAAGTGCAGCAATCTTGCTCTGTTCGTGATAACCAGGAGGAAGTTCTAAACTAAGCCACGCCTCTGTAGCATTTGCCAAAGAGGCATGCTGACTTTGACAAACATTTATCAGTTTACATATCGGGTTAAAAAGTTGTACTCCATCCTCAACATGTTTTATAAAGTTGGTATTGAATACCACTGAAGTCACATTTTTGGGAATCTTTGGTCCAACTTGCGAGTCAGCAAGGACCAACTTCATTGCTGGCAAATTGGACAAAAGACACAGAAATGCATCACGATAATTACATCAACGAGTATCTCCACCGAGGGTAATTCGATGACCTTTATGAAACAACAATTTGCTTTCAGCGTCTAGTCCTGAAAAACCTTTTAGCACCATATTGACCCTATTGGTCACGATTTCGGGTACCAAACTTTTGGCTAAAAGTTTGCCTGAGTGCGAATTGCATGTTACATGCCACAAATCTACCAGCTTACCCATTTTTACCATGTTTGCAGCATTGTCACTGACTACCGCATATAACTTTGTGTTATAGATCTCTTGAGCTCGACTTAAGGCCATTGCAACTATTTCACTTAGTTTATCCCCCGTTTCCCTCTCCCCAAAAACATTGCGATGAGCTTCCAAACGTTTAACAGCTGTATTTTTAATAGTCTTTTGACAGATCATGCAATAAGCTGCTGCTCGTTTTGTTTGGTCATCTATTTCAAATTGAACATGATTTTTCAGCCATCCTGAATGCCTTGGCCGACCAGAAGCCATTTTCCTGAAACCAGTTAAAATAAATTGTACAAATAATTTATCTCGACGTAAAGTAGGCCTAATATAATCTAGATATTAATATTTTGATACATATCAATAGGGAATTTTATAGAAATATATTCCCCTTTTTACAGTTTGATAGCCTCATTTAAAAATATTACCCTGACATGGGGCTCGAACCCACAACCTCTGGCTCTATGGACTGCCAATGGAAATATCGGGTCCACAAGGTAACACTGTATACTGTATCTAATTGTTGCTATTTGTAGTGAACACTACAAATAGCAACAATTAGAACAGTCAAACGTTATTACTAGTTACAACGAACGCCATTTTTACGAAATTATCATTATACCGATGATTTTCAGGATCGCGCCCGAATTCTTATGTTCGTAATGTTAATAAAGAGTCATTACAATGAAAAGTCGTATTAACTAAAAGATCGACTAATATTTTCGCGCACAACTAAATATATCTCCTGAATCTTGGATTTGATGGAATTCCGCTCGTGATCTCTTTCAGTAGGCCTAGCAGGCCAGCACACACACGGCGCCGTTATACCCCCCCCCCCCCCACCTTCCCCTCAGGAACTTAGCATCTGGCCTGGCCAGGGTTGCCAGATTTTATTTACCTTATGTAGCCAACCTAACTAACAAAATTAGCCCAAAGTAGCCTCACATTGGTGGATAATTAAAAAAATTTGTAGTAAGATAATTTGTAATATGTAATTTATCTGTATGATTTTAATTGTGTATAGATTTGTATTTGACATTATACAATTAATTTATAAATTTAAAAAAATAAGTACTAGAAATGAAATTTTATACTGTATTTGTAAAAAAAATGAGTAGGTTCTGTCAACGCATATTCCAATTAAAATACAACTTTACAAAAACTCAAAACACATTTTATTTTCAGAGAAAGAACATAAACATAGATTAAATATTAATGACAGTATCACTATTATAGGTACATTCATCTTCAATAAATTCTACAATTTCCATAATATTCTCCGTTGTAAAGTTACTGGCAATATTACAGTTCGACATAGTTCCAGTTTCATCACTCTTATTATTTAAGTCTAAATACATTTGCGATGTAAATAATTTAAGCATATCGTTTGAAGCTGAAAAATGTATGCAACATTTTTAACGAGCATAATAATATAGCCGAATTCTTAATAAAGCATCCAACATTTGAAAATGCATTCTTTTTTTAGCTTTGGTTTTTACAGCGTTCATCACTGAAAATACCCGCTCAACAACAGCATTGCTTACAGGCACAGAAAGTCATTTTAATACATACTCTGCCAAGGTTTTAAAACGTTTTTGTTTTAAAGCATTTTCATATTTTAAAACACCTGTCCAAAATACCACTGTATCCGTTGGTATATCACCATTTTCATTCCATGCTGTAGTCAATAAATTTCGCCACTGATTTTCTAGGTCAATTGTCTCTTCGCTATCTACTAATTCAAAAGGTAGCTCACAAAATTTAGGTCGCATTTGATTAAGAAAAAATTTTGGGGAAAAATATTTTAATTTTTCTAGTAATGCAATGTTATCTGGCATTCTTTGCAAAAGTTCTTTAGCTAAACATTGCATGAAATTAAAACAGTTTGTTTTTAACTTATAAATGTCACTTCCAGAAATAGTGTTTCTCAACTCTGTTAATTTATTGTGAAAAGGGTACCCATAATCAATTGCATCTATTGCAGCAAATGCCAATTCATTATTTAAGGTTGATTCTAAAGTTTGCATGTCCCAGTTCTTATTGCGTAAGTGGATCTGATACAAAGGAGTTAATATTCTAGAACATACTGAAATTAATAAAGTCTTTAAATTTTCATAAACAATTTCAACATCTACATGTGTGCTTTGAAATAATACGTTAGTGTCATGTAATTCTTTCAAAATGGGTTTTAGAAACAGTAAATATAAAAAATTTCTGTTGTCCTTGTATATGTTTGCTAGTGTCTGAGCAGTGTAACATTTCTCGTCCACACCAGAAATTTCAAAATGAGTTTTAAGTTCAACCCACTGATTTATTATTTTTTCTATGCATTGGTATCTGCTTAACCACCTTGTTTTTGCTGGTTGATTTAGCTTAAGAGGCTTTCCTCCATTATTTATAAGGCTATACACAGCTTGGTAGTTTAATTTTCTTAAACAACTGTGAGAAAACCAGGAACTTTCTCTGATTAAAAAGTCCAAATGTGCTGGCAACTGTTCAACAGCTTTAGAACTGCACAGATGAAGTGAATGGCATACACACCTAACTAACTGCAATTGAGGTACATCTTCTTTTACTCTTGTATACAAGGAATCAAACTTACCAACCATGTTATTAGCCCCATCAGTACCCAATCCTATCATTTTCTTATAATCTAGTTTAATATTTTCTAAAAATAATTTTAACTATTCAAATAATGCTTGAGCTGTAGCTCTCGTTACTTCGTACATTCCCAAATATTCAGTTCGCATACTAAATGACTTGTAACTATAAAATCGCACACACAGTGCCATGTACTTATTTACTCCTACATCTGTAGATTCATCAATAATTAATGAAAAAGGTGATGAACCAACATCATTCACAATTTCCGTCATTAAGGCTAGAGATATCACATTTTTTATAAGTGCAGAACACTTACTTCTATGAAGTTTAATTTGTTGTTGTTACTCTAAAAGTATTTACAATATCTTTTAGGTGATCAACACTCCTAATTGCTGAATGCATAGCCACATGAACAGCTAACTTTAATTCTCTTGTTTAGTAGTCTGTTGAAATACAGTAACAACTCCTACAAAAGTACCAATAACAATTTAAAGCTATTGCTGTAACTATAATAAATATTTTACCTAAATTATCAAGTGTTTTTTGTTCACCCAACGATGTAAATGCAAACTTCTTAAGTTGTTGTTTAAGTACTTCAGTTTCTGCATGTTTTTTAAGGTCGCTTTTGTGGAGCCTCAATTCAGATTTGAAGATTTTGCAAAATGCTCCTGCTTTCACCTTACTTTCTTCTAACCAGCCTATAAGTATATGAACAATAATAGGTGAAGTATAATTAAATTTAAATGAATTTCCTTGAAAACAGCGCGCATATTAATCACTAACCTTTGAAGAGAGTGTCCTTCTCCCATTCTCTGTTGTAATTTTTCGAATATTTCCCGTACTTTCCCATTTCAATTCACATGTACTTACTATATCCATCAATAATTATTATTGTACAACGCACAAACAACGATAATATAACAAGAAATTCTGAAATTCGCAAACTGGGACACTGGGAAGTCCCGACAGGATAATAGACGATTACTCAGCGGTCACTTGCCTCGCGAAGTTAACCGCATGCTCAAAAGCAAAACAGTGCACAGCTGAGTGCGTATTCAATTCATGATATCTTTCCACATTTGTAAAATTAAAGAATTTGTATAATACGGTCGAAGTAATTTTTACCTACTATATTTTCATACACCATGACTAAAGACGTAATAATTAAATCACACAGTTCAAGTAGCCCAGATTTCGCCATTTCATTTAATTAGTAGTCCAAACCAGTAGCCTGTAGCCGATTGCAATTTTTAGCCGCCTGGTGTAATTTTAAGTAGCCCAATCGGCGACAAGTAGCCCAATCTGGCAACCCTGGGCCTGGCCAACCCAGCCGGCCCAAGTAGAGTAGGTATGCGGAATATAGTATAGTCTGTTTTTTTGCTTTATGATTCAGAGCAGGCTTTGCTTTTGCATTTTTGTAACAGTGTAGGTAGTTGGTTACAAAGAAAAAACACTAGTAATGTCAAAAACTTATTACAACTGTCAATGTGTTATCTTATAAGCACTATTATACATAATGAAAGCTATAATTACTGAACCACTGACATTAAATAAGGTATTGCTTTATTTTAAGAAATTTTATTTAAACATGGTTGTTATCTAACTGTACAGAAACGTCATAGAATTTCTATATGTTCTAATGTGAAAATATATTATTAAAAACTTACTGATGACTTCTATTTGCAAATCTGTGTTGTAGAAGTTATTATTTATGCTAAACATATAAGAGGGATTAACTGTTTTTTCAACATTGTCTAGAAAGGCCACCGTTCATACACTTATGATAGTACGTGTCAAACAGTGCCACACCCTGGTAAAAATCCTGATGTGCATCCTGCATGCAAAATAGTATATTTCTTTCCCTCCGCCTTAACTTTAGATGGATTACTTTTCAAGTCTGTGTCGTGGGTCTACCTATGCAGACTGGTTCCATTGCGAAATATCCAGTTTCATCCAAAAACCGGAACATACATTTTTCACTAAAATTTCGAAATTGTAAATATTTCTTTAAAGAAGTAATCTTCGCCGAAATGACATGATTCTTCTCACAAACCAATTTTCTTCCATTCACAATTTTGTATTTATATCCCATATTTTTTAATGTGTAGTATAATTTTGAACAAGTCCTGATATAATTTAGTTTCTCTATTGTACATCGCAATAAATTATCCAAAACAAATTACAAAGTTTCTTAATATCCTCCCTGAAACTATAGTCCTCCCAAGTTATTTTTTTTTCCTTTTTCGTTTTGTCATTCGGTTGTTGCTGGAGTTGTGATTTTGCTTCATTTAGAGTTAGACTATTAAACAGAGTTGCATTCAAAATCTAACATAATAACAAATTGTAAGAAATTTTCTAATGGTTTGTCTTAATACTTACATCAAAGATTTGACCAACTCTTCCAATGATGGCTGTTTTACTTAATTTACCATTGATATCTTATATTAGTAAAGCAGCGTTTTATAGCCACTTTAGTTTTACTATTAATACTGCTTTTTTGTGGCTTTTTATTAAACGTTATTGAAGTGTCAACGTGACAATCTCGGGGATCTTGATTTTGAAGTTAGGTATATTTTGTAACTAAATTGTTGTACACTGCTAAAATAATATAAATGCAAGGCCTGCTCTGAATCATAAAGCAAAAAAACAGACTATAGATTTATACGAGCAAGCTCGTCCGCCATTTTGAGTCACTGGAAGTGGCGGCAAATTCAAATTCTAGTTACTTTCCAATTAGCATACGGTAAGTCGGAATAACAACGATCATATCATTTAATTGTACCGCCTTAAAAAAGATTGGTTTTTAAACAAATAAAAAGAAAACAGACAAAATCGAAACATAAAACACTGTTAACTAACACGCAAGTGGTTCAAACTAGAGAGCTTCAATAGTACCTTAGTTCAAACAACAGTGACGAGTGACAGAACTCAATAGAACTGACAGATACAGTTGACCGAACAGAACAACACCTATAGATTTAAATAACCACACTTGGATGAAGACTGTAATTATAATTAGCATCATAATGGAATGCACCAAGATTTAAATCAGCATGCATTGTTCGTCTGGATCGAGCAGTACGTACTCCAACGGTTTCTAGTCTTGCTTGGTTGACAGACGACAGAACGCACGGTTACCGGTCAGTGCAGCCAACGGCTTGGCGCTAAAATTCATGTGACACAAAATCTAGTGGGATAAGCTTGCCTGGTTAATACAGCACTCTAATGTGAGTACGTACTGCTCGATCCAGACGAACACTGCACGCTGATTTAAATCTTGGTGCATTTCATTACGATGCTAATTATAATTACAATCTTCATCGAAGTGTGGTTATTTAAATCTATACAGTGTGTAGGTGTTGTTCTGTGCTGTCAACTGTATCTGTCAGTTCTATTGAGTTCTGTCACTCGTCACTGTTGTTTGAACTATATATATATATATTTGGGGTTAATTATGTACATTAATAAGTAATAAACATATAAAGGTACATTAATTAGACAGCTGGTCGCTGCATTCCCATTCCCAGTCTCCACGCTACACGATCGTTTGCCATATTCTCGTCCATGCCTCGATCTCTCATTGCTCGAGTGATCCCTTCATTCCAAGACCGTCGAGGGCGGCCTCTTCTATTTCTCCCCTGGGGTTGCCACGAAAACACTCGCTTGGGCCACCTCAAGTCTTCCATACGGAGCAAGTGGCCAAACCATGTCAGACTTCTTTTCACAATTCGGTCAATTATTGTTTCTGTCGCAGACATTGTATTTCTTATCTCTTCATTTCGGACTCTTTCCAATCTTGATAATCTTGAGCTTCTTCTTAAATAGTCCATTTCGACTGCTGTTATTCGTCTTTTGTCGTCTTCCTTCATAGTCCATACCTCACAACCGTATGTAAGTACTGTATCAACCATAGTTCGTCCAATTCTCTTTTTGTTAGTTTTACTTATGTTCTTGTCCCACCAGACAGAGTTCAATGCTCCTATGGCCTTTCTAGCTTCTTGTACTCTGAAACGTATGTTTTAACTGCCAATACCATCACCGTCAATGATTACTCCGAGGTATTTAAATTTTTCTATCTGTCTAACTTGTACATCGTCATTTATAAGTACTTCAAATTTCGCATCGGAACCCATCACTAGGTATTCTGTTTTCTCCAGGCTCACCTCTAAACCCCATTTACGGTATTCCAAGTACAACCTTCTCAACATAAACTCCAAATCAAACGAGTCCTGGGCTATTATCGCCTGATCGTCTGCGAAGCTCAAAGTGAAAAGGTGGGCATCATTGATAGGTAATCCCATTCCCTGACAAGACTGTTTCCATTTTCTTAATATTACTTCCACATAAATGTTGAATAAGAGCGGAGATAGGCTACACCTTGTCTAAGGCCCTTAGTAGTATGAATAGGCTCCGACAACAACCGCCCCTGCTTTACGTATGCAATGTTGTTCTCATACAGATCGATAACGATTCTTATTAAGTAATTGCTGGTTCCGATTGTTTTTAATGTATGTATTAATTTAGTTCGTGGAACATTGTCATACGCTTTCTTCAAATCAATAAAGGCTATATGTAGTTCTTGGTCTTTGCTTCTTTTCTTCTCCATCACTTGTAGTAGCGTATATAAGTTGTCCACACATGATCGTCCCGGTGTGAAGCCGCTCTGATCCTCTCCTATCGCTGTACCGATTTCCTGCCTTAACCTTTTTTGAATTAACTTTCCCCAGAGGCGGCTTAGGGAACTTGTTACACTTAAAGCCCTATAGCAGTTTGGGTCTTTTCTATTTCCTTTTTTAAAAAGGGAATATATATGACATTCTTTCCATTCTTTAGGTGTTTTTTGTTGTGTCAAGCATAAGTTCATCAAATGTTTCAACCGAACCATCAGTACCTCTCCTCCATATTTATATAATTCGGCCGGTGTATCCCCTGGTCCAGGCGATCGCCCATTCTTCATTTCCCCTACACATTCTTTTAGTTCTTTCATGTCGATAGTTGCGAATACCTCATTCTCCTCTAACTCTGTTTCGTGTATTAGAAATTCCTCTCTTCTCTCTATCAGCAAGGACTCGTAATACTCTTTCCACTGTTCGTTTTTAATTATTGAGAGTGAGTTTCTCCTATTGTTATTCTTTAAACTTTTAATTGTTTGCCATACTTCTGTCGACCTTGAACCTCCAACATACGCATTAATTTGGTTACATCTTTGCTCCCAAAAATGATTTTTTTCTACTTTAATTCTATTGCTCAGCTCTCGATTTTTTTCCTTATAGTCTCTATTATTCGCTTCTGTTCTGTGTGTTAGAAACCTTCTATAGTATTCATTTTTTTCTTTAATTAATTCCCGTATGTCTTCTGTTATCCACATTGGTTGTGAGGGTTTGGAAGTTTTTGGGCGGTATTCCCCAAGGGTCTCCATTGCAATATTGTGCATAGCGTTTTTTATTTTTTCATGCTCTACTTCTACGTTATCCGAAAATTCTATAGCATTTATTTCATTTGCTAGTCGTCTCTGATATAAGTCTAGAACACTATCTTCTTGTAGAAGGTATAGCTTGTATCTCTTGGGTTTTAACGATTCTGTACTATTGGTTTCGTGATGAGTGCTATTTGGTCTATTATGTTTACATGGGAATGGATATACTAATGTGGCTACAAGAAGATGGTGGTCCGTTCCACAGTTAGCCCCTCTCATGACTCTAGCGTCAAACACTTTAAACCTTGAATTCTGTTTAACAATGATGTAATCGATGATTGATCTCTGCTGCATTGATGGTCTCTCCCAAGTGTACCGATGGATGTCTTTATGTGCAAAGCATGTATTAGCCAGTTTCAATTTGTACTGACTGCTTATTTCAATTAATCTGTTACCACTATCGTTTTGTATCGCGTCAGCAAATTTGCCCACCACATCGCTAGCTTCTTGTCCTCTGATTCTCGCGTTTAGATCTCCAACCACTATTACATCCTGATGACTTTTGGCCATTGAAAGTAGATCTGAGAGTTTTTCATAAAATTGATCTTTTGTTTGATTGTCAGAGGAATCAATTGGCGCATATACAGCCTCAATTAACGTTTCGTATCCATAGATTTTTAATGTTATTGACATTATTCTCTCTGATACATAGTTGTAATCTGTTATGAACTGTTTTAGGTGATTTTTAACGAAAACCGCTATTCCAGAACTAGCTCGCTCATGTTTCTTCACACCTGACCAGAAGTGAATATATCCCTCGAGTTCTTCGTTTCCCTTTCCTTTGCGTTTTGTTTCTGATAATACTACAATGTCTAATTTGTATTTCTTTAGTTCTGATGTTATTTCTGGTATTTTGTCTGATATTCCACGAATGTTCCATGTTCCTAATCTCGTAGTCCGTTTCATAGCCAACCGTTGTCTTAATTTTGATCCGTCCTGTTTCCGAGGGCAATTACTGGTATTTTTAGCATCTAATATATTTTTAAAGATAGCAGGTTGCTGGCCTACCGCTCCAACCCCCATACTTGGAGGACCAGGGTTTCTGTCAGGGTGTGCTCCCATAGCCGAAAAGTCCGGTTTTACGGCGCCGGAAACTCGCCTTTCGTCTTTCACCGTTAGCTACAGTCTATTATTTTATTTGTCTGAATACGCCAATTCGCAAGTGGTGAGAATGTGGAGTACCAACAATACCAATTTCATGAGAGAAGCTCCCTTGCATTGCCCTAAAATCGGTATTTGGATACCTCTTTCGCGAAGGAGGGTGATCGATCCCATTTTTTTTAAAGAGATTAACACTGCTGAAAGATACCAGAACAACATTCTGTAATGATTTATCAATCAGTTGAATGCTGAGGAACTGCAATAGGGTTACCTTCAGCAGGACAATGCTCGCCCCTATGTGGCTCGTACCACCTTGGAATTCTTGCGTCTTCTCGTTTATTTCCTGTTTTCTTTATTAAAAATCACAATTTTTAAGACACCAGTGCATACTCTGGACGATTTAGAACAAGTATCGTAGAAGAATGTAATAAAATTACACCTCACCTTTTACAAAAAGTGTTTGATAACATGAACAGATGTGTTACACTGTGTATTGAAGAAGAATGCAGATTTAAACTACAGAAGAAGTTTCGTTAGTTAGCATAATTTTTATTTTTAGGTTAGTTTTAGGATGAAGTGTTTATTCGATCGACGCAGGCTTATTTTTAGACAATTTCATTACTCTTGCGTGTAAATTCGTTTATCCGCAAACGTCACAAAAGTGACAACTTATTTGTCTTTATTGACAAGGTAAAAGTGTCACTTTATCTGCCTAAGCAGACAAAATAGCGACTTTTGCGTACTTTATCTGCCTAAGCACACAAAATGATTGCTCTCTTTCTTTCTTTCTATGTTTGTTCGCCATCTCCTCCGAAGATACTGGACCGATTAAATTGTATGATGGCTTAAAATTTTGCTAATTTTTAGAATTAGTTCGTAGGCCGGTTTTTATTTTCAAAAAAGTACGAAAAAGTTTTAAATTAAATAAACCTTTAAGCAGCGGATCGGAGCATCTGTCGCCGTGGGTTATGGTGTGACAGCTGCTGTGGCCGTGTGCTATTAGCACGGGTGATTCAGTATGTTCATATATCATTACAGTTGCGCGTTATCTGAACAACAGAGGTTGGCGCAGGGGTACAGTGCTAGCCTGAAATTTACCTGAATACGTTTGCGGAGAAAATAGTATATGTTATTCGGAGTAAAAGTGACTTTATGTGGCTTAGCTGAATTATTTGCCTCACTAACGTTCGGCTAAATAAACTTCAGCTTCGCCACATAAAGTATCACTTTTACTCCTAATAACATAATCTACTATTATTTCAATATCATATTCTAATAAGATGGATAAAATAAATATTTAATTTTTAATAATAAAATTTGACAGTTTGAATTAGATATATGTAAGCTAATTTTAAAGGCATTGGTTTGCACTTCCACGGCCATACTAGATGAAATTAATTTTTGATCATACTATAGTTTTAGAGTTAATCTCATGTGAATCTCTTAAAATTGCAATAGCGAAGTTGTACTCGAAGCAGTCAAGTACATATAGTACGTGCAAAAACATTTCGGTTAGAACGCAATTATTGTATTCGACGGCTATCTAGCTGATGCAGCAAACATAAACACGAAAAGTGCAGAACGATTTTTCCCATAATAAAACTCAAACTTCGCGAGGATTTATTTTTTGACCAGTCGATAATCACGACATACACACAGGCTAACAAAAAAAAAACAAGAGTCGTTTTTTCTATGGCCAGGAAGAGATTCAAGAAATAAAATTTTACCGTTCAACAAGTAACAGACGATATTGATCGCTATGCTCAGGATCAATATGTCATCATTTAATTATTGTAGTAGTACTATCGAAAGGTTTGTTACGATAAAGAAGCTGACCTGCGATTAATTAGATAAGATAATCAGTGGTAGTAAAAATCGCAGATTAACCTCCTTAAATTACGTACTACAAGGAAGCTCTAAAAATGTTCACTTACCGCGCAGGCCGAACTAGCTCAAATTCGGCGATAAGGTCGTGGGTTCAAACCACCAGCTGTGTACCCTGCAAAGTCTTCAAAAAAATATGGGCGCCAGAAATCAGATGACTTCGAATAAGGGTAATCAGAATTTATTAAAGGCATAATAAATTGGTAATCACCAAATGTAATCTATGTAATTCATAAAATATTTGAAAATGTTTGCTACACTATGCAGCCAAAACTAATTGAAGGTGGCCACACGCCTTACCACCCTTTTTGGGTCGTTAAATTACTTGAAATTGCAAAATAAATCTAAGAGATATGCATATCGCTGTCATTCATAAAAACCTTTCTTTCTATGTTGCTGAGAGAAAAAACGTGGGTGCTCCTGTTACAAAAAAAAGTACACATAAAAAATCAATAGTTTTAAATGCTATCTTTAATTAAATTTACTGAGTGAATGCACTATTATGTTAGTAATAAATTTAGCATCCGGTATCACCAGCACAAGATTAACTTGGTAGGTACATAACCCGTCCTCGATTGGCGTTGTAATAAAAAACGAATCAACTGACCTTCTAGGCCCTCACAAGTTTAGGGTGTAAACGCTAGTCGGGAGCTGCTATCACTGGTAACCCTCATACAGCAAGGAATCAGCCTTAAGCAACATGGGTTCAGAAGCGATGCAGAAAATAACAGGTGTTTGTTTCGAATTAGGACAGGAAACTGGACTCCAATAGTTAATCCCAAGTGCAATTTGAGAATTCCAGGTAAAAATAATTCCTGGTAAAAGCTAAAGAAATGCAATTAATATGAGAATAGCAAACAGAAAAACGCCATCGTACCTGATTATAGTCAGCCCTTGGAAATACAATTCTTGTAAAAATTGGTTGAGCGCACTTACTTTTGACTTAATTAAAAATCAAACCTCGATCGCGCGAAACGCGTCGGCCGAGGCCAGAAGACAAGTCCCGGGCTCGAAACGTTCACTTCAAAATGCAAGGTTGCATTCCTACGGCCAGCGATAACAGATATAGCGGGTCAAAAGTGCACCGTGCTAACGATAGCAACTCAATACAGGTACAAAATGCGCTGGTTTGGAAAATTTAAAAATTTGAAATGCAAGGAATTATAATTCAAATAAAAATATACAGGTTAGGCCTAAAATAATTTGGTAAATGGCGAAACAATTGAGCGGAGCCAAAAAATTGTTTCAGGTTATCCAAATGCCTATTTCCTGAAACCAGGCAAAGAAAACGTGCAGAAAAGGTTTATTCTCCACAAAGTTTACAGGCTGAAGAAATGGTGGCGCTTTCAGCGATTGCGACACGACGTCTGCAATCTTCGATGAAGAAAAGAAGAAGTTTCTGAAGATGCTTCCAAATTCCAAGGAATTAAACGAGACTGGAAAACTTTTCAAGGAAGAAAGTGTAGATTTCAACACCACTGCAGCAGAACAATGCTTAACTACACTGTGCGCAGCTTCTAAAAAAAACAGATCTGTGGATTTTTGGTAACAAAAAGCTGATCTTGCTTCACTTCCACCCACAGCAACAGCTACACAACAGCATTCGCTTCAAATCTACCATCAAGTTCAGACTTGGTATAGTGTTTACAAGAACACGGAACGATGGGGATAGAAGAGAAGTAAAAGTGGACTTACTCCAGTCAGAACAACTAAATGTCTGCTTCTGAAGTTGTTCTGCTTAAATTCCTCTCTTGTAAATCAGAAAAAGGATTCGAATCACGATATGGCTGCAGGAAGGTAGATTTAAAGTGCACTATCATTTGCATTTACTGCAACGGACAGGCCTGCAAAAACGTTCCTGACATATTGAGCGACTTCGAGGAAGATGAACAAATCGAAACTCATTAACAAACTGTCGGTATACGAAGATGCTAAGGAAGAGAATTCCGAATAGGAGAGTATAGACGATGAGGACGACACTGCAGAAATAAGAGTCAACAAACGTGGTCCCTTTAGAAAACTAAATACAATTTCGGTTATGCAATTTTAAGAAACACACTAATTCACATGAGATTCATTCTAAAATTATTTACTTCGCAAAACAATGGGATTGTCCCTTTTTTAGCTTTGTGTCCCGTTGTCCCAAAAAACTCAAAACGGGACGCGAATTGTCCCGTTTTTTTTATACATATTACCTACTGCTTTTGGTGCATGTAATCATACGCACGGAAATTTTAATTTAAGCATGCGGCTTATTTAAACGCCGAAAGTGGTTGAAAGGCTGACCAACCATAGAACAAAAGTTGGAAGTCGTGTTTTGTGCTTGCACATGCAGCATAGTCTATAAATAGACTCCAAGCTTAAAAACTGAATTTCCGTTTTTAAAATATTCTTATGAAATAGGAAAAGTCGAATGCACGGTATGAAAATCATTGTTTTCCATCGAACATGGAGGACGTGCAGATATAAAACAACATTTGCAAAAGAAAAAAGGTTTATTGGAGTAACATCTTTTTTTGTAAAAAAATACACCAGGTGGTTTAACAGACGAGAGTAAACTCATTCCGGATTCATCGTAATCACTTAAAAATGATTTTTTCGCTATAAAGAGTATGTTTCCTTATAAAAAGTACTTAGTAACGCATTATTAACTTAGGAACATTTGTATGTGTGTATGTGTGTATGTATGTATGTACGCCTATGTGTATGAATCTGACAATATATCTACATTGCTCCCCTCCTTTGTCGTTTTTACCTTCATTTTGCCTATTTTTCCATTTAGATAATTCATCATATCGTATTCCTCTTTCCCATTTGAGCTTTTATAATTAAAGCTATTTAAATTACATCCATCTTTTGTCGTATTTTCCTAAAAATATAAAATCATGTGGATAACATTGAAACAAGGTTGACTACAAACTTTATCTAATAAGCTTTAATACAAAAAATATTGGATTTTTTTTTCTTCACAATACATGCTTTTCAGTAAATTCAATGTTCTTCAATGAAAAGTGGTATGTACAACGTACATGGTAGTTACATAATAATAAATTACAGCAATCAG
Source organism: Agriotes lineatus (assembly GCA_940337035.1). Lineage (NCBI taxonomy): Eukaryota > Metazoa > Arthropoda > Insecta > Coleoptera > Elateridae > Agriotes > Agriotes lineatus. The sequence continues at coordinate 82,412,547 of OW679197.1, read as the reverse complement.
TAACCTAAAAATCGTTAAGCTCTTTTTCATGTTGAAGATTATCTTCATCGATGCCGCCGTCAATAATTGGTGCATCTCTGTTGGTGCACCTATGTCCCGAGCAATTCTTGCACATGTTTGAGCATTTCAAGCCACTCTGTCGACGCTCACAGTTCCTGACACACCCCGCATTACAAGTGCAAACAATGAGAGAGAGAGAGCAATTTTTCAGGATCAGCTGCCTTTGTGGTTGCAACTGCACGCAAATAACCACCAATCCTTTTCTAACCCCATTTTAATGAATCTTTATTGACATTGAGCCATTGCTGCACTTGATAGTAAACTCTATAAGTGTTGTTGTCCAGCTGCTAAAGTGGGGGAAAGAACAGCCAACCTCAAATTTGTGTGTACAGGCTCCGTTGCGATGGTCTGCAAGTAACATTGACGGCGCAGAGTATCCAAATTATCTGCATTTGTTGATGCAAATATCGAAAGGAAGAAATGGTTCCAGCATCAGCTAGCGCATCTTGGTCTGCATTTGGGTTGTTAAAAGTCAACAGCTTTGTGTAAAGCTCCTTGTCACTTTGTACTTTTTCAGAAGGCGTTATTTTTCCCTTTCTATAAATTGAGGAAACGGTATCACATCCGGCGATAGTGTAAGCTGTCAAGAGAACATCCTTCATTTCCCCGATACCACGCTGTATGCACCAGTGCAGTAAACTTTTTCTTCTTGGTTACCTTTCTTCGGTACAATCATCTTCAACTGTTCGTTGGCTGGATCATGAACAACCAACGAGACCAATAAATCGGTGTCATTGCCAATTACGATAGCCTCTGTTTCCTTCTTTGATTCGTCAATTGCTCTAAAAACGATCTTGATGTCAGCACCACCTTCTGCCTGAATCACTTTGCAGCCAGCTTGCTGTTGTGTACAATGATTAGAGCAATCAGTTGCATCTTGTTTTTAGTATTAGTTAGAAATTTTGCTTGTCCAAGAGTGACATTAATTCCAGCTTCTACTTTCACTTCAACATGTGTAGTAGTGGATGATCTGCGCAAATGTACGAGTATGTCGTCTTTGGTGCTGGGTGCTGCACCATAATCATCTCGCCTCCCCACTTCCTTGAACCCTTTATATAATACACTTGGAGCGAATATTACAAATTTTTGAATTTTTGCCAAACAAAAAAAGTTTCATTTTTACCCTCTCCATATCTCCGTAATCGTTTACTGGACTGCAAAAATGCATAAGACCATTTTTATTGTAAATTAAATGTAGAGTAATTTTGTATAGGGTAAAGTTCACAGTAAACTTCACAGGTAACGAGATATTTGCAAAAAACTGTTGAAACCTACCATTTTACCAGCTTTGTGACGTCATAGCTCCTCACTCCACAGGCTACGAAAGCGACAACAGGAGTTTTTCTACTGAGGAGACACCGCTACTTACGATGGTATCACTTGTCGGTATAAACCTACTCAGTCCCACGAAAATAATTATTAATTCTCTTGCCCTCCCTACTACAACTAGTTTTGAAGGTCATACCTTTTTTCATGAATTTACAGTTTGATTAACGAGGGACTTTCAAAACGTGTTGTACACGTTTTTTGCATAGTGATCTCTTGTAACTCAAAATTTTGTCGAAAAGAACTTTGGAATTTACAATAAATTGTCAAATTGACATTTCAATAAAATAGTTAAAAATAGTAGATTATGTTATTAGTAAAAGTGATACTTTATGTGGCGAAGCTGAAGTTTATTTAGCCGAACGTTAGTGAGGCAAATAATTCAGCTAAGCCACATAAAGTCACTTTTACTCCGAATAACATATACTATTTTATCCGCAAACGTATTCAAGTCAATTTCATTAATATAAATTTAAAAAAAAAGGATATATCGGCCGGAAATCGAACCCGGGCCACCCGCGTGACAGGCGAGCACTGTACCCCTGCGCCAACCTCTGTTGTTCAAATAACGCGCTACTGTAATGATATATAAACATACTGAATCACCCGAGCTAATAACACACGGCCACAGCAGCTGTCACACCATAACCCACGGCGACAGATGCTCCGATCCGCTGCTTAAAGGTTTATTTAAATTAAAACTTTTTCGTACTCTTTTTGAAAATAAAAACCGGCCTACGATCTAAGTCTAAAAATTAGCAAAACTTTGAGCCATCATACAATTTAATCAGTCCAGAATCTTCGGAAGAGATAGCGAACAAACATAGAAAGAAAGAAAGAGAGCAACGATTTTGTGTGCTTAGACAGATAAAGTACGCAAAAGTCGCTATTTTATGTGTTTATGCAGATAAAGTGACACTTTTACCTTGTCAATAAAGACACATAAGTTGTCACTTTTGTGACGTTTGCGGATAAAGTGTATTTTTTCACGATTTTACGTTAAAAAAGACGACTTTCACGATCACTATGCAAAATAGTAATTTGTACAACTTTTTTCATGAATTTTCAGTTTGATAACGAGGGCGAAGCCCGAATTGATCAAGCAAATGAATGAAAAAAGGACTTTCAAAACGTGTTGTACACGTTAGTCTTTTTGCATAGTGATCTCTTGGTCGAAATTTAGTCGAAAAAGGTTTCGAAATTGACAAATGTCATATTGACATTTCAATAAAATAGTTTAAAAAGTATACCTTTTTTACGATTTTTGCGTTAAAAAAGTGGAACTCTCAATACGAGTGGAAGAATTGAAAGACCTGTAATTTTGTAAGCATTGAGTACAAGTAGGGTCTTGGAAGTGTAAAAACTCGATGGTTATCCTTTCAACCAGCAATCACTAGACATTTTTCCAGGACTAAAGTCCTACGTTTTATATCAAGACAAATGCCCCACGATTTTAAGTAAGTATTTTTTTAATGATCCTGTTTCCATGGGATGGTTATACTTCTTACAAAGCCAGTTAAAAGTTATCTGTGGCACCATAACTAGGATAAAAGGAGACACTATTTCAGTATGCAAAGTAGCTGAAGAATTAGAAATGTGCAATAAAAATAAAAACAGGAGGGACCACAAAGTTGTCAAGCATTTTACTAGACCTAGAAGAAAATGATTTGTATAGCACAAAACCCTTTAAAGAAAAAGTGGATCAATTTTATACATTTATATTATACATTGAGAAATGAGGTGCCAATTTCAAATCACTTAAAGTGTTCAGCTAGATTCAAATAATGAACTGTCCTACTTGCGCTGAAATGAAGGAAACATTAAAATATGTAATAAAAACTAACAAATATATTGATAGTTTGGATGAAGATAGACTTTTTGATTAATTTAACTAAGTAGTAAACGTAATAAATGCTAGCTTGCTGAATGGAATAAGAATTCTACAAGGGTTGAAGAAAAATGGCTCGAGATATTTAAGTTTCTGAATAATGAAAAAATGTGTTTTACAAATATTCTAATGGTTTTTGAATTTGCTCTTGCTATTCCAGGAACAAGTGCAGCGGTAGAAAGAATATTTTCGATTACAAATGCGCTATGGACAGATGAGAAGAATCGTTTCCTCGTAAAGAATATTGGAGCAATAATAGTATGTAATAGTTATTTACGTGGCAAGCTTAGTAAATTAGCCTTTATGGGCGAGCTGGATAATTTGCAGGGTGAGCGACGTAGGAGCGATCTCTGTAATCCGGTGAGCCCCAATAAAGGCTAATTGCAAGCGAACCGCGTACAACGTTTTATTTCCTCTTGCTGAAAATCCTAAAAATTCATATTAGTGATTAATAAAGAATGTTTCTATTAGAAAACAAGGTGCTTGTAAAGTAGCGATGGCAGCATTTTACAGGCACCTGGCCTGTAAAGACTCATTTACCAGTCAGTTCAGACGACAGTAACACTTTACAGGCACCTAACCTGTAAAAACTCATTTACCGAGTCAGTTCAGAAGACAGTAATGGCCGTTTAACAAGTCAAGAGGAAATAAAACTCATTTTAAAAAATGTTCATGCAGTGAATTCTAAAATTTTCTTTTGACGAAACCAAAATTATTAGAAGGTATTAATGGTACTGAAAAATATAAAATCCAAGAAGCTTCTTCTTCCACATCCACTGATACTGTGTAGTGTAGTTTATAATAGTATTGCTGAAAATTTCAAACTATTGCTAAAAAGATTATAGTTGCATTGATTAATCAAATAGTAAGAATTGATTAACAGTTTGTATTATACACCTATAAAGTTACCATTATCCGCTCTTGAATTATTAACGTCTCCACTTTGTCTCGATGTTAAACGATTCACTCGTAGATAAAATTCAACTTTATCGTCTTATATAATAAATATCTATTATTACCCCGCCCAAACATCTTCTGTACCGTTTTTTTATTTTACAAATCTGGTCACCCTATTTTAGACAAAACTTCTAGAAAATTTGGTCCTCCACAATTTTATTATGTGAAATTGTGCTAAACTGCCAATTTGCAAAACTTCTTGATGTTTTCCGTGCAAATATGGTCTTAACTCCCGGTTGCTTGGCATATACAGGGTGTTTGTAAATCGCTAGACAGCTAGTAACTTCGTTCATAATAGAGATATCGAAAAAACATTTTGTTTGTTTTAAATGCCAGTATGTAGTGTACAAATTATCAAAAACCAATTTAAAGCATGGCCTCCTATTTTTTGCATATTGATACACGACTTTGGTTTTTTAAATGGAACACTATATATTTTTAAATATTTTAAATCATTGCTAAAAACGATTTACGGTAGTATACTTAAAGTAAAATTTTGGAACTTATTATTTTTTATAAAAAAACTTGCCTAAAGTAGGCCATGACGCCCAAAATTACTAACAAGAAATTCTAAAGAAAGTTTACCTGGCTCTAAAAGTTCTCCATGGACTAATGACTCGTATCACACCACACGTACTACAACTATTGGAAACTATGTTGCAATATATTTAAAATAGCTATTTGTGCGACAAGTGCTAAAAGTGGATGTTTATGCACGAGACATGAAAATTATGAAACGAAGCCGAAGGCTGAGTTCCATAACATGTCTCGTGCATAAACACTTTTAGCACGAGTTTGCACACAATATTTTTTCTAAGGCCTTAAATTTACTGTTATTAATCCATAATGTCGATTTAACAAAGTCATAGTCATAGTAAAGAGATGGCCTTGACCGCACAGGTGACTGTTTCTGCAGCCGGTAGCTGTCAAAGTTAGTTAGCAAAGGTAATTATAATAGTAGACATTTGACTTTATTCATTACATAATGTTTCAGTTATTAAAAAAAAACACTTTACCTCTAACGAAAGAAGTAACTAGAATAACTTTATAACCTCACTTCCAGTTCAAAATTCTAAATTTAACACCAGCTGTTTACTTTTAGCACATGGGCTAAAAGTAAACAGCTAATTTCACTTTTAACACGCTGATGTATAAAACGTAATTTTTAGTGAAACAAGCTAATGCTAAAAGGCCTACTTTTAATAGTGGTCGTAGAAAAAAATAATTTTGTAAAAGCTACTTTTAGTTGAAATGGCGAATATGGGACGTCATTGGAAAGCTTTTTTAATGTAGTTTTCAACTGTTTAATGAAGCTCATATTGTTCTATTTAAAAAACATAGTTTTCAATTGTTTTAGTACGTTTGATGCTATAATTCGGCCATGAGAAATATTTTGAGCCAAGTGGAGTTTGATTTGCATTTCTTGTTGGATTTTTAATGATGGCCTACTTACGCTTTTTTTTTTAAATAATTGAGTTCCAAAATTTTAGTTTAAGTATGTTATCATAAAGTATTTTTACGCTAATTTCAAATATCTAAGAATATACGGGGTGTTATATTAAAAAAATATTGTGTCTCACGACGAAGGAGGCCATGGCTTAAATTGATTTAAAACAGTTTATAGGCTGACTACTGGCATTTCAAACAAAAAACGTGTTTTTCAATGTCTATTATTAACAAAGTTACAAGCTTTCTAGTGATATACAAACACTCTGTATATAAAGCTACAAAAAGGAGAAAAAAACCCGTTTATCCGGAAAAAGTGTCCAATACTGGATGCCTAAAAAAATCCACACTAGTGGTTTTGAATAAAAAAGCAGTTTCTGTTTTGAAACAGAAATATTTCAATATAAACGTGTAAGTAAATACATTTTTTTGTAAATACAATGACAACAATTTCAATTGTCGAACATGATTCATTCAAAAACTTGTTTTCTGATATGAAGATTAACTTGATATCTAGAAGATCTGTAACTAGAAGAATTGACCCATAATATAATAAAAGTGTATCATTGATTATGTCGCATATCAATAAAGCAGAATATATACATATGTACGACTGCAGACACGTTGTCTGCCAAAAAGCGCAGTTTTTTTTGTGTAACAGTACTGGAGGACATTAATTCTCAATATAAATTAAACAACAACAAAATTACTGGCACTATTACTGACAATGGAAGCAATTTTGTCAAAGTTTTCAAGAAATTTGAATTGCCTCTACAGTCTCTACACAAACCACCAGAAGAAGAAGACGATGATAATCAAAAGAAGGATGAGAAAAGTGAATTAAAATTTATCACGACTGATATCAATGAAGAAGAAAGTGCGGATGCAGTTGACGAAAACGGCGTAAATATATTTTTATGACAAATTTAAAGATTCAGACAAGTAGCTTGAGAAATATTGCAGAGACAACTACATGTTTAAAAGGAGAAAATAGCATATTGTATGTTATGGGCTGAAAGTGCATTCTTGCCGCTTGCGCATGCAAAAGCGGCAAGAGCACTTTTAGCTCGAATCATACATACTATTTTTTCGACGACTGAGCATAATATAAAGGCGAAAATAATCATATTATTTCATTTTATTAACAACATTAATTGACAATTTAAAATTACTCGCGTAGTCTATGGCATGTGACGCGATTATTTAAACAAATGACGAGCGTTGTCAAGGAAACGCTCTGACATGGATAACTAACATGTGAGCAAACGAAAATGAAATCAAGCTTGGCTTTGAAATATTTGTTGTATGAATAATATGTTGGTGGCACTGTTAGTCTTATGTCAAATTCGAGGTTAGCAGGTTAGGTTTTGCGTCAGACTGTGTCAAAACTGACGCCAAACCTAACCTGCTAACCTTGAATTTGACATAGACTTACAGTGCCACCAACATATTATTCATACAACAAATATTTCAAAGTTATGAAAACGGTCGCTCAGAGGCGAATGTCAACTTTCTGTTGACAAATGACAATGAGAAAAATCTACGATGTCAGTCGTCCAAAAAAAATATACATATATGGCTACCTTCTTCCAATTATGTCGATGAAACTGAGACTAGAAAAAGTGGAGATGGAGAAGGAGACCCGAAAGTGTTAAAATCAAAATTACTAATTCTATTTTCCAGATGATCGTATCTTATTAAATTGGAGACAATTTTATTTTATTGCATGACAAAAATTTGGCACTTAAAAGTTTTGACATTCATGGTAACATTGATTTTCTATACTAAAAGCGTTTATTAATAGAAAATCATCCATTAATAGGAGTCATTAATAAACGATTTTAGAAAATAAAAAATTATGCACTAAGAAGAGCTATTGATGAACGATTTTGTATGCATTAATGAAACCCATAAATAAACGATCAACGGAAAACGTTTTTAAAGAAACAAACGAAAACGGCAGTGTCAATGAAAGAATGGTACTAGCATTAACAATTAATTAAGCAAAAAGTCTATTTTCTCCTAAGTAAATTCTAAGCTTAGTGAACAAGAAAAAGAGGAAACATCAAATGAACGCAATTATTTCAATTTTTATGAAATTGTTTCTTCAGTTCCAACAGAAATTCTGCAAATAAATAGTAAGAAATATCAGTGGTAGCGGTAGTGTCATTCTGAAGAAAATTGGCTGGAACTTTTGAAATGTTAAGGAGACAAACGGACTAATTTAAAAATACTTAATAATGATTATCCAGTTATGGCGAAAATATTTCTCAAATACATACAAATATACCATCATCTGCACCTGTGGAACAATTATTTTCATTTGCCAGCCATATTCTTTCACCAAAAAGATGGGCATTAAACGATGCCTTGTTTGAGAAAATGGTATTGCAAAAGTAAATGGAATGAAAAATGAAACGTAACATTAAAAGACGAATACTTCTTAACTTGTTTCAATTTCTAGTTTCATTTTTTATAAGTTTTTGCGTTTTTGTAGGTTTTAATATTTTATATCTTAAAATTACAGTATTGAAATTTGAAATCAATATTACAATATCATATTATACTATATTTCTAATTTTATTTTATATTACTTTAATTACTATAATGTGGCTTTGGCTTGCTATGAACTAATGTAAGCAATATAATACTGCAGTTAAAATTAACTATAGTGAAATAGTTTAAAAAGTAGCTTAATAATTTAATACAGCTTTTTAAGTAGCTAGTAGCTCTTAGCTACATTTCTATCAAATAGCTTAAGCTACATTTAAGAAAAATACCCAATTACCCAGTAGCCATAATTAAGCCCACTTCTGTGGGTACACCACAGTAAATAAAGGCTGTTTACACACGCCCAATTTACATGGAGAACGTGTATAACATACTTTACGTAGGCAGCGCCACCTATAGCACTCTCGCGTTACTTATAATCGTCCATAACCAAGAAAATATGGTTGACAATGTTTTGAAAGATGTAACAGTTCGGTTAATAAAATCAGAATTAAAATGTTAAATCAGGTATCTGTGGAAGCCGTATATTCGGCCACTTACGTGGAAAATTATCTTGACTGTGTAGAAAATCTGCCAGACGACTTACAGCGTCTAATTTCAAGAATGCGGGAATTAGATGTTTATTATTTAGGTAAAAATGTATATTTTAAACAATTGATAACTTACAACTTTTTTAATAGCGCACGTACGAGAGGCCGAAAATCAAACCGAATTTTGGAAAAGCTTAGGCAATGAAAATTCGTCGAAGAAAGCTCGAGCTTTCATTCGGATGCAGCAAGCTCTCATTGCAGCTCAAGAACTAGGAGATGAAAAAATGAGCATACTGCAGACAATTCTTGACAAAATCGAGGTGAAAACAAGACTACTTGACCAGGATCACAAAAATCTAGGTAAACTTTCCATGATTCACGCATTACTGGTAGTTAACGTTTGCATTTTTAGACTTTGGTAAGGAAGAACCGGCACCTTCTGAAAATAAAGAGCAGCAGCCAGCTTCCACTAATACATCAAGTACAACATCTCTAACAAATAACGAGAGACCCACAAAACGAGCCAGACGTACTCGTCACGACACATTTTCGGGCATGGACGCAAATCAGAACGACTCAGGCGCCGCGGAACATGTTTTACGAAGTCAAGTCGCCTCAACATCTGCTTCCGCAACTGTACAGAAGAAATCGACGCATGGTATAGTTGAAAACATTTTATTTACACGATTTCTACAGTGGGTATTTTTATAGTTTCTGGCAAAAAGAAGAAGCGCAAATCTCGCCAAAACCAAACTACTCAGCGTGAAGAGTCGCCTCCAAGAGAAGAAGAGCCTGCTATCGATCCTGATGAGCCAACGTACTGTCTTTGCGATCAGATTTCATTTGGTGAAATGATTATGTGCGATAATGATCTCTGTCCGATCGAATGGTTCCATTTCTCTTGTGTTACATTGACGACCAAGCCTAAGGGCAAGTGGTTCTGTCCAAAATGCAGAGGGGACAGGCCAAATGTGATGAAACCAAAAGCACAGTTTCTGCGGGAACTTGAAAAATATAATAAGGAAAAAGAAGAAAAAACATAATTTTGTACGAATTATTTTATTTTAAAGTGTCATTTTCTATTATAGTAATAAATATACATTCACGCAAAATATACATGTAGCTCTTTCCTTCTTTTTGTAAGTACAAAACTTAGAATTGCCCTACTTTGAACTATTTTAACACACTTTTAATTAAATAGATTAAATAATTTATGGCAGTGAATACTATAAGAAAATAAAAATGCATAGTATAAAAATAAACACCTAAAGTGAACATAAATGGTATATAAAAATTGCAATGACAAGAATACAATTATACCAATCACCTATAAATAAATAACACTTACTATACTACATACGAATGGCATATTACAATCGCACCAATAAGTGGTAAATGGCCATTGACACAATTTCATACAGGCTATGTAAAAACAGTAGCTACTCTATTTGGCAGACTTTGAGCCAGATTAAGTACTCACATAAATTTGTCATTCGACCAGAAATGTCACTCTAATATTTGATTGGACGAATAATGTGCTTTTAATCAGTCTCGAAACAAGAGAATATATATTTTTGGGAATACATCACTGATTATATTAGTCAACATTTAACTCCTCTACATCTTCCATCTAATATATGCAATTATTTATATAATTGATTCTTTAAATTAAGCGTAAAATATTTTTAAGTACAAACAAAAACACTTTCTGAGGCTCATTGCAACTTGCATAATTTTTTGTCGCCTACATAAATAAATATATTGCCTTTGTAACTTTTACCATTATTCATAATTATAATTTTCAATTAAGATATAGAAACATAAATACTACTTTCTATATATTTTACAACTGAACTACTGAGTAGCACCAATCATCAAATACAGTCGCGGCCATAAAAACCGGGAAAAGTGCTGACACTGACAATTCTAATTAATAAATGTCATCAAGTCATTGTTTAGATCTGAATAATGACTTTTGATGACATTTATTAATTAGAATTGTCAGTGTCAGCACTTCTTTTCGCATTTTGAAAATTAGGTCAAAAAAACTGTCCCGGTTTTTATGGCCGCGACTGTAAAAACACCTAAATAAATATGATATGGAATAAAAATATACCATCAGAATAGTTTTGAACAGATTTTTCCAGCAAATAAAGTTTAAATAGTTCAATTCACATTGGCATAGCTGAATTTTTACTTGAGGATTAACAGAAAAATAAACGATAATACGTGGAATACAACATAGCAAAATAAAGACATTCGATCAATTTTAAAGCATTATTGTAATGATCTAATTTTGTTATTACTAAGAATATACAGGGTGTATATATTTTTCATTCTCTGCGCTATTACAAAACTAGTCTGCAGTCAAATTGTTTTTTTACACAGTTTTGTCAGCGGCGAAGTGACTGGTATATTTTTTCATCAATTCTCACTAGCTTTTTAATTCTCTTGAATTTACGAACAAACCAGTCGTGGAATGGAAATTGTCTCAGTAAAATGCCAAAAACAACGTAAATGCAGGAATTTTTTGCCAATTATGTAGAAATTCACAAGTAGGCATTGACTGCTTCGAAACAACTAATTAAAATCTTGACAGTTCTGTCATAAAACTGTAAAGACAATAAATTATAAATTTTGTTTATTAATAACTAATTAATTATTACCAAAAATTGACAGCTATGATTTTTTAATCCATTCATAGACAATGAGAGAAATAATTGAAATTGATGAAAAAAGGACCTGCATTTTAAGAAATCCAAGATGGCAGCGCTGATAAAGCAGTGTACCCTGAAAAAACAATTGACTGCACAGAACTGTAGAGCAGTTGGTCCCCGCACCATAAGTTTTGTATTGAATTTTTTTGTTGTAGTGAATGGCATCAAAAATATATGCAAATATACGTGTTGCATCAGCTGGTATATTCTTAAAACGCTAAAAATATAAAGCAATTTAATGCTGTCATAGCCACCTACGACTTCCATTTAAGAAAACTAAAAACAAATGCTTCGGTTACAAACAAATAATAAAACGTGAAGACTGTTGCACCCACAATATTTAATTTGGTTGCCACGATAATTCAAAAGCTGGAGTATGCAAAAACTAAGTTGAATGATTTTTCCTCCACTTATAAAGTTCAACATTTTGAATGAAGAGAAATGACCATAAATAAAAACTATTACAACTTTTTTACAGAAAAATGTTAGCAAAGAAGGATTGAATTTTATTCATATTTTTATTCCATGCTGAATATGCCTTTCCACAACTTTTTAAACAAGTGTTAATATTTTCTTGAGAGTACAATATTCACTGTACATGCAAAATGCAATTCTACCTTTATGTCAATCATCACTGTTAACTACCTCAAAATAGCCTGCAATTCTATTGTGATGTACAGGGTGTGCCACAAATTTCTGGGCCAAAAATAAGACAATTGAACTTACCTATATCCGAATGCGTTACGTTAAGCCAGTATTCCGCTTCAAAGTATAAGGAATAAATCACCTTTTGTGATAATACTGAATATTATCACTCGTCTACTAGTGCATGAAACATGGGTGTCACAACAGAGATCAGAGAGTCACTCTTTAAAGATAAGGCCGGTAACTTATTTTTTTTTCAGAACGACACCATTAGTAAATTTGTTTGTGTCAGACATTTTCATTAATATTTTTTTGTGTCGAAACTGTGATTAATTTACGTAACTATTAATACTTCCTATCAAATTTTCCCTTTGTCATTTCTTTCTCAGCGCACAGGCAACTAGTTTTCACCTTTTTCTAAAATAACCAGAGCGCAGTCACACAGATTTTAGTTTTTTCTGTCTAGATGGTAACAGATGTCAAAAGCTACGGCACCAAAAAAATTACTAATGAGTTAATGTCTCGTCCGTGGTGTGACGATCTCAAAAAATGACTTACACTTGTATGGAGTGTTCTATCAAATATCCAAATCAATCCAAACGTTCTATTGGTGTCAGCAAAAATAATTGCTTTAAAAAGAACTTTGAAGCAGAATAACGAAACACATTTAGATATAGGCAAGTGTAATTAGATCGTTTTATTTTGGGCCCAGGAATCTCTCGTTAAGCTATGTCGATATATTTCAGCGACATCCTGTATAATCCTTAAACATTCAACTATTTTTAGTTATAACAGCAATGATTATTGTATCCACAAATCTAAAAAGCTTATACACATTTTAATTGTTTTCTATTGATTTTTAAACAATTTTCAATGTAATGATTGAGAACATGTAACAATACAGGTGCCACGTATTTCAGTTTTGATATGTAAAAATCACAACGGGTACCTGCACCAGTGTATCTTCCTTGATTTGAGGATACAAAGCCAACTTTAGACCATTAACCCCTATCTAAAAAGATTGAAATGGATATGTGTTAGTGCCTTTAAAAAATCTTGAATTTGAATTTGCGGAGTTTATTAAATTATTTTTTTCAAAAAATTAGTCTTATAGTTCAATAATCCTACAAATATTAGAAATCGATAATACATCACAATGGGATCTTGTGAATAAAACACCTAGTAATTTTAGATTATAAGTTGCTCGATCCTCTTGTATATTCTTTTATACTAAATTTTATTAATGGTTACAATGAAGATATGATACGTTAATATACAACCAAACCCTGATTAATATCGGTTCGACATTAGACTAGATATGAATGCAATTTTAAGCATAGATTCATAAAGAAATTCGAGAAGCCACACAATTTACAGTAGATCTGTGGATGTGTTTCATACATCTAAATATTTTCAATTACTAAAATTGGGCTGGATGTTTGGGCCATTATTTAACTTAGGCAACTTAGAAAATAATATGAATTAGTGTTCACTGGGAAAATAATGGAAATGAAATGATATCTTATAATAATAAAGTTTGATTTTATTATCGACAGTATAAAAAAAGCAGATCAAGTATGTGTATATAATTTTCTGTTGTTTAATTAAAAGAACTAAAAACCAGATATCCTTCAATAGGAAAAATTTATTGTTCTAAATTTAAATCTTTGTTATAAAAAAATTATTGCAAATACAAGCACCTGTGTGTGTATGGATACGCTAGCTTCGCTTGTATTGGTGAAAACTACTTATCGGATTTCAAGTTCAGACTTGCCGTGATGTAGTGTCACTAATTTTCCGAAATTCTCATGCGTCACCTGCGTTGATAGGTTATGTTAGTACCATTACGATCATCCAAAGGAGCACGCAATTTTTTGTTTTTCTAACTTTGCCTTTTAATCATAGGCGTTGGTTAAAACGTTATTGAAAATGCTCGTTGCACTCCTTCATGTGGAAATAGGGATAGGAAAAATGTCACCTATCATGAATTTCCATCAAATATGGTAAATTTTTGTGGCTGGATAAAAGTTATCACGTAAAGGGAAAATATATGATTTGTCAAATGGTGTCAACCAGCGCCGATTTCATGAAGTGGCCATAATTTGCACATTACCGACATTCAGCTAGCTGACAAGTTTTGTAAAAACATAGTTTTTGTTAATCAACGCAGGCGGCGTTCTCATGTAACCAAAGCAGGGGCGGACTGGCTGGAAGGCAGGGAGGCAAAGTCACACTCTACGAATGAGGGCCTCTACGGGCCACCAGTTTAAAAATCACAATACCTAAATACTTAGAAAAAATGCTGTGAATATCCATGTATTTTGACAAGTATTAGAAGTGTGAAAATTAATAGGAGGGATACTAATCATAGGAACTTTTTGGAAATAATAAAGTAGCCTCTTACCACAAGTGACCCAACTACTTGGAAGCTGCTAAAGGGAAAAGTAGAAAACTCCAGGATCCACAAGAAACAAAAGGGCAAAAAACTTCCTTGGTAGAGGTAGTCTAGTAACTCTTGTGAGCAAACTGGGCAATAGATGTTTTAGCTTCCAAATGAATAGCACCCACGATATAAACGTTAAAGACCAGACTACTATCATAAGTTATGTCGCCAATGGAAAAAAATTTGAGAGACTGTTAGCTGTAAGTGAAGTGACTGATAGAGGTCTAACCAGGTGGTGGGCTCGAGAAAAAGTCCTCAAATGGATGTTTGCAGGTGATAATTGTTTATATTTTGTAGTGTTGTTTTGCATTAGACAAAATAATGGAAGATACATTTGATGAAAAAACAAGTTCTGATGCGACAAAATGTTAAAGTACAAAATCATTTTAACAGATCATGTAGTTTTGAAAAAATTTAGTCGTACACCAAAGTATTTGCAAACAGAAAATTTAGATTGGTTTATGATGGAGCAAGTAAAAAAAAGTTTAAAAACGATCGTGGAAAACGTTGTGACTGGGGTTCACAGCTTTACAGCTTGAAAAACCTAAGAACCCAATGGATGTGTTTCGAGTTGAAGTTTTCACTGTTATCAAAGATGCTATCAGGGTTGCTCTAGCTAGAATAATAATGTATAGAAAAGATTTTCCAGAAATAAGGAATTGTTTCCATGTTTGTAATACTTCGATCACAAAAATTGCCACCTTAGCTAAAATAAACGTGCCCCACCCACGAAACTAATTACTGCAGTTGGCTAAATTGTCTGTCTGTTTGCAGTATAGCTCAAAAACTATTTATTGGAGTAAAAGTTCAGGGCGCTTCATTTCACATATAGGACTATGGCCTGAAACGCAACAGGTCAAGCCACTTTGATCCAGCGGTTACTACATAGGGATATTTAAATATTGTCCGCTCTTCAGTTACCACGCTAATACCTGTGGTTGTCGTTATCCCCTACAAGGGAACTCTTCTTCGCTTTCGACGGGCAAGGCTAACCACCTACCCAACTTACAAGCATAGAGATCTCATAGTGCCACGACGTTGTGTTGCCGCTTGCCTAATATAAGAGAAATTAAAAAAAAATATATTAACGCTTAGTCGCACGCAGGCTTCTTGCAAAAGAGCGTTAAATAAATTAAAAATAATCAAGAAGTCTTTATGACTGTATGAGTACTGGTGAAAATGTCTTCGAGTCCCTCGATTTTTATTACATTTTCGAAAAAAATTAAAAATGATTCATGATTTTCGCCAATATTCCAACCAACTAATTTTCTACTGAAATGGCAAATACATTTTTATAAGAGATCAATAAAAAAACCAATTAGGGTAGGCTGTGATATGTGTTATACCTTTGGCAGTACTGAAGTGTATTGTCAGTCTATGTCAAATTCGAGATTTGCAGGTTAAGTTTTACGTCAGTCTGTGTCAAACAACAAATAAAACTTAACCTACTAATCTCGAATTTGACATAGACTGACAATACACTTCAGTACTGCCAAACGTATAACACATATCACAGCCTACCCTAATTGGTTTTTTTATTGATCTCTTGTTACTATTTCTCAATTTTTCCAATGATGTTAGGTTAGTATCCAGGTTTTTACAAACGGGCACGTACCTTTTAAGGCTGAAGTCCTCCCGGGCCCCTTTTTTCCAGTCCGCTCCTGAACCAAAGTTAATCTATATGTGTAGGGGGCGCTAGCTATCCTACTTCCTCTTGACATTAAGGGGGATTTTTTATTTCTACATTTAAAAAAGATAAAGTTCAGGGTACATCATTCCACACAGAGGAATATGTCCTAAATTCAGTTCTGGCACACCATTAACGGCATACTGGGTGATGTGGTTAGCATCAAGCCTTCGACGACTGTCATACTTTCCCTACTTTCACAACCGCGGTTTCAGTACCCAATTTTTAGAGCGGCTAGGTGGGCCACCCGCCAGTTATCAAATGTAGGGATTGAAGCCCGTTCGACCACGCTGACACCTCCACATTTTTAGTAAGATACAATATATAGATGAGATATTTAAGAAGAAAAACAAGATGGAAATTAATAAAAAGAAAACGAAAGTAATGAAGTGCTCGAGGACATCAGAAAAATGTAATGTAAAAATTGACAACACCTCAAACAAATAACATCTTTTCAATATCTAGGCAGCCTCTTAAGCAAAGACAGCAGAAGCAGAGAAGAAATTAAAAACAAAATTAGACAAGCTAAATTCATTGTTCACATCCACTAACCTAAATTTAACTACAAGGAAAAAATTAGTTAAGACTTGTATTTGGAGCACAGTACTTTACGGATCGGAGACATGGACAATACGAAAAACAGAAGAAAGTCTATTAGAAGCCTTCGAGATGAGGGTATGGAGAAGAATGCTGAAAATTAAATGGTCAGAAAGAATTACAAACAGAGAAGTTCTATCAAAAATAGGAGAAGAAAGACAACTAATAAGACACAATGGATAGGACACATGTTTAGAAATAATCCTTATATAATATCGAGAGATCCAAAAAAATCTGATCCTCAGCGGGCTATGGAAATTCAAACGTATGAATAATATGTTGGCGGCACTGTAAGTCAATGTCAAATTCGAAGTTACCAGGTTAGGTTTTGCGTCTGTTTGTGTCAAAACTGACAGAAAACCTAACCTGATAACCTCGAATTTGACATAGAATTACATATTATTCATATGTTTGAATTTCCATAGCCCGCTGAGGATCAGTTTTTTTTTTGGATCTCTCGATACAAACAATAGAAGAAACTAGAGCTGGAAAAGACCCGTAGAAAGACCCTGTCTTGAATTCATGAAACAAGTCATAGAAGCCTTAAAGAAAATTACTTGTGATCAACATAAGTGGAAAGCTGCCAACCAATTCAATAGTTTAAGAGCTGATGACATTTTTTAGTGACGATTTAGGTATGGCCTATGTTTTGAGAGAATAATGTTGCGGGAGGCATGTATAAGTGTCAGGTGTAAGGATTATCCTTGATGGCAGTATCGGAGGAAGGCAGAACACTCCCAACTTGCACTGTCAGTATATGTCAAATTCGAGGATAGCAGGTTAGGTTTTGCGTCAGTTTTGACACAGACTGACGCAAAACCTAACCTGCTAACCTCGAATTTGACATGGACTTACACTGCTACCAACATATTATTTATACGTTTTAATTGCCACAGCCGCCCTTACGGCCTTTTTTAATGCAAGTCTATGTCAAATTTGAGATTAGCAGGTTAGGTTTTCCGTCAGTTTTGACATATACTGATAGTGCAAATTGGTGGTGTTCTGCCACCCTCCGATACTGCCATCAAGGATAATCCTTACACCTGACACTTATACCTGCTTCCCGCAACATTCTATCAAAAATAAGCCTTAACTAAATCGTCACTAAAAAATGTCACCAGCTCTCCTACTACAAGGATTAAAGTAGTAGAGAGGAAGACAATATTTAAATTGATACTTTAATTTCATATAAGAACGATATACTTATTTAATTGGTATCAAAGGGTTGAGATAATATCACAAGTTATAATTCCCATTTTCCCCTGAAGTTAAAATTTACTAATATTATTATTGTTAAAATGTCTCGCTTTAACAAATGCATTTTTCAATACAAATCAAGTACACCTTTTTTATACCGGGTGATTATAAATGCTTTTCCATCAAGTTCCCTTTGATACATTTATTGTATGAATAATATGTTGGTGGCACTGTAAGTCTATGTGAAATTCGAGGTTAGCAGGTTAGGTTTTGCATCAGTTTGTGTCAAAACTGACGCAAAACCTAACCTGCTAACCTCGAATTTGACATAAACTTACAGTGCCACCAACATATTGTTTATTTGTTATTGGACAAGGTCTAGGCATGCAGAGTATAATCTTATTCCATCTTTTTAAAAAACGATAGGTTACCATGCTTTTCTTTTCGTAAATTGGCAGTACTACGGAAAGCAGTAGTTATATTTCATTTCTTTGTGGTGGCAAACTTTTTCTAACTAAATTTGAAATACTTATGCTACTAAAACAAAAATTCAAAAATATATGTCAATAAATGTCATTATGACACTTTCCTAATCTCTGAAAAATAAAGTGGTAAAGTTAGTGATTATTGTGAAAAATTTTATAAACAGCATGCCCAAAGTTGTGTCTTTGGAGACAAAACACAGTCTGTTGAAATGCTACAGACATTTCAGACGAGATAGACCCGATCTAAGTATTGATGAAATTATTAATAGATTGATAGACATTTTCAACGGGAGTAGGTAGGAATCTGTTATTTATTCTATAATTACTAAAAAACCTAGAAGTCTGGAGGAGGAGGTTCAAATTTAGATTGCTGATGACTCCTTTACTGCTGTTCGAGACTGAAGCCACTTCCACTGGATGTTTTTTTTTGCCTTAACTATCCTCTAACATAAAATCGTTGCTCTCTTTCTTTGTTTGTATGTTTGTATCTTTATTCGCTATCTCCTCCAAAGATACTGGACCGATTAAGTTGTATGATGGCTTAAAAGTTTGCTAATTTTTTAGACTTAGATCGTAGGCCGGTTTTTATTTACAAAAAAAGTACGTAAAAATTTTAATTTAATTAAATCCTTTAAGCACTGGAGCGGCGCAGCTTCTGTCGCCGTGGGCTACGGTGTGACAGCTGCTGTGGCCATGTGCTGTTAGCTTAGGTGATTGCCTATGTTCATATATCGTTATAGCGGCGCATTATTCAAACAAGCCAGGTTGGCCTAGGAGTAGAATGCTCGCCTGCCACGCGGGCGACCCAGGTTTGATTCCCGACCGATGCCCCCTTTTTTTTAAAATTATATTAATGAATCTCTTAAATTAGCGAACCGAAGCGTAGTTCGGGTGACTCACTAGTTTTAAATAAAAGCACTCTTGTTAATACTGTTTGAAAACCATTTCACAAAAATGTAGCACATTATGGCAACGTCGGGCATTCTGAACCTTCAAATTTCCTAACCTAAC
The DNA here is from genome assembly GCA_940337035.1 of Agriotes lineatus. Lineage (NCBI taxonomy): Eukaryota > Metazoa > Arthropoda > Insecta > Coleoptera > Elateridae > Agriotes > Agriotes lineatus. The sequence continues at coordinate 82,393,047 of OW679197.1, read as the reverse complement.
TTCGCCGCAGTTTTGTCAGTTCATATACAGGGTCCTTCACGACGAGCTGAGTCGGTAAGTATATGGGAAATTAGTAGGACTAGTTTTCTGAAAATTTATATCCGGGGGTTGTCCAAAGAGCTTATTTCAACTAAAATAAATATTTTCAGTTTTCTGCAACTTCCGGTAATACCGGAAATGGACCCCAACTTCGTTATTTTAAATGAAATATCCCAACTTTTATTGAATTTTTGGAATTTCGGCTGAATTTCAATATAATTTCATATGAGACATTATATGTCTAGAGTGCGCCATTTTTGAGTTATTTCACTTTTTTCGAAATTTTTGGCAGATGCAGCCCCTTACAAAAAAATTAATTTTTTGAAACCCAAGCCAGTCATGCCAAATATTTTCACGATCTGCACAAATGCGACCTATAGCTACGAAAATATTTAAAAACTTTTTAAAATATTATACATGGTGCTCAGAAATTGGCGCCGAATTTTGCTATTTCAAAAATTCGAAAAGTTAATTTTTTTAAATGGCAACTCCCCTTTTTTTCTTCACCGGTGGATTCTACGCTGAAAATTAAGGAGACTTCGTGAATACATCCCTCTATCTAAAATGAACGGTTTTTGTAGAAAGTTAAAAATACGGAAATTTTCGGTGTTATTGGAGAATTTCAATCGACTCAGCTCGTCGTGAAGGACCCTGTACAGAGTGATATCTGTCAGATTGTCATGGCCAAGCATCGTTTTTTTAAAGATGGAATAGATTATACCAGGTACCTTAGACACTGACGTTAGGTTTTCCGTCAGTTTTGACACAGACTGACGGAAAATTTAACTTGTTAACCTCAAATTTGACATAGACTTACAGTGCCACAAACATATTATTCATACAACAAATATTTTAAAGGGAACTTGATGGAAAAGCATTTATAATCACCCAGTATAAGATTAAAATATCGCACCCACGCATTCTTATATTGAATATCCTGTATAAAATATTTTCTTTAAGCTTTCAATTCAACAGTTCTAAGAACTACAAAGGTGCTTGATTTTGCAATAATTGTATGGTTAGTACAAACTACAATTTTTCGCTGGGTACTGTGTAGTTCAATTTTTCCATTTGGAAAAAATTATATGAATGCATTTAGGTACAAAAAAACTGCACCTGCTTTTCAAATACTGAAATGACGCTCAATTTATGGATTTAATGATATGTACAAATAAATAATTGGGTTAATCTGAGAACACGTAGCCAAACATTATTACAGTAATGGTGAGAATTCTTATTACTGTCTGGTAACTCCTACCTTACCTGATGGATTCCTATTCACGTTAAAGCCCACTAAAAAAACTTATCACATTTTAAACTTGTAAAATACTGCAAATTAATTTCTAGCCTTTAAACATAAAGCTTCCAACCTCTGCAATTAGACCCACACTCCATGTGGGTTTTTATTGGTAGGAACGGCATTCTCCAGCTGCCGCGGTGAACCAATCATTTTGCGAGTGCTTCCAGCTCTATTGGGGCCTTCAAAAATGTGCCTAAGCTCATCTGGCGGGGCGATACTTAAGCTTTGAAGATTAGCTTCTTTCATTTCATGGACCAAATGCTCAAGCTGCTTTTTCTTTTCCACTATTGCCATTTCTAAAGCTGCCACCTAAGACATTTTATTACATCATAAACTGAACAGACACAGACTTAACCAACTCACCTCCTTCTTCAACGTCTCTGCCGTTAGGTGATGTAATTCAGTACTTTGTTTCGCCACTTCTATTTCTCTTTGTAGCCGCTCTACTTCTGCCAAAAAACTTTTTTCTAGCTGCTTTCTGGAATCGTTTCTTCTTGACTGTGCTCGTTGTTCCAATTGCAGTTCTTCCATTACTAACCTGAAAAATTATTCTTTAGTGTTTTTTACAAATAATTTGGTGATGTGCATTCACTTACCTTATTTTATTTTTACATTGTAATAATTCTGTCTCGCAATTTGCTAACTTCGACCTTAATAAAGTTATCTCGGATTTTAAAGTTTTTTCCTGCTGTTTGACTATTTCTGATTCCTCCTCTACATAATTTAAAGCTTGTATCTGAAATGTATCACATCGTTGTACATGTAACAGTGCAGCACCATTGCGTATATACTCTACTAATTAGCCAAAGCTTATGGGGGCTGATAATTTGTCAGCAGCGTCTCCATGATCACTTATTTAAATGTTTCAGTTGCAACCCCTGCCGTTACCAGAGTTTTACGAGGTAATGCATTAAAACATGTCAATCCACTGGCAAGAGAGTGGTTTTCATACGAACAATATAGATGAGGATTCAAACAAATATTGAGCAGGGTGCTCCGAAAAGAATGGAAAACAATCTAGGGAGTTAATATTCTCATCAAAATACTGATAGAACCAAATATGCATTAATAAAAAGTGCATCCTCAATAAACTACATTTTCACTGTAGCGGAGCCCATAAACCAGCGAATGCGTCCATTATGTGTATTGCTTTATGAAAGGCGCTAATAAAAGTGACATTTCGAGGTGCAGCAATTTTGCGTGTGCATTTGAGAAGTCGCTTTAATGTCAAGTTGATTCGTGTCGTCGCGCAAAGAATGTAACAAACTTTCCCAAAACGTCTGACGGCAGTTCTCTAAACAGCAGATATTCTGGATCAACACAGCATAATCTCCATCTACCCTTTCTTGCCATGGACCAGAGGAAAGTGAGAGCAAACCCTTGCCCGGCGAAGAATGGATCATAAACCTGAACCGAGAAACTGGGATTCCTTTGAGAGGCAAAAGTTATAGTTCATGCCCAGGCTGGACAATCCCATTGTATGCAAAGAATAGGGAACCCTTTCTCTTATACAAGTGACTTATATAAATGTCGACACTCTAGGATTGCAGCATTGCATCTCCATGCGTCTTCTGTCATTCTGACTAAGTCGAGGGCACGGGTCAGATACCTCAGCGTCTAATTACCAAACCACACTATTTGTATGTGGATTTTCTATATATAGACGTTTTTGTATGTATTGTAAAGGTTTTTTATGTTAAATATTATGATTATTATATAATTTAATTTAATAAAATACACCCTCTACACATATTTTTACTTTTATTTGATATAAATTTTTACTGATTAAAAACAAATAATTATAACCGTATCAATGGGTTCATTGAATCTGTGTTTTGCCCTTTTTAGTATTGCGCACATCTGCAAGTACAATAAATTATGGCTAGCTCAATTTTTTTCGATAGGCATGGACTCGAATCTGGTTGGGTTCACCTGTTTGTACAAAATAAAAATCCCCGTGATACGCCACTGGGCTGTGAAATTTAGAAGTAGCAACGCGCAAACTCTTACTGCGCTGTCAAATTTAATTCATCAACAAATAGATTTAATGTGCAGTTCGTTTTTGTGTAATTACAGTGAATTCAAACGCAAATCTATGAACAAATTATCAGGTATTTATTCAATTTATGGTAATTTCGCGGGCTAATCTCTCTTTTGTTTCCAGTGTTCTTTGTTTCATGACGTAAAAGGACGCGGCTTGGGTGAATTCAGATGTTATCCGCTCCACTAACCTCACAATTCTAATTTGGTTATTTATTGGGTAAATAATTTGTCTGGAGACTAGGATATGCCGGCTGCTTACTCGCAATGGTAACGTCTCGCTGGTACATACGTTTCTGGCTCCTCAAGCTATCAATGGCGTTTTTACGATACCTTAAAATTTCTAGGTGGTCGATTCGATCTTCGGGAAGAAGCCCTAAGCTGGATCTTCTCTGAAAGTTTCTGCCTGCGATGTAGATGATGCTGGCCTTGGTGTTGCAGCTCCCCACAATACCTCGCAGTCGTCAGCTCCGGACTACCTCCCCTGGTTTAGTTGTAGCCGAACCTCGTAAATTCCAGATGGCCACGACTCACGCTCGGAAACTGGTTTTGGTGATGAAATTATTTTTGATCGTGGAAAACGTTGCCCACACGTTCACTTATTCCTCAAATTTTGCTTAACACGATGGTGTAATTATTTTTTTATTATTTTAATGATAAATAGGTTAAATCTTAACTTAAATGGAGACACAAATTCAACAGGTTTGCAGATAATTTATTTCAATTGTTTAATGCCCAGTTCGTTATCAACAAAAACACATCAGAAATACGAAAAACGGAAATTGAACTGATCTCAAATTAAGTACTGTTACAATTAAAATGCTTAAAACTAATTACTTTCACAATAAAATCCTATTTATTAAAATTGTCCTTTCAATCTTGTAATTATTGTCTTTTAATGTCACTCACATTGCACAATTTAACTATCCTTTCACTTAATTGATGCACTGACTAGTGGTTCATTTCATGCACTTCCTTTCTACCTACTTGCAGTTCACTTAAGTGTCTACTTTTCTTCCACTTCCAAATCCTGGTGTGAATTTCACCAAATCTTGAAAAATTACGGCTCCATTTTCTTATAGCCTTATTCGATCTATTATTGTGCTCTTTTTGCACTGTAATTGAACATTCTGTCCTTCTTACCTTTATTTAAAAAGTTCATAGAACTGTACTTAGTCAATTAAACTGATATGCAAATTTAATTAACCTGCATGTAATAAATACCTTTGGTGATAGATTTGTTGAATTATTTATTGGCTTTACTATGCACCAACCTCTTAATTTATGTTAATTGATATTTCAGTGACTCCAATTTACAAATTTGGGCTCTGCCTTACTGCCTTTTATTCTAAAGTAGCTTCAACTAATATTGGCAATGCTTGACCGATGTAATCATAAATTAAAATTACTAATGTGACTTCTTGCAGTTGCCTGCTTACCCCAGCTCTGTGCTTTAATGACTTGCTTTAAATTATTAATTCTGCAAGCAGAGTTGTGTAACGGGCTAAAGACCATTTCAGTATTTGTAATGTGTGCCAATGTAAATAAAAAGAATGTTATTGTTCCTACATTCGCTTATATCTGATAGAACCAATTTAATTCCATAGTGGTAAACACAGTAAAATAATCATAACGGTTCCTAAAGTGCAAACCACTTTATCGGTGACCCTCGAAAAAGAAACTGAACATTAAATAAACAAAACGGCTGTCAGTGTTACCTACCTCGGTTACACTTTATTGGTGACATGCGATCGAATAACATTAAATGAACAACGTAACCTTTTCCTAAATCGCTAATACATAAACGACATACAATACACTAATATATTTAATGTTTTGAATTCATTTGTTACTCTAGTCTATTCTACACTACTGAAAAGAAAAATATATGCCAAAAGAAGATCAACTTTAAAGTATCACCTATTACATAAAATGTTACGTTTTTAACAGTGTTTACAAAAATTTGTTAACGCATTTATAAAATCGGAAAATCAAAAATTTTATATACCGTGTGTCCACAGGAGTACGCACCATAGAGATAAGATAATGCTAATAGAATATAAATATCAACCAGTGCTGTGACCACCGTCCCTTTTCTTGTACCATTCATAACAATATTGTTTCATACAGTGGCGAGTCAGAAGCCAGAAAACAACGTGTTAGCGTGCCGGCGATCACAGCATTAGCCGATCTTTCTATTCTATTAGGTTATCCCTATGGTGCGTCCTCCTGTGGACACACGGTATATAAGATAATGATACATAAAATATTGGTTTGCCAACATGACTTACAAAATGTTTCCGCGTAGACAACGCAGCAAAGCCATTTACACTCTAAACAGTCTAAACTAAACAAATGCACACGCTTTAGGACTTCCATAAAAGCGTCATTTTTTTGTTCTTACAATATTTACATATTTTAGTAGTAGAAGGAGCCTACACTGAAAAATTCAAAATCAGCACTGGAGTAAAGCAAGGCGACATAATAACCGTTACACTATTTAATCTAGTTCTCGAGGTATGATAAGAAAAGTAAATATACATGGCACAATAATTAACCAAGAGGCACAAACAATAGCTTATGCAGATGACCTAACAATAATTGCCCGATCATTAAAGGACTGCAGGAGAGAATACTCAACATAGATAACGAAGAATTATTGATTAGGGTTTCCAAGTCCCGGGACCAAAAGTGTTTTCGGGACTTACGACCTTAATTTCAAGTCCCGGGACTAGTCAAGCTGTCTCTGATTATGATAATTTTATGGAAACAAACTTTACATTTCGCCAATTGTTTACCTTCAATATGTAAAATTGTTGCCATATTGACTTCAAATCGTTATTTTTTTTAATGTGGAACGAAGGTAGGTTGCGAATTGAAATTCATTCTAATTGTAACGCTTTAGCAAAAAATAACGAACACATTTAAAACTCAAAAATATAAATTATTCAGCTTTTTCGCACATAATTTTAAAAGTCTACAAATTTAGTTACCTTACTGTACTACGTACGCACACGACTACGTGTAAAATATATCTAAATCCAACAAAAAAAACAGACAAATACATATATAGAAGAAGATATGCAAATGTGGCTGAAACAACACAGGTTTAATTCTAACCTGCTGAAAACAATACCTCACCTGCCTACACAAATAATAAAGAATGTGCAAGAGGCATGAGTAATACGCTGGACGCCGGTGAATATCCGTCCTAATTCTCTGATATCGAGAATACGCACGCATGCTGACATGGTCCCGGGACTTCGCCTGGGCTGGCTGTGGTCCCGGGACTCGGTTTTTGTGGTAGAATCCCGGGACTGGAAACCCTACTATTGATCAACGAAAAGAAAATAAAATACATGAAGCTCAGCACAATCAGAGGAAATGCGAGTAATAGAATTCAAGTAGGAAATATAATTTTGAAGTCGTTAATAAGTTTACTTACCTGGGGACACCAATCTCCATATTTGGCGAGGGAAAAGCAAAATACAAAAAAGGAACAAAGGGTATTACAGCAACAAACATCTGCTCTCAGTAAATCTACAAAATTAAGGATTTGTATGTATAATCGATAACCTCATTTTACCTTGCAGTGCTTTATGTGCTTGCATCTGGCGGTACAATGCTCAACTTGCCCCGGATTCGGGATACACAGTTAGAGCACGCCTACTGTGCTTGCGTAGCAACCATTGTGTGCTGTGTGTGTCATGGTGATGTGTTGACCTTGTTACTCTATCTCTTGTCTGTAGTTCTGAGTATAGCAAAGCTAATTTGGTGCCCAACTGTAAATGGTCTCACCGAGCCCGATTCCAACCGCCCAGACTGCGGAAAAATTCCAGCCCCTGCGGAAAAATTCCAGCCCCTGCGGGAATCGTACCGAGGACTTGCTTATTAGCAAGCCTAACGCCTACCCAACTGTGCTACGTGGCTTCTTAAAATTAAGGATTTATAAAACATTAATAAGACCCATTGTAAGTGTAACTTAAGTAACAGAAATGTTCGCGCTAACAAAAAAATAAGAGGAAAAACTAAAAAGATTTGAAGGAAAAATTCTCAGACTGATATTAGGCCCTGTTAAAGTAAACGATGATGAATGCAGACCAATGATGAACCATGAGATAGACCAAGAAATGAACGCGGAGAACATTGAACGATTTATAAAGGCGCAGCGTCAAAAATGGTTAGGACACATTATGAGAGCCCAGCAAGATGACCCGATAAAGGTGACAACAGAGTGGAGACCCACAGAAACAAGAAGAAGAGGCAGGCCGAGAATCAGATAATGGGATATTGTTTTACAAGATTTGGCAGCCCGCGGAGTAAGAAATTGGAGAAAATTGTGCGAAGATAGAAAAAAATGGAAACAAATTACAGAAGAAGCAAGAACACACCAAAAATTATAACTGTATATAAAACTAAAGCTAAAGAAGAGAAAGGAAAAGGGCTCTGATTCAGCCCATTTCATGGATCAAACATCCTTCGAAAAAAGGGGCTATAATCCCTCGGGATTGTGAAGCCAAAAGAAGAAGAAGAAGTAGTGGAAGATGCCAGTAGTCATACTCTGGTACAAAATTTTGGGTCTTCCCCTAACTAAAATAGCATCTTTAAAAGTAAACGAAATATAAGATCAAGTCTTTTACCAAGGGTGGTAATAAACATTCGGTATTTTAATGCATTTTGCACGATACAAAAAATACTAAATACTCGATAAAAAACTTAAAATGCACGTTAAATTAATTGGAAATTCTTGGTATTTTAATAAAATCTACAATATAAAATATATCATTTGCACGAGAAGTTCTTCTAGCTATTTTAATTAAGTATGTAGGTACCCTAAAAAAACTAAATGCTGGATATCTAAAATTTTGTATAATATTGTAGTAATAAACGCTCATTAATTTAATGCGTTTCAAAGGTTTGATTTGAGCGCCAAGTGCAGCATAACCTAGAAAAACTGAATGAGTGATCTGCAATTTTATTTATGGAGTGTTTATTACTATCCTGTATTGTGTGTTTATCACATTAGAACTGACTTTAAGTATGAGTCACAGTGAGATTCCTCAATACAGTTCATCTAAGGAAAGTGAGAGTGAAGTATTCGAGAAGCATGCGCCAAAGAAAAGAAGGAAGAAAGAAGATAAGAAATGGAAAAGAGAACAAGTGTTCAATAGCAAAGACTTAGCTCTCAAATCAGTGAAGGAAGAAAGTATTTGGAGCTTTTTTCATAAAAATGTCGATACTGATGGAAACGTTGCAATAAAGTAAAATATCGCGGAGAGCAATGTGCCTCTGGTGTATATTTGTATTATCCGGCAAATACTGAAGATGTATTCTTATATCAATCAGAATTATTTATTTATTTAGTACTCAGCCACAGAATAATACCCTAAATCAGAATGGCCTCTCTGTGTCGGCGCTTTTGATGTCAGCATACTCAATTTTTGTGACCTTGAAATTGTCCGCCATGATCCTAGTGGTGTGCAGAGGCGGTAAATTCAAAATTATGCGCCTCAATTTTAAACTGAACAGAAATAATCGGTACGTTTAAAGCCCATGCAATTTATATGGAAATAAACAGTACACCATGTGCCACCAAAAGATCTTTTCTGTGCACCCATATTAAATTAATATTTTAAAACCACTTGCACAAAAAAACATAACCTTCTAATAAGGGGTCATTGACCGCCACAAGTACACGTGTAAAATATGGAAAACAGCTGACTGCACACCACCAGTACTCGCGCATGCGCAAAGAAAAAACTATCTGAATTTTAAGGCGACAGGCCATTCCGTATTATTCTGTGACTCAGCCAACAGCCGTTAGGCCAATTATAGGCATCGCTGTACATTTATGGGGACTTCCAACCCCACTAATGACTGTCATGATGTTATTATGATATCCGGGACCAACTATTTCCGTGGCAGCCGTACCACGAGGTACTCAGAGCTGGGCAAATTACTTTTAAAAAGTAATTAATTACTAATTACCAATTACCGCTGGATGCAGTAATTTAATTACCAGAGTTTCAATTACTCACAGGAAATAGTAATTCAATTACCAATTACTTAGTAATTGTAATTTTACAACATCAATTACTTTTTCAATTACTTTTACTAAAAATTATTGTCATATAGTTGTATTTAGTAGAACTTTCTTGCAAGATGCAACTATCATTAGTGTCGTGTCGATTCGTAATCGTAATCTAAAAATGCTTAATTTCGATGTTTTATTAACTATAGTAACCTACATATCACTCTTGAAGGGTTTTTGATAATTAAATCTTGTAGCTACATGCAACATTCACCAAAATTTAAAGTTTTTAGTTTGTTTTGATGTAAGATGTAAGTAAATAAATAAATTCAAGGATTACAGTTATACAGGATGTCCCAAACAAATGGGACACCGATTTGGCATTGATTCCTTAAGTTATAATAGACCGATTAAACCTAATATACCTTAGTACAAAGTCCCTTCAGTAAGAAGGTATAGGAACTTAATTTATATATTTTTTTTATATTACACTGCTGGATAAAAAACCGGACACTTATATGTGCTAACAATAAATCGATCATCCCTATCTTTTGTAGAACGATGACGACCCGATTCTACTCTTCTTATGTTTTTTCAGTTTCCTGGTATCGTACTATAGCGCCATGCACTGTACTTGTAGCTGTGCCAACGATATAGCGAACACCAGTGTTGAGAACTGGAAGGGAAATTTCCTTTTTCGAGGGATTTTTTACCTTAAAAGGGATAAAGGGAATATTTCTTCAAAAATGGCTTTTTTAAAAGTTGGGATAATCATCAAAAATACTTTCCATTTAAAAATTACACTGAGATATGAATACTAAAACTGTAAGCACCTTCGTAAATCGTACATACAGGGTGTTCCTTAATGATATGCGAATATATAAGGGTGTGAATCTACATGAAAAATTAATGTAAGTTTGCTTGATAAACTATGGTCCAAAAACGTTCCGTTACGAAATACGGAGTGTTAAAGTTTTAGGAAAAAATATGGAAATTAATTAATATTTTCAAAACCACTTGACATATTTCAGGTTTTTCAATACAAAAATAATTTTCAGCTTTAACACAGGCGTGCGTAGGGGCAGTGACTTCGATATTTTTGAAGAAAAAAATGGTACGCCAATGGTTTTTTCGAAAATAAAAAATATTTTTAATTCGCCGTTTAATTTGAAACATAAGAGCTCTCTTGATTTGTTTTCCTGCGATGCGCTGTTTTTGAGTAAATAAATAAAAACTGTTCTATTGTCCGAGCAAATTAATCTAATTATAATAAATTTTGCAATAAATCTAGTTGCCAGGGAATATGTCACTTGCTTTTTACATCTGACATTTTCTAATAAGTCTCTGTCGTTCAAGTCTGTGCGCTGTAAATTATTTACTTTATTTTATATGATATATAATTAATTTTGCAATTAGGTACATTATATTTATGTTTTACGCAAGTAAATTTTATACCAAGCATTTATTGTAATTATCGTACGTATGTTTTGTCTATTATTATTTACCCAAAGATTTGAATTTTGTATCGAACATCAATTATGTTTATCGAATGTTTATTAATTTAATAGGCATTTGAATTTTATACCTAACGTATTTTTATGGAACATTTATTATCTAAGGATACATATAAATCTTATACCGAGCATTCAATGCACTTATCGAACGTTTAATATTTTTATTCAACATTTATTTTCTAATCATGCATTTGGACAAAATATCGGGAAAATATGGTAGTAACAAAATACCGAGCATTTAATTTGTTCCCTTTTACCAAATTTGAAGAAAATAAGCTAGTCAAAAAAAGTTAACATGAATTGAAGGGGTTGGGTCTAACAGACCAAACGCCCTTACTGTACTCAAAAAAAAAAAAAAATCAGGATCTGGTCCATACTCACAATGAGGTGATTCAGTAAATTAATGTAAATTAATTAAACACAGTCTTCCTCATAATAATTAACATATTTTTTTTTAACATACGCTACATGTTTCGGTTTATCTGTTAAACCATCTTCAGGCTAAACGATAAAGCTTATAAAAATACGGGGAAAGAAACAAAGAGCAAACACCTCACCTAATGTCAAAATTTGACAGTCATGAATAAACAATTAAAATTAAAACAGACAACGTGACCAACATGTTAAATGAAATAAATTATTTGTTTATATACAACGGTCAGCCAAGGTGAGAACTGTAAAATACGTATCAAAGCCACAAAAAACCGATAAATGGAATAAGTTAAGCAATTAATCAAATTGCTACTGTTTGCAAACTCCGTGACCTCATTGAGGCAACGATCGTTTAACCGGGAGACAATTTCGAAGATTTTGTAAAAATTTAAATTATTACCTTTAGGGCAGACGTGAAGAATTTTAACGTTGGTCAAATTTATGATTATTCTCAATAATGCGAGAGGCAAAAGCCGATTTATTATAATCAAGATGATGAATGTAATTTGGTTTTATTAAAGAAATGTGTTCAGACACGTGCTATTTGAAGGATCTCCCGGTTTGGCCCACATAAAAGGAGTCGCAAGAACCACAATTTAAAAGATAAATACCTGATTTGTTAAGGAGGGGGATAGGATCTTTGTTATGGACTGGGATAGTATTAAGGGAAAAGCAAATGTAACTTTAACAATTCCGAAATGCAGTTCACCAAAAACGCATGTGACCAAAAATTCTATTACAAATTTAGCTATAGAAACTGAATCTGTTATTGCTTCCTGCAAAGTTGAGAACCCTGAAACTCTTAGAGCCCTTCTAAGTAATAAATTTTCTAGTTTTAATAAACAATTTATAAATAATCACACTTTTGACTTCGGAAAAGTCCAGTTGTTGTTGTCGAGAACCACGTTCTTAGGTTTTTGAGCCAGGATATGCGCCTTCTTCCCGGGCCCCTCTTCCCTTCCATTTTCCCCTGTAGAACTAACTGTAGTAGTCTATATCTCTGTTCATTCCTCATAATGTGGCCTAGGTATTCGAGCTTTCTTTGTTTAACTGCTTTCATAATTTCCATAGATTTACCTAGTTGTTCTAATACCCTTTTGTTAGTGACATGTTGGGTCCATGATATTCGCAAAATGCGTCTATACAGCCACATCTCAAAGGCTTCCAATCTTTTGTTTGAGGCTTCTGTCACCGTCCAGGATTCCACGCCATACAGGAGAACGGGAAAGATGTAGCAGCGGAGTAATCTAATCCTAGTTTTCAGACTTAACTCCCTGCATTTTAATAATTTCGACATTCTAATGAACGCCGTTCTTGCCTTTTCAATACGACACCTTATTTCCAATGTGTGATCCCACTGTTCGTTAATTGTGCTGCCCAAGTAGTTGAGTGTTTCGACTCGTTCCACTCTTTTCTGATTAATAAGTAGTTGTCCTTGTGGTATAACGTTTTTAGTTACCACCATGTACTTCGTTTTTGAGATATTGATGTCGATACCAAATTCCTGGCTACTTTGTGACACTTTGTTTGCCAATTCTTGTAGATCGTCCAGATTCTCTGCCAGTATTATGGTGTCATCGGCAAATCTTATGTTATTAATCCTCTCCCCGTTCACATTTATTCCTTTCGATGTATTGAGTAGGGCTCTACTGAATATTTCTTCAGAATAGATGTTGAATAAAAGCGGTGATAATATGCAGCCCTGTCGTACACCGCGTTGGATTTCAATGGCCTTGGATAACTCTCCTTTACATTTGACTTGAGCAGTTTGATTCCAGTAGAGATTTTTTATAATGCGAAGTTCTTTATCGTCTATTCCAATTGTTTTCAGTATTTCGATAAGTTTATGGTGTTGTACCCTATCGAATGCTTTTGTGTAATCTATAAAGCATATGTGGACATCGCAGTTCACATCCCTACATCGTTGGATGAGAACCTGTGTACAAAACAAGGCTTCTCGTGTTCCTGTTGCTCTTCTGAAACCAAACTGTGTAGGACCCATATGTTGCTCACAACGTGCGTATAGGCGTTGGTGTAATATTTTCAAAAATGCTTTCAGTAGATGACTCATTAAGCTTATTATTCGATAGTCATTGCATTTTTTGGAATTTGCTTTCTTGGGGATGCCAATGAACGTAGAGTTAAGCCATTCAGTGGGGATAGTGCCTGAATTGTAAATTTTATTGAATAAAGCAGTCAACCTTTTGATGTTTTCGTCGTCTAGGAGTTTTAGAAGCTCTACTTGTACGTCATCGGGGCCAGGTGCTTTTCCTTCTTTCATGTAAGACAGTGCTTTCTTTACCTCATCTGTTGTGATGGATGGACCAGTAATGCATTCAGGTGTATCTATGTTGGTTCGGTCATCTTTAAATAGCTCTTTTACATAGTCTTGCCACTTTTCGATTGTTTTCTGTTTGTCTGTTATCCATATTCCGTGTTCATCAACCAAATTACCAGGTGGTCTTGGTTTATATAGACCTGCTGCTTCTTTAACTTTTTTATGTAAATTGAAATGATCATGAAGTTTTTCAAGGTCTTCTATTTCCTTACATCTATCATTCAAACACCCTTCTTTAGCATATCTTATTTTTCTTCTTATTTCTTTATGAATGTTATTATATTCTTTTTTGTTTGTGCTTTTTGCTATTCTTCGTTTGTCCATTAGAAGTAGTATCTGATCTGTCATCCAAGGTTTCCTTTTTTGTGCGTCTTTTTTAAGATAGTGTTCTTTTGTTACTGTTATTGAATTCTTAAATACGTTTAGTTCTTCTTCGATATCACTTTTTATTTCTACTTGTCGAAGTTCATGGTTCAAGCGTTGGGCGGCGTCTTCTTTGATATTTTCATTTTTAAGTTTTTTCAGATCCCAATTTACAACCTTGTTTCTCTTGGCTATTTTCTTTAATTTTAATCTAGTTTCCTATCAATAGGTTGTGGTCGGAGTTTATGTCTGCTCCTGGATATGTTTTAACAGATAAACAGCTATTTCTAAAACGTTTGTTTACAAGTATAAAGCCTTCTTGGATGTAATTTGAACATAGTGTTACGTACGACCAGTTGATGTTCTTCTGTGAATATACTGAGTCTGTCGCCTCGTTCATTCCTGGCACCTAAGCCGAAGGGTCCTATTAATTGTCCTTGCTTGCCTTTACCTATTTTGGCATTAAAGTCCCCCATTACTATTATAATTTCGTTGTTATTTAGTGACTTCAATATATTTGTTAACGAGGCATAAAATTCCTCAATCTCGTCCTCACTGCTATTTGACGTCGGTGCATAGGTTTGTACAATATTAAGTTTTATTGGACTAGTGTTTATTTGCACTAATAGTAGTCTTTCTGAAATCGGTAAAAAATTAGTAACAGATTTGGAAATCTTTTCATTGATTATGATTCCTACTCCATGTAGGTGGACGTCAGCAGTGCTTCCAGAATAGTACACTTTATGTTTATTTATGTGGCATTCGCCAGAGCTTGGCCAACGCATTTCACTGATTCCCATAATTTCGAGGCCCAGTCTTTCCATTTCGTTTATGGCATTATGAACTTTTCCGGCTTGATATAAAGTGCGTACGTTCCAGGTGCCGATTTTTATATTTGTTTTGGAAATGTTATGTCTGTTCTGATTTGACATGCAGGGATTTCGCTGGATGACGACCTGGGAAGCCCTGCTGTTCCTTCCCCTGCCGGATCTTGGCATCCGAGCATACACTGTGTATACTTATCGCCATATTCTCTCCACATTTTTCAATAAACATTATAAAGAATTTCTTAATATGAATCCTAATCCTCCCCGCCTCTATGGCTCACCTAAAATACATAAAACTAACATTCCTATTCGCCCTGTAGTTTCCTTGCCCAATACTCCTGTATCTAAAATTACTTCATGGTTAAACCAGATTCTCCGCTTCTTCTTAAATTTTGAACCACAATATTCGGTCAATAATTCCCTAGACCTTATTTCTAAAATTTCACCCCTTCACATCTCTGACAACACTATTCTTCTTTCCTTCGACGTTGTTAACCTTTTTCCTAGCATCCCGTTCGATGAATGCTTTACCCTCATTCACCAACGTCTGGTCAATAGCGACTTATCTAATGATCAAGTTTTGTCTTTTGTCTCTAATTAAACTTTGCTTAAAACAAGACTTCTTCCTGTTTGATAAATCTTTCTTTTCCCAATTATCGGGTCTGGCCATGGGTTCTAATCTTTCCCCTCTCTTCGCCGAAATATTCATGGACAATCTAGAATCTGTAATTTTCAAGAATGATACCTTTAAAAAACATATTATCTTTTGGGGCAGATATGTAGATGATATCCTGGTACTTTTCGAGGGACCTCCAGAGCTAGCCCTAACTTACCTACAGTGGCTTAATACCCTTCATCCGAACATCAAATTCACCTATGAACTTGAAACTAATTTATCTATTCCATTCCTGGATCTCTTGATCTCCCGTAACATAGCCTCACATTCACTAGAGTTTAAAATTTATCGGAAACCCACTTTCACCGATTCTGTCATTCCCTTCTCATCTCACCATCCATTATCTCAAAAACTGAGTTCCTTCAGGTTCCTTTTTAGGCGTTTGCTTCTGACCCCACTAAGTAATAGCAACTTCATTAATGAACTGAATATCATAAAACAAATTGCTGTTAATAACGGTTACTCACTTAACCTTATCATGCCTATCTTTCATCGGTTACAACATTCACTAACTCAAACCAAATTGTTATCTACTAGATCTTCTGACACCAAAAATGAGCTCACCACGTTTCGTTCACTACCTTACATTTCCCCTTTTGTCAATTCTCTAAAAAACATTTTTAAACGCTTCAATATTACAATTTTCTTTTCCTCACCCTTTTCCCTTAATACTATCCTAGTCCATAACAAAGATCCTATACCTCTCCTTAACAAATCAGGTATTTATCTTTTAAATTGTGGTTCTTGCGACTCTTTTTATGTGGGCCAAACCGGGAGATCCTTCAAAAAGCGCGTGTCTGAACACATTTCTTTAATAAAACCAAATTACATTCATCATCTTGATTATAATAAATCGGCTTTTGCCTCTCACATTATTGAGAATAATCATAAATTTGACCGGGACGCCAATGTTAAAATTCTTCACGTCTGCCCTAAAGGCAATAAATTAAATTTTTACGAAATCTTCTATCGTTGCCTCAATGAGGTCACGGAGTTTGCAAACAGTAGCAATTATATATTTCTCAATTTAAAATTTGATTAATTGCTTAACTTATTCCATTTATCGGTTTTTGTGGCTTTGATACATATTTTACAGTTCTCACCTTGGCTGACCGTTCTATATAAACAAATAATTTATTTCATTTAACATGTTGGTGACGTTGTCTGTTTTAATTTTAATTGTTTATTTATGATTGTCCAATTTTGACATTAGGTGAGGTGTTTGCTCTCTGTTTCTTTCCCCGTATTTTTATAAGCTTTATCTTTTAGCCTGAAGATGGTTTAACAGATAAATCAAAACATGTAGCGTATGTTAAAAATATATGTTAATTGTTATGAGGAAGACTGTGTTTAATTTACATTAATATACTGTACTCAAACGGTTGGAGTTGAAATATAAAAAAATACTAAGCAATTTGCCTGCATTAAAGAGAGGAAGGTGCATCGAAGCTAAACTAAAAAAAAAGTTACTAAAAATAAAACAAAAAAAAAACAATATTACGGATCCTCACTCACCCAGTCCATCAATTGGAGAGTTAAGGATTACGTGAGTTTTAAATTATGTTTAATTAAGTTGCTCTTACAATGTATACATTTTTATTACGTAAAATCTTGAATGACACACGGCCAATACACAAATAATGGACTTGGTTGACTATAAAGCTCGGCTATCGCCTCAAATTACAAAATTCAACAGTGTCCGTTACTTGATATATATTGACCTAATGACATTAATAACTATAGTACAGTAGATGTGAAAATTCACCCTCACATAAATACGTCGTTGGAAACAGCATCAGCAATTTGATAGCTTTCTTTGCTAACTCAGTGTGTCTCCTGAAATATTGCACCAAAAACACAGGAGAGAGTTTGATTTAAAATACTTCTTTAATGCCCCATCTACTATCGATATTTCAGCCAAACTGTTTTCCTTCATCGCTGTGAAACCTATGATCAAAGTCTGTAGAAAATGGATTTCTGATCGACATTGGTCGCAAGGAGAGAGTATTACAGTTTCGTACTGACAAGTAATATCATTTCTTTTTCATGGTTTGTTTTCGGTCAATAGAAATCTCACAAACCCTTGGGGGTCCGTGGACCACAGGTGGAGTACCGCTACTCTAACAGCCGTATTCATAGTCGTTCGCCAGCGGCTCGCCGGAGTTTCGTTATGAATAGTATGTTGGCGGCACTGTACGTCTATGTCAAATTCGAGGTTATCAGGTTAGGTTTTCCGTCAGTTTTGACAGAAATTGACACAAATTCTAACCTGTTAACCTCGAATTTGACATAGACGTACAGTGTCACCAACATACTATTCATAACGAAACTCCGGCGACTCGCTGGCGAACGACTATGAATACGGCTGTAAATGATGTCATACGAATGTCATGTATAATGTATATGAGAGTGACAGAAATAAATGGTTCATCCTCCACAATTATGCTAGTTTAGCCATATCTGTTAGTATCTCTATGGCTCTTGCCACCTAATATCATTTGTTTAGACTAATGAAAAGGTCGATCACCTGAACGTGAAAGAGTCCACTTTCCGGTTGCCACACCATTAGTAATACACTATATGGGGTGTAACATTATTCATGCACAAGGTGCCACAAATTGTGTTTAAACTTAGTGCGATGGTTAAGTACTAGGGATCGATCGAGACAGGTTTTTTGGACGATACCGATATAACCCTAATTCGGTCAATATGGTCGATATGCCGATACCGATTATCGGTACAATCTTGAACCAAAAGCCTCGCCTCTATTATAATTTCATTAGGCTAACAAAAACGTCCTTCAGCTACATGTGAAAAAATCCACTACGATGGCTAACTAGTAGAATATACATGGTGCGACATGGTTCGTGCTTAGCATTGTTATTTTGAAAACAAGAGGTGCCACAAAATTGGTTAAATGAGAAAAGAATTTCCTTATTAACGACTTGAATTAAATTCATTGCCAGAATTTCATTTTTTTCAAGGCTTAGTGTACAGGGTGTGTTGAAACGTTGGGACTAGCTAATATTCTCTTTACTTTTAAGTATCTTTTTTAAGTAGTATTTTGTAATTATATGTACGACGCCTCAAGGAAAATAAAAGTTCTGACAATGTATTCAACCAATAGTTCCTAATAAATTCTTCTCCCCTTTAACAGACTTTCTAGTACTTCTTGAACCGTACTACAACCTGCCTCAACAATAGTAATACTTATTTTTATATTACCTGTTCATTAGTAATTCTATTTGTATTGCTAACTGTAATGATTTCTTGGGTTACGAAATCTAACTGAAATTGCTTTTCTCTTTCTTTGCCTTCCCAGTATACAATTTCAGCATCAAACTAAAAACCATTTATATAATCATTTTGAACCTATTCCTTTAGTTCATGGAACTTACTTTCGTGAGATCAGCCTGTTGAGAAGTCAACTTCTCCCTCTGGTAATTTACTAAAGAAACTAACTCTCTATACTGTGTATTATACAATACAGGCTCTTCTAACTTATGGTCCATTTTATTATGATCTACTCTGTTTTGTAAAACTTTATGGGAGTCCTTAAAAAAAATGACAATGTAATACCCCCGACAACAGTTCATTACATTTACCTGTACTACATTCTTCTTAAATTTATCATAATTTACTGATGAGGTAGGTGGAGGTGGATTCCTGTAAGGAGGTGGTGCAAGTGGATGGGAGACAATGCGATGACTAGGAGAATCGGAAATATCCGACACAGATTGGCTGCATTTCTTGGGCGAGCTATGGCTGTCGCGAACCTCTAAATGTGATGAACGTACCTGCGGGACACCCTTTACTATTCCTACATTGTCAGAGCTATGATAACTGCCACTGCAAAAATTAAAATAAGAGAAATAATTTTAGTGTAACTACAATATTTACCTAAACGTAAGAGATTTTTGCACTTCTCTCCCTCTCTCCGGAGAATCTTTTAATTTTTCAGGAGAACTTTTGCTTTTTTCTAAAAGTTCAGTTGAACGACTAGGAGTAGATGGACACACGGGTGAAGTCGATGACGTAGTTGCACGACTTGGTGGTATGTTTTTGTTAATATCACTTCTTTGCAAAATAAATTGCACATCATTGGAATATTCACCCCATTTCAGTAATATCTAGGAATAATATTGCGAGTGATATTCGGTTATATGAATTTGAAACAATTCAAAATTATCATACATAAAAAATAAACTGTTTTTAATAGCTTACCTTTAAAGGGTTTTCATTTGGTGCTAATTGCCTTTCGTTGTTTCTCCATCTTTCTATTAAAGTAAAGCGACCCGATTTTCCTGTAGCATGTGCTAAAGCATACACCACGTCCTGCAAAAAAGTCATTGCTTTTCAGGAGCTATACATATAATAAAAACATACCTGGCATGTTGTATTTTCTGTTACACCACATACTATTCGCTGAATTCCTTCCACCCAAACTTTTAGTTCCATATTGTCGTAAGAGCAACGTGAATACAGCTACCCATAAAACAAAAATATAGAGTTAATCGAATGTTCCAAATTATTAGGCATAGTACTGCACAAATTTTATTTTAAAATGTATTAAAAATTAAAACACAGGATGTAAGTAAACAATAGACCTCTTACCTTTACCTATTTACAGATATTGTCATTGTGATGTAACAGTTTCATTCAATCTTGCTGACAGTAATAGTCTTACAATTAGTATTTATATTATTAATCGTACAAACACATACTGCACGTCGCAGCATATTAAAATCTAGACATTTTTACATTTATTTACAATTTACAAGTGTCAGTGTCAAATGTCAGAGAGCTGTCAAATTTGCATCACCATATCACCAATATAGGGTTTTACAATTCCCCTACAATTTACAGTTAAGAGAAGCTTGTTATCCATACAAGCTGCAATTAGTCAAAGTGCTACTGCTCGTCGTTGTCAGTCTTTCTTTATTGCTTTTTGAAATCAGAGTGTCACTCTACATAATGCATATTTCCTTATCTATTATCAACAAAGATATCCGTAACAAACCAGTGAAATCAATATACCTGCATAAACGGATATAAAAAAACAGTTATAAACAATATAAGTAAAGAAAACGTCCAATAGTAATTTGTACAACTAGTTTTAAAAGTCATACTTTTTGTAATGAATTTGCAGTTTGATTAACGAGGGCGTTCGCCCTCGTTAATCAAGAAAATAAATGAAAAAAAGGACTTTCAAAACATGTACACGTAGTTTTTTTGCATAGTCATCTCTTGTAACTCCAAATTTAGTCGAAAAGAACTTCGGAATTTACACCCGTAATTGACATTTCAATAAAATAGTTAAAAAAATAGTACATTGTGTATCTAGGACGAAAAGCGTAACATTCCCGGGCAACTGTTAATATTGTTGGGCGAGGCGAATATTCGCCTCGCCCAACAACACAGGAGTCTGAGAATGTTGTTTTTGTCCATGATACAGATACTATTTTTCCGCCGATCGATACGAGTAATTAAAAAAAAATAGGAAAATTCGAAAAATATTCCCTGCCTAGGACGGGAATATTATTCCTGTGCAGTTTTATTACCTATAGGTAAATTACCTATTAACGGCTGATGTAATGGAATGTTTGATTTTGCTCAACAAAATTTTATCAATAATGTGTCAATTCTAGTACAATTGGCGAAAAATTTACTTTTTTTCACGATTTTGCGTTAAAAAACGTGGTACTTTCAATACGATTTTTCGTTATGATCACTATGCAAAAAAAATTATAAAATAGGTAATAACTAAGTGTTCCACCTGCTGCACTATTTTTGCCCGATAATGAGCCACTCCCATCATTTTACAGAGTAAAAGAAAGTACGTAGATGTATACCTATACCTAATTACAGTAATTATTAAAATTTTCGAATACATGATTTTTGCGGAAATCGTGACTTCTGATTCGGAAAAACTTGTTTTCGAAGCAATGTCTGTCTGTGAGCCTGCCAGTCTGTCTTTGTCCTCTACAGCCCGGTTTAATCGACTGACCTGAAAATTTATATCCTAGTGATTTTTAGCTAAATTCGGCCAACCGAAAGTAGTACTTGACTCGTTTTTCCTGTTTTCTGAGATTTTTTGAATAAAAAAAATGTGTGGTCATCATATGACTTGAGTTTACTTGTAACAATTTAATTTTGCGATTGTTTAAAAAATCATACTTCTTACAATAAAACTTTTTGACAAAAGTTATATACATTACGTAATATCTAAAAGATTTTTTTAAATATTCCCATTAAAAATAAAATCTAGCTGCGATAAACGTGAGTTCTTTTCTACACTATTTAGCTATAAGGTGGTCCGAAAGAAGGTGTTAAATGCATTAAGGCGCTATTGAAATAAAATTGAAACGGCCGTACCATGTATAAGACCTGGGAAGGATTAACTTCAAGGAAAAAAAATCGAGAAATCTCTCAGAGAACTACCTTTATAATTATCTAGGATCCGGGAAAATTGCCGGGACCAAACCCCTAAAACCTCCGTTCATAATTAACTTACTGCACTGCACTAAGAAAACAAATAAACACGTAAAAGACAATACTAAGAACACGATTCTAACGAAACACTATAGGGATTTCCACAGTCACAATGCCTAACCTCATGTACCAAGGAATTATCGAAGCTGAAATTCCAAAGTTCCAAATCATAAACCGAAACGCTTATCAAAAATCCTCAAACGAGAAGAAACTAGCCGAGGAACATAGTCCTATAAATAGGCTTGAGACGCATGCGCCACGGGGGGGGGGGTTCTTAGCGGAGCTCGGCACGTAAATAGGTCTCAGGCCAAGAAGAAAAAATACCATTATATAAATACCGGGTGTCTTAAAATGAATTACATCTAGTATGCTTTGAATTTCTCATAATGCAGTCTAAAATTTTACTTGAAATTGGCAAGACTGTCAGTCTATGTCAAATTCAAGATTAGTAGGTTAGGTTTTGCGTCAATCTGTGTCAAAACTGAAGCAAAATATAACCTGCTAACCTCGAATTTGACACAGACTTACAGTCTTGACAATTTCAAGTAAAATTTTAGACTGCATTATGGGAAATTCAAAGCATACTAGATGTAATTCATTTTAAGACACCCGGTATATACCTGTCTGCAACACATCGGACACAGAACCTACTCGGGAAAAACATCCGAACAACAACAATAACGACTGCATCACATAGAACACAGCCAAGGGAAGTTCTATATAACATCCCTTGCGGCAGAAAAGTCGGCAAGTGATAAAAACACTATAGTGCAAAAATCCGTACTAAAACACCCTATAACGTCCATCAAAACACAGAAGAAAAACGAGACACTAGAAAGAAAAGGAAGCTGATGAAAAAACGAAAAGCAACAACCGAAGTCCTGAAAAACACATCCTAAACCGCCACATCTACTCAACTAAGTTTCGACTGGCTAGGTCTATTCCATGTCGGGATCCGGGTCTACGGCAACATGGACGCGCTTAAAGAAGAAGAAAACCTCAATTAAAAACAAAACGCATAGGAATAAACCCGCTTCAAGGAAAAAAAATTGCTAAAAAGCCATGACCAGCGACCTGAAAAAACAAAACCGTCGCGACCCTAAGCGAACACAATCACGGATGGGGAAAGCACCCTTAATTAGAATCCCAAAATATGGAGAGAAACCACCCCAACTGCTAGCGTTGCTTAGAGGAAGAACTAGATGAAATAGCTCCTTAAAGTGGCCTTCCCTGCAATGCCCAACCGACCACCCTAAACCTTACAAAAGGGAAATCAAAATGAAAATGCTCCCTAATGGTGACCTTCGTTACAATGCCCAACAAACCTCCATAAACCCTACAAATGTAATTATTTTACGCGCGCTTGCAAATGGCACGCCACTGCCAGACAGCGGCGGAGCGCCACAGACACAACCAACACTAAACATACCTTCTCGCTACTGACAAAAGCGAACAAAGAACCGATCGAAAGCAAATAATTCACGCGCAACATGATGACAGTGAAAAGTCAAAAAAACAACTATAAATGCCTAGGTACTCTACGACTGGCATTATAACATAACAAGAACCCAATCAAACCTAATCGAGCCCCACGCTGGGCGCCATTTAAATGACCCGCCCTCAAACGAAGGGTTGACAAAGCCTCAGTTAGATCTTTTAACTCTCGGCAGAATATAGAGTGGTGTAAGGACTAGGCAATAAATGCTTCGGGATTTTATATTGAACAGAAAATTTATAAAAAAATTGGGCCCTTGTTACTCACAACATAAAAACAAAACCAGCCAATTAATAAAACGCCACCTACCTTGGGTGCTTCGCTCCATACCTAAATAACTCGTACAGGAATTAATAAACCACAAATAGAAATTAACTTCCAAATATTCAAGTCATAAAATGCTAATTATAGCTTAAATTACAACTTTAGGACAACACCTGTGCTATCGTGTAATGTATAGAATACATGCATATTTCAGCAATTTAGAAATAATTAAATATTCGCTCATTAGCGCTAATAAATGATTGAACCAAAAGAGTGATTGAACACGCTTCAGTTTGAGTTTCTAAGGCCTTAGTTGAACTGAACAGTTGCGGCATTTGCCTTTGTTGATCAAAAAAAGAACTCTGAGAAGGGCATGTACTTACAATTAATTGTTGCTAAAGTCCAGCGATCGCAGGGGAGATCCTGGTGCGTTGCATTTATCCATGAAAACTTCTAAGCCGGATTTGGCTGCATAATTCTTAGAAACCTAAAGTCGCCAATGTTAAGAAGACAGCGAACAGCAGCAAGAAGCGGCCCAGTATTCTGGAATTCCTGGCCAACGTGTAGAAGCAAAATCGGGGGAACTGAATAAGCCTCAGAAGATATCTCAAGATAGCCCATGGGGACGAATTTTTATTAGCCCTCGTGTCAGTCCATAGATGCCAAATTTGTATTAACCTCATGTGAGCTCATAATTGCCGGCCTAAATATTAAAATTAGAGTGCAAAATTAAACTACAAATAGCATTCTTACCGACGATGTTCACAGCCTATATGTGTGGAAAACGTGCCCTAGTAGTTTAATTATTAGAAGGCTCAGAAGGATCTAGCCTAAATATTGGAATCAGTTACGCAAAGATATAATTAGATGAGAATTCTTACCAACGCTGAAACAGCTTTGTTTGTTTAAAAGAACCAGAACGGCTTTAGTTTGCCCAACAATTTATATCCGCAAAGCGTGCCTCTCGAAAAAATAAGACTAATTGAGCGATTCCGCTGTTTTCCAGGGCCTACTCGCAATCGAAAGCTCGCAAACATGCCGCGACAGGAAAAACTACAGGTGTTTATCTTTAAAGGCAAACGCTTGCTGCGACAAACCTGAGTTCTTTTGCTACACTATTTAGCTATAAGGTGGTCCGAAAGAATATGTTAAATTCATTAACGCGCTATTGAAATGAAATTGAAACGGGGCGTTACAAACTCATCTATCGTTTAAACACTTATTTTAAGTAGCTATTTTCTATTATACATATTAATTAGGTACGTTAATTTCATTTGCCATGTTACAGTTTAAATAGATGACGTGAAACTATTTTGTATTTTGCATTATAATAATTTTCGAAAACTATTTTACCCACCTTCGCTTTCTTTTATGTAATAAACAAACTTTACTTCATTCAATTAAAATTCAAAATTTTATAAGTATTTGTTAGTTTCTTTACAAAATAATTAAAATAGATACATTTATGTACCATGAAAAAAATCGCAAACAAGTGAACTTTCTATATTAAATATTGATACACACCTAGGTAATTAATTCAAAATATAATGATCATTTTACTGAACAGAATCACCGCACAGCGGGAAATCATCTTGGAGTACACATTTCATAAAGACGACAAAGACGACTTTCCATGAACATTTAGGGATGAGGCCTAAATGCCCCATAATTGTCGAAGAAATTACTTCTAACGATTTTATCGTTTTTACAGATGAAATTTCTCTCCTATTCATAAGTGATACTCCATAGTCACTATCTACTGAAAAATTCTAGGAAGGGAAGATATCTGAGAGGGTGGGGGGGGGGGGCAGATTTCATACAGACGAATTTCTATGAAAATGTACGGAGATGTTTTATGTAACTTTAGAACGATGGCACCAAACGTTGGTTACGCTTCAATGCACCGTTCGATGTGAGGAGGCGCAAAAACCCAAAAAAGTGAAAAAAACGAAAATTTTTGTCTCAAAATGATTCACGATTTCTATCATCTTCACAGACTACATTTCCCTCTTGCTCATAAATGATACCCCATAGGGTAGGATATCTATGAGGAAGAGGGGCCAATTTGATACACACAAATTTTCATGAAAACTTACGGAGATGTTATATAAAGCCTTGGACTTAAGTTTCACTAAGATGCACTGTCCGGTGCGGGGAGGCCCAAATACCCTAAAAATGTTGAAATACGGGTAGGTTTTTTTTTCTCAAAAATCACTAAAGATTTTGATCATTTTCACAAACGACAGTCCCTCTTACTTATAAGTGATACCCCATAATCAATATCTACCCAAAAATTCCAGGGAGGGAGATATCTGGGGGTACAAATTCTATTTCAGTGCTGAACTTATGGATTTTGAAAATTGAAGTTGCACGAGGTCTATTGATAGCAGAAATACTAGTAGGTAACATCAGATCAATAAAAAACCAATTAGGGCAGGCTGTGATATGTGTTATAAGTTTGGCAGTACTGAAACAAACAAAACCTAACCTACTAATCTCGAATTTGACATAGACTGGCAATACACTTCAGTACTGCCAAACGTCTAACACATATCACAGCCTGCCCTAATTGGTTTTTATATTGATCTGTCTGTATAAATACTCCTTGTCGAAAGCTTTCTATTGATGTATAACATATGGATATTAGAATACGAATGTTAAAAAAAACTTAAATTTTTAGTTTGTTCTAACTAGGTGATACCTACAGAAATTGATTAGATCAAGTTGGTAAGCAAAATATTTATACAAGATACAATATAACGGGTGTTCATTAGAATTTGTGGTCTGGTCGGCTTTGGAACTGATGAAGTCATGTCGTGCATTAAATCATATGGCTGATAACTGACACTGGTGACACTGTAAGTCTATGTCAAATTCGATGTTAGCAGGTCAGTTTTGACACAGACTAACGCAAAACCTAACCTGCTGACATCAAACTTGATATAGACTTACAGTGTCACCAGTGTCAGTTATCAGCCATATGATTTAATGCACGACATGACTTCATCAGTTCCAAAGCCGACTAGACCACAAATTCTAATGAACACCCTTTATTTCAGATCACTTGCATTCAAAGAAAGGATCTTGAACGCACGGTTCAAAATTTCCAGTCCACGCTGCAACTCAAAAGAGGCGGTGTGTCATTATCACTTGTTAGGTTAGTTGCAGTTTTAAGATTGTGTGCCATTTAAACATCGTTTATTTTATCTCTCAACACCTTTTCCGTTGTTAACGATTCTCTAGTTCTACAAGCTTTAAAATATTTAACTTTTTTTTACTTTGGTGCTCTATAATTCACGAACGGCATGCGAGAGCCAAA
Source organism: Agriotes lineatus (assembly GCA_940337035.1). NCBI lineage: Eukaryota > Metazoa > Arthropoda > Insecta > Coleoptera > Elateridae > Agriotes > Agriotes lineatus. Next base: position 82,365,917 of record OW679197.1, on the reverse strand, counting down.
ACATCTTTGGTGTTCTGGGATATCCTTGACGTCTTCTGTGTACCTAATATAATAAGAAAGCGCAATAGTCCAAGAGCCAGCAACGGATTTCTTACAGTATTTTTAACAAGTCTGTAACTGTTATGGAAGGTCCCTTTGAATATACTGAGAAGGGAACCCGAAGTCTGGCAAGCCTGCGGTGGTGGTTTTAACCCCCCTGCGTCCTTGAAGGGCAGAAAAAAATAATGTGTCAAAACTGACACAAAACCTAGGAATAATATGTTGGTAACACTGTAAGTCTATGTCAAATTCGAGGTTAGCAGGTTAGATTTTGCGCATATATTTATACTGAGACAGACAACCAACTCTTCAATGTATATGGTGGGGAAGTGGTCAAGTTTAAAATCTTTTACTGCCAGTCTTATAAAGGCCACTAATCTGACGTTAACTTTAATTTGCTGTTAAAATAAACAAAGGCGCATCAAAACGCCAGTGCTTATGACATTTTATTCATTAGTAAACAAATTTTGATGCGCTTTTGTTTATTTTAACAGCGAATTAAAGTTAACGTCAGATTAGTGGCCTTTATAAGACCGGCAGTTAATATAAAACCTTTTATACTGATGGGGCCGTAATTATACCGGGTGTCCATTCTCAAAGTCGAACATAGACAATTAACATTAGTGCAATCACTCGTTCTTCATTAAAATAATTCATTTTTTTTTGCAAATAGTTTTAACAGCCGCTGACAGAAAATACCTGATTTACGCCAACTAATTACCAATTTTTTTGACAAATGCGATAGAACTTGAAAAGCAAAACATGGCATATTTAAACATTCCCAAGTTTTAAATTAGTATTTTAAAATAAAAATCGCATCTTGAATATTATTATTGGTATCATTTGATGCGTAATAATTTTATCTTTCCATTGATACCATTAACTTCGCTGTAAGTTGAATTGGCGAGTAGAAATCGGCAAAAACGTTCAATACAATGTTAATCGCCTATGTTCGACTTTGAGAACGGACACCCGGTACCTAACGGGTGTTCATAAACAGTCGTCATCCCAGTAGGTTTTGACTTCAGAAACGTATGTCTATTAAAATTGAGAAAAAATGCATTATGACAGTACTCAATGACGTTTCATTGTGTTATACGAATTAATCAAAGACATAACATTTTGTTTTTTAAGGCAACTGGGATGACGACTGTTTATGAACACCCGTTATATAACAGCAATAAGATAACATGAACAAGCAAATAGAACGCTTGAGTAAGAAAGAGATGGCCATACAAAAAAATTATATTAGTAGGCATGTTTAGTTGACAAATGTCATAATTAAATTAAGAGTCGAGCTTCTCGAATATTTGCTACTATGTTTATCTCTTTCTTACTCAAGCAATACGTGTTATCTTCTTGTTCATGTTATCTTATTGCTGTTATATACAGGGTGTAGAAACGCTTTACCCACCATAGGGTTTTCAATGGTAATTTTTTCATATGACAATATTTGCTTCCCTAATTATTTTAGAGCAAACTTGCAAATAGGTTTTTTGTAGAGCAAACAATTCTGCATCCATTTATGCCATCAGTTTTGTCATTTTACCTCAGATAACCTAATAATGAAAGAAACTAGAATTGTCATTTTTTCAAAAATCAGTGCAAATTGTGAAGTGGTGGTATGCTGGAAGCAGATCAGGTGCAATAAGTGCCATGGTTGCCGCTACATTTGACAGATTCAAACAATTAAACAGCAAACTAATTTGTTGATGCTTTGAGATGCTTCAATAATTTCAAGGCACCACTGATTTGTCTAAAAATGGTAATTTTATTTCTTTAAATTTTAGGTTTTCCGAAATGTAAAATGACAAATTCTGTCATAAATGGATAGAGAATTTTTTTCTCTACAAAAAACTTCCATACAAGTTTGCTCTAAAATAATAAGGGAAGCAAATATTTTCATATGAACAAATTACCATTGAAATCTCTATGGTGCGTAAAGCATTTCTACACCCTGTATAATTTCGGCCCCATCGGTATATACCGTTTTATATTCAAAGTTTAAAATTCGCTTGTAAAGGCGGAGTTCGAATTCTCGCGCATGCGCACGAGACGCGTAATACTCAGAGTGAGACTATGTCGGCGCCGTAATGTTTTCGGCCGTTTCCAGGCCCTACTAGCAATATATGTATAATACTTACATATATGATTTTGCGTCAGTCTGTGTCAAATCCATATATACAGTGCCAGTGTAAAGTCTGGAACTATCGAAATAGAACTTTTCTCAAATGTTTTTGAAAGAAATCCTCGAACACGTCAATTTTTATTTAAAAAAATACATATTTTACTGTAATTGTCACTTTTGCATTGTCTTTTGTTTTTGAGTTATGATGTTTGCGATAATTGTTTTAAATGGAAACCCTAAATTTTTATGATGAATTTGGACAGAGCATGATATACTAAGACCAAATACGCTAAAAAAGTATTATACTGTATTTTGAAATTTTCGAGAAAATCGCTTTTAAAGTATTAAACCAAAAATCGAATAAAAATCAAGTAGCCATGAAACCATTAGTTAGCCTTAAAATTATGACAGTTCTTCATAGTTTGTGTATCTGTTTTTGTTGTGTGCTCTTAATTAAATAAATAATGGTGCGATATTTGAGTGAAAAAAAAGACCTGAAATTTTAGTATCGAGGGGATGTGGTAACCGTACGCATATTTGAATTCGCTCGATGCCACAGCGCGGACCGGGAATGCCGGGCTCTGATTGGTCGCCAACTTCGTGTTCTTCTTGAATGACGTTTGAATTTGAACCGATGATTCTTATTAGTTTTAATTTTATTGTAATCTTTTTTTTTTTTTGACTTACGTAAGTGCACTTGTTGCATATTAGCATCAATAAATATCTATCTATCTATAGATGAACAGACAAGATTTACCCTGTTTTGGTGTTAAGAAATCATCCTATTCAGAAACTTAAGCCGAATTGTATGAAACAGTAAATAAGTAGTTATACTTATCTGTTATTTTGAATTTCGTCGTGTTTAAATACTTGCTGGAGTCGCTGCTTATATTATTTTCTTGCAAAGCTGCTGCAGTTTGTGTTGATGTACTTCAAAAGATCTATGAACATTTATTTTTGTTATAACCTATATTTTGTTTTCAATTGTATTATGTTCATATTATTTTTGGAATGTTACTCAATTTTAAGTTGCAATTAGGTGTTGACAGTAGGTACGTATCAGAGCTAGTCCGGGTGTAAACAAAAGCAGGCATTAGATCTATTGATCAATCATTTTACTTATTGCCTACAGAATTACCTACATAAAGGAAAACGAGGCATTGACCAAGCATTGCGCGGCACACCACGGACCAATCAGAGTCTGGCATTCACGGACTGCGCTGTAGCATCGAGCGAACTCAAATATGCTAACCGTACAATGTTCTCGAAAATTTTAAAATACAGTATCATACTTTTCTTAGTTTATTTGGTCTTAGAATTTCATGCTTTATCCAAATTCATTATAAAAATTTAGGGTTTCCATTTAAAAAAAGTATCGCTAAAGTCATAACTTAAAAACAAAAGACAATCTAAAAGTGACAATTACAGTAAAATATGTATTTATTTTAAATAAAAATTGACGTGTTCGAAGATTTCTTTCAAAAACATTTGATAAAAGTTCTATTTCGATAGTTCCAGACTTTACACTCGCACTGTATAATACACATATATTGCTAGTAGGGCCTGGAAACGTCCGAAAACCTTACGGCGCCGACATAGTCTCACTTAGAGTATAACGCGTCTCGTGAGCATGCGTGAGAATTCAAACTCCGACTTTAAAAGCGAATTTTAAACTTGACCATTTCCCCTTTGGGCGGACGACGCCGCCGCGCTTGCCCACAGCACACCATTATACATTGAAGAGTTGGTTGTCTGTCTCACTTCCTTCGTGAGTTTCCCACTCATAGCTGCTAGCAATATAGTAAGTATTAGATATCTAATCTATCAAATCTGACAGAAAACCTAATCTGGTAACCTCGAATTTGACAGACTTACAGTGCCACCAACCTATTATTCACACGTTTGAATTTCCACAACCCGCTGAGGATCAGTTTTTTGGATCTCTCGATATTTTATAGTAAATGGTTAAGTTTATTATGCAACTTTATGTGAATCTGGGGTAAACTTACCACCCGCGAAAGCGTCTGTCAATCTTTTTACTTACATAAGATATGATTACCTTTAACATAGCAAAGAGCCAGACTTGTTATTATACTTTTTTCTAATTATTTTTTTCCATCCTTCAAGGACGCAAGGGGGCCAAAACCACCACCACAGGCTTGCCAGACTTCGGGTTTCCTTCTCAGTATATTCAAAGGGACCTTCCATAACAGTTACACGCTTGTTAAAAATACATTAAGCAAACCCGTTGCTGGCTCTTGAACTACAAAGCTTGTCTTCGTTATACTGCTTTTCTTCCCGTATAATATACGAGTTTTGTGTAGGTATTCATTTTGCTTTTATCTGATATAATTAGTTAGGTACTAAATTTAATTTTTGTCTTTATTTTCGTTTTTCCGCGTTTCTAGTGTCAATAAGGGGTGGATTTTTATTATCTAAACCTGTTTCTTATGTGTTCGGATAGTTACAATGTATGTTTAAATTAACATATTAAAATTGTCAGTCATTATTTTTCCCTTACTTTTTAAACTCCTTGTATGTTCGACTTTAGAAAAAAAGCGTTTCCCATTGGATATAATTATGGTTGGTAGCACGATACACATCATGGTTGGTAGTACTTGGTAACCTACTCAACCCATAAGTTTCCCGCCAAATTTTTGCCGCGAACTGTTCTCTATAGCTTTTGGGGTTACAAGAAATTTCTGTTGTAAAATACATATAGATTCTGATATTGAAATTACTTTCAAAAATGTCAAGGTATGTTACACGTGTCGTGTGAATGTTATAATGACACCAATATTCTCTTAGCAGCAATACTATTGGGGGCTTTGATAAAGTTACCATTGAAATTAAGGTCGATGGGCACAATTCTGATCAAGAAAATAAAGAAAATGTAGGTATAAACATCGTAACCAACAACAGCGGTGCTGCAGGCGAGCCCATGTACCTGTCGATTCCCAAGGAACATGAGGAATATCAGTATCTGAATCACATCCGTCGTATTATTGAAACTGGTGTGAAACGAGGTGATCGCACAGGCGTTGGTACTTATGGAATTTTTGGAGCTCAAATGCGCTATTCTCTACGCGACAATATTTTTCCATTGCTTACAACAAAACGTGTATTTTGGCGTGGAGTTGTCGAGGAATTATTATGGTTTATTAAAGGCAGTACAAATGCTAAAGAACTTTCAGATAAAAAGATTCATATTTGGGATGCCAACAGTTCCAGGGAGTTTTTGGATCAGATGGGATTTTCCAACAGAGAGGAAGGTGATTTAGGTCCAGTTTATGGCTTCCAGTGGCGTCACTTTGGGGCCCCTTATGAAGGAATGTCAGCTGATTACGCCGGTCAAGGTATCGATCAACTCACGCAAGTCATAGAAACAATTCGTAATCGTCCAAATGACAGACGTATTATAATGTGTGCTTGGAATCCGATTGATATTCCTCAGATGGCTCTGCCTCCGTGCCATTGCCTTGTACAATTTTATGTGGCGGATGATGAGCTTTCCTGTTTGTTGTACCAACGATCAGCTGATATGGGGCTTGGAGTGCCTTTTAACATTGCTAGTTATGCCTTACTTACAGTAATGATTGCACATATCACAGGACTAAAGGTTTGTTGTAGATCTGAAATAAATTAAAAATAATTATTTTATATTTTAGGCCGGGGAATTTATTCACACCTTAGGTGATAGTCATGTTTATTTAACCCATGTGGAACCATTAAAGGAACAATTAGAAAGAGTTCCCAGACCATTTCCACAACTGTTCATCAAAAGACAGGTGTCCCATATCGAAGATTTCAAATACGATGATTTTGAAATTGTGGGATATAATCCTTACCCTACAATAAAAATGCCCATGGCAGTGTAACAACTTACTGCTGTAACAAATTCCTTACAAGGAAAAATTTTAAAAGTATTATATTTCAAATATAGCCTTAAATGTATTTTGTTAATGTTTTTATATTTGTAGTATTAGTAACATTGAATAAATCATAGTTTAATATGCAGTAGCACTTATTTAAAAATATTTAGCTACGATGGTGAATTTAATACAGCTACTTAATTTGAAGTAATAAATGTAAGACTATATCACAACTGATAATCAAGTTTGTTTAAACTAATAAATTTATACGCTTTTGTTCGCATATCAGTCCCATTTTTTGGAATTTACCAGTAGAATTTTTTTTTCGTCCCCATGTTTCCACCCCTTTAAATATTAGACAAGTACCTACTCTGCCTGTTTGGCGAAAGTAAGTGGAAATATTTTAGAAAAATACAATAATACAATTACTTTCTTTAAAAAGCTTGTATTTTTGTTGTAATTTACAACAGAACGCTCCTTGTATACAAACCAAAATTTAAATACGTTTTCAGATTTTCAGTAGAAATACAAGTGTTCCAGAATATTTGGAAATAAAGTCTGCGTCGATTTTTTCAATAAAAGCGTGAGTGCATGCCAACTGAAAAAATCGGGAGTGTGCTCTCCTAGACTTTCTCGCATTCGCCTTGGTACTGATAACTATTGGTGTTTTCACAGAAGATTTTACCAATTAATTATTTTCTAGCAAATTTGAAAAGTTTATTGCAATGTATATACATACAGCGATAAAATTACATTTTCAGGTAACCACTACCTGTTTAGGTAAAGTGCCGCTTTAGGTTAACCTATCATACTGAAATTTTATATCTGGGAGTTTTTCTCAATAATAAATGTATGTGCAAAATTTCGTGCAAATACCTTAAAGCAAACTGGTACTTTACTTGAATGGATACCGCTATCTGTTTAGGTAAAATGCCACTTCCGGTTAAGCGATCATGCTGAAATGTAATATCTGGTAGTTTTTCTACATAAGAAATGTATGTACAAAATTTTGTTCAAATATCTCGAAGCAAACTGGTACTTTACTTGAATAAGTACCGTTACCTGTTTAGGTAAAGTGCCACTTCCGGTTAACCGATTTCGCTCAAAATTTGATAGGAATCTACAAATTTTGAATAATGACTATGTACATAATTTCAAGGGTCTAGCTTATTTCGTTTTTAAGTTATCGTGTTCACACACACACAGACATAATTCAAAAAATGGTTTTTTCGGACTCTAGGGGCCGGTTGCAGAAAGCTATGTTAAGTCTGGTGTTAGCTAACATCGCGTCAAAGTGAACAAAAACGAATCGAATCTCAAATGCTTATGGTAACTAATACATTAGTAAACAAAATTTGATGCAATTTTGTTCACTTTGACGCGATGTTAGCTAACACCAGACTTAACATTGCTTTCTGCAACCGGCCCTAGGAGGTCTAAAACGTCAAGATTCGTCAAAATCTCGAAGTCGATTTTTTTGACGATTACAATACTTTCTCTATACTACCGTATGCGAGAAAGTAAAAATCCCAACTCCAAAGGAGGAGTTTTTAGAACGACTGATTTGCAAACTTTGACTTGGGCGTTTTGGTGAAATGTCAGTCAAAGGCTACTCACTAAATTGAAATCATTGAAACCAATCGGGCTCGCGTGAAAACACTGTGACATTAGGTGTTTTCAATGACAGTTAATTTTGATTGGCCGTTTCTGACAAATTGAACAATTTTCATTGGTTGGTTCATTATAGTGTTGAAGAATCTGATTAATTTTTTGCAAAATTGAAAAATGTATATGTTCCATGATAATTAAGATTTTTTTCTAATAAAATTTGCCGTTTAATGTGCAGGCAAATCTTATACTTTTTTATATAGCAACTCAAAGATTTGTCATTTTTACACACAAGTAAAAAAATCATCAACTACCAAGCCTCAGACTATGGACGACCTTAACAGAAGACGAATAAACAAGAGAAAACGGACATTATAGAATGGATGCCACAAACTGGGTAGACCTTAAAAAAGGTGGAAAACGTCGGTAGAACAGGTAATGCAATTAAGAGGCTTAGACAAGGAAAATGGTAAGATATAGGAAAGGTGGAAAATAAGAAGCGAGAAACAATGACGTCAGCTGTAGAAAAAAATATTTTAACTAGTAACAGAGGATAGTAAAATAACATGATTAGACCAATAACGTCTTAAAAACTGTTAGTTTTGGAAAAAAGGCAGGTTAAAGTTTTTCTCAAATAGTTTGATTAAGTAAATGTAATCATTAAAAACCAAAGGAATATAATTTTATTAAGGTCATGCAAGATTTTTACGAAGATGTTTGATGCGAGAGGTTACATGGGCATGGAATGCAGCTCTGACCACTACCTGGTTAAAACTAAACTTAGAGAGAAACTATCTAACGTGAAAATTGCATTCAAATAAGTAATAAGAAAAGGGACATAATTATATAAGCTGGAAGAAGAACAAACAGCAAACACCTTCCAAGAACAAGTAACTGAAAAAACTGAGCGAGGTAAAGATACAAGAGAACGAAATAGAAGACGAATGTTGGACAAAAATAAAGGAAGCTGTTATAAAAAATACAGAACAAGTAATAGGAAAGAAAAAAAAAACTGGAAGGAGTGACTGGTATGATGAGGAGTGTAAAAGTGCAGTAGAAAGATTCTGTTTTCAATGTAAAAAAGTCTCAACTTCCCGTGTATTTGTTTACAGGGTGATTCATAAGTAGAGGCATGAGTCATTAAACTAAATGGTGTATACTGACCTTAGTAGAAGTACCTTGCACTAGAAATTAATTGTTTAAACAAAATTTGGTGTGATACATGCACACAATTTTTTTTTACAGCCTTATTATAATTAGTCAAATTGTTTTTTAATTTTTAAGCATTTGTCAAAAATTTTCAAAAATTACAAATACTACAGAAACCGTACAAAATTGAGTGTTAGTTGAAGTTACGTCCGGTTATATGATTTTCTTCAAAATCTTGCTGTCGCATCTACATATGAAGTTTCAACGCCATATCTCTTTTTGTTTTTGAGATATTCTGTTCACACACACACACACACAGACTGACAGACAGACCAATGAACAAAAACATATTTTTTGGATACAGGGGACTCTATCACCCGTATGCATAGTCGTTCGCCAGCAGGACCGCGCCAGCATCAATGGCCGCCTGTGTGCAGAGCCAAATTTGCCGCCCCAAAATTTAGATTTTTGTTGTAAAATATAAATTTTATGTAGTACACACCTAGTTTAACTGTAACAAATCAAATTAATTTAAGTGAAAAACAGAAATTTTAAAAAAGTTTTATTAACAATAAAATTTACAAAAAAAATAGTGGAATAAAATTAATAAAGAAACAACAAAATTTTAGAAAATTATAAAAAAGCAACTTTCCTAGCTTTTTTCTCCGCAAATTCTTTAATTACTAATTCTAAATCGATGGAATCCATCGTGTCGCATTCTATTGCTATTATAGACAGATTATTTAATCTGTTTTGTGACATTGTGGATCGCATATAATTTTTAATAATTTTTAGTTTGGAGAAAGATCTCTCACCAGACGCAACTGAAACTGGTAACGTGAGTAATATTCTAAGAGCTATTGACATATTTGGAAATGATGCTATGAGCTGATTTTCAAAAATATATTCAAGAATGGACTGGGGCTCTAACTGATGCTTTTCAGCTGAAGTAGGTTTAAGATGTAATTTTAAAGATTTTATCTCTTCAAATAATTCTATTCCATCTACATCTGATTCCTTTCTAGAATCATCAGTTAGATGAAGATGTAAATCTTTACAACATTGTAATAGCTCGTTTTCCGTTAAATCAAACATATTATAGAGAAATCCAAACATAGTATCATGTCCCGAGTGGTGTAGCTTGAACAAGCGTCCACGTCCGATCAGCAAAGTTAAGCAACGCTGTCTCTGGTCAGAACTTGGATGGGAGTTCCACGGCTGCATCTTTCGGCGCCTCGTGGTACGGCTACCACGGGAAAAAGTTGGTCCCGGCGGTCCTACAACATCATGCCAGTCGTTAGTGGGGTTGGAAGTCCTCATAACTGCACAGCGACGCCTGTAAGCAATTGGCCTAACGGCTGTTGGCTGAGTGCAAATTAATAAATAAATAAAAAATATCTTGTTATTCCCTCAAATCTGTCTCTTAAAGATGATAAAGTTTGATCTAATATATTAAAATAAACGTTAACTTTATAATAATTTTTTGGATCAATAATTGGTTCATCACTGTGTTCATAATCAAATTGTCTGGGTTTTCTTCGTGGTCTAACAGACTGAACAGCAGAGAAATTAGGTTCAATACCGAGTTCATCCGCAAGTGTATTAGCGTCAGTAAGAACATTATTGAATTCTTCATCTGATCGAAGAGCTAAGAAAAAATCTAACAAATTTTTAAAATGCTCTAAGCAAGTTTTTATATTTATAGTAGGATTTTGCATCATCGTACTCTAAACATTAATTTTGATTAAAATATTGTACCAAATAATTGTTGAGCACAAAAATTTGTAACTCTGAATTTTTAATGCCAAAGATTTGGCTTGATGTGAAGCACTGTGGTCTTGTACGGATAAACGATCTTCAATTACTTCTACCAATTCATCATATATTTGCCCAATTTGGTAACGCAGGGGCTTCACAGCGTCTATTCTACTAGACCACCGTGTATCACTAAGTGGTTTTAAATTTAAATTTGTTGTGTGTTTTTTCAGAATTGACCATCTTTTTACCGACGCAGAAAAAAAACAAATAATTCTTGAACTATATCAAAATAACCAGAAGTCTCAAAAGATACTTTGGCAGCATCGTTCGCTACTAAATTTAATGTATGGGCTGTGCACGGCACAAAAAATGCTCACGGATTTATTTCTAAATTTTTTTTTTGCAAACCATTATGTTTGCCGCGCATATTTGCCCCATTATCGTACCCTTGGCCACGCATGTCGTAAATATTTAAATTCAACTTTGAAAGTAAATTCATTAAAAATTCACTTAAACCCACTCCAGTTGAATCATTAATAGGACAAAATTCTGTAAAATGCTCGGGTATTTCAATTTTTTTTGAGGACTTATTCAACATTGTAAATCTAAAAATTATAGTAATTTGTTCGATATGACTAATATCCGGTGTACAGTCAAGAATGATAGAATAGTATTTACATTTTCTAATTAAATCCAAAATATTATTTCTAATTTTGTTACCAATGACATCTATTATTTCATTCTGAATTTTGTCCCCTAAATAATTTACCATTCGTGTTTCATCTTTTTGTGACTTTTGAGTCCGAAGCACATGTTCTGACATAACAATCAAATTTTGAGATCATCTCAACAGCTTTTAAAAAATTACCGTTATTGCTTTCAAATAATTTATTAGATTGCCCGCGTAAAGCAAGACACTGTCGTGACAAATATTATATTATTAAAATTATTCTCTCAATCACAGCATGCCAGTGCTTTGCTTCTGCATTCAACAAACGTAGTTGCGTCTGGTTTACAGTTTGTTCTTTTGATAACAATTTTATAAGTTCTAACTGATTTTTAACATTTGCATTGTGAGTATCACTTTTTTCGTGCCTTGAAATCAATAGTGACAAATGCTGCCAGTCAGAAACACCTTCCATTTGCGAAATTTTTTTTTTAATTTTGCCAAATATTGTACAACAAAAGCAATAAACTGCATTATTTTTTATTGAATAAACTAACCACGGTCTATTAATTTCTTCTCCATTTGGAAGAGAACGGTATAAATATTTTTTCGAAAACCTTCGACCATTTTCATTAGTTGGGAAATTAAATTGCGTTACCTGAACAGGCCCTCCTTCTACTAAAATTTTTGTTAATGTTGTTGATATTATCTCAGGCCACTCTCCAGGATCATCTGAGGTTGCTGTGTCCTGCTGCGACTGCTGTGAATCTGATGAGCAGCCAAATTTCTTTAGTTCAGAAAGCCTTGATGAGGATGACGTGCTGGCTTCTTCAGTGTCACCAACTTCTCTTCTCTCTGGTTTTGGAGACTCCGAGTCAGATGAAGTCACCTTCTCTTCCCCAGATTCGGAATCTTCCCTCATAATTTCCATTTTGACTTCTTGGACGCACGGCTCATTAAGTGGCCCGGAAAGAGAATTAGAGCTTGATTCTAATGCTTCCGCTGACACATTTTCTGGCTCCAAATATTTTTCTAAAGTATTGGCCAGTTTTTTCTTTTCTTCTTTTTTTTGTAGACTTTGTTTTCGATACTGAAAACCCGACAGCCTTTTCGTTTTTCTGTTCTAGAAAACTTATAACAATTTTATTACTTAATACAATTTAAGAATATGTAGGTAACTATCTGTGTATTGATTGATATATGATTGATATGTATGTAGGTACTTACCATATTTATAACTTTTCTTCAACTTTCTTCAAAACACAATCACTAACAAAAATAATTTTCTCTACTCGATCTTCTCTGCAGCCAATTCAAAAATTAAATGACCAAATAATTATCATTGCACCCATATTACCACAGCATTAATGTAAGCATCATATAATATTATATTTCTTAAAATCAGCTTTAAACAATTAGGTACTTACCGACAAAAGAGATCGCCGACAGCCCGATCAAAAATAATATAAATACCTACTTCATAAATACGATATGTTTCACAGTCAATAAAAGCCGCCAGCCGCCAGTTTTCTGAAGTCACGTTTTGTTGCTTCTGATAAATATCCGGCTTTTTGGTAATCATTGCATAAAGATGCATGGAAAGCGTTCCTTTAAGTTGGCTTCGTTTAACAATTAGCCGCCGCGGAATAAAAACTAACTTCGAGAATTTACATAAACAATAATCCATGTAACCATATTATCAGGTGTTCATTTACACAATAAACATTTTTTATACCTATATAGGTACATATTTTTGAACTTCTAAAATTTGTAAAGTAAAACAAATTGTACATTTTTTTTGTGTAATTTGTGTATAATTTTTAACCTTTTTGGCCGCCCCTGAATTTGGCCGCCCGTGTGCGGTGCACACATTGCACACTGGCTTGGCGCGGCCCTGTTCGCCAGCGACTCGCCCGAGTTTCGTTATGAATAGTATGTTGGCGGCACTGTACGTCTATGTCAAATTCGAGGTTATCAGGTTAAGTTTTTCGTCAGTTTTAACAGAAACTGCCACAAAATCTAACCTGCTAACCTCGAATTTGATATAGATGTACAGTGCCACCAATATACTATTCATAACGAAACTCCGGCGAGCCACTGGCGAACGACTATGCATATGGGTGTAAAACGTGAAGATCTGTTGAAAACTCAATTTCAAATTTTCGGGGGGGATACAATACTTCTTTTATTGTAAAAGGAAATAAAAAACGGATTAGGATGTGTGTGCAAACTTTTGACAACCACTGGCTAAATTAGATGAGAGTACATTAACCTATACTCCATTTATTTAACATCTGCAGTGTCAGTGTCAAATTTTAAAAAAATGTCTTGACTATACCTCAAAAATAATGTGTTTTTATTAGACTGTACAGTAATTTAATTGTTAAAATGTGAAAAATAGCAGTGGTGCCAACATAATGTCAGTTTGACAGTGCAGATGTCAAGTAAATGGAGTATAATACACAAAATTTTGAAATATCTCAACAACAGCTTTTCGCTCCTGAATTTTATCCAAATTCTAGCCCAGACGTATTAGGGTTTGACCTTGAAAAAAATAATGTAAATCTGAAAATTGGTAGAAATATTCTATTTAGTGTACTGAACAACATACCAAAAGTCCTAAGCGGTCCTATGTCGGCTTCATGATGAAAAAAGGCATAGGCGGGTATTTCGGGTTTATACAGGATATTATTATACATATCGTGTTTTGCCATCAATATATAACTTAATAGGTATATATATCTCACTATTCATGTATTTTATATCATACATGTATACAATAATAATAATAACTAGCAACCAGTGAGACAAATGTCTCATTTAATAAAACAAAAAAGACCGTTTTTCAAATAGAACGCGTTTTCGAGAAATCACGTGATTTCTCGAAAACCGAAATTGTCACGTGATTGAAATTCGGTTTCTGACCTGACGTAACCATTCCAAACAAATAACTTTCATAACTTTTTTCTCTATCTCTTACGGTTTGGCTGCTGAAACAGCGTCCCGGACGGACCAGCGTCCCGGACGGACGGAAATCACGTGATTTCTCGAAAACCGGAAGTGTCACGTGACTGAAATTCGGTTCCTGACCTGACATGACCATTCCAAACATATAACTTTCATAACTTTTTTCTCTATCTCTTACGGTTTGGATGCTGAAACAGCGTCCCGGACACACAAAACAGCGTCCCAGACAAGCCTATTATATACCGGGTGCTGACTTGCGCGACGCACCATAGGAATTTGCATAGTAAATTCTTTATGTTCAATTATTTGCTCCCCTAATTATTTTAGAGCTAAAGTGTAAATACATTTTTTGTAGAGAAAAAAATACTGCATCCATTCATACTGCTGCTAACAATTTTTCGTTTTCCAGAACCGAAGGAATGCAAAAAATCAAACTAGCATTTTTACAAAAATCAGTGATGCCATGGAATTATTGAAACAAGCCAATGCCAACGCAAGTGCGTGCGGGGCGATCATCCAGTCACTGCCGTCAAAAGATTGAACGTATTGTCGTTTTTCTCATTTTGGTGTAAGTTCTGAACCTCATTATGGCACCTACAGTTATTTAATAACTTGCCTGTAGTCTTAAACTTAAAATGAATCAGTCTATTAATGGTTGTACTGTTTGGAATTTGCCGATACGGATATTTTACAATAAACAAGGAGCTTACTTAACGAACGTCCACCATACTCGTAAAACCATTTTTGTTATGGACAAGGTCTAGGTACCTTAGAGACATTAAGCAGAACATAATTAATAATGAATTATTATAAACGTCAAACATCAATGACAAACAAACAAACAGCACATATTGTCGCGCCGCACGCATTTGCTTTGGCATTGGCTTGTTTCAATAATTCCATGGCATCACTGATTTTTGTGAAAATGCTAGTTTATTTTTTGCATTCCTTATGTTCCGAAAAATAAAAAATTGTTACCAACAGTATGAATGGATGCAGTATTTTTTTCTCTACAAAAAATGTATTTACATTTTAACTCTAAAGTAATTAGGTGAGCAAATAATTGAACATAAATAATTTACTATGCAAATTCCTATGGTGCGTCGCGCAAGTCAGCACCCGGTATATGAATCTTTGTTCCACCAGAAGCTTATTTAGTGTTTAGAAAAAGGTCAAAAAAGGTAAAAGCAAAATTTAAAAAAAATTTTACATACAATATATTTTTGTTTTAGAATAAAACTCGAAAACTTAGTGTCGACAAAATGAGTAGAACCGGAACCTAAAACAAATTAAATCTTGTTTTCCTTTCTTTCGTTTTAAGTATAATATGCTTGCTTACTTATATTTCGTCTTGATCATCGTCGACTTCAACTTCATTTACTGGAGTATCGTAACTGCAGCTTCGACCCCTGCAATTTATGCACATTATTGAGCAAGCAAGGCCTGCAGTTCTACAGGAACACCGAGCCCCGCATTCAGATTTACACCCACAGGATACCATCTGCAACAGTTCATTTTTTTCTTGATAGCTTCATGTCGGAGAACTGCAACCGAGGACTGTCTTCATCGCATGGTTGCCTAATTCCATTGCATTATGACAATTAATAGTTTGATCTCCAACAAACCCAGATGATAAAGACTGTAAGGAACTACATTCCTGCCTAGGAGAGCGGGTCGACAGCCAATTTATAAAAAGGTTCAAATATTTTGCATCCACTGATCTTCTTGAATCTCTAAGTTCAACGTGTTGTTTTGTTGAAGTTCTAGTAATACCAGTCAGTTCAACGGAACTACAAATTTTAAGACATCCACGAAAAGAGAGCACGAAATATGCTAGCTGACTATCAGATATACCACGGCCATGAGTGAGACCTCCCTGAACTTTACAAAGACTGTTCGATCGCCATATCTGTTGAAAGTTTAGGTGCAGACAATGACACATCTGAATCATAAAGCTGATTTTGTTTATAATCTTTTAAATAAATATTTGCCTACCACCACATACTTTCCTTCACTAAGTAGTTTATTACAGTAAAAACAAACGTTTTCCATTATTATCACCAATTTATATCAATAACATCACAAAAAACCGCGCGCATATAAGTTACACAGTAATGCAAGTGCAGTCTGCTGTAGACACGCACTGATTTATAGTTTAGCCACGTTGTTACGCCCTTCGATCATTCTGCGGTAAGCAGAATTTGTCAAAGAACATAATATATTTCAATTAAAAAAATATGAACTCAGTTGGTAATTACCATTACATCCATAGAGGTCAATGGCAAATTATATGCGATATTATTAAGGAAAAAACTTTTTTTAATTTTCTTTTGTCAAAAATTACATGAAGCCGGCATATTTCGCTTTAGGACTTTTGGTATGTTGTTCAGCACACCAATATAAAATATTCCTACCGATTTTTAGATTAACATTATTTATTTCTATGTTTTGGTAAAATTTAATCTAATATGTCTGGGCTATTCGGTCTTATTGCAAACACAAATATCCATTCCAGTGACCATCAATAAGTTTAAGCAATTAAATGTTTTAACTTTTTGTGGGATTATTCTTATTAATTTTTGATGTATTAGTTTATTATGCTGCTTGATGTCCTCTTCTTCTTTTTCTTCAACTCTTATCTGTCCACTGCTGGATATGGATCTCCCTTAATGTTTTTTCGCTTCCCTGTCTTGGGCTGTTTTGATCCATTTTTTTGAGGCCACCTCTTTTACGTCGTCTATCCATCTTTTTTGTGGACGTCCTCTAGTTCTTTTGGTGGCGCAGAGTCTCCATACTGCGATTCTTTTAGTCCACCACTCTACTGACTGATGCGCAACGTGTCCAACTCAGTTCCATTTTTGTTCTGCTCTTCTTTTAATGATGTCTGTTAGTTTAGTTCTTCTACGGATTTCCTTATTCGTCATTCTATCTACGAGTCTTAACCTCAACATATTCCGCTCCATTGTACGTTGAGCTATCCTTAGTCAGTTGATGGGCTTTGCTGTAAAGGCCATAGTCTCTAATCCGTAAGTCATTACTGGTAGCACGCACGCATCGTACACTTGTATGTATGTATAATCGATAACCCCGTTTTACCTTGCGGTGTAGAGGCTGGTGCTTTATGTGCTTGCATCTGGCGGTACAATGCTCAACTTGCCCCGGATTCGGGATACAAAGTTGGAACGGCAACCATTGTGTGAGGTGTATGTGTGTGTTATGTTGACCTTGTTACTCTATCTCTTAGGTCTGTGGTTCTGAGTAGAGCACAGTTAATTTGGTGCCCAACCCAACTCCTATATGTATATGGTGAGCTGTGCACAAGCGCGTCGTCCGAGCGGTGGGGAAGTGAACCAACCAAGTTTAAAATTCGCTTCTAAAGGCGGAGTTCGAATTCTCACGCATGCGCACGAGACACGTTATACTCTAATAAGTGAAACTATGTCGGCGCCGTAATGTTTTTGGGCGTTCCGAGACCCTACTAGCAATATATGTGTAATACATATATGTCTTTTCCTAATCTGATTGTGTGATAAAGGTAGTATATATCGTGTGTTTAAAAAAAACTCATTTAGGGTAGGCCTTGGAAAGAAAAATAGAAACTCTAGTCATGTCTTAACTTAAGTCTGTAGGTGAATTTCAGATTGCATTTTGTTTATGAAAACATGTATCAGTGTGACAGGTAAAAGTTTACACTGCATTAAGTTTAATTGTATCAAGCAAAAAGGAAAATAAGATGACATGTACACAACAACGAGTGTAATAATCATAACGGTCAATAAAAATTGTTTTTGTTAAGTGTTTTGTATATCTCAAGTTACGGCAAACTTCAATTTGATCATGGGTCGTTATTGGTAGTGATATTGATATTTGTCGGCTCGCATGCCATTATTTTTGTTTTTTTCAAATCCATCTTTAACCCTGTCGACAAGGATTCATTATGTAGTTCTGATATCATCTGTTGCAGATCTGCTTCATTTTCACTGACAAGCATTACATCGTCGGCAAAGCGAACGTGGTTTAACTTCTTGCCATCGATATTTATTCCTAAGTGTTCCCAATTCATTCTTTTGAAAATGTCTTCCAGTGCTATGGTGAACAGTTTAGGGAATATAGTGTCACCCTGGCAAACTCCTCCCTCTAGTTTAATTTGTTTCGTTTTTGCATCATTGTCGATCTTAATGGTACTTGTTGCTTTTTCATAGATGTACTTTATTAAGCTGGAATATCTAGACTAGAGTCTACTCATGGGTTATCTAGAGCTTGTAGTACGGTTACTGTCTGCAGGTGGTTGATTGTGCTGTACCCTTTGCAAAAGCCTGCTTGTTCAGGCGGTTGATAAAAATCCAACTTGTTGATGTCCTCTAACTACCCTTAAATTTAATGACAGTTTTTATATGTATGTGCTAATGATATTCACTAACACTTGATTATCATTGGAGGAAATTTTAAAAATTCAACTATTTAATTGGTGAAAATTTTCAAAAAGAAATAGTCATACCATTATTGCGAGACGCCTAAAGTCGGGGTAACTGGCAATCCTTTTAGTTAAAACACACTCGGACACGAAGACCAAAGCTACTGTTGCGAGATTAATAAGAAAGCTTAAGTACAAATACCTGCATTTATTTTTCTGCCGTTTACAGAACACTTAAGTTTAATACCGTTGTTTCTTAACTTTACGTATTTACATCTTCTTATTAACTAACTAAATTGTAAGTCCAGTTTGACCAAGAAAGCTCGGTGGGCGTTTACAAAGTTCCCAATAAACCTATCAGAGCTGGTCTAAATTTTGGACTTTTGGCATGTAGATGCGGACGTGACAGTTCCTAATAGTTCTATGAATTTTAAGTCTGAGGCTTTCCCACGGTGAAATGTGGCCCGCTCGGACTTTCGCAAATTATAACTATAAAAGTTTACAATTCTACTAAAAGCATTTGGTCCCAGCTGCGAATAATTTTTATGATCGAGTTGCAACCGTTGCTTCTTCTAATCACGTACCGGTCATATACATCACTCAATATTTCGGTTTATGAAGTAAACCCTGCATAAACCTACTCTAATCTATTCGTGAGATTGGAATATCTCCAGCTTCCTAAGCGAAAAGCACGTTTCTAAACATCCGCTTGTTGTAATTTAAATATGACATTTTGCCTACGAATTTTACCTTAAAATATTTATTATACAGATGGCTTACACCTAACTAAAGTACAGTATATTCCTACATAGTTCATTTCATTAAAGAACGCAAATCGTAACAGTTGCCCCCGGATTAAGATAGTTTTTGGGGTTTAAATCTATCGATTTATAGACCACAAGACGTTCTTCTTTCGCACTTAAGCAATCCAAGTCATAAATCTCAGAACTATATGGTCTCATTATGCTTACCCTAATTTAACTAACCTACCTGAATTAACATCAGTTATCTGGTGTAATTGTCAGTAATACTTTGGTTCTCGGTGACTTAACTAAACAAAATACCTAGATAAGGAATCCACGTTTCCGCATTTCTTTCCCGGTTTATAGAGAACAGTGAAATTTAACATTTGTAAAATTAATGACCACCGCAGTAATCTGCCATTCTTATTGCTCATCTGCCGTAACCAGGTCAAAGGACAGTGATCCGTTTCTACGGTAAAATGGCTCAGAAACAAATAAGGTTTTAATTTTCCGACTGCCCAGACTAAAGCTGCATATTCGAGTTCACTTGCGCTATAAGCTTGCCCCCTATCCGTGAGTTTTTTGCTCAGATACAGTACCGGATGCTCTTCTTGATTAGCATCTCGTTGCGATAAAGTCACCCCCATTCCTCGCTTCGAACAATCGGTTTGTACTATAAATTCGCGGGAATAATCTGGAGCTCTCAACACCTTACCACTCATTAATTCGTCCTTCAATCTTTGGAATGCAACTTCTTTTTGATCATCCCATTCTACTCTTGTTTTCGCATTTTTCCGTAATGCGTCTGTAAGTGGACTAGCTATGTCTGCATAGTTCGGGACGTAATGATTGTAATACCCTGTGATCCCGAGAAATGCTAGAATATTCCGTTTGGTTTGGGGACTTTGAAACTCCTGTATTGCCGCTACCTTTACCTTCAACGGTTGTCTAAATCCCTGACCTATTTTATGTCCCAGATATACCACCTCGGCTTTTCCCCACTCACACTTCTTAGCCTTTATCGTTAGGCATGCTTGATGCATTACCTTGAATACCGCACGTAGATGTTCTAAATGCTCCTCCCAAGTCATAGAATGTACCGCCTCATCGTCCAAAAATGGCTCTGCGAAATCGTCCATTTCCGCCAATATGGTGTCCATTAGCCGCTGAAACGAAAATGGAGCAGATTGCAGCCCGAACGCTAACGTCACTGGTTCGAAAACTCCACGATGAGTTATGAAAGCAGCATATTTACTTTTTTTCCACACATGCTTCTATATTAGGAACAGGATGTTGCTGTGGCACCGTAATAGCATTTAACGCTCTGTAGTCGATTACAGGCATTGGATCCTTCCCTTCAGCCTCCACAATCATCATAGGCGATGAATACTCGCTGTTACTGGGCCTAATTACTTCCAATTTTAACGTTTTATCGATTTCTTTGTCGATAATCTCGCGTACCCTCGGTGAGTGTGAATACGCTCGAGTTCGGATAATTTTTTCCTCCTTGAGAGCAATATCGTGTTCCACTAAGTTGGTTCTTCCGGGTCGATTTGAAAATAACCCTGGAAATTCTTGGATTAATTCCTCCAAGCTTTTCATTTGGATTTCCGTGAGTTTTCCTACCCCTTTGGCTTGTTTCAACACTTCCGAAGCACTTAAGATTTCGGTGTCTTCTATTTCCAGTTCTGGAAGATCGAGTTCTGCTCCTTCTTCCCCAGGTTGTTTGATTACTATCGCAATGACTTCAGCCTTTTCAAAATAAGGTTTCAACAAATTGACTTGGACAAGAGTTTGTTTACGTTTTCCCGAAATTTCTTTAATTATGTAATTCGTATCGGAAATTTTCTCCGCAATTTCTTTGGGTCCAGTCCATTGCATCTGCAATTTGTTGGTCCTGGCTTGCTGATACAACATAACCTTCTCGCCAACCTCGTAATATGAAGCCTTCGCCTTCAGATCATAATAACCTTTTGATTTGGTTTGCGCTTCCAAAGTCGCCGTTTTCGCGATTTCCTGCATTTGCCTTAGCCTATCGAGTAACTTTAATATGTATACTACTACCGGTTCGTTGGTTTCCTTTCCAACCCACAACTCCTTGATCATGTTTAATGGAGATCTAATCTGACGTCCATACACCAATTCTGCGGGACTAAATCCGTGTGCCGCGTGCGGTGCACATCTCAATGCGAAAAGCGCTTGATCGATATATTCATCCCACTCATTTCCGTTTTCGTAACACAACGCTCTTAGGATTCGCTTGTATACGCCGTGGAATCGTTCTACTGCATTTGATTGCGGATGATATGCTGAACTGTGTATGATTTTTATACCACATCGGTCAAGAAATTCGGTCGTTAGATCGCTGGTAAATACAGTGCCCAAATCCATCTGGATTTCGGATGGAAAACCTACTCGTAAAAATATATTTAATAACCCTTTTACCACCGCTTCAGAATCTGCCACTTTCAATGGGATCGCGTCAGGAAATTTTGTGGCACTACAAATTAGCGTTAGTAGATATCTGTTTCCCTTCTCGGTTTTCGCTAAAGGTCTTACAATATCCACATTTACTCGCTTATACGGTTCGGTGATTACTGGCACTCTACCCTACGCGCATGCAAACGTCACAGCACTTGATCTTGTTTTTCACGTCTCGTCCCATCTGATTCCACCAATAATTCTGCTTGATCCTGTCAATGGTTTTGTTACAACCCAAGTGTCCCATCCACATGTTATCATGCGCGATATCTAGCAACTTGCTTTGTAATTTTTCTGGCACCATCACTTGCTCAAAGCTCCGACCCAATTTGTCAGTAATAATTCTCCTGTGCAGTATTCCATAAGCAATGTAGAATTTTGCTCCATTGTTCTCCTTCTTTGGTTCTATCATCTCAAAATACTCCTTTAATTTTGGGTCTTCTAATTGCAGCATTCTTAAGGTTGTCGGTGTAAGTTGTGTTATATCCGAGTAGTCGATATCCGATTTAGGTATTGAAAATTGTTCGTCCTTTTCCATGCTCGGTGATTTATACCAAATCTCCTTTTCCGCTTCTTCTCCCTGTTCGTCGGAATCTTTTCCGTCTTCTGAACTTTTTACTTCGGCATTCGTTTCTTTATTTTCATCGTGTACCATTTCCTTTTCCATTATATCCTTCGTCTGCGCTCTTGTTAATGCGAGCACTTGTCGAATTGCCACATCCTTTTCCTTCGGCAGCATCTCCCACGTTCTATTCGATAGCAGATACGTATAATCTCGAGGCAAACGATTCGCTACAGCTGCTTCAGTTTCCACCTGAATTTCTGGCAAATTTAATTTTACCTTCGCAACTGGTAACGCCACACATTCTTCATTCAGGAGTTCTTGCACATATACATATTTCCCTGTATAATCGGCTCCTTTGATTAAATTTGTGGCACGATATCATAGCTGGCTCCGCTATCTCGTAGTAATTTTGCTTCCACTCCATTTACTTTCGCTATTATGGTATAAGGTTCTAGCAGACCTTCCTCGTTCTTGCTCTGGCCTATCGTTGCTAAAACGACTTGTGTTTTGGGACATTCCGGTGAACCTTTATAGTGACCTACTGCACCACATCCAAAGCACTTCCCCGGCCTTCGTCTGTCGAAACTGCGTTTGTCCAAGTTTTCCTTGACAACACTTGCCGTTTGCACCTGACTTTTCCCTAAGTCATTTTTCAAGTTCGACGTCGTTGGCTTAGTTTCGAACTTATTTTTCGATGTCTTGAAGTTTCCATTATATTACCGTTCCGTACCTGGTCCTCTTTTGGTGACGTATGTGTCTGCATGCTCTGCAGCTTCCTCCATCGTCTTGGACTTGTTTCGGTCTTCCACCCAAAATTTCATCTCCCCTGGCAACGAACTATAAAATTTCTCCAAGTACATCAGTTGAGTTAGCTTGTCGAAGTTTCCTTCCGCTTCTTCGCTATTGATCCATTCCTGGAAATTGGTTTTTAGTTGGTATATAAATTCCGCATAACTCTGGTCAGTTTTCCGTTTCCCGTATCGAAATTTTGTTCTAAAAACTTCTGCTGTTTGCTGATATTTCTTGAGCAGATTAGCCCTGACTTTGTCGTAATCTTTGCTGTCCTCTTCTGTTAATCGAGCCACGACTTCATTCGCTGTTGGTGACAACACACTCGTCAATCGAATTGGCCACGATTCCTTGGAGAAATTCAATTGCACACAAACCCGCTCGAAATTCGTTAAATAGGTACAATCCCATGTCACCGTCATCCTTGAAAGGTTGCAATTGTTTTGTCATATTCTAGGACATATTCCTAATTGCATTGACATCATGTACATTATTTTCATTTGTCGTTTGAGCTTGGGCCTGAGCAATTTTCACTTGAGCATTTAATCTAGCTACCTCCAATCTTTCTTCTCGCTCCCTTTCAGCTAATTTTAACCTTTCTCTTCGTTTCCTTTCAGCTAATTCTAATTTTTCTTTTCGTTCCCTTTCAGCTAATTCTCGTTCCCTGCTAGCTAATTCTTCCCACTTGTCCTTCCGAGGGTTTTCCTCCCAGGCACCTAATTCTACTTTAATGTCCTCTACCGAATGTTGAGCCTTAATCAATTTTTCTATGATCTCTGCCTTTTTCTTTTTCTCCGGTAATTCCAACAGATTAGCAACGTATTTTAATTCGTTCACCGAAAAAATACTGTATTCGGAAACCATTGTTTCTTTTAAATTAAACACTTGATAAAATTTAAATTCTGTAAACCAGGAATTTTGCGTAACCCGTAAATTACCTATCGCTGCTGTAAAAACTTAAGTAGTTCACAACCCGTCGAAAATTTACTATTACTGACAACTACGAGCAATACCCATCGACATATAGAAATGGACCGCTAGTCAGAGCTGCGCGAGCCAAACGGGATAGAAAGAGAACGCATATGACTTGAGAACGCTCTGTCCTTGTTGGCGCACATTAGCGTACGGCGCGACCGCCCTGTCGCTCTGACGTCATTTTCTGTCGGCCAATAGAAGGCCGGCAGGAAAAGGAACATTTTCTGTCGGCCAATAGGAGGCCGGCAGGAAAAGAAAAGATAGTTCTGAAAGTGTTCTCTTTCTCTTTCTAACGCAAAGAGTTGCGCAGTCGTCCATTAGCGGTCCATTTCTATATGTCGATGGCAATACCTGACTCTATATATATATACAGGGTGTTTCATTAATAATTGGAAATATTTTAACTGTAGAATCCTGGGCTCAAAATATTAATATTTAACCCAAATCACTTAGATAAAATGTGGCTCCTCACTGAGATATAGGGTGTTTTATTTAAAAATTTAAAAATGATTTTGCTCCATTACTTTAAAGCTATTTGACGTGTCCGTATCATATTTGGCAGGAAGTGTAGACACTGTAAACCATGCTAAATTATGTTAAATAAACGTTTGTGGTTACTACCAGAGGCGTACGACAGGGGCAAGTGATTGGTTGACCCCTCCCAAATTCTACGCCACTGGCGGAATTGCCATTTTAGCATAATTTTTCGATTCTCCAATACTTTTTATGTAAATAACATACTCTTCCTTCGAAACGATAAAGTCATTATTTTTTGAGATATTTAATGTTAAACATAAAGCTGAACAGTTATTTTGATTTTAATGTGTATTAATTATGTCGGTGTTTTTTGTCATAAGATTGCATTTATTACGCAAATGAAACTTTAATCCGTATTAACAAAAAAACATAATGTTATTTAATGAAATTTATTGAAACGAATACATAGATGCATTCAACATAAAAACAAATTGTGGTTCTGAAAAGAACCATTTTGTTATACCTAATCTAAATAAAAGAACAATTTTAATAACACGAAAATATCAAAAACCTTTTATAATAAATGTTCAATGTGACCCCCGTTTACCTCAATAAGTTTATCAATTCTTTTCCTAAACGATCTTCTAACTTTGAAAAATATGTTTGGCTGATTGGCAATGAAATTAGCGGAATTTACTATTTGCTGCCATAGTTCTTGACGATTATTTATTTCTTGTGAGTATACCAGCGATTTTTTGTTAATACAGATTAAAGTTTCATTTGCGTAATAAATGCAATCTTCTGACAAAAAACACCCACATAATTAATACACATTAAAATCAAAATAACTGTTCAGCTTTATGTTCAACTTTAAATATCTCGAAAAATAATAACTTTATCATTACGAAGAAAGAGTATGTTATTTATGTATAAAGTATTGGAGAATCGAAAAAGTGTGCTAAAATGGCAATTCCGCCAGTGGCGTAGAATTTGGGAAGGGTCAACCAATCACTTGCCCCTGTTGTACGCCTCTGGTAGTAGCCAGAAACGTTTATTTAACATAATTTAGTATGGTTTACAGTGTCTACACTTCCTGCCAAATATGATACGGATACGTCAAATAGTTTTAAAGTAATGGAAAAAAATCACTTTTAAATTTTTAAATAAAACACCCTATATCTCAGTAAGGAACCATATTTTATCTAAGTGATTTTAGTTAAATATTAATATTTTGATGCCAGGATTCTAGAGTTAAAATATTTCCAATTATTAATGAAACACCCTGTATATTGCGAGTTGTATTACAGCTTATAACATAATTATATCATATATTATAATATAAATTATTGCCGTTTCTCGCTCCTTAAGCGCCAGTCTTTTTTGTTTGTCCAGTCTCCTTGGCGTAACCCTCGTTTTTCCATACTTTCTATAACACCTTTGTGCCATGTCTTTCGTGGTCTTCCCCTTTTCTTTCTCTGGGTAGGTACCCACTGAAAAACTTTCTTAGGTAGTCTATCGCCGTCCATTCTCTGCATGTGTCCATACCACTGGAGAGCCTTGGTTTCGATGTTATCCACTATAGTGTTTTCTACCGCCATTCTTCGTCTTATTTCTGTATTTGTAATATGCTGCAGCTTGGAAATTCCACAGCTTCGTCGCCAATAATCCATTTCTAGGGCTTTTAACTTGTTAATATTTTTATTAGTCAATTCCCATACTTCACAGCCATATGTGCATATACTTCGTAATATAGTTGTGTATATCATTCTCTTTGTTTATTTCCAGACTTTATCATTCCATAACACGGAGTTTAACATGCGAATTACTTTTTTCCTTGGGCTATTTTGTTTGTGATGTCCTCGTTGCTATTTCCTACCTCGGAGAAGATAACGCCTAAATATTTAAATTTTTTGCAACGTTTAATGTGTTCATCGTCTATTTGTAGATCTCTCCCACTTTCTCCTATAGTTAGGTGCTCCGTTTTCTCCATATTTATTACTAAGCCCCATTTTTATACTCCTCCTTTAGTTTGCGCATCATATAGCCGGAATCATCTTCATCTGCGGATATTACGACCTGATCGTCAGCGAACAATAGAGTGTATAGTGTGTCATCTCCTACTGGTATTCCCATTCGTTTACGACTCTATTATTTCAAAAAAAATATATACACAACCTTACTAAATCACATAATAAGACCATATAATACCGAAACAAACAACAAGTATTACTTACCCACAACTGCAGTTTTCTGCTTTCCCCGCTGTGCTGTCGTCTTATTCCCACAGATCTGGACGCGCCGCCTCCCTGTCCTGAAGCCGCTTTCCTGTCTTGTTTCCTGGAGTTTCCGCCGTCACTCACTTCGACACCTTTACTGGCTTTCACTGCACTACAGTGGTTTTTTTTGTTGTCAGTTTTACCTGACGTTGTTCCCAGAATGCTGCCTCCCCTTCGAATGACTGCCCTCCTGTTGTCTGGCCACCTCCACGGATTCCTTGCCGTCACCTCCTCGACGTTTGCTGGTTTTCCAACGTTTCCACTCTTACGTGACGCCGTCCTCTGTCCTCTACGCCGTTCCCGCAATGACCGCTCCCGTTGGACCACGGAATTTCCTGCATTCACTCCTCGACGCTCCTGGATTTTACCTACGCCACTCCCCGCAATGACCGCTCCCGTTGTACCACGGAATTTTCTGCATTTACTCTTTGGCGCTCCTAGAATTTACTTACGCCGCTCTCTGGAATGACCGCTCCCGTTGGACCACGGAATTTTCTGCATTCACTCCTCGACGCTCCTGGATTTTATCTACGCCGCTTCCCGGAATGACCGTTCCCGTTGTACCGCCTAAATTTATTAGATGCCTGTTCACGTGCTTCCCCTTGTATATTTCAATGCTGGCACTTGGACCGACTTCGAAACAAAAGAAATCTTCTGTCGTGCGATTTAAATAAGTTATAAATCACACCGCTTGTTCACCACTATTGCAAGACGCCTAAAGTCGGGGTAACTGGCAATCCTTTTAGTTAAAACACACTCGGACACGAAGACCAAAGCTACTGTTGCGAGATTAATAAGAACGCTCAAGTACAAATACTTGCATTTATTTTTCTGCCGTTTACAGAACACTTAAGTTTAATACCGTTGTTTCTTAACTTTACGTATTTACATCTTCTTATTAACTAACTAAATTCTAAGTCCAGTTTGACCAAGAAAGCTCGGTAGGCGTTTACAAAGTTCCCAATAAACCTATCAGAGCTGGTCTAAATTTTGGACTTTTGGCATGTACATGCGGACGTGACAGTTCCTAATAGTTCTATGAATTTTAAGTCTGAGGCTTTCCCACGGTGAAATGTGGCCCGCTCGGACTTTCGCAAATTATAACTATAAAAGTTTACAATTCTACTAAAAGCATTTGGTCCCAGCTGCGAATAATTTTTATGATCGAGTTGCAACCGTTGCTTCTTCTAATCACGTACCGGTCATATACATCACTCAATACTTCGGTTTATGAAGTAAACCCTGCATAAACTTACTCTAATCTATGAGTGAGATTGGAATATCTCCAGCTTCCCAAGCGAAAGGCACGTTTCTAAACATCCGCTTGTTGTAATTTAAATATGACATTTTGCCTACGAATTTTACCTTAAAATATTTATTATACAGATGGCTTACAGCTAACTAAAGTACAGTATATTCCTACATAGTTCATTTCATTAAAGAACGCAAATCGTAACACCATGAAGTAAGAGGTAAGGAGACCGATCCCTATGCTGGCCGCTAGCCAAAACCTGTGTTGATATTTGCGGCTCTTTAGTTAGTGCCGTACTGTGCCACCCGCAGTGCAAATGTTCCACGCAGGGTCAGTTGGCGGCATGGTGGGGGTTTGTTTACATTTTGATTTGCCCTAGCGGCTGTATGCCACGATCACGTGATGGATCGAGAAGCCGACGTGGAACACCAGCACTGCAAGTGGTAGATACAGTACTATTAAAGAACCTTAAATATAATTGCAGGTTCTGTAGCATGGAGCTCGGTCTCCTTTTCTCTTACTCATGAGTCATACTTACAGTCTATCTTTTTACTTCCTTTTACAGTAAAAGAAGTATTAGATTTACCCCAAAAATTTGAAAATGGGTTTTTAACAGATCTTCATGTTTTAGAGTCGCCTGAACCCAAAAAACATATTTTTGTTCATTGGTCTGTCTACCTGTGAACAGAATATCTTAAAAACAAAAAGAGGTATGGCGTTGAAACTTCATATACCGATGGGGCCACAATTATATATAACAGCAATGAGATAACATGAACAAGAAAATAACCCGTATTGCTTGAGTAAGAGAGAGATAAACATAGTAGCAAATATGCGAGTAGGCTTGCCGTCATTTTAATTATGACAGATGTCAACCAAACATGCCTACTAAAATAATTTTTTCGTATGGTCATCTCTTTCTTACTCAAGCATTTTATTTTGTTGTTCATGTTATCTCATTGCTGTTATATATAATTATGGCCCCATCCGTATAAGTTTTGTGTACTATGTAGATGCGATAGCAAGCTTTTGAAGAAAATCGCCTAACCGAAAGTATGGATTTTTTCAAAAACGTCTTTAACGATTTTTTTCAAATTTTTACAGCGTACTAACTTAACATTAAAAATATCACTGACGTCGCTTTGACAGCCAGTTATTACAAGATTTTGTAAACTATACCTCCAAAATGCTGAAAAAATTAAAGCTTAGTTTATCTTGATAGTTTTTTGACATTTTAAAGGTATATTTTACAAAATCTGTTGTAGTGTTCAAACAACTGTCAAAGTGACGTTCGTGGTAGTAATATTTTAAACGTTATGTTAGTACACTGTAAAAAATCTGGTGTGATACACTCACACAACTTTTTTTACAGTGATCTTATAATTAGGCAAAAATTTGATTTTTAATTTTTGCAGCATTTGTCAAAAAATTTCAACAATTGCAAATTCTACAAAAACGGTACAAAATAGGGCATTAGATCAAGAGAAATTTTCTCTGAAATTTTAATCTGAATTCAAAAATATAATAATATACCGAATGTTCTACTTAAAATAGGAGTTAGTACAAAAAATAGAAAAAAAAAAACAAAACAAACCCATTTTAGAGGTATTCAACTGGAAATTCGCATCAATACACTTGAAAAATGTAATAAAAATGTAAAGTTTGAAAAAAATCGTTAGAGCCGTTTTTGAAAAAATCGAAAAAAACTGAAAAATCACAAGAGTAAACACCTACTTCCGGTTATGCGATTTTCTTCAAAAACCTTCAGTCGCATCTACATAGTACACAAAACTTATATATGAAGTTTCAACGCCATACCTCTTTTCTTTTTTGAGATATTCTGTTCACAAACAGACAGACACACACACACACACAGACAGACCAATGAACAAAAATATGTTTTTTGGTTTCAGGGGACTCTAAAACGTGAAGATCTGGTTAAAACTCAAATTCGAATTTTTGGGGTGAATAGTACTTCCTTTATTGTAAAAGGAAGTAAAAATATTGCAAGTCACAGCCTGCTTTGAGTCATGTGGAAAAAAGACAGAATGTATCTTTACCTTGCCGGGCTCCATAGCTCAGTGGTAAGCATTCTGGCTACTGATCTAAGGGTCGAGAGTTCGATCCCCGATCCTGGTGAGGTTTTTAAAAATAAAAAAAATGCGGATGAAAGCCTCTACAGAATGCCATCATTCGGAAGTGATGTAAAACCGTGGGTCCCATGTTACTACGATGTGTAGCATGTAAAAGATCCCTTGCTAAGGTTGGAACTCCTTAGTCTCGGCAAAATTCTAAGTAGGACAAAGGTACCTGGTACTCTGCATGCCTAGACCTTGTTCATGGGGTTGGCAAAAAAGGCCTATAAAGGCCTACTTGCTAGACGTAAGTC
The DNA here is from genome assembly GCA_940337035.1 of Agriotes lineatus. Classification (NCBI taxonomy): domain Eukaryota; kingdom Metazoa; phylum Arthropoda; class Insecta; order Coleoptera; family Elateridae; genus Agriotes; species Agriotes lineatus. The sequence goes on along the minus strand of OW679197.1, from coordinate 82,335,368 downwards.
TCCCCAAAAATAATACATACATAATACATACATCTTTATCTTAAATTGTGGATTGAAAATGATATGGTATCTTTTTAGCAGACAGAGGGCTTTGTAAATTTATAACAGCCTATTCAATTTTCAAAATTTTTTCTACGACCACTACTAAAAGTAGACCTTTTAGCGCTAGCTTTTTACTTCCTTTTACAATAACCCAAAAATTCGAAACAGATCTTCATGTTTTAGAGTAGTTTAACTTTTTATTGGTCTGCTGTGTCTGTGTGTGTGTCTGTCTGCCTGTGAACAGAATATCTCAAAAACGAAGAGATATGGCGTTGAAACGTCATATATAAGTTTTGTTTACTATCTAGATGCGACAGCAAGCTTTTGAAGAAAATCGCATAACTGGAAGTAGGTGTTTACTGTTGTGATTTTTCAGTTTTTTTTCGATTTTTTCAAAAACGGCTCTAACGATTTTTTCAAACTTCACATATTTTTATTACATTTTTAATGTGTATTAATATGCGATAGGTGATTTTCCAGTTGAATACTTCTAAAATGGGTTTCTTTTGTTTTTTTTTGCTATTTTTTTTATTAACTCCTACTTTAAATAGAACACCCGGTATATTATTACATTTTTGAATTCAGCTTGAAATTCTAGAGAAAATTTGTCTCTTCAACTAACGCTCTATTTTGTACCAATTGTAGAATTTGTAATTTTTGAAAATTTTTGACAAATGCTTAAAAATATGAAATCAAATTTTTTGCTAATTATAAAATCACTGTAAACGGAATTTGTGTGCGTGTATCACACCAGATTTGTTTACTAAAAATTGCGTTTTAAATTTAGGGTGTTAAACGTGAAATCAGAATTTCGAACTGGAAGGGAGGTTGTAAAGTGACTTCTTTCGTTAGAGGTAAAGTGTTTTTTAAATAATTAAAGCATTATGTAATGAATAAAGTAAAATGTATACATTTATAATTACCTTTGATAACTAACTGAGACAGCTACTAGCTGGAGAAACAGTCACCTGCGTGTCAAGGCCATCTCTTTACTATGACATAAATTATAACTGTCATAAATGTAAATCTTTGCTAAATCGAAATTTATGGATTGATAACAGTAAATTTAAGGCCGTAGAAAAAATATTGTGTGCTAACTCGTGCATAAACGTCCACTTTTAGTACTTGTTGCACAAATATCTATTAAATACAATATTAACAGCCAGTCTTATAAAGACCACTAATCTGAGGTTAACTGTAATTCGTTGTTAAAGTAAACAAAAGTGCAGCAAAACGTTAGTGCTTATGACACTTTATTCATTAGTAATAGCTATTTATGCAACAAGTGCTAAAAGTCGACGTTTATGCGCGAGACATGAAAATTATGAAACGAAGCCGAAGGCTGAGTTTCATAACATGTCTCGCGCATAAACGACTTTTAGCACGCGTTGCATACAATATTTTATTTACGACCTTAATTTTACCGTTATTAATCCATAAATATTGATTTAAGAAAGGTTCGCATCTGCGGCACTTTTAATTTATGTCATAATGAACAGTAGCTTACGCCGCGCGGGCGATTGTTTGGCCACGCCCGTGCTGTCAAGGTGAGTTATGAAATGTAATTATTGATACTTCACATATGACTGTATTCATTACCTAACGCTTTAATTATTTCAAAAACGCTTTACCTGTAACGCAAGAAGCAACTAGAATAGCTGTACAACTTCACTTGCAGTTCGAAATTGTAGTTTTATAACCTCACTTCACTTTTAGCCCGTGTGCTAAAAGTAAACAGCTGATTTCTTTAAACACGGTAAACTATAAAACGTCACTTTTAGTGAAACAAGCTAGCGCTAAAAGGCCTACTTTTAGTAGTGGTCGTAGATAAACAAATTTTGAGGCGCATTTGTTTATTTTAACAACGAATTAAAGTTAATCTTATAGGTATAAGTATTCCAACCAGAAATTGGAAAGCTATTTAAAATCAGTCCAGCATTAAGAACAGTAAGTCACTGATTGACATTAGAATATTATTTAACTTAGACATGACTTACTTTTTTCATGGTGTACTGGATTTTTAATAGCTTTCCAATTTTTGGTTGGAATACTATATCGGTGGTATTTATAAGACTGGCTGTTAGTGAGAGCATTTTAGTGCCTTTTTAAAGTTGGCGAGATTATTTTTTCCACTTACATAGATCATTGGTGGCGTATATTAGCTTATTTTATACCTTTATCCAAACACCTTATTATGACGCTATAATTATGTCTATTTCAAATGAATTATACGTATAAGTCATAAACCACACGTGACTTGCACTATAACTCACTCTAGTTTTCAGTCATCCAGTGTCACTTTGGTTTTGAATTTTCACAGTAAGACAAAATGTGTATGTGTTTTGGTATTTATTGAGTTGGTGGATAAAATGTTATATGGCACGCGTGTGTTATTACAAATAATTCACTCGAGAAAAGGCTCCACTCGAATTATTTATAATATAACACACTTGTACCATAAATAACTATTACTATTTTATATGTTAAATTATCATTATTACTATTATTATTATCTCTTGTAAAATATATCGTTTATGGGCCCCACTTTGGAAAATTTCCCTTCGGTGTGACCAACACTGTATATGATGAAATATAATTTCCTTTAAAATGTTCCTAGTAAAAACTCGTACGTCAGTTTGAAATACGTAAGCAGCCAATTGATTTGAGACGGAGTTTACTAATCAACTGTCTATCTTCCGTGATTGCCACTAGACGTCTCTTTCTGTACAGCTGTGCAGTTCATTATCATGTGTTGGGGGTGGCGTAAAGCTAACCGTGTGTGAATTGGTTGATTGGAACGTATGGTGGGTTGGCTAATGTGAAAAAGAAACTTGCATTAAGTTGACGTGAAGTTTACCTACAAATTAGTCATCCTTGTAACTCGAAGGAAAGGATTTGCCTGTGTAAATCAATGTTATTGTGATACAAAATGCCGAGAAGCGGGCAAGAGGTAGTGTACGAGGGATGGCTCACAAAATCACCACCAACAAAACGAATCTGGAGGGCAGTAAGTGAATTTTCTTTATTTTTCCTTGCACTGGTCACCTTATGTTTGGTTATTAATTATCTTCGACTATTTAATTAAAATGAATCATGTAAGTGTTCCTTAATCAAGACCAATTATTAAACGAAATTGTTTGTGTGTAGCGATGGAGAAGAAGATGGTTTTGCTTGCAAAATTCCGGGGAGTTACCTGGCCAATATTGCCTGACATACTACACTGACAGAAAGTGTCGCAAATTAAAAGGCACGATCAATCTCGATCTCTGCGAACAAGTCGATACCGGACTGAAATTCGAAGACAGCAAGTATAAATTCGATTACATGTTTGATATCAAGACTCCAACACGTACTTATTACCTGGCCGCTGAAACTGAAGAGGAAATGAAAGCCTGGGTTAGCTGCATTTGCAATATTTGTGGACTTAAGGCGACAACAGATGAGGAAGCAGGTAAATGGAGCTATTATGGCAATGTTTATTTTGGTTAGGACACTATCTGTGTATTTGTTTACATTCATTATAAAGATCGTAGCTGAAACAATATGAAATTAAGATGAATGATGACGGTAACTATATTCAGTAGCCATATCACCACTGTGTTATTTGCAGTGTTACAATCACTCAGCACTGTTACTTTTTGCTTTTGGAAGATTGTTATGGTTGCTACTTTTCACCAAGTGAACCGGTAGTAAATAGAACAATATTTGTTATACATTGAAACGTGCTTAATCCTTCATTTAATTTGAAACAGTTTATATAAGACTGAATAATTGGTTAATTATGGGGAGAAAATTCAAACTTTTTTTTATTTTTATTTTTTATTTTGAGGTTAAAAGTAGATCGTAATTTAATTAGAAAATAAGGGTCAAGTTTAGTTCACGGTCCGGTCTATTGCGCATGCACTGACTGAGAGTGGAGTATGTTTTATAGTTCGATCAGGATACGTAAAATTGTTGTGGGTGCCGCTATCGTCTCGTAATGTTTAAAAAATATTGTTGCGCTCTCGGTGGTTCAGGTTAGCGGTTTAGGTTAGTTGTTGAATTTTTTTTAGAGAAAAATTATGAGAAGAGTATGTTCAACGTTACATTTTTATGTTCACCGTTACATTTGTGCGCATGCGCAATTTACCGCAAATAACATTTATGTACTCCAGCGGGATAAGTAACTCGTTACGTCACTCATTTGACACTATTTCCGTTAGGTAATGAAGCTCATTACACCACTCAGTCATGTAATGGTTTCATTACGCAACTGAGTTGTGTAATGGCTTCATTACCTAACTGAAATAGTGTCGAGTTAATATACTTGTGTGCTTACACACACGTCTATTAATGATACTCTTATCCCACTTGTATAGTAAATATCTTATTATGTAATGCCAAATTTAGTAGACTTTTGTCAGCTGCTAAATAAATTCTGTTCTACAAATTTCAGATTTAGAAATCTACTGCGCTACTGATTTCCTTAACTAAAAAGAATCGACAACCAAATTTCAAAGTTATAAAATATTTAAATGTTTTTGATTTGGAATGTTTATTAAAACATAGTAATAGTCAAAGGTGCCTATTCGTGAGTAATGCTTACCCTGAAAAGAAAATGGGATTAACTTTCTTTTAGCCTTCTTAGAAAAAAATCACTATAGAGCTAAAAAAAATGAAATTTCCACACCCTGTACCTCAGTAACTGTTTGGTTATGAACGTATGTTCATCTAGGCTTTTTGTCTTATTTTTACAAGTGCTACAGGCACAGGAAACCGTGTCCTACCTTTTAGATACACCCTGTATATACCCACTCAATTCTATTGATTCCCTTTACGATTCTTCAAGTTGATTATAAGAAAGCAACTGTTTTTGATATAATTACAGTCTGTAATAAACATATGTTGTGCCTGCATCTCTGCATCACCTCGTCGGCACCAATCGGGCGCAGTTCGTCTGTGATCGACCGGCGTGTTACTGCGTCCTGTATAAGGCAATGAGGTGTGCTTTTGTAGGCAAGCAGTTAGAGCATCTGACTAGCACTCGGAATTCTCCAGGTTTAAATCCTATTCACTGCAATGTTTTTTCTTCTTTGTGAATTGATGTAATTCGCATTACCAATTGTTTATTTTTACTGTTTCAGTCTAATAAGAAACATTAATATATTTTTACCTATTTAACGTAATTTTGAACAGTTGCAATACGCTTTCTATATTATCGATGTTAAATCTTTTTTATTTACAATTCAATTTTAAAAAGACAAAAATTATTTCAATTAGCGTAAGGGCTCAAAACCTAGTGAACTAATAATTACTATCATACCATGAGTTATGGTCTTCGACTTTCATTGCCCCAAAAGTATGAATATTTTGAATTTCTGTTCCTTGAAGTTGTGGCTTTTTATTTTGAGGTCCTATATCTTTTTAGCAAGATAATGTTGCCGCCTAATCCATTTTTGTGCGTTCATAATTTAAAATCGTAAGTAACAAATTAACCAATAAGTAAAAAGCAAATACACACATTAACTTCTCTTTGTGTTACACTCTGTGATTATGCTAGTGCTTCAATATGCATGAATGTTTGACTTACAGCATCAGTGAATAATTTTTCAGTATTTTCACTGTTTGGAAAAATTGAATAAACTAAAAAGAGGAAATGGAATCGAAAGAAATGAAGGAATAGATTCACGCCATACATTTAACCGAAGTGATGTTGGTGATTTCTAACTCTTGTTGGTTCTTTTTCTACCATTTTAAAATGTTCAAAATCACAATAACTCGAAAAGTATTGTGCAAATCTTGAGACACCCAATATAATTTAATAAATAGGAAAAATATTCCTGCTCTAGATGTAATCTTTAGAGCCAGACAAATGAATATAGCAATAAATAAACAACTGCTATCATTCCGAAGTATAATATTGGTAGCAAAATTAGTTTTTAAACTTTGTGACCTATTTTGATTTTAGGTTCTATGTTGTATTTTTTGTTTTTATTATCAGAAATTTCTTTTTAAATGGTAAATCAACTAAAAAGATTTAGACACAAATTGTTTACTACAGGCCAAATCTGGTTGTTTAAACTGCTTCAGCGTAATTGAAAAAGTAATGTGCGATTAATTACTCACACTATGAATCATGTTTATGATAATATTATCTGGCATTCTGACGTGCAAAGAATGATAAGAAATTAGCTCCATATTATTAGCAAATTGTCAATAATCGAAGTGTTGCCAAAATAACTTTTAAAAGTGTGGTCCTTAGTTAAAATAAAACAATAACAGTAGTTATTTAATTATTTTATTGTCAGTTTTAATAATAGTAAATATTGTAATCTCTTTATAACAATTAATAAATTGAAGGGGATTCCCGTAGAATATATATATAAAGCTTTATCAGGCCTTTTAGGCCCATTGCTTTGTAACATCCTTCCACTTCTTTCTATCTCTGGCTTTGTCTCTCCAATTTGGTATGTCCTTTTCTTTCAGGTCTTGTTCTACTGCTTGGAACCACCTCGTCCTTGGCCTCCCTCTCTTGCGTGTTCCCTCAGGCACCTTCTTGATCATGCTTTTTGTCATTCTATTGTCCTCTTGTCTTTCCATGTGCCCCAACCACCTCAACCTTTGGGCCTTTATATCCTGCGTGATGCTCGGCTGCGAATATAATCTTCCCACCTCCTCGTTAGTTCTTCTCTCCCATCCCTCTTCTTTACGTTTTCCTCCATAGATTCTCCTAAGGATATTTCTTTCCCACACCTCGAGCCTTTGTTGTACCGCTTTGTCCATCACCCATGTTTCACATGCTTAGGTTACCGTGGGTCGCACTACTGTCTTGTAAATTCTCACTTTTGTACTAATTGCTACATCCTTTGATCTTAAAATTGTGTTCAAGGCCCTCGCACACTTATCCCCTTTCACCACTCTCGCATTCACCTCCTTGTCTTCTTCACACTTATTCGTTATTAGGGCTCCTAGGAACACTACACTGCTCTCTCTTTGTATGCACATCACCCTGCCATTTTTCAGTCTCACTTCTACTTTTGTGTCTTGCTGTGCTGTTTGGTTATTTATTTCCACTGCCATAAACTTGGTTTTTTCTTGGTTTATTTGTAATCCCATTTTTCCAGCCGCCTCCTCCAGGTTTGCTACAACTCTATTTAGCTCCCTCTTCGTTCTGGCTATAAGTGTTACATCATCCGCATATGCTATGCATTGATGATTCTTGTTTATTATGGTTCCTGTTCTGTTGATTTTGCTGTCTCTTATTATTTTCTCCAGTACGATGTTGAACAATGCTGCTGATAAAGGGTCTTCCTGTCTCAGTCCTTTTTCTACTTTGAAATCTCTTGATATAGCTCCATTTACCTTTATCTTATTCTTAGTGTCCATGGTTGTCATTTTAACTAGGTTTATCAGTTTCTTGGGTATTTGCAGTTCGTACATTGCCTTATACATTTGGTTTCTGTCTATTGAGTCGTACGCTTGCTTAAAGTCTATGAAAATGGCGTAAACTGGGATTTTGTATTCGTAGCAGCTTATCATTGCTTGTTTTAATATAAAGATCTGATCTGTTACCGACCTGCCTCTGCGGAAACCGCATTGGTATTTGCCCAAAACTTTTTCGGTGTATCTCTCTAATGTTTGTTTTATTGTTGTAGCTAGAATTTTGTACACAGTGTCTAGTAATGCGATGCCTCTATAGTTGGTGCACTTTGTGGAGTCTCCTTTTTTGTGGATTGGTGTTATTAATGCTGTTTTCCATGTTTCGGGCATTATTTCTAAATCCCAGACTTCTTGTATTATGGTGGCAATACATTGCTGTAATTTTTTACCCCCGTACTTTATAAGCTCCGCTGTTATTCCACTTTCTCCTGGGCTTTTGTTGTTTTTTAACCGGTCTATGATTGATGTTATTTCCTTCTTTGTCGGTCTGCTTATCTCCTCTTCTCTTTCCACATCTTGCCGCTCATTTTCTCTTTCATTGTCCTTGTCTTTTTCTTCTATTTCTGTTACATCATTTAGTACTTCTTGAAAATATTCTCTCCATCTGTCAGCCACCTCCTCTTCTCCTGAGATCAATTTTCCCTCCTTGTCTTTACAGTATATTGGCTTGTTATGGAATCCTTTTTTTATTCTTTTAACCTCTTGATAGAAATTCCTGATTTCCTTATTTTGATACCTTGCTTCGATATCTTTTATTTTTTTCTCTTTCCATGCTCGTTTTGCGGCTCTGCATTCTTGTTTTGCCTTTCTTCTTTGTTCTTGGTACTTCCTTCGTTCTGCTTCTTCCCCCGTTTCTAGCATTTTCATCCTTAATTGCTGCCTCTTCCTTAGTTGTTCTTTGTAGCTTTCATTAAACCAGCTATTTCTGCATTTGGCCATTTCTTTTCCTTTCAGTGCTTCTTTCGCTGCTTCTCTTATGCACCTGTTGACTAGCTCCCATTTATTTCCCACTGTGTTACCAGTTGTGCTTTCTGTATTGTATTTACGTTCAAATACCTTTTGGTATTTCTTTCTTGTTTCCGCGTTTTGGAGATCCTGCATGTCTGGTCTAGCTGGCCTTTTATTATGTTTTATTTATTATGGTCACACTTTGCTTCATCGTGATCTTCAATAGGAAGTGGTCCGAATCTGCATCTGCACCCCTCTGGGACCGTACTTTTGTGACATCCTTCATGTATCGCTCCTGTATAAGAAAGTGGTCTATCTGGTTAGTTATCTGTCTGCCCGGCACTTGCCACGTTCCCTTATGTATTTCCTTCCTCTGAAAATGGGAACTCATGATTTTCATCTGCTTTTCAGCTGCGAAACCTATTAGCCCCAGCCCGTTGTCATTGCTATCTTTGTGCTTGCTGTGACCTCCTGTTATTTGTTTATATGCCTCCTCTCTGCCTACCTTAGCGTTGCAATCGCCTATTACTATTTTTACATCTTGTTTTGATAAAGATTCGTATAATGTATCCAGCTCTTCGTAGTACGCATCTTTTTCTTCCTCTCCCTTCTCCTCCGTAGGTGCGTGTATGTTTACTATGCTTAAATTCCTGTGTGTTCCCTTTATTTGCATGAGGCACAGTCTGTCTGATTTTGCCATGAAATTGGTGACCAAATTTCTCATCTTTTTGTTTACCAAGAAACCCACCCCATATCTTCTCGTTTTTCCCTCACTATTAAAAAAAGTATATCCATCTATGTCTCTGATCTGGCTCTTGTTGTGGTGCGTCTCTTGTAATGCTATAATGTCTATATTGTATCTTCTTACTTCACTTATTAGGTTTTTTAGAGCTCCTTCTTCGAATGCCCCTCTCAGGTTCCACGTGCGTATCGTTATTAGTTTCTTGTGCGCTTTGTCTTTATGTCCCGTAGAATAGCTGCTCATTAAAAAAACATACAAAACATTGGGAATTTCTGTATAGCATTCACCTTTTTATTGAATGGAGCTATGGAGCAACCATAAATGAATTAGTTTTTTAAGATAATTTTCATTAACATGCAAATATTAGTTCACCCAGTGTAGTTCATCTGTACGTCGAAATATTTCCAATAAATAATGAGTAGAAGTAAAACGTGATCAATTACATTGCGACTGCTCAATATCATTTAAATAACGTGTGTTAAAAAAATTTTATCGAGAAAGCCTTGAACTACATTTTGTCTTACAATGGCATGTTGGTGACTATTCAATGCTATAATATAGAAACCAATCATATTGCAGAGATTTGCTTCTTTCAACCAATAGGAACAGTATATCACCAAATATTGAGCACCATGTAAAATATGTAGAAGATGAAAATGGATTGGTCACACATTAAGAAAACCGGTTGCAGATGTTACTAGACAAACACTTGAATTTACTATAAAGGGTAAAAGAAAGCAAGGAAGACCAAATTTAACATGGAAGAGAATGGTAAATAGGGCACATTCAACACAAAACTTAACCTGGAATCAAGTAAAAAATATTGCAAAAAATAAAAAGGAGTGGAAACAGTTTGTTGTACTAATGTGTAAACTGGACAAGGATTAACTCAACCCGCAGGTTTAATTTAACTGTAGTGTAGTGGAGTGTAAATAGCACGAAGCTGACAACCTTCTGCTACAATAACTGTCAATGAAACGTCACTGACGCCCTATGCTCCCCAGTGGAGCGCAAAGGACCGAAGAAGAAGAAGAAGAAGATATAACTACAACTTAAGGTAGCATTTTAGAAAGCATTTAATACTTACGATTTGATGTTAAATAACTAAGCCACCCAAAATTAAACGGCGAATAGGTAAACAATGACAAACAAAGAATACGAACAAAAATTAACAAAGAACAACAAAACCAATCAACAACAGCACTAAAAAACCTGGAAATTAGACACTTCCATCTGACGCAGTAACAGCAATAGCGAAGTGACAGTTGTTTTTTGTGTGAATGTACCTCTGCGCAAAGATTGCTCTTTATTGGTTCTTTAGTTCCCCTTACTGGAATTTTAGATTTAGTTCACATATTTTCCGGGGTTTTTGTGTGCTTGGTGGTACTGTAGTTTTAATGTTACTTGTAGTATTTTTAAACACAATTTGCATGTCATATTCAGGAGTATTAATCTCGGTTTGTTTTGGTATTTCAGCATATTGCCGTTTTGTGGATGGGACATATGGTTCCAGTCGTCAGGGAATTTTGCTTGCTTCCGTAATCCATAATCTGATGTATACTTTTTGTCAATTGTTAACTTCCATTTTTGTACATCGGAGCCAGAGGGACTTGTTCTTTAGCTTTTGTATAGCATGTTCAGTTTTTTGTAATGTGGGGGGTTTATTTTTTCATTCTCTGTTTTCTTGTTATCATGATTGTCATTTTTTTCTTCTAGATATCTTATTTCTGCACTAATTTTTATGCATATCTCTACACATCACTAGCCTTGGTTTGTAGTCCTTTCGGAAATTATTTAGCTTTAGCTCTCTAGTTGTTTGTTATTGTATCCTCATTTTTACTTCCTTTTACAATAAAGGAAGTATTGGATTCACACCAAAAATTCGAAATTGAGTTTTCAACAGATCTTCACGTTTTACAGTCCCCTGATCCCAAAAAAACATATTTTTTTTCATTGGTCTGTCTGTCTGTGTGTCTGTCTGTCTGTCTGTGAACAAAATATCTCAAAAACTAAAAGAGGTATGGCGTTGAAACTTCATATATAAGTTTTGTTTACTATGTAGATGAGACAGCAAGCTATTGAAGAAAATCGCATAACCGGAAGTAGGTGTTTACTCTTGTGATTTTTCAGTTTTTTTCGATTTTTAAAAAACGGCTCTAACGATTTTTTTCAAACTTTACATTTTTATTACATTTTTAATGGGTATTGATGTGAGCTAGGTGATTTTCCAGTTGCATACTTCTAAAATGGGCTTCTATTGTTTTTTGTTTATTTCTTTTATTAACTCTTATTTTAAATAGAACACCCGGTATATTATTACATTTTTTAATTCAGCTTAAAATTTTAGAGAAAATTTTATCTTTTCAACTAACGCTCTATTTTGTACCGTTTTTATAGAATTTGTAATTTTTAACAAATGCTTAAAAATTAAAAATGAAATTTTTGACTAATTATAAGATCACTGTAAAAGGAAGTTGTGTGAGTGAATCACACCAGATTTTTTTTGTCGTTGTAAGCTTCTTTATAAACTAAATCCCCAGAATGAAAGTGTTTAATGCATACTACGGTTCTCTTGGATTGAACAAAATTAGCGCGAGGTATCGACTTTAACCATTTTTCTTGCAACAGTTTTTCCTTGGGAAATCTGTACATAACCTTCTTCTTTAATGACACTCGTATAATTTGAACGGCAGTTTGGCACACAACATTTATCCGGCATCTGAAAACAATTAGACAATTTCTGTAACATAATTTTCTTCTAGTCTAAAAGTGATACTTTATGTGGCGAAGCTGAAGTTTATTTAGCCGAACGTTAGTGAGGCAAAAAATTCAGCTAAGCCACATAAAGTCACCTTTACCCAAACAATATATACTACTTTATCTGCAAACGTATTCAGATAAATTAAAAATTGGTAAAGAGTAACACTAATTATTAGCCAGTAAATGAATAAAATAATTGTAATACCTAATACAATTTTTCCGTGGTTACAATGCAAGTAATTGTCCTTTTACAATAAATATTAATAAATGATTTTGCTGAAATATTTGAGTTTTGTATTTTGTGTGATTGGGCACATAAAGTACGCAAAAGTTGCTATTTTATCTGCTTAATCAGGTAAAGTGACACATAAGTTGTCACTTTTGTGATGGTTGCAGATAAAAATACTTATTGAAAACAGTAATTTCATAGTACTTACGGTGCAAATAATTGTTGAGGCTGTAGTATCAAATAAACCAAGCAATAATCTTTGTATTAATGAATACAACACACAGAAAGTAAATCCACAACGTAGACTTGCACACCGCACAGGAATCAGCTGTTTAGAGCCGTCGGCTGGCTGCGCACTGTTGCCATATTTCAAGGAACACGGCCTTCTTTAGAGAGGGCTGTGCTAATATTCAACATCACTTGGTTTTTTAAGCAGTTAAGAATAGCTGTAGTGTAGCTCCCGAACAGATTTGGTGGCATGTACTGTTTCATGAACGACGCAGACAATTGACAAATGATTGATGGATATTTGAGACCGGAAATGAATTGACATATTTTTTTTGTACCATTAAAATGACCTTTCACCTTTTACTACTACATCTGTTCGAAATATTTTAAACATTTATAAACTAGCCGATAGAATAAGGTTCGATTCTCATATAGTAACAAAATTATTGCAGTAACAAGATCATTAAGTCCACCTTCTCCAATCTATGAAGATCAACAGAACGAATCATTGCAAGGAGATAGTAATAAAAGCACTGTAGATTCACCTCCTGTTTCTCCAGTTAGTTCAGGTCCATACATTCCAATTTCAGAATGTATAACAGGTCGGCTACCGTCCCAAGGTGTACAGGTTGGTTAGAAAACATTTTTCTCTATTCTAATAATTATGGCTTATTGTGTTTGTAGGATTTTTATACCTTACTTCAACATAATATAAAGAATTCGTATTTTCGTTCCGATCTTAGCAAAGGTCACAACAACGATACATATGACACAGCACCTCCTACGTATTTAAATGACATCAATTCAGAAGATGATCCACGATTCTATGATTGTCCACGGTCACATACTCTACGGAAAGCCTATAAAAGCTCCGACATGTATAGTAATACATTAAAATCTGAGAAGAATGTTAATAATTCACCTTTACAAAGTCCAACAGATTCGGAAAGTGTTTTCACTGATGACGATTGGCCTCATAATACCTCAACTGAAACAGGCAAGTTAGATTTAAAAGTTGAGTGCATTGTAACTGGTATATTATTTCTATTCCAGCAACGAGATCTGTTAATCCATCGAACAGCTCAATGACTGAACCATTAATTTCCGAATCGCTTAGTAAAGTAACCTTAGATGATTTGCCGAAGCAATTGGATCCCCCTCCTAGGCCTCCGAAACCTGCCCATGTAACTCCTACACCAAATTATTTCAATTTATCACATACTCTACCGAAAAATAGGTAGATATATTTTTTTTATTATTTGCCAAGATGGTATAATTGTTTAATTAAACAATTTTTGCATTGCAACATTTACATTATGTTAAATGGTCTTGCTAGCAGCGTTAGCTATACAACTGAATGTATTAAAATAATTCAAATTGAACAAATAAACTAAAAATACCTCGACATTTATTTCCCATTTTTTTATTTGTTGCAGCAAAGAGACTGATGGAAATCAAGTAGACGATGCTTCTGATACGCGAAGCCAAACCGTAGTAGTAAGTATCTTTGTCGAAACTGTAAGTAATCAAATTAATTTCTTTCTGTTACCAGGGCATAAGTGACGAAATGTATGATTTTCCACGTTCCCACCAATTGGAGAGTAGTGAAAGTATGCCTAACACTTTAATACGGAGGCATTGCTACAACAATGCAGCTCCTGGAAACATCGAAGGACAAATATTCCGATATGATATTTCACCCAAACCTAGTACTAGTTCTACCACTCAAGTACGTTTCTTTGTAGTTATTCATATACAGTTTATCATAAACCACAATAAAGTACAGCTATAAATATGCGGCTGGTTCAACTGACACACGTTTATAATGAATAGGCATGATTGACAGCGTGGATGTTTATTAACGTGTTATTGTTTTATATGTGTAATAATTACACTAGTGAATTGTAGTTTTACTGAATTCTACCAATTTTTAAAATGTTCCTTGCAATAAAAAAATTTCTAAACAAGATAACTCTCTGTACTCTAATTTTTAACTACTGAGGGGCTCTTCTCCTCAAGAACTCTATACGAGAATGCTTCTATTAGTTAACTGTGCGGAAAACATTATTTGAAGAAAAGCATATCCAAGTAAGAGATATTGTGTGTCGTGAATATTAACATAGGAACTGTTAACGTCACTCTTCATTGACAGAATACCGTAAGTCCAGCAGTCTGTCCCAAGAAGAGTTGTGTTTTAATTCCAATGGAAATTCTTTTTGAAATAGTCTGTTAATGTAGAATTTATAAGTCTTAAATGTGTTTTATTTGAACCAGGCTTGTACAGTGCTGTAAAAATATATTTCTTTTAAATTAAAAACTGCAGATGGTTATATCTTGAACTTCTAGGTATTCCAATACGACAATATAGATGTGCAAGATGAACCAGCATCGCCATTATCACAGGGTTCGTCAACAACTACTGCTATGTACTCAAATTTGCCGAGCCCCTTGTTACCATCAGATACACAGGTTCGTATTGACAGATGAAGGGATCAATAAATTGTTCTTCAGAGCAACTCTCATAATTAAATTCGATTATTATAAACCCAAAATTCATGATTAATGACTTAATTTTTTTCAATTATGCTCTTGTGCAGTAGAATTTGCAGTACTATATATAAGCCATGCTAATGTTTGAACCAATTTATAACACCCGAAAAATCACACAAAAATTTGTATCCAACGCAGTTTAAATCTATCGTAGATAAAGCAAAAATATTGTAACCATTAATTATGTAGATACCATTAGCTGTTTTAGTATTCTTATGAGCAATTATAATAGTATATTACTTACCAAAACCTGTAAGAAGCATATTACGTATAAAGTAAAAGTAAAAAGTGTGTAATTCCGTGAGTATGGAGTTGGAGTTGCACACTATACTTTTTCTACCGCCATACTCATTCTGTTAAATAAGAAAGAAATGTTTTATTAATTGCCAAATCACTACTGTCATAACACCTTAAAAACAAGGTGGCTGCAGTCCCAGCTGTTTCTCTGTGCACTGTGTACCACCAAACGAGGGGTTGACAAGGCCTCAGCTAGCTCCTTTAACTCTCGGCAGAACGTGGTGTAAGGACTAGGCTAAGAAATGCTTCGAGCTTTTATATTAAACAGAAAGATTATTAAAAATTGGGCGCCTTGTTACTCACAACATATAAAACAAACCTAGCTAGCAAAATAAATTAACACCTACCTTGTAAGGTTTGCTGCATACTTCAAATCTAAATGTAGTAATGCAAATAACAAGAAATACAAACAGTAATAGTCAAAAGAATATTTAATATTCAGTTAAGAACAAATAATTCAAAGTTGGCATCACCCAACTTACACACATGTAATTGTATATTGGGACCAAACTGACAGCACAAACATGTTAAAAACTTCAATCCACGGTAACATTTCCAAACTCACTAGTTATAGTTTAAATTACAACTTCAGGCTAACATCTGTGCAATTGCAATTGACAAACGCAAACGCCAAGGGTACTCGCTCTGTAGCGGTAGCAAACAATTGAGTCAAAAGATTTTACACGCTCAGTTTGAGTTGCTAAGATCTTAGTAGGAACTGACATAGTTTGCGGCATAATGCCTTTGTCGTTAAAAAGGTTCCAGGTGGTATAGCTTGAACAAGCGTCCACGTTCAATCAGCAGAGTTAAGCAACGCTCTTTCTGGTCAGTACTTGGATGGGAGTTCCACGGCTGCTTCGCTGGGCGCCTCTTGGTACGGCTGCCACGGAAATAGTTGGTTCTGGATATCATAATAACATCGTGACAGTCGTTAGTGGGGTTGGAAGTCCCCATAAATGTACATCAACGCCTATAATTGGCCTAACGGCTGTTGGCTGAGTACGAAATAAATAAATGAAAAGATGCTGATAAGGGCATGTACTTACAATTAATTAATGGCTGAAGTCCAGCAATCGGCAGGGGAGATCCTGTTCATTGCTAACCATGAAGACTCTAAGCAAACTTGACTGCAAAATTTTCAGCATCCCAAGGTCACCACTCAAAAAAGACAGCTAGCATCAAAAGGAAGCAGCACATAACTGGGATTCCTGGCTACGTACAGAACCAAAATTGGGAAACTGAATAGCCTCAAAAGAGCCAAAACGATAACTCAAGGTTGCTGAATTTAAGTCCTCATGTGAGCCCATATTAATAAAATAAATAAATATTAGTCGAATTGAAGCCTGTAGTAGCTGGCCTAAATATTAAAAATTAGATTGTGAAAATAAGCTCACAGAAGCATTCTTACCAATGATGTTCACGGCGTAATTATTGTAGAAGATGCATCGTAGCAATTTCGATGATCGGAAGGCGCAGAGCAATCCAGCCTAAATAATGAAATTAATAGGCAAATAAAAAACTTAGAAGAACACTTTTACCAAAGCTGAATGCGCCCGCGAAAACCATGCGATTGACTTGCTTGAAAACAAGAACGGCGTCTCAGAAACTCAATATTATTCGAACTATTGCTGTTTCGAACCGCCTACTCTAATCGAAAATGCCACAAACCAGCTGCGACACGAAAATGTTGTAGGTGTTTATCTCTGAATGCAAACGCTTGCTGCGATAAACTTGAATTCTTTTCCTACAAAATATAGCTACAAGGTGTTCTGAAGGGCGGTGTTAAATACATAAAAACGCACTTTTGAAATAAAATTGCAACGGGGCGTTACAACTGCTTTGTACAAACGGCAACACAACTGTAAAACCGACTCTCAAGATAAGCCATGAAAGACACTGTGATCATATTCGATTTCACTGAATTGGCAATATGTGTAACGACGTAACTGTCAAACGTACAGAGTTTTGGTATATTTTATATGTCGAGTTATCAGTAGCCGAGACATTATTATAACCTTTTGAACTTTATGAAAGAATGTGAAATTGGACAACCTCTATTAGATTTAAATAATATTCAACAGTGGGTGGCACAAAGCATCTGGTACACCTTTGATTTACTGTGTTATTTAGCTTAAATAAGGTTAACAATTTAATATCAACATGATAATTGTCAAAAATGTTACCAATACGAAACTTGTAAATTACTAGTTCCTAGCATTACTTCTGATTTTCACTGGTGGTCAAGCTGTATTGTATTATGTGTTCACACCGTATTTTCAGTAGGGGCAGCTGTAATTCGTGGCTTGTAAGGTTGGTTACAATGATTGTTATCGTGTAAAAACCTAATATAACCTCAAAATGACAAACTGTCATAATGGATAATGAAAGTGTTGTCAAATAGTCTAGTTTGATAGAATATTGACAAACGAGCACCCATTTTGACGAGAAAGGCAGAAATTGTCACAGGCAATGAACACAACGCATTACAATGGGGAACTGCCGGTCAAAATACAGAGGAAAACTACTTCAAACTATTTCACAAGTTCAATTACAATGGAAATCTTAATTAGGCGGTCCCCTGACGATTTTAAGAACCAGTCAGGGGCTGTAACCGCACACCCAATATTACTTGTTGACTCTTTGAAAGCAGAAATGAGACTCCTGTGAAACTGAAGACATGCCGGGCTTGAGCGCCCAGAAATGTACAGCTGCACAAACACGTGGTCAACTGTCTGTATAAACAACAATGGGGTGAGGCAAGTACGTTTGCCCTTTTCGGCAGCTCCTTTGCGCTAAGCAACGGTCCGCCGTAGGATCAAAACTGTATTATATTATAACAAGCTAAATGCGGGCGCACACAGGCAAACGATCACAACTACACTATATTAAAGCGAGCAGGAAGCGTCGATATCGGAATTCGAAAAGAGTTTAGAATTGCCACTATTTGAAGTAAAAGATGCAGGCAAACGCTGATTTTGAAATGTAAATGCAGGAAAACGCTAAATTTAAAAGTTGTCCTTGCAAGATGATGCTCCGAACGCAAACTAGGCTCTCCTGGTGCTGTTTTGATTGATGAAACCTTTAAAGCTTCGGGTGACGTTTGTATAGAATGCTCTGACAGGCAACCAGGCAACTTGTACCATGTAATTGAAGTATTTCACCGCATAGGTGACGCTAAAACCTCAGACAGAAGCTAGCTTATTGAAATTATGTTATTATAATTTGAATAGGAGAAATTTTACTCACCCTGTATAATTACAGGCAAATCAGGCAATACGACAAGGGAATTTCGTGTTCTTAAACTCGTCCTAAACTGTGGATGTAAGTCCAAAAATGTTTCCAATTCTTTAATCTGCAAACCAGCAAAGCTTCCTCACATAATAATTCACGAAATCTGAAGCTCCCAGAATCTTGCCGCAAAAAGGATGCTACATTTTTCAGTCAAACAACAGGAAAACAAAATTCTTGTTATCAAACGGCTGTTTTGAGAGCCGGTAAAACAGATTCCATCCCAAATGCTAGTACAGCGTTTACACAAAAACTGTGTTCCAATGAAGGAGCATTTAAACGGCCATGTACAAATCTTTAATTTAAAATAAAACAATTAGAACAATTGAATTATAAAATTGTGGAAATATTACAATCAATATAACATTATTCAAAGCGCAGTATTTTACTCGATGCCCTTGAACTTTTAAATGATTAAGCACAGAAATATAATATTACGGTATTATTATTATACACTGATTGGAGAACAATAAAACATCAGTATCGGGTTGTGGCAGAAATTACAAAATCTATGTGTATACGAGTAGATCAAAACAACTTATCACATTAATCATTCTTCTGCAAGCCATATGTCAGAAGTGCAGTCCCCTCCAGGAAACACGGCCATGTATTATACACCAAATAATTCTCAATTTAATTACGTTTTTGACACGTAACAACTTGATGCGCTGCAGCATATGTAGTTATGCCGGCTTTTTAAACTAGGGATTTTATTATTTGTAAGGGTCTCATAGAAATGAATATAAATTACAATACAGTGAGATACAGGCAACTTGGAGATATTTTAATTATTATTTTGAAAAAATCAGTACAAACATTTTTTATATAAAGCAATATTCATTGCATACACTCTAGAAATTGACAAGTCAAAGGACAGTTGCTGTTAGTGACGATAATCTTTACTAAATTTTGATTTTCTCAACAAATATTCAGCGTACGCTAGTGAATATTTGCTTGAAAATGCTTATCATTAAATCTGTCCGGACCTTAATAATGGCATACAGATAAAAAGAACAAGCAGTTCTGCAATTATTGATTTAAAATATCATTTGTAATGTGATATTAAGAAAAACCAAGGTAATCATGAAAAAACTAGTTCCAGTTGTGCGAGCGCTTGCACGGCTCTTTATGCACCAATTTGGCACACTTTTAAATATCTTTTTGTTATATACTTAGAATAAAACGAGTAAATGCAACTGAACTAGTACATTGCTAAAGGTCTATTTAAAAGATTAGTGAAAGGGACAAATACCACACATGTGAAATAGCAGATTTACACAAGTTTATTTAAAACATGGACACACTGAGGATATTAAAAACTGTGCCAAACTTATGGAGGTTATAAGGGACGATTTTAAATCTCGCACAACCTAGTTGCACTCAATGAGGGTTGTTATATTAGACAAGAATTTCATTATACAAAAATTTGTACTAGAGCATTATTTATTTTTAAAAAATGTTCTTAGCTTTTTTGATACGCTCATATTTCTTGTTTAAAAAAATTAAAATACATTATAATGCACGGCACATTTATTCAGCAACATGCCTTGCATCATTATATACCGATGGGGCCACAATTATACAGATTGTCCGAAATTCGTTTTGAACATAGAAAATTAATGAGTGCGACAAGGAAGACATAAACAAAATAAGTAGCAGGACAAAGATAGAATGTAATCATGACTAGGTAAATTTTTAAACTAAAATTAAGTCAATGAAACAAACAAACACTTCTGTCAAATTTATTATCATTCTGTCATTAAGAGTATAAAGTGAGGTTTAAATAATTAAAATAATTATGTGAATAGTAAACAATCTATAATATTCATTCATTCATAATCTATAGCCTCTATTACCTTTCGGTGTAGAGGACCATATAATTTTCCTTAATGTGTGTTTGTCTGTCTGTGGCACAAAATAAAATCTTACGTTCCGGCTTCACAGATGTTTATATTTGTTTAGGTTTTGTTTTTCTTATCTTAACGCTCGGCTCGGAGCGTGACCTTTCGCGTATCTTATTTCACATGCGCGTAGTGCGCCGTTTGCTTGTAGTAAATAAATTGCTGATAGGAGCAATTCGTGTATTCAAAGTGTGTAGATAAAATATTTGACAGAAGTGCTTGTTTGTTTCATTGACATGATTTTAGTTTAAACATTTACCTAGCCATGAATACATTCTGTCTTTGTTTTGCTACTCATTTTGTTTATGTCTTCCTTGTCGCACTCATTAATTTCCCATGTTCAAAACGGACAATCTGTATATAACAGCAATGAGATAACATGAACAAGAATATAACACGTATTGCTTGAGTAAGAAAGAGATAAACATAGTAGCAAATATTCGAGAAGGCTTGACGCTTAATTTATTTATGACATTTGTCAACTAAACATGCCTACTAAAATAATTTTTTCGTTTAGCCATCTCTTTCTTCCTCAAGCATTCTATTTTGTTATTCATGTTATCTCATTGCTGTTATATATAATTATGGCCCCATCCGTATATTATTTTTTTTACACGAAAACTAGTAGCTTCAGGAAAAACTGAAAGAGCTAAAAATGTATTTAAATAAATAAGTTTTTCAGTAAGACAAAAATATAATCAAGTTCTTGTCCGTTAACCCGTCAGGATGCGAGTCTTAATTTGTGGCGTATAGATGCGCGTGGGGTAAAATTTACCAGGTACTGAAATTGCTGTGTAAAGAAATTAACATTGCGTTATGTAGTAGTAAAACATATTAACGGGTCATTTAGAGAAAAATAATAGTATTACATATATTGTAACACCTTTTTATTTCTTAAAAATCACATGACTATTTCTGAATCATCACTTGACGGGACATGATCTTCCATTTCTGACATTTCATCTACAATCTTTTCCAAATTGGCTTCTGTCAGAGGTCGTTTAGATGCCCATTTCAAAGTAAAAGGAGGTGATTTCATTATTATTTCTTATTATTCACTTTTCACGACTATTAAAGTTACATCTAACTTTACCAAACCAACTACCAATACTGTTACTTAAGGACGCGCGCGTGGTAAAATTGGGGTACGGAAAGTTCGTTTCCCACATTTCGTTCCCCACATTTCGTACCCCACATTTCGTTCCCGGGATATTTCGTCTCCCCACATCTCGTACCCGGAAACTTCGTTCCCGAGCGAGCTCAATTTGTCTCCTAGATTACAGGGTGTTGGAAAACGAGTGCAGCGATGGGAATACAGTTACAAAATGAAAGATATTTTTAATTTATTATAATAAACTTATAAGAACAAAATAAATTGTTTTTATTAAAAATTACGGTTTAATCTAAGTATCGTCCTGATATTTTGTATAGCGCCATAATTTCTCATTCTGGACAACTTTTCTTAGTAATATCTTGCCGTATCATGGACAAAAAGGGTAGTTTACCTGAAAAGAAAATAGCTTTTGCTTAACTGTCAAGGCCGATTAGTTTTTGAAAAACTGACAATTTTCTTAAAATTCTCTGCAAACTAAGCAGGAATTATAATTCCTATAACATTTTTATGTAAAACTAAAAATAAAATTTAATTCCCTTTTGTAAACTCAAGCCGGAGTCATACTGTATATAGTTCTTATATAGGTTTATTATAATAAATAAATTAATTAAAATATCATTTTTCTAACTGCATTCCGATTGCTGCACCCGTTTTTCAATACCCTGTAATCTAGGAGACAAATTGAGCTCGGTCGGGAACGAAGTTTCCGGGTGCGAGATGTGGGGAGACGAAATATCCCGGGAACGAAATGTGTGGTACGAAATGTGGGGAACGAAATGTGGGGAACGAACTTTCCGCAAACCGGTAAAATTTACCCCATAACACATTATGGAAGTACACCAAGATATAGTCACATATATAGAAGAGAGAAGACTATTATGGTATGGGCATGTAAGCCGAGCACCACAGATAATAGATGGATAAAGCGAGTCACCAACTGGAGCCCAATGGGGATTAGGAAAAGGTGAAGGCCTAGAAGATCGTGGAGGAATGAAGTGGATGAAGCGATGGAGAAGAGAAACCTAGAGGAGGGAGAATGGGAAGATAGAGAACGATGGAGACTACGGTTGAGAGAAGGAAGACAGCGTCAGCTGTAAAATCCTATATGTATATACACATTATCCCATTACAGCTAGATTGTAACTGATGATAAAAGCATAAATACTATGCATTTGTACGTGGGAGAGTCCACTCGAGAGGTACCCAGAGGCGGAAACATGTGCAAAAAGGATTTTAGATTTTATTTCGTTTTTTTCAGGTATTTCTTACCCACGTGCGCGTCCTGACGGGTTAAAAAGTTCTAATAAAAACATTTATAAGGGTTGCTAATTTCAATCACTTAAAAGTTTATGTAACAATTAAAAACATTTCGTACACAAGTTTGCTATTTATAAAACATCTTCAAATTTTCGTTTTCAGTAAAATGATACAAACCTAATTTTAACCCCCCTCTTTAGGAGGGTGTAACTCAGCCGACTATTTCCCTCATATCAAATAGACCAATCATCTCATATCCAGTTTTCAAATATTGACCAATCACGTTAAGCATTAAAGCAGAAAAAACAAGAAAAAGTCGCTTGGAATTATTTAACTGACATGAATATATTTCCATAGTTACCACTGGAAAAAATGACAATGACATTGTTTGAAGCGTCATCAAAACAAGTCGTATTATTTTCCGTGTCATATTATTTAATAATAGTTTGATCGAATATATTTCAGTCTCATTATTTTGCAAGTAAAATTTGAAGTCGAAGATTTTTTGCTTATAGGTAACCTTCCTCCCCAAACGTAATAACAAAATACCTCTCTATCGCTCGGGATTTTAATCATGTCATTTGCCTTGAAAGTTTATCAACGCAACAATCTTTCGGTCAAAAATTTTTCCTTGATGAAAATAGAGAATAATGTAGACTGTCTGGAATAGTTAATATGTTGAGATTAGGTAATACCATGTGACCATAAATGGTTATGATTTTTTTTCTTAGGTTGCCACTGTTTATGTTGGTGGCACTGTAAGTGTATGTCAAATTCAAAGTTAGCAGCTTAGGTTTTGCGTCAGTTTTGACACAGACTTAGAAGTATATAAAGTCTGTTCACGAAACTCCTGGGCTGTCAAATTGTAAGAATTATATTTAAGTTGGCAGCAAATTTTGTTGGTAACTTTCTACTTTCACATTTGGAAACACTGCAAAATTATGAAAACTTTAAAAATTCAAAATTTGATTTATTTGTCAAAGTGAGATTTCAATTCGTAATTGTCTGTATCAACGAAGAATCTTTTTTAAAATGAAAAAATTTGGCAAACCAAAGAGATTTTTACTATTGGCAAGAGAAAGAGAGCAGTAGTAAATTATTGAAATGAAGAAAATTCGAAAAACCGCATTTTACTTGCAAAAATTAATTTTAAAATTTGACGTTTTTAATTTGTCCGATTATATTTTTGGTGTAGTATATTGAGATATAGGTAATAAAACCCAAATTAGTTTAGGAGAAAACTGAAAATAAAAGGAAACCATCGAACATGTGATATAACGAGCAGTCACAACAATTAATGTCGAATGTTATACGTTTCTTGATGCAGAGTACGACAATATAAAAAATGATAAACAAACAGTTTCACCCTCCAATATTGTTCGCCGTGCTTCTATTGCGTTAAATGACTGGGAGAGCAAAATTTATCAATTACAGAAAGACGGGCGACACATTATTTACTGAAAATATTTGGTATGATGTTTTAGGTTGTTTTATCATTCCAAGTGTTAAAATGAAAGCCTGCAAATAGGAGACAACTACCTATTGAGTCATGTAATCTGAATAAGGTTGAGTAGTTTGTTCATATTGCAGTTATTAGGAAGATAACAGAATCTGCATGAACAGAAATTGACAAATTGACGTAAAATTTGCTATACGCAGCAGGTTTTTAATGTAACAGCCGACATATCTTTATTTTATTTACATTTTACGACACGTTCTGTTTTCTTTAATAAGTAATAGCTATTTAAGTAAAAAGGAATGTAAGGACCTATTAACATTTGAGGTAGGCAAGTACAAGCCAAGGTGAAGCCGCGGCTTGTTGCCTGCCGAAATATTTTTCATGTTTAATGATAGTGTAGAAATGAAATAATAAGTTGCTATCATTATTCTTCTAATTAATATTATGATTCTTATAATTATTATTAGAATCACTATAAAAATTTTAAAAAAAGAAGGATATTCTGAGTACATTGTGCAGGCACCGTTCTGAACGGAACATGCATTTTGCGACGCCTAATGTAAGCCGGTTTGCAATAAATAATACACGGTCAATAATTGCGAAATAATTTTTATATTACACTAGAAGTCTTCAGCTAAAGTGTGTGCAAATTTCAGCCGTGCAGCGATTTTTTGAAAAAAAAAGTACCTTGGCTTCTATGGGTCGTACAGTAATCTTTGTTAAATTAGGAGATAATTGGCAGCTATCGAATGGTGCTTATGTAATTTCAGTACAATTAAAATTGACAAAAATATTACACATTTTGTAAGTTTAAAAAAAGGTCACTCTTAAATAAATTCGTGCTCATATTGTGTGGTAGTATAACTTTTAAGGAAAAAAATAAGCCTATGCTTATTATTGTAGGACTTCTGCAACCTGAGTAAATCAATTTCTGCGAAAACTTTTTTTTTTTTTAAATTGATTTATGCAAAAATATATATAATTTTTTTATAAAAAGTTAAGACCAATTTTTTGGCCATAACTTTTTTCTAATTAATCGATTTTGACCATCGAAAGCTTGTTTTATTTGTTTTTTAAGCTACATAATCCTATGTATTTTTTTTTAAATCGTTTTTTTATTTTTTTATATCCAAAAAACCGTTTTTGCATTACTTTGACCGCAATTTTGAATCACTTCTCCACTGATTCAGCTGTTACATTGTAGTTCATTGAATTCTACGAATTTTGTCTATAGAAATACACTTTCACTTTTCAGGTAATATTTTTGTAAAAAAATCGAGGTATTTTCGACAATTTGACTGGACTGGACCAGTTAGTGTGTAAAGGCGCTGTTTCACGGGTCGCTTGGAGTCGAACAGCTTGGGTCGTTCAACTAGGTCGAACATGAAGAAAGGTTTACACCAGGCAATTGCATTGAAGCGATGGTTAAAATTTGAAATGGCGTCAATTGAAATAATAAATGTGGGAGTGCAAATAGTATGTTGTGCAGTCGAAGAGGAAATATTAAGAAAGTGGATTTTGAGAAGAGATGCCCTTAGTGCATCAAATTAGCTTCTGAAAGAGTTATAGTTCTAGAAGATTCAGACAACCATCGAAATCATCTGAAAATGGACGATTTCTAAGAATTTACTGCAGCATCTGTCCATTTTTATGCAATGTTAAATTATTTTTTCCATCAAAAAAATTCTATTAAATGAAACAAATTAACACGTGTTTTTCATCACAAAGCGCTACTTGGCATCTACACAGCCTAGTTGCCGCTACAACTTGTGAACAACTTGGTCTAAGTTGTTACACGTTCAATTACGGTCATTGGACGTACTTGAAGCTAAAGTCGTACGATAAAAATGTCTGAATCGAAAACTACACTGAACGACCAAGTCAAAAATTGGTTTACACATTCAATTCGAGTTCGATTTACTTTCGATTCAACGATCGTTCGAGTCCAATCGACCCGTGAAAGTGCGCCTTAAGGTACCTGGTACTGCATGCCTAGACCTTGTCCATAACAAACAAACAAACGCTCTATATACAGAATGCGGCAGGCTACTAGGACCATTTCAACAACAAGGAGAATATGCAGGTGGCCGTCGTGGCGTTTAACAAACGAACAATTAATGTACAATAGCGGTAGGTCGTTGGGATCATTATAAATACAAGGTATATATTCGACTTTTTAACTTTTTAAATACAGTTACGGCCACATGTAAAATCCCCTTGCTTTTGCTATGGTCCTAGTGGCCTGCCGCAATCTGTATACTTGATGCACAGCATAGTGACCTAATGCAATATTGCGTTATTTATTCATTTTGTGATCTTTCGACGATAAACTCACTCTGATCGGTTCTTACTTATTCCTACATTAATTTCTTTCTACATTAACATGAATTTCTTGTTTTAGATTTTTCAAATTCATTTCCAGTAATAAGAAAAGACATGAAATTCAGTTGCAAGTTGTAGCAGAAGTAGTAACTGACTCAAATTTTATGCACCGTTCATTATTGTGCGATCAGGCGTATAACGTGCTACTATTATAACAGTTTACATGAAAGGCTTTAATTATAGTGTTGTTTTTTATTTCAATCGTATACTTATTTTTATGAGTTGCAAAGTATTTTCAAAAAGTTTAATTAACTTTTAAGCTTTAGAAGTTACAAGTTATACTCGGTAAAAAAAAATAATATATTTTTTCATAATTTTAAAGTTGATGCCACCACCACAAATAAATCGAAGCTTGAAACCAAAGCGCAAATTGTCAGATTCACTCTCTATAACATCAAGCACTGAGCCATCTTCGCCCCGTCCTGCCCCTTCAGTGGATCGAAGTTGCAAACCCGTTGTTACCTCACAGGTATTTCATTATGCTCATATGTCTGTTAGTAAATGTTCATAAGCAAAACTTTTAGGGTACTGGCTTACGGAAAGCATTTGAAAGTGATGCTGACTACAATCGCAGACATCGAGCTGCTCCTAGTCCTACTCCTCATGATAGCCTTTATGGAAATCAACAGGTAAAATTTGGAAAAATTGTTAATGTGACGCTGATTAATTTTCGGTGTTGCAGATGTGCTCCTTTTTGAGCAGCGTGCAGTATCTTGATTTAGATCATAGTGCATCTCAGTACGGAACGACTCCTACAAAATCACAACCTCTTCGATCCCCAGGTGCTACTACAGTTTATAAACAAGTAGACTTTATGAAAACTGAAGCATTTAATATTACACGATTGCATTTAGAAATGCAACGAAAAGAGCCTGTCACTTCTTTTAAGAAATAAGAATATTTAGTGTGTAGAGTATAAATTTTAAAGAATTTTAAACTTTGTAATTTTACCAACATTTTTAACTGCTTATTGTGCAATTATTGTATTGTTAAGTCTAATAGTAATTCTTACAGTTTTTGTACTTTTGTAAAGATTGATATTGATGTGCCTTAAATTTGTTTTTAAATATATATGATGTTAAGATTGTTTTTATTATTTGTTTTATTCACGTGGCCATCTTTATATAATTGCAAACTGTTTTAGAGATTTATTTGTGTGGAGTTAATTAAATTTATATACACAGCATTTTTAAAATGTTAAGATGTTGCTAATTACATATCTTATCTTGTAATTCTTTATAGATAGATGAGCAAATATGTAAATGTAGTACAAATTGATTAATTATTCTTGAATAAACTGTAAAACAACCAACCACATTAATTTGTGATTTGCCCAACTGCTTGACTGGAAACGATAATTAATTTGTTGAGGTAACAGTATTGCGTAATCGAAATTCATCTGCATAATAACCACATTAACTGGTTTTGATCAAATTATTCAAATTACAGGAAATACTTTATGCACAATCATCTAGTGAAAGTCGAATTGGCTTCATTCAAGTTGTTCTACTTAAGGTATGAACAGGATCAATCATGCGATAAATTTGTAAGATTCCAAAGAAAGCGGAAAAGATTTAAAAATGATGCAACCCTCACAACCACAAAACAAATCCAGTGGAACTGCATGCATTTGCAACATTAAGCTTTAAATGGTGTAGTTTTGCAAACTGATTGATTTTTACGCCTTATTTACCCTGAAGCTGTGGACAATTTATAATGTAACTTGCATTGTAGCCACAAGAGGAAATCAATTAATCTGTGGCGTTAAAGTATATATAAATCCCCATCTTGCACTTTTATTTCAGTTAGTGTTGATATCTTGTAGTGACAAAGAGTTTGTGAACTAGTTAGTTTTTATATGAGTGCATTGCCGAAAAGCAGCATTGTGCTGCTAGTTCTCTTCCTTTCCGAGGATGTCTTTTGTGGAGTGGTTCGGCGGCCCGCAGTCCCAGCATCTTTTTCTTATTCAGAGGGTAGCCACCTCAACACGGATCAAATTACAGCCTCTGCTATAAACAGCTTAACTTACCCTGTCTTATACCCACTAGCAGGGTTGCCTTTGGAGCACGACAATACAGAACTTAAAAGTGATGGCAGCGAAAATGTGGAAAAAATTTTGCAGGGACCTTTAGCATTTTCGTATAACGAAAAGAATGAGGAAAATACGGAAGATGATTTAAAACCGGCAGCGACACATGATAAGGAAGATGGCCCTGGCAGTGATGACCATGTCGATGACGGCCATGGTGAAGGTCATGCAGAAGCTTATGGAGGAGGTGGTCATGATGGCGGCCATGGTGGTGGTCATGGAGGAGGTGGCCATGGCGGTGGAGGCCACGGTGGTGGTCATGGAGGAGGTGGACATGGAGGTGGTGGTCATGGAGGAGGTGGCCACGGTGGTGGACATGGAGGTGGCGGTCATGGAGGAGGCGGTCACGGAGGAGACGGTCACGAAGGAGGACATGGGGGAGGTGGTGGTCATGATGGCGGCCATGGCGGTGGTCATGGAGGTGGTGGCCATGGTGGCGGTCATGGAGGAGGACATGGAGGAGGTGGTGGCCATGGAGGTGGTGGTGGTCATGATGACGGCCACGGTGGCGGTCATGGAGGAAGTGGTGGCCATGGTGGTGGTCATGGAGGTGGTGGTCATGATGGCGGCCATGGTGGCGGTCACGGAGGACATGGAGGTGGTGGTCATGGCGGCGGTGGTCATGGCGGTGGAGGCCACGGTGGTGGTCATGGAGGTGGTGGTAAAGGAGGAAAGCATGAAAGCGGAGGAGGCAAAACTCACCACTCAGACCATCATGCAAAGAGCGGAGAAAAGGGAGATAAGGGCTATAAAGGTTTTCATGAGCATGACAAACACGAAAAAGGACATCATGATAAAGAAGGGCACAAAGGCAGCTACAGTGATGAAGGAGGTAAAAAACAAAAGCACTTTGCAGAGCATGACTACCAGGGCGAACATCATAAAGGCGATAAAGGAGAAAAGGGATCCAAGGTATTATATAGTAGCAATAATAAGAAAAATATTTATTGAACCTGTGACAAAAATCCAAGTTAAAAGTTATTTGTTTCTTTATTTCAATTCTTATTTATAGTTTGATGAGGGTGGAAAACATGAAAAGGGGCACAGCACCAAAGGAGGGCATACAGTAAATAAAAAAGACCATTTTGAAAAGAAACATGAATTCTTCGATGAATACTATGAAGGCGGAGACCAGGAAAAGCATGGCGGTTTCCATTCAGAAAATGATTATCATAAGGTAATAACAACTTTTTTTTTGCCAATTTTTCTCTTCTACTGTTAAGTTGTGTGAGATGTATGAAATTCGATAGTGCGATTCTCCTCCGATACTTTCTTGAAATTCAATTGTCGGGTCGGGCAGAGGACATCCATATTTTATTTTATATTTTTATTCAAAGAAAAGTTTTGAAAAATTACTGTAAGTTTTGGTAATATCCATCTGAGTTCACCGCTAATAAAATAATTGCTGTCTAATCAATTATGAGAAATGCCCGTATTATATTAATTTTATTATCCTGGGAACTTAATAATAATATTAAGCGGAAAAAATACTGAAATATAAAGACACAAAAATTTTATCAGATGTTTTATATGCACTGAGTTTTTGGCATGATTATTTTTGAAATGCTTTATTTATTTTGTATTTACATTATTACAATTAACAAAGCAATTACAATTAAAATGTTATTGCGATAACATTCCTCAGTTACCTTTTGACGCTTATTTAAATGTGATAATTAACGGAAAGTAATGTGATTCGTTACATACATAATGAGGAAAATCTTTCCAGTTTTACTTTTTTTCTTGATGAACAATATATGTAATCCATTAATTTCAAGCTAAAATTATAACTTTTATAACTGTGTACTCTTATAGGGTGGTGCTAAAAAAGGAGGCCATCACAAATCTGGGCACCATGACGGTCATTTTGAGAAAAAGGGGCACTCAGAGAAGGGTGGTCATTATGCCGAAAATAAAGGTCACAAAAAAGAAGCCGGGCATGATGAACACCATGACCATGTGGAAAAACATGGGAAAAAGCATGATAAAAAGGGTGGAAAAACATGGGGATATAAACATGGAGATGGTGGTGATGGAGGAGGTGGAGGTCATGGAGGAGGCGGTGGTCATGGAGGAGGCGGGCATGGAGGCGGTGGACACGGAGGAGGTGGACATGGAGGCGGTGGTCATGGAGGAGGCGGTCACGGAGGTGGTGGCCACGGTGGTGGTCATGGAGGAGGCGGACATGGAGGGGGTGGTCATGGAGGAGGTGGTCATGGAGGCGGTGGTCACGGGGGAGGTGGTCATGGAGGCGGTGGTCATGGAGGAGGCGGACATGGCGGTGGACACGGAGGAGGTGGACATGGAGGCGGTGGTCATGGAGGAGGCGGTCACGAAGGTGGTGGCCACGGTGGTGGTCATGGAGGAGGCGGACATGGAG
This sequence comes from Agriotes lineatus, assembly GCA_940337035.1. Lineage (NCBI taxonomy): Eukaryota > Metazoa > Arthropoda > Insecta > Coleoptera > Elateridae > Agriotes > Agriotes lineatus. The sequence continues at coordinate 82,304,283 of OW679197.1, read as the reverse complement.
GCGGTGGTCACGGAGGAGGTGGTCATGGAGGCGGTGGTCACGGAGGAGGTGGTCATGGAGGCGGTGGTCACGGAGGAGGTGGTCATGGAGGAGGCGGACATGAAGGTGGACACGGAGGAGGTGGACATGGAGATGGTGGTCATGGAGGAGGCGGACATGGAGGTGGTGGTCACGGTGGTGGTCATGGAGGCGGTGGTCATGGTGGTGGTCATGGAGGAGGCGGACATGGGGGCGGTGGTCATGGAGGAGGCGGACATGGAGGTGGTGGTCATGGAGGAGGCGGACATGGAGGTGGACACAGCGGTAAATACACATTTGATAGTGAAAATACACATGACATTGAGAAACTCAAAGATGACATCACCACTTCTGTTGATAATGATGACAATAGTGAAAATGTGGAACATAGTGATGAATATCAAAGCGAAAAGGATACCGAAGAACATGAAGCTGAAAGTGAAACACGAAATGCGGGTGTACGAAGCGATGGTAATAATTACAAAGTATATGAAGATGCAGATGCTCCTGCTGGTAAGAAAAATGATGACAGCAGTGCGCTTGAAACGCTTGAGACTATCGTTAAGAGTCTTCAAACTACCAGGAATCGTGCAGGGGCTAAAAGACACATTTACATCGAAGGTGCTGATAATTTACTTAAAAATATTAATAGTGATGAAAAATTGCAGTCTAAAAGGCAACCCGCTAATTTACTTGAAAATATGAATGACAAGACTGGCAATTTCAAAACTGCTAGAAAATATCACACTGAAAAACTAGGTTCTTTACTCAAAAGCATACATGATGATATTGACGCACCTGAAAAAGAGCCTATTAAGCAACTTCCAAGTGTTTACGATGAGCTTGCTAATATAGAAAATTTGGAAAGTCAAAAATTAACACCTTTGTCGAATACTGCAGCTACCAACATTGAGAATATTAGTGTAACACAGAATGACAAGCCTCTTATAACTGACAAATTTAAACACATTGAACCAGTCAGATTTGGTTTTGCAAGTTCTATTCCTTTAGAAAACATAAAACATGATGAACTTGATGCCCAGAAATCTCAAAAATTTATCACATTGGTTATTCCACATACCGCAACACATAGAGCTCCGGAAAGTGTTGGAAGCACCAACGATAAAACTGTTCAACTTGACAGCATTGAGGAACCATCAGAACTGGTACAGAATAAATACGATAGATTAAGTACTAATTACAATAAAAATATTGATAAAATTGAAAGTGACAGTCAAATAGTAGAAAAAAGTGTTGATCCTGTTGGTGTTGCCTTTACCAACTGCGGAAAGTAATTTGTAAAATACATATATGTTAAAAGTGCCGTAAGTTAAATGTTGAATGATATTTGTTTAAAAACAAAGTTTGTTATAATTAGGTATGTTATTTAGCAGTGAGTTGTGATACTGATTTGTTGTTAATAAAATATTAATGATTACACAAAGCTGCAAATGCATGTACTGATTTGATTATGCAATTATTTTTAACTAAAATAGTTCGTATCTATCCATTGTGTCTACACCATCGGTTCGCTAAAAATATGGCAAAATAAACTCATGTAAAGAAATAAAAACAAATTAGGACACAGTTTTATACCGATGCTTACCTTGAATAAACTATACCATGTGTATATGCTGACTGCGCAACATAGGAAATCACATGTTAAATTCTTATATCATTTTATCAAATCAAGCCAACAACAAAAAGTAAACGAAATCTAATTGCTTAAATAACAGGATTGTATTGTATCTGTAGAAAACAAAAGGGTTGTCATGACAACTATTGACACAGATGTCAAATGAAATCATCTCAATTTTAAGCAGACATTTTGTGAATTGATGGCCACCTGATCTTAACCCAGCGGATTACTGGCTGTGGAGTTATTTAAAAAAATTGGTGTTTAGAACACGGCCAAAAACGCTGCAAGAATTAAAAAAGAAGTTAGGGGGCAAAATGGTGCAATTCAATCAGAAATGTTACATAATGATGTAAAATTTAGATGAAAGCTTGGTAATCTTACACCATGGATGCACAGACTTTTTCTACTTGAGGGCCGCATGATCTTCTGCCAACTAACGGAGGGCCAATGAAACAATGTTATGGTCTACGAATAATTACTTATTTTCAGCTTCTTTTAAAATTTGAATCCACTCAACCTCATGTGTATCATTGTCATAAAAATACTTCAAAATGTATCAGTTGCCAATACAATAGTCATAAAAAATAGAAAATTTTAGATTACAAACGTGTATCATTGTTATGTATATTGCAGTCATGTATCTAACTAAGAATAAATTTTATTCTTGTTAGATACATGACATTGTGTAGAAGACACTATTTTTGGTATGTTGGGGGTCACTTTAGTCGTGGCTAAGCGCAAAATGGCTTCTGGATTTTCGTTGTTGAGACGATTTCAGTTCTTACATTTATTAGTATTCATTATTGAAAATGTTGACCCGAATAAAGTAGTACATTTGAGTGCGTTATCAATCAATGTGGGAAACATATCTGCACTCAGGCAACGATAAAAGCCCAATAAACCACCTTCATTAAATTTGTTTCGAAAAGTGTCATCATTTTGGATATCAATTAATTCAAGTTGAGCGGCTTCTGGTGCATTTTCGAGTAAAACCGAAAAAGGATTGCTAAAAAGATCAAGGAGCGGTTTAACATTTTTAAATTCCGCAAATCGTTCCTCAAGAGATGTTATCAAGTCTGTCACAAAAAAAATACCAACCTGCGATTTAGCTAGGGTAAAAAAATCTGAAACTGCCAGAACGCAGATTGACTGATATTTTGAGCTAACCACACTTACCGCGTGGGCCGAAGTAGCTCTATTCGGCGCCTTTTACGTCGTGGATTTGGAGCTCAGCGGTGCAACCTGCAAGCAGCTACAAAACGCAATAGGGCGCCAGGAATCAGAGTGATTCCGTAAGAAATAAACCAACAACGATTGACTAGAATTTATTAAACATAAAAAGGTTGGTTGAACCTCAAAGTGGTATAAGTAGATAGTTTATCAAATTATCTAGATTACTCAATAATGTCTCAAAGTTTCATGGAAGGTTTCCACACACATAATTTTAAGAACCCCTTTGTGGGTTTTTTAAAACATTTAAACTCGTCGGATTAATCGAGAGATGTGCACATCGCTGCTAGTAAAAAAACAAGTGGTGCCTTCAATTAAGCTACCGGAATTGGAATGTGGAGAACAGCTTGAATCCATTTACCCATCGCAGGAGCACAGGTGAATAGTGGCGAGATATTCCCTCGTAGGGTAATCGTCGAGAAAAATAACGCCTGTTCCAAAGGCTAAAGCTAAAAGCGACTAATTCATATGGGAATTATAAAACTTGAAAGTCCATCATACCTGATTTATTCTCAGCTCTCAAAATAGAATGCTTAATTAAGCACACGATTTCTCGTTCAGCGACCCGCTAGGCCGAGTTGCCAAAAGAAGAATGCGCTTAGGCCAAATTTCAAGACGCTGGGAAAGAGAAGATAACAAAAGCGCTGCACTCGGCCGATAGTGAGCTGGGATTCAGGCAGGTATACAAATGGACGAAGCTAGGAAATTAACAATGCGAAATGCCAACTGATTACTGCTTGTATTAAATATACAGGTTAAACCAGAAATAATTGGGTAAATGGAGAAAACAATTAAGCGGTGCGAAAAATGGTTTCAAGTCCACAATTTTGGTCACATATATTGGTTTGAATGCTATTTTCAATTTTTTCGACATTGCTTTGTATGTGGGAAAATGAACGTAGTTCCCTGTTTCTAATTGTTGTTGAAACAACTATAATTTGTAGTGGAATGCTACCACAGAGCTATATAATTGGGAAGCCAGTTAATTTTTACCTTGATGCCTTGTATTTAACACATTTAAATGATTCATAATATCAACCATGAATGACAAATCACTTAACTAATCAGCATTTCGTAATTCGGGAATATTCTTATTTTTGTCATTCATAAATATGTCAATTTCATCAATTAAATTCAGGAGGCGTCGCGGCGGCGAGGCGGGCGGTATGTGTGAGCTCATCGAAAAGTTTTTTACCTACCTAATGCACTGGATTGAAATATTATTTTTCAAATAATGTCAAGGACGGGGGCCGCCGATAAAGTGTCCGCGGGCCGCGGTCTGTGCATGGGTGTCTTACACCAACAAAATGGAGGTCATATTTAATATTTGCGGTAGGTAACCAGTTTTAGCCATACAAAATTCCACTATTTAAGCAATTAAATCTCATTTACTTCTTGGTATTAGCTTAATTTGTTAAAAATATATAATAAGCCGAAATATATCCCTTACTTTATGGTAATCTTGTACATCTGCAGCAAGTAGTTTTGTAAGACTATTTAACACTATAATATATAAGCTAAGAGAACTTCGAAAAGAACAACAAGCATACCACAATCAAGTAATAACACGTCAAAAGGAGAATACAGAACTAACACAGAAAGTGTGGTGGAGATGTGAATATTTGGTTGTAAGAAGTACTTGCTGCTGATACTGGGACAAATTCGAGTAATTGTTAGGAGCCACCTGTTCTGTCTGTCTGAATGGCGCGGGAGTGCTTCCAACAGGAAGAAGTTTCCATCGGCTACAGAAATTTTCCCAGCTTCTTACTTCAAAATTTGCGGGTACGCGTGAATAGTAGCTTTGGTTTTATTTTCAGAAAGGGCAATTAGAAACTAAGGTTAATAGTTATATATAGAGAATTAGTACTTGTAGTTACAGGCAAACAATTATAAACCTAACGAAATCTTTCATTTGCTTCAGGTATGGTGTAAGCCGATATTCCGAAAAAAATTCTAAATTCCTTTAAATGTCAGTCACCGTCCCAATTTCCTAAGTCCTCATTAATCAGCTTCTGAATTCGAATATCGCTGTGATTTAGTAAGTTTTTTCTGTGAAGTTGTTGGTGATCTCCTCGCGTGCTGCTCTTTTGTGTGGAGGTGCAATGGCTGCTGAGCAGGAACAATTTTACCAGATTTTGACAAGCCTTTTATCGACGGATAATGACATCAGATCGCAGGCAGAGGAAGCCTACAACTCGCTCATTGTAGAGGGCAAAGTAAGCCACTTGCTGAGTGCTGTTCACAATGGTTCGCTTAGTGATGAAGCTTGGCATTGTAACACGATCTTTTTAACACAAGACTTGCAGACAAAGCGACTTAAACGGGGTAGAAAGGAGTGTTAAATTATGATGGGGGGATTAAACAAAATTAGAACGACGCGGCGGTGAAAACAAACAGCCAAAAACGTTTGGAGTTCCAACCTACGAATTTTAACAAGCGTTTATTAGATGAGATTAAACGTCGCACCCAGGGGCCGTCGGAGATCATGGGGATTTTTATTGCAATCATGTGTACCATGCTTTAGCGTTTGACTGAGGAGAAGCAGCTGCGTATTCTGCTGCACAATATTTCGCCATTATACCAGACCCAGTTAGGACTGACGGAAGTCCAATCGATTAGCGAACTAGCCCAGTACGGATGTAGAAGAACATCGTTACGTACCACCTTCTAGCAAGAAGACTGACCTAGCAATGGACTTATCATATGTCGAAGTCACGCCTGTCATGGAAACTTGCCCTGTCGACACCGTTGAAGTGCCTCACGCAAACACTTCCAAAAGGAGGATTAGAGACTCAGCACCAACGTCGAGTATGCGGTGTTGGAATTGTAATGAGTCAGACCATAGAGCCAGTAGATGTCCGTGCCCTTGCGGTAAGAATTTCTGTTATCGTTGTGGTAGACCTGAAGTGACCGTGAATACTTGTCCTCGTTGTCTATCAGGAAATAGGGGAAGGGAAACGGTCGAGCAGTGTCCTCGCGTGTATTTTGTAATTTGACTAGATTTATGAAGGAGCTTATCAATGAGGGCCAAACAAAGTTTGTTAAGAACAAAGTCATCTTTTATTATGTACTAGAAAGGTCATCTGATGACCGGCGACCACATGTCACAATCGAGATCATGGGTTTTGAAATGCTAGCTTTGTTGGATTCAGGAGCAAACCGTACCATTTTAGGAGCTAGAGGTTGGGATATATTACGGACTGTAGGTTTATGAGTAAATAGGCAACTACAACTCTTGTGTTCAGTGGCCAACGGCTAGACCGTAGAAAGTTTAGGGACGATTCGCTTAAATAATAGAGTTGTAACTATCGAAGTTTTGATGGTCCTGGAGGTTCCGCACACCCTAATTTTAGAAATAGATTTTTGGAAGTCCGTGAGTATAGTACCCTCGAGGGGAGTGGGAATTCGCTAAGCCTAGTTTGGCAACCATCAGTACCTCTACCAGTAATTTGCAGTCAAATTTTGACCTAGACCTAGATCAACGTAGTCAGTTAGACGCTCTCGTTCACCGACACTATGCGACTACTAACGCGGAACTCGGCTGCGCCAAGTATGTCAAACAGAATTACAACCAACGCCTTACCTATCAAACAGAGGTACTACCCAGTTTCTCCCGCTATGCAAGAACATATCGATGTTGAGTTAGACAGGATGCTTAAGTCAGCCGTAGTGGAACGATCCCTGTCGGCTTGGTCGAGCCCCATTTTGTTAGTTAAGAAGAAAGATAGCTCATACCAGTTTTGCGTCGACTTTCGCAAGTTGAATAGCGTCCCCGAAAAGGATACCTTACGTGTCGTCAATTTTGGACCGCTTACGCATTGGTTGAAATGGACGACCAGTCCAAGCAGTTAACAGCCTTTACGGTACCTGGACGCGGTTGGCTTCAATTCACCCGAATGCCGTTTGCATTACATAACGCTCCAGCGACTTGGCAACGGATTGTCGAACATGTCTTGGGTCCCGAACTGGAATCCCACGTTTTCGTCTACTAGGGTGACGTAATCATTTGTACCCCGTTTTTTGAGAAACATGTCGAGATGATTGACGAAGTGCTACAGCGACTAAACGACGCTGGTTAAACGTTAGAACGCAATAAGTGTCATTTCTGTCAACCGCAGTTACGATATCTGGGCTATGTCGTCAACGCCCAAGGACTTAGTCAACCCCGATAAGGTGTCAGCCAGTCTCAACCTACCGCAACCTAAAAACGTCTCTGAGATACCACGAGTAGTGGGTATGGCATCTTGGTACCGACGTTTCATACCGAACTTTTCAGCCATTATCGCTTCTCTAACGTCACTTTTGAAAAAGTCTCAACGATTCGAGTGGACGGAACCGTGTGAAATTGCATTTACGACCATTAAAAACTGTTTAGTCTCGGCTCCCATTCGATCGTGTCCCAATTTTTCTCTCCCGTGCACCGTACAAACGGACGCTGCCAATGTCGGTATCGGTGCCCTGCTGACCCAAACTATCGATGTTCAGGAGCAGGTCATCTGCTACATCAGTCGGATCTTACGAAACCCAAACGCAATGTCTCGGTCACGGAGCGCGAATGTTTGGCCGTCCTTCGGGCCATAGAGAAGCTTCACTCCTACTTAGAAGGTAACCACTTTACGGTCGTTACCGAACATCATTCATTGATTTGGATTAACAACCTCAAGGAACCCATGGGAAGACTCGCCCGTTGGGCTGTTCGTATTCAGCAGTACGATTTCACCATCAAGCACTGAAAAGGAAAAGATCATGTCGTCCCGGATGCATTATTATTAGATGTAGTCTCGGTTATCGATTCCGAGGATCACGATGTCGGCGACCCTACGCCGCGAGATGGTCAAACCGACCGTTGGTACCCTCGTACGTGTAGACGCGTCGTTGAGAAACCCCTAGCGTACCCGGCGTGGAAATTAGCCCAAGGTAAATTGTTTAAACACGTTAACGTTGAATATCCCGAACTTGATGGCGGAAGTAGTTGGAAGGTGGTAATCCCGAAGTCTTAGCGTGGCGCAATCCTTCGGAAGAATCACGATTAGCCTACCGCAGGCCACTTAGGCATTTACAAGACTTTCGGTCGGATTGCGCAATTGTATTACTGGCCCAAGCTTAAAGCAGACGTAGCACGTTACGTTACTCGTTGCGCGACTTGTACAGCCCAGAAACCCGACCAAAAGCGCCCAGCGGGTTTAATGTGCCGACACCCTGTCGTGGATAGGCTATGGCAGATGGTATCTATTGATATTGTAGGGCCGTTGCCCCGTTCAAAGAAAGGCTACGTATACATTCTATCGGTGGCCGATTACTTTACGAAGTTTGCCCTTTTCTTTCCATTGCGCACCGCCACAGCCGCTGCGGTATCGCAGAAAATCGAAAACGATGTCTTTTTGCTCTTTGGAGCCCCGCAGTACGTCTTAGTAGATAACGGCGTACAGTTTCGCAGTAGAGAATTTCGTCAGCTTACCAACACGTACAAAGCTATAATTATCTTTAACTCCCATTACCATGCGCAAGCCAACCCCTTAGAACGTGTTAATCGTTTTTGGTAGAGAGATACAATTAGAGGGGACTCGTTAGAGGGACCCCGAGGAAGTAGACGGTTCGGACCCAATCCGAGTAGAGAATCACAAAGCGCTATTGCGACGTTTTCCGCGTTGAGATCCGTGTATGAGGATATTGTTAAACGTTTGGATGCCGCGTACAAAACTTCAAAGGTTGCGTATGACCTGCGAAGGCGTCCCGCCTTTTTTGCCGTCGGTGATACGGTGTGGCGCCGCAATTACGTTCTTCCGATGCGGCTAAGTATTTTAACCCCCATCTGGCCCCTAAATTTGTAGGGCCGTTCTATATTCGACGTCAAGTTTCGCTCCCCACTTACGAATTATCCGATGAAACCGGTGCCCCTAAAGGCATCTGGCACGGGAAAGACCTCAACCACACCCTGTGGACAATTAGGTTGCTAGCCTCCGACCCCCTTGAGGACCACTTTTTGTTCTACTTTCGATCCTGAGCCGTACCTTGGGTTGTTTCTATCTTTTTTTGTCTACTGGCATGCCCGTTGTGGGAATCCCACAATGCGCTGACCTCGTGACGCGCAAAGTGCCCTCTCTAGGTAGCTTGTGGATCAATTCTAGGGAGCTTCCATTGCAACCCAAACTCACCCAAACCAGTCGTTCAATAATTGAGGACCCCCCTTTTTTTCTCAGTGGTATAACACTACTAGTCTGGGGACTATTCCCTATGTTCTATTGGTAGGTGGGTTGGAAGTGTGCATAGGAATAAGACACCCTAATTTTACTCGATCTTGACGAGCGCTTTGCGCACATTTTACTGGCTTCGCTTGATGAAGCCCCCCTTCTTCTCTTGGTTCTATCTTTACCTTTCTTTTCTTCTCTCAGTCCTATCAACCGTGTCCCGGTGGCATATAAGCATTCTTTACGGACCTAGGGCAATGGCAAGAAATGATGTCCTGTTATTGATTAACATCTGCTGACCCTGTGCGGAATTAGATTTAGTTGCGTCGCTTTATATGCAGCTATAGACCATGTTTAGCATTAGATTTTATTGCGTAATTTGCATTACAATAGCCCACGGAATTATTTTAGTAGGTAATTGTTGCTTGTTACGTTCGTCCATTTGCTTGTATCAATATCGAAATCATAGAAACTAGGAAATGTAGATACCATAGTTTGTCTTCAAATTATGTAATTCAGAGAGACCTATGATACGAAATGATTTTAATAACGTAAAATGCAGTTTTTAAAGAACATATTAAAAATTTCAATGTTTCAAAGTCAAATCAAATTATTTTTAATATTGTCATAACTGTATTTGTATAGTTTGGTAGCCTTTTATATTTCAAGTTTCAAGACACAATTTTCTTTAATTTGCAATTCTAACTAGACAGGAATTACCATAAGGTGGGAAAAAGTGTATTTAAAATTGAATTTTCAAATTGAAAGTTAATATTGTCACCAACAAAAAATACCAAAAGTGACCAAGCTGTAAAACATTTTCGGAAATTATTCATTCTCTTTGTATTGAGTGTTTGTTTTACAATGCATGTCACTATTGAAAAATAAATTACAATCAGTCTGTACAATGTGTTTCACTTCTCACCTTCACACCACGGTACCTATATTTATTATTTATCTACTGTCTGATATCAAATTTTGGTAAGTTATCTTATCCATTAAAGGGGTTATTTGCAAATTAAAAAAATACTGGAAACCCGTAGCTTACTGCGATCAAAAATAAATGCGAATCATTTAAAAATTGCAGTTGGCTTACTTTTATCGAAAAAAGCTATTAAAAGTTGCCCAGAATCACATTATGATATATATCATATTAAAAAAGCATAAACGAAATAAATCACTTATAGGTAAATGTTGTTCTGTACATATTTTCGTTTCTTTTTGTACCTATCAAATATAATCTACAGGGTGTATATATAAATCGCAAGACAGCTTGTAACTTCATTCATAATGGAGATATTAAAAAAAACTTTCTTTTGCTTTAAATGTCAGTCTGTAACCTATAAAACACACAGTATTTGATTGTTACCTACTTTTATAAAATCATCCCTTATCCTAGTATTTTTAGTATTTAGTTTTACCTGAACTAGAATTGAAGCACGACATTTAGCATTTTTGGAAAAAAACTCGGCTATTTTTATAACTTTCAACTTTTATAAATGCGCTATGGGGGCACACGAAAATTTTTCTGTAAAAATAAAATGCTTGACTATATATCCACACATTAAACTTGTTAACTTTCGAACAAATGTTTCTCTCCTCATTAGGCCTAGAACTTCTTGAATTCCATTTCGTTTGTGTTTGTGTGATACCAAACGCATAAACCCATTTATTAATGTCGTTTATATTTTTTTATTAAACAATGTATTTTTTTCTATAGCACATGTTAAAGTGTGCTTTTATCAACGCAAAACAAAAGGTCAAGTTTTACTTTAACAGCAAGGGTAGATAAAGTAGCACTTTAACATCAAGGATAGATAAAGTAATTTAATTTTCTAACTTTTGTTTAAATTAAATATGACAGCTTCGTATTATCGTAGCAACCCAATCTAGCTACTGACATTTTGAAATGTGATTGACTGTCATTATTTTCTTTTGAAATTGTTAAAGTTCTTGCTATAGAAAAAAATATTGTATTATACACGACGATAAAGTTATTTCTATCCACTCTTGAATCATTAACGTCTCGACTTCGTCTCGACGTTAAACGATTCACTCGTGGATAAAATTTAACTTTATCGTCTTGTATAATAAATTACTATTATCCGCAAACGTCACAAAAGTGACAACTTATTTGTCTTTATTGACAAGGTAAAAGTGTCACTTTATCTGCCTAAGCAGATAAAATAGCAACTTTTGCGTACTTTATTTTTAAAGAGTACGAAAAAGTTTTAATTTAAATAAACCTTTAAGCAGCGGATCGGAGCATCTGTCGCCGTGGGTTATGGTGTGACAGCTGCTGTGGCCGTGTGCTATTAGCTCGGGTGTTCAGTAAACTACGTTTTTTTTCTATAATAACTGTCAAAGTGTTACAATGTTGGTAGAACTTTTTCAAAATTATGGTTATGTGTCAATTTTGAATGCTAAAGTTACTTAATTTGAACTCTTGACAAATTTCATTTTTTTACATGGAATCAAAGGTTCATTATTTTTAAATATTGTAAGTTTAATAATTAATAAATTTGCAATATTTTACTATGCTGTTCGTTTTACCCACTATTATGACATATGTGTCAAAATGACAAATCATTTTTTAGTGGAAAAAAAGCACTAAAAATCTATGTACTAACATTATTAAAACTAGGGACCCTGCAGGAATTCAACTTATCCCCTAGAAAGTTGACCTTGAAAATTATTATAGAAAAAAAATGTACTTTATGTTCATATATCATTACAGTAGCGCATTATTTGAACAACAGAGGTTGGCGCAGGGGTACAGTGCTCGCGGGTGGCCTGGGTTCGATTCCCGGCCGATGCATCCTTTTTTAAAATTTATATTAATGAAATTTACCTGAATACGTTTGCGGATAAAATAGTATATGTTATTCGGAGTAAAAGTGACTTTATGTGGATTAGCTGAATTATTTGCCTCACTAACATTCGGCTAACTTCAGCTACGCCACATAAAGCATCACTTTTACTCCTAATAACATAATCTACTATTTATTGTATTGTCTTTTTTATTTTCTTTAACTAACACATGTACGAGGATAGTTCATCATTTACTGTCCCTAATACAGTGTGTCCAAGATAAGGAGGGCCAGTATGGGGATCTCGGTAATGGTAAGAGATACAAATTTGGTTAAATGGAAAGAAAGTTGCGCAATTAAAGGACTAAAAAAATGACGTCTAGAAATCCTTGATATGATTTTTCGTTTTTGAGATATCTCAAAAAAACCGAATTTTTGGATTTTATTTTTTATTTTTTTCTGGCGTTAATATTAAAGTTAGAGAGAAACTGATTAAACTTCTTTATAGCAACTTTTAGTGGACTTAATGATTACGTTATCAATTTTTTTATCCGACGTTTCGTCTTCGAGAAACCATCTTCAACTTCATTTTTTTAAATACGGTCCTGGTTTTTTGATGCCAAATTTGCAAAGCCCTTGTTACTCTAAATTCAACAGTGTACCACATATTATGGTTTAATTACGTTTCGAGCTTTTTTCTGAACATCATCCGAAAATTTTTTAGATACGGACCTGCATTTCTCATAATTTTGTAAAAATAAGTTCATACAGTAAGTTAGGCCTTTTTACATGCCGTTAAAATATTAAAATGCACATCATAATGTCATAATTCTGATACATTAATTTAATAACCAACCAATAACTATTAACAATAAGCAAAAAAGAAATGAACAAAAGATAGACAGAAAGAATAACAAAACGAACATCGAAACCATTTAATAGGTATTAAATTTACAGAAGGTATTCAAAAAGGTTGCCATCATTCTCTATGCATAAATAACATCTAACTGTAGAATCTAAAACATTATTCAGCAATACTGGCGTTATACTTTGAAAGGCTTCAAGAACCAATCTTCTAAGTTCTTCTTCTATTTCAAAACGTTAAATACCTATTACATTGTTTCAAGGCTCGTTTTCTCATCCTTTCTGTCTATCTTTTGTTCATTTATTTGTTGTTTATTGTTAATAGTTATTGGTTGGTTATTAAATTAATGTATCAGAATTATGACATTATGATGTGCATTTTAATATTTTAACGGCATGTAAAAAGGCCTAACTTACTGTATGAACTTATTTTTACAAAATTATGAGAAATGCAGGTCCGTATCTAAAAAATTTTCGGATGATGTTCAGAAAAAAGCTCGAAACGTAATTAAACCATAATATGTGGTACATTGTTGAATTTAGAGTAACAAGGGCTTTGCAAATTTGGCATAAAAAAACCAGGACCGTATTTAAAAAAATGAAGTTGAAGATGGTTTCTCGAAGACGAAACGTCGGATAAAAAAATTGATAACGTAATCATTAAGTCCACTAAAAGTTGCTATAAAGAAGTTTAATCAGTTTCGCTCTAACTTTAATATCAACGCCAGAAAAAAATAAAAAAGAAAATCCAAAAATTCGGTTTTTTGAGATAATTCAAAAACAAAAAATCATATCAAGGATTTCTAGACGTCATTTTTTTAGTCTTTTAATTGCGCAACTTTCATCCCATTTAACCAAATTTGTATCTCTTACCATTACCGAGATCCCCATACTGGCCCTCCTTATCTTGGACACACTGTATAGTAGGCATTGACTGACAAATGAAAAACTGTTTTTATCCGAAGTGTCATTTATTCACGTTAGTGTATGTAAAATTGCGTCTCTCTATCTTTTCATTTATTCGAAATATTAGTTCAGTTCTCTTGCGGTGTTTGTAATTTTATCAAAATGGATAAAATTTAAACAAGAGCTGTTATAAAATACCTCTGTAAGAAAGGTTTATCATATTCATAAGGACATGACTGAAGTATTGGGTGATTCTGCGCCTTCATACCAGGTAATTAAAAATTGGTCTCGAGATTTCAAACTGGGGAGAGAGTCCTGTGAACAGGTGTATAAATTGACAGGCTCCGCCATGCAACTTGTTTCTGTTTAAGTGGTGTTAGTATAGGTAACCAATCAGATACAGTGTGTTTCACTTTACATGGAAGCACCCCTGTATTTTCTTTGTTTTTGTATGAATCTATTTGAATTTTTTACCAGTTGTACAACTCACCAAGAGGCATCTACTCATGTCCTTGAGCGGAAATGACGTTTTTAGCCTGGCCTACTACGATCAAGAACATGGGTCGTATTGTCAATATTTTGCATCGCGTTAGAGTTACAGCAAAAAGTTATTAAGAAAAGTTGTTTAGAATCAAAAGAATACCCCAAATACCGATTTTCGTTTAATAATTCGAATTTTTAATTTTTATCCATAAATTTGTCAAAGTCCCAATTTTCAACTTTTAATTTGGTATTAAATGGTGCCATGGAGAAACAACATTTTTATTATTGTTGCAAACGTCATTAGGTCTTAATAATGGCTGAATTACGTTTAACTGTAGCTGAGAAAGTAGAAATAACTGGAATTAATGGTGAAAATGCAAGATCCAATAGAGAAGTAGCTAGAATATTCAATGGAAGGCATCCAGGGCGTGCACCTATTTATCCAGGAACTGTTTCAAAAATTAATCAACTTTTTAATTTAACTGGAAATGTTGTTAAGCCCAGACCAAGAAGAATAGTTCGAGAGCATCCCTCGGAGGAAATGATTTTGGCGGTTTATGACGCTAATCCTCCTGAGATATGGCATTAAATGTAACTATTGCACTATCGAAAATTTTCCGCTGCTTGCATCTTCAGAAACTAAGTGCCAGGACAAATAGGTGCACGCCCTGGATGCCTTCCATTAAATATTCTAGCTACTTCTCTGTTGGATCTTGCATTTTCACCATTAATTCCAGTTATTTCTACTTTCTCAGCTAAGTTAAACGTAATTCAGCCATTATTAAGACCTAATGACGTTTGCAACAATAATAAAAATGTTGTTTCTCCATGGCACCATTTAATACCAAATTAAAAGTTGAAAATTGGGACTGACAAATTTATAAATAAAAATTAAAAATTCGAATTATTAAACGAAAATCGGTATTTGGGGTATTCTTTTGATTCTAAACAACTTTTCTTAATAACTTTTTGCTGTAACTCTAACGCGATGCAAAATATTGACAATACGACCCATGTTCTTGATCGTAGTAGGCCAGGCTAAAAACGTCATTTGTGCTCAAGAACATGAATAGATACCTCTTGGTGAGTTGTATAACTGGTAAAAAATTCAAATCAATTTATACAAAAACAAAGAAAATACAGGGGTGCTTCCATGTAAAGTGAAACACACTGTATATAGTCTGTTCAGTAAACATAAAAATACAAAGTGGCCTTTGATTTCCAAAATTTTAAGAGTGCACTTCCAAAATTCATCTTTGTCTAGGAATGTACTTCCAAAAAGTTACTAAAACAAATAGGTTAAGGGTGTGACATTTACTTACCATCTATCATAAATGCTGTAAATAGCTACTTTTAAGGATATTGTAAAAATATTGTATTTTATACTATTTACGTAGCGTTTATTCATAGGCATTTTTATAAAATTTTATAAAAGTTTAGGTGAAAATTTCTAGAAAAATATCTACTTTGACACTGACAATGAGAAATAATAATTGACATTTTTAAATTCAAATCTACCTTTATAGAGGTGTGCAAACATTTGCATAACAAACTACAGAATCCCTAGTACAAAAGTTATATGCACATATCATCTTTAAAAAATTAAAATGCTTTTATGTTTACTGAATGCCCTATAAGTGTTTATTCCTCTATTGCTCTAGGTCTGTAAAGAATGCTTATATCCGTCCCGGCGACATTCACCCAAACCCCGTTTGTTGTTCTTTATTTTTTTCTACCTTCTCAAACCGTGTTGTTAAGCAGTCGTCGCAGGCCCGGTGTTAAGGTCCAGTCGGTGTCCACGCCCGTCGTCGGCCTGTTTCGGGCATGGTCGGTTATCGCAGTTCAGAGGGACAGTCGAGCCTGTTGGCGAGGCTGTCGATTTTTGTTTTTTTCGAGTTGGTTATAGTCCAAGAGCCAGCAACGGGTTTGCTTACAGTATTTTTAACAAGCGTGTAACTGTTATGAAGCGCCAAATCAACGGCACATCTGTTTTCCAGTCGTCACGATCGTGCAAAAATTTCGAAAACCTAAAATACCCCCATAAAAATTATAACCAGCAAGCGAGTTTACGAGCACAGCGTTACAACCCCTATAAACTATCCCCAGCGCAAGCGACTGCCGGCCGAAAAGCGAAACGCAGCCATCAATGAAACGGATCAAGGGATTTAGAAAAACACGCGTTACAAATAATTCGCCCCAATTAAACCACGCATGTTCAGTGTCTATCGAAAGAGAAAATTAACCGCTCATCAAAAACAGCTCCAACGTAGGGGCGATGCAGCCAAAAATTGCAGTCCGGCAAGCGACTCAAGCGGGGCACAATAAAACATAGCCGACTGAACGAACGAAAAATTTAGCCAAAGGCTCCAGTCTGTCGGCCTAGTATCAAAATATTAAAATAAATTAAATTAGCGAAAAGTATCATCCACACACGGGGCTGTTGGGTATCAAAATATAGGGAAAATTAAGGCGCATTTAATGGACTCAGAAGTCGCCCTAAATCACGGCCAAATTCGGAGCGCGAGCACAAAAACCACCTAGGCGTTGACACACGAAGGATCCGGGGAGATTAATTCACGCAACGAATTTAGCAGCAACAATCCTCCAGTTTGGTATCGATGTGATCAGCACTTCATCAGCCATCCATTACAACAGCAATGAGGTCGCTAATTAATCGCGCCGCGAAATTAAACGCAGAATTTCTCAACACATCAAAAACAGAGATTAATCTCTCCTCCTTCGACCAATGAACGTCGAGAAGGCACCACACAAAGGACGGGGTCCCTTTAAATAGTCGGACTTTTGCTAGAAGAATTCACTCAGCTCCCAGCTTTGAGTCCCCTCAGCATCTAGCTCTACAGCCGAAGGAAGACACCCAGGATTCAGCCAGCAGCCAATTCAGCTCCGAGTCCAACCATCTAGCAGCCAACTCCGCTTTTGGGACTTCGAATACCAGGATCATCCACTCCCAGCCGTTCCGAGGACGCAGTTGCCCAAGCCATACGTGGACGTAGCGGCCCCTGTCGATCCCAGACCGAGCCACTAACCGCCCGCAAGCTATGGACATCTCTAGGTCTACAGCAACCCGCCGTCTCCAGGAGCTGTTCGGACTGCCCCAAAGACGCCCCCGGACTCTCCTCTGACCCAGGTCGCCCGCACCCGGTACTCCACACCAACCCTCGCTGGGACGTGCTTTTGATCACGAGTACGGTCTCCACTCCGACAACCCCACCGACCCCGGATCCAAACGACACCCCCGACAACAGCGATCCTGAAGTGGCCACAACCTGTGGGAGCCCCCTGGTGCAGCGTATTCGGGACACGCCATTCGCCTTTCTTTGCCGCCGGCCGACGAGTCAAGCCCCCCGCCGACGAATCCTCACCTGGAAGCTGGAAGTCCGCCTGACGGACGCCGATGATGCCAAGCTAGAAGCTCTTTGGCGGTCCACCTGCGCCGACAGGACCCCCCATTGCTGCCCCAGCTGGCGAAGAACGACCGCTCCACGTACCTCCCCTCCAGCAGCCCGAGCCACCGCCCGGACGACGCCCCGCTCCAGCGGCCGCCCTCGAGAGGCCGACAAGCGCCCGCGACTCCCTAAACGGCCCCCCGGTCACGCACGCCGCCCCCACGAGGTCGACCCTAGCACACGCCCCGGTGCTTGCCCTGGCCGTCCCCTGGAGGGCCAGGTCCAAGGTGAGGCCGCATTCCCCGCCTTCTGCCGCCAGGAAAGCCCGCCCCACCGACTAGGCAGGCACCGGCACGCGATTCTAGTTTTTTGTGTTGTGTTTAACCTTTCACTATGTAAAAGAACTAATTAATTGTAAATACGTCTATATCTATAAACATATTAAACTTTTCTCGATCGACTGATTAGCTAAGGGTAACGCCTTCATCCCTCCTTCGACTGACGCCATTATATCATCTACCGCTGAACATAGTTAGAGGTGTGTTAAAGTAAAAAAATTGACAAACGCTTTCGCGGGTGGTAAGTTTACCCTAAATTCGCATAATAAACCATTTACAGTAAAATATCGAGAGATAAAAAAACTCATCCTCAGCGGGCGGTGGAAATTCAAATTTATGAATAAGTAATATGTTGGTGGCACTGTAAGCCTATGTCAAATTCGAGGTTATCAGATTAGGTTTTCCGTCAGTTTTGACACAGACTGACACAAAACCTAACATGCTAACCTCGAATTTGACATAGAATTACAGTGCTACCAACATATTATTTATAGGTTTTGTGTCAGTTTTGACACATTATTTTTTTTCCACCCTTCAAGGACGCAAGGGGGCTAAAACCACCATCACAAGCTTGCCAGACTTTGGGTTCTCTTCTCGGTATATTCAAAAGGACCTTCCATAACAGTTACAAGCTTGTTAAAAATACTGTAAGAAATCCGTTGCTGGCTCTTGGACTATTAGGGTTCGTTTGGTTCCCCGAGGGAGCCAAACTCCTGTCGTTTAGTGGAACCTTGGTGGAGTACCATTCCTGTTGGTACAACTTGTTCTTTTGTCTCCCGTGGTCCGGGGAGTGTGTACTAGCCGTCAGCGAACCATCAGGTTCGTACCCAAGTTTACGCATTTCTTCCGGCGTATCCGGTCCTTATTTCTTCTTCTCTCGTTTCCCACTTTTGCACCCTATCTAGTGGCCCGAGTGCGTAATTCTTTCGGGGGTGGCCTTTCCTGTTCATCGCGTTACGTGATTCTGATTCGTAGTTCTACGTTGTGGATTTGGCAGGTAGTTCTGTTGACCTATGATACCTGCCGGTGGCGGTAGCATGTGGTGTCCGTCACGACGAATGAGCGACGGAGGAGCTCTTTCGTGGGAGGCATAGATCTTCTATCTCTACCTTCCGCACCTTTTGTGTAGTTGCACTTTCTGCTTTATTAGAGGAATTAAGTCAGACAAAATCGTCGTCAACCCGTTCTTCGTCGTTATTCTCATTTTCTCTCTCTCCTCGTGCCCGGATTGGGATTGTCTAAATCTCGGCCCTATCTCGCTTATTACGCTACTCTTCACCTCTCGTGTAGGTAGTAGGTCGTCGATCCCTTGTTTGTGGAGGTGCCTTACCTCATGGGTTTTCCAAACCCCGGCTTGGAAACTGTCCTAGGATTAGGGTTGTCTAAATTCCGGCCTGGTTGGCTTTATTTTCCGATTACGTCTAACCCGCCCCCCTCGTGATACTGTAATGTGGGTTGTTGTCCATTGGGCCTTCAGTAGACCCTCCGACAGTATCGCCCTCTCTCTCTTCCGCAACCAAATGTAGTCAATAGAAGGCACTTGTCCGTGCCAGTCTTTTAGTCCCGTCACGTGGGTTGTTGCCCTTTCGGCCTCCCGTAGACCCACTGGCTACGTCTTTCGCCGTTCTCCCGTTTGCTTTTAGAAAACGGACAGCAACCAGTTGTTGGCTCCTTAGGTCAAGCCAGGTTACGTTGGCTATGGCCACCCGGTGCCTTCCATAGCCCCCGTAACCCTAACCACGCCTTTGAGCGTATTACCTTTACAGAATGTAGAGTCCATTATAGAGGCCCCGGCCCGACCGTTGGGCCATCCCAGTTCGTTCATGTTCCATTCTCGTCACGACACTACCCCACTAAACGACCCAGGTCGTCTCTCCTGTCCCGTTTCTTCGCTCAAGAGACTTCCAGGGAATTCTCTTCCAAGTAAGGGAGTGTTAGCGACAGTCGAGACATTCCGCGTTGTCTTCTAATTTCGACACGTGTTGTATATGCCCGCCTTCTCAGACGAATTCAGACTCGGCAGAAATTTCGTAGGCAACTCCACGCAAGTGTTTGATTCTGGCCTCCGCAGAGATATTTCCGATGCCGCATAGAAAAAGATGCTCTACGAGTAGAAGTAGCCACACACGATTGAATTCACTCACCCCCTTTAGTAAATGCTGCTCCGGCAGACTTCAGGTATTGACAGCCGGTTTTCGCATGCTTTATTGAAAATTAGCCAGTTGTATTTTATTTTTAAGCAGTTCGTTACGATTAATAGGTGGTTTCGCAGGCAACATTTCTAATAATTAACTAATTTTGCTATTCGCATATATTTTTCCCAAATATCCAATATATCTTGCCTGACTAGGTAGGCAACTCTATATGCTTTTGTTATTAACAAATTTCTAGCTTAATAACGGGTGACTATAAATGGTTGTGATTTTTGTCTTAGGTTAGCACGGTTTATGTTGGTGGCACTGTAAGTCTATGTCAAATTCGAGGTTAGCAGGTTAGGTTTTGCGTCAGTTTTGACACAGAATGACGCAAAACCTAGCCCACGAACATTAAATTTGACATAGACTTACAATGCTACCAACATAATGCCAACCTAAAAAAATCATAATCATGTACAATCACCCGGTATTACAATTGCAGTGTTGTTATCTTTTGGAAACACTCCCATTTTTAGGCGTTTTTGTGGGTCCTTTTGCCAAAAATTTTGGGGAGTTTTGATAACCTGGAACGTTGGGCATGTGCTGGTTTTCTCACGTTCTTTTCCATTGAACATTCCTGCATGCAAGTTGGGTGTCCCACGGCGTAGTTCTCCAAAAAGCCGCTTGGCTTGGCTCCGTTGGTTAGGGAGGATCTGGAAGCAGAAATGCCTTTTTGACGTTCGAATAATTGGTTAGTGTTAATATTCTTACGTCTTACGCCTCGGCGGAATTATTTGGGCCAGTTTTACCCCATGCACGTCCACATTCGGCTGCCTATTAACCCAAGGTTAGTTTATGATAGCTCCTGTGTCCTTATCGGGGGGCTCGTCTAGAATTTGTATATTTTTAGCCAATTTTCATTTGGATTTCGTGATTCCCCTGGATTTGGCAATAGATTTGGAAATCGCTTTGCGCTACACTTCTTGGAAGCGCTAGAAGCATCGTCCACTTGAAGTCTGTTCGCTGTCCCCTGGCTTCAAGGCAAGGCCCTTCTGCGTTACTCGATCCGCTCCCGGAAACTGACGACTTCTGCTCGCCGTGTCCTTGACGCCCCAGGTGTGTCCCGGAAGAGCTGGCGGCTCTAGTTCGGCACTTGCCCTCCGAGCCTGTGTGGATCACACGAAATGGTTAATTGGTTTCGCCTTATGTATTTTAGTTTATATTTTGTGGCAGGTGCATTATTTGCGCTAGCCATTCATTAGCGTGTTCGTTTAGAGGCCCTTTTGGTGTTGTTGAAAGCTGCGTTTAAATTTAATTCGTCTCGCCTTATGTATTTTCGTTTAGATTTTGTGGTAGCTGCATTACTCGCGCTATCTATTTATTAGCAGGATATTTTAGAGGCCTCATCCGTGGTGTTGAAAGCTACATTTAAATGTGCTCACCCCCTGTCGCATGACAGCACTAACGTTGCTACTGGATTCCTACAAAGAGTTAGTAATATAATATTTTGGGGTCTTGGATAGACCATAAAGTTATTGTAGGACGTTTGTACTTACCTAGGACACGTTTTGGCTATGGTTTTCGGCAGAACCGCTGTGTTTTGAGCTACTTGTGTTCAGCTTTCACTACTTTTAGGTTATATGCGAAATTAACCCGCTGTGGCTAAAGAACCGCCCGTGGACTCGTAGCGACCAAAATTTAAGTATTCATAAAGTAATTTTTGCACTTATTAGTTAACATTGTTAGGAGCGTACTCAAGCCGTTATTTGAGCTATCATAAGCATGATGAGTTTATCATAGAAATCTCTTCGACTCTGTATGCCCATACAATCTGAAGGTGTTTCGTCCCTTTAAATTTGAAAATTGCCATAATGGCAGTTCGAGCTAACAATCGGGGTAGAGGTTAACTTATCGCTTGCATAGCTGCGTTCTGCAGCACCGTGTTTAACAGGGTGCGTGCTAACTTGTGTGTCCATTTTGTATCTGCGTTTTCATAGTTATTCGCTCGCCGGAATTATTCTGACGCTGTCAGCCTTGTGTGAACCTCCGCTTCACGGGGTTTTCCGTTAATTAATATTATCCCCTAGTGGGCAATTTTAAAATTCAAGTTTTAACTTAATTTGCTGTTGTTTAAAACCAACTTCGCCTTTTTATTAAGCTATCCATGCCTATTCTAGCAAAACGAAATTAATTGTATTTATGCAGCTCGCGCGATTACATTTGCTTATGCAGCGCCCATTTCTTTTTAATTCGTTTATGCTAGTTGTTGGTTTGTTTGCACATATACAGGGTGATTCATTAGCCTCTTTACAAACTTTGGCAATGAGAAGCAGATTTAATGTCATGAATAATTGTTCATATAAACGTATGTCATATCTTTCTTTGTTCAGAAGTTATAGCGCTTTTAACATTTTTTTCTCTTTGAACACTAATAAGTAATCATAATTTATAGAAATCAAAAACATTTATTGTAACAAACAGAAAGCAAAATTTATCTACAGTAAATGTTTCTTGCACGCGTAATAAATTCATGTTATTTCTAATACGAATTGCAGCATCTTGAATCTTCTGCAATAACTGATTGCGATCATTTATTTCCACGGTATAAAGAAGTTGCTTGAAGTAACCCCATAAATAAAAATCGCAAGGAGTCAGGTCGGGTGACCATAGTAAAGGACCCCGTTACCAATCCATTTATTTAGGAAATGAGCCCAATCATGCTGACACCACATATCTTGTAGCAGGTGGAGTGGAACATCATCTAAAAGATCAAACAATGTGGTGTTCAAAAAGTTATTAAATAAGCCACCTCAAACATTTACACTAAATCTCTGCTGGAAATTACGCGTTCTGGTCGCATGTGGATTGTCCATAAACGAAACATGATCATTATGGAAATTATTAATACCGTCTCTTAAAAAATTGGATTCATCTAACCATAGAATTTTTGAAATAAAGTTGGTATCTGGGACGTGTTGTTGTAAAATTCAGTGACAAAAATTTTATCGCTGTTCAGCATCTCAGTGATGCAATGCTTGTACACTATGCCGATAATAAGGGTGCAGCATTTCTTGATTTATTGTTCGCCATAGAAAACTTTGTGATAGCCTCAAATATCGTGCTATACATCTGGTACTAATTTCCGATTCTCCAGTTACAGCATTTATTACGATTTCACGATCTTGAACATTTACATGAAGGCGAATGGGTCTAGGAGGAGCGGCAGTACCAGTCATGCGAAGTCTTCTAAATGATGTACTGAATATGGGATGCGACGGTTGAAGTCTATGACGAAATCTATTTCAATATTCTCTCGCTGCATTACGAGAATTTCCATTGCAAAGTCCATACACACACAATTACAGCATATTCTTCATTAGAAAATGGATTCATTACTAAGTAAAATTGCACAAATACAAATTTTAACAAATAGCGAGAGAAAGCATTAACATAAACAAACTATTTTTGACAGGTGATTATTTAAAATGACAGTTACTAAATTTGGTTTGCTACATCATGACTACTACGACTTTCAACTTAAACATTTTAAAAGCGCTATAACTTCTGAACAAAGAAAGATAGGACATACGTTTATATGAATATTTCTTCATGACATTAAATCTACTTGTCATTGCCAAAATATGTAAAGAGGCTAACGAATCACCCTGCATATGTTGTAGTGACTGCTCTACTATTTTTCTAAATTGAAAAATATTTAATTTGAACTTAAATATTATATTCTTATCAATAACGGTAGCGCCTTGAGATTCTTTTCAGGGTTAGTTCGATTATCTAGTTGCTTATTCATTGACATTTTATTCTAATAATGACTTTTAATTGTTTAATGACTTGAACTGTCACCTTGCACGTCAAACAGTGCTCCACGTACACTTTCAATCAAATATGACAAATATTAATTCTATTCACATCTTATTGAATCAATATTATACGGTAAGTACTTGATTATAGTTTATTACACTTTTTTAATTGTTTTTTATTTATTCTAGCTTCAATAGGACAAACTAAAAACACACCTTTAACTGCTCTCACTTTCCCTGCTTCAATGTCGCCTCCAAGAAAGTACTCCTCCTGATATCCAGAGCCTGGATCGCTATTTAGTCCTGTTGTGATACACTGCTTTCTGACAAACAGCTGTCGACTTGTCAAACCCTTGGCTGCTAACAGGAATGAACCCGTTCTACTTCCCCAACACTACTGTCACCTTCCAGAGCTTCCCTCGTTTTGACGGCTTCACGGCAAGTTTACTACTATCACTGGTGATCCCTAATTAATATTCTTCTTCCTTAGCTCCTACTTTGGCAATCTATATCGTCAATAACCAACAGAATCGCCTGAGTCTAGTCGTTCCTCTGCTATCCTCCGTTGACCGATCCACATGTCTTCAGTACTCCCTCAACAAATCCAGCAATCGACAACTTTCCAACCAATGTAATGTAACTTCTTATTAATTGTAGTATTTTAAATAAACCAATTCTATCCAAATCTTATTATATTCTTGCTTCTTATTCTTGCTTGTATCTAGTTAAACCATGTTTCAAATTCTTTTCAGTAACTGTTATCTTGATCTTCTTAATATTTGATTTTTATTTTTTTACCTCGTAGATTTAGTTCTTGCCCCTTTTACCTTTTCCAAATAAATTTAAGTAAACAGGGTTAAAATTCCACTTTTTATTACTACCAAAATACGAAATTACATGTTTTTTAATTTGTTATTTTCAATAATCATAACAAAATCTGCCTAGATGCTATGTTACAATTATTCATGCCATCTACAAATTAAACTTATTTGAGTTCTACCTACTTCATTATATTTAATAGAAATTATATTGGTCACATGTAATATGAGCTTGTATTTACCTTATAACTTTCAAAACCACTACAGAATACTCAAGTGCTATACCTTTCAACTTAAATTGCATCAAATTCAAATTCTATTAGGTAATGACTTTCATTCACACAGCCAATTCTTTTTAAACTTTTCTAAGTTGATTGTATTGATCTCCCAAATTTTATAATTACATTAGTCTTCATCCAAAAATGCTCTTATGTATCATAACAATATATATTTATTATCGCCTTTGCCTGTTGATTTGCCTGTTTATTGTTACTCTAATGTTTGCACTATAGAACCAGTTGTTGTTTAAATAAATATTGTTACGAGTTATTGGTTTTGGCTATTATTTGGTTTGCTGGATTTATCTCATACCTTGGGGAGGTCCGACTCAAGGATTTGTCGACGTCGAAGACCTGGAGCCCTCTCCTCTAGTTTTTTTCAGCTTAGCTGAAACCCCGACCCTTTCCGACGAGTTAACCAAGTTAGGCCGATATTTATCAGCAGGCAAAATACCAAGTATAACTTTCGCCACCACGTAAGGTCGGCCCTTAATCCTTCGTTACAAACGCCAGAAGTGCAAGTCGCTATGTGATAGTTTTGTGATTTTTGTGGTAACCCCATGAAGCCCTGTTGTTCTCTCATTATCGTTCCGTATTTGACCTCTGGCCCCTTTATCCGCCTCGGGCGGATTATCTAACGGATGACGACACAACCCTTAGACAATCTACGTATATTTCGATGTGTTTTGCAAGTGATTCCCGAATACACTTTCGCTCTTAACGAGGAACCTGCTGGGTACCCTATCGCCGAAGTTTCGAGTCTATTTCTGGCCGTGTTGCATCTAGCAACATTCCCGCAACCAAGTTGAACCCCATTTCCGTAACTTTGGGAGGCTCCCGTCCGACAGCTGGAGAGGCTTGGAGCATCGCCTACGAGAAGCTATAAAATTCAAGTACTGTACGTTGTAGAAAATTAAACTGTGCGGGCCGCATGTCGAAATCACCAACTGTCTATGATTAAAATACCTCAGCGCGTGCCGATTAAGTGCGCGCTATCGAGGCTTCGAACCCCGCTTATGCATGAACAATGGACTCCCGACGGTGCAGTTTTACAAGCCAGTGGCGGCGGTAGCATGAGATGTTTATAACTCGTGCGCTTTATTACGTATTTGTTTAGCGTAATTTTTTTTGCATTTCATCTTGTCATTTAACACCTTTTGGTGGACTCACACGTAGATAAAAGTTGTAGGGCTTCGCCCATTTTTTGTGTAAAAGTACCAGCGCTCTCTGCTACTGGACAAAGCGCCTGGAAGCTGTTATATATCGCCGATTCTGGTTGTTGTCAAATTCACCATTAATAAGGCCAGTATTGCAAATTGATGTTGTTATTGTCAAACTCACAATTTTTCATGCTATTATTGTCGATGAACTTTGTTTTCGCTAAGTAATTTTAAATGTTTACTAACCCTTTTTTAACAGTTAAGAGGCCTCCACAGCTGTAAATTAACTGATATTTGTGTGTTTAAAGCCCAAAGATCCCATTTGTTAAAAGTTGCCGATGTGTTTTGCTTAGTGTGTGTTTCGACTTACTTGATTGTAGTACTTACTTTGTTATGCTATTTCTCGTGTGGCACCCTGTGTATGATTTGTGTGCAGTGGATCCTGACCGAATGTTGTGAGCGATAAGGTAAGTTCCAACGCTCTGGCTGCCGACTCCAGGGAGCCCCGAAGCTACACACCTTTCAGCCCCTTTTGGACCTTCGATGTTCTGCCAAACGTGGGTACGTCCATACTTGAAGTTCGTGGAGCCCCCTTTATTTCTCAACACCCTGTATATGTCGTCACGCTTTTCCCTAAGGCCAAAGGACCCCGCCCATCTCACTGAGCGTTTTAGCCGTGGTTTTTAGCCTGTTCATGAGTATTTAGGGCAAGCAGTGACATTTCCCGGACGTGATACGTTTTAGTGGCACTCTCGCACCCCGAAGTGACTTAAAATCGGTTTTGTATAGTAACAAAGTTTTTCTTTACCAGAACTGAACTGCTTTACTAAATTGTATTTATTTCCTACCAGCAATTGTTTTCACTGATTACGGCTGAGTGGTGTTGCATCTCTCACGGCACTTGTAAAAGTTAATCTCCAGTCTGCTTGGTCAGTATTTGGATGGGTGAACATCTGGAGAGCGGGCGTAGTATTCTAGCTTAGACAGGATCTCAAGTATCTCTGCCGAAGTTTAAAAATGCACATACCTCAGCAGCTCGGTGCGCCCGGCACCCCGACTCTGTGTAAACGGTATAAGGGGTTACAAATTATGTATGTTACGTGATTGTGGGTCATAGAATCATAATAAAACTTCGAATGTTTCAAATTTCATCTATTGTAAGGGACTGTCTCTCGCACAGTTTACTCTTTTATACAACATGTTCATTAAAAAAGTCCATAAGGGGCGGCTGTGGAAATTCAAACGTATAATCCATTTACTTCTTTTTTGCATGAAGGGTGGCCTTGGATTTTTGTTGTTAAGTTGCACATGAACAGAACCGTAGTTTTTAGTTTTGTTGTATAACCTGTATAACCTCCAAGAAATTTACTGTCATTTGACAACAGAATATTGTTGCCAGATGGACTTCTTACTTTGATAATAAGTAGTACATGTGGAGAAATATTTAAAATCTCAAGTATTGTAAGACCTTCCATGTACTTAATTAAAAATGTTGCTAATTACACAATTACTGAACCTGGATACATACATAAAAATTCCATTTTCTATTCTGCTTAAATATGGCAACTTGGCATTTGAACGTGTTTTGTCATATTTTCTATTCTAACAGTATTTGGTAACCATAACGTCAAATGTAAACCTCGTTTAAACGCAAAAAAGTAATTTTACACAGCTAAATTGGGGGAAACTGTCATGGCCCTGCATAAAATCGTTGCTCTCTTTCTGTGTTTGTATGTTTGTACCTCTGTTTGCTATATCCTTTGAAGATACTGGACCGATTAAGTTGTATGATGGCTTAAAAGTTTGCAAATTTTGATACTTAGATCGTAGGCCGGTTTTTATTTACAAAAAAAGTACGAAAAAGTTTTAATTTAATTAAATCCTCTAAGCAGCGGAGCGGAGCTTCTGTCGCCGTGGGCTACGATGTGACAGCTGCTGTGGCCGTGTGCTGTTAGCTCGGGTGGTCGCCTATGTTCATATATCGTTATAGCGGCGCATTATTCAAACAAGCCAGGTTGGTCCAGGGGTAGAATGCTCGCCTCCCACGCGGGCGACCCGGGTTCAATTCCCGGCCGATGCATCCTTTTTTTAAAATTTATATTAATGAATCTCTCTTAAATTAGCGAACCGAAGCGTAGTTCGTGTGACTCACTAGTACTACTATATTGCTAGCGGCTATGCGTGGAGAAGTCACAGCGTTAAGTGAGACAGACAACCAACTCTTGTACACATTTGGTGAGCTGTGCGCAAGCGTCGTGCAGCAAGGTGGGGAAGTGAACCTCATGTTCAAGTTTAAAATTTGCTTTTAAAGGCGGCTTTACATTTGTATAGTAGCAAGTTATAAACGAAGTAGCTAAAATTTAGTAGTTTAGTTAAGCGAACACGTTTGTTCGCTATCTCCTCCGCAGATACTGGACCGATTAAGTTGTATGATGGCTTAAAAGTTTGCTAATTTTGAGACTTAGATCGTAGGCCGATTTTTATTTTCAAAAATCCTTAAGTAGCGGTGAAGCCGTGGCATATCAGCTCGGGTGAATCACTATATATTATTATAGTAGCGCCTTATTGAACGAAGTAGAAATGGCTTTTAGTGGTAGAGTGCTCGCCTGCCACCCGGGCGGCCCGGGTTCGATTCCAGTCCGAAGCAACTTTTTTTTTAAATTTATATTAATGAACCTCTCTTAAATTAGCGAACGGAAGCGTGAGTGATTCACTAGTTTTAGCATAATTAAATAACACCACTGCCTCCTGCAGGAGGTAGTGATAACATACATGCCAGATGTGTATAAATGACCACACAATTCTACACGTGAACGCAGCTGTGCAGTTCGAATTCTCAGCCATGCGCACGAGACGCGTAGTGTTCAGAGTGAGACTCATATATTTAATATCTACTATATTGCTAGCGGCTATGAGTGGGGAGGTCACAACGTAAGTGAGACAGACAACCAACTCTTCGATGTATTTGGTGAGCTGTGCGCAAGCGCGAAGTCCGCGCGGTGGGGAAGTGAACCTCACGGTCATATATATAATACACATATATTGCTAGTAAGGCCTGAAAACGTCAGAAAACATTACGGCGCCGACATAGTCTCACTTAGAGTATAACGCGTCCCGTGCGCATGCGTGAGAATTCGAACTCCGCCTTTAGAAGCGAATTTTAAACTTGACCACTTCCCCATTGGCAGGACGACGCCACCGCGTTTGCACACAGCTCACCATTATACACTGAAGAGTTGGTTGTCTGTCTCACTTCCTTGGTGAGTTTCCCACTCATAGCCGCTAGCAATATAGTAAGTATTAGATATATGCTCACGGTCAAGTTTAAAATTCGCTTCTAAAGGCGGAGTTCGAATTCTCAGGCATGCGTACGAGACGCGTAATACTCAGAGTGAAACTATGTCGGCGCCGTAATGTTTTCGGCCGTTCACAGGCCCTACTAGCAATATAGTACTTTAAATATATGCCAAAAAGATGTGAACTGCGTTTATGAATAATATGTTGGTGGCACTGTAAATCTAGGTCAAATTCGAGGTTAGCAGGTTAGGTTTTGCGTAGTAGTAGTAGTAGTAGTATTTGTGGAAAGACTCACGTCAAGCAAGTAGGCCTTCATAGGTCCTTTTTGCCAACCCTGTGGACAAGGTCTAGGCATGCAGAGTACCAGGTACCTTAGTCCTACTTAGAATTTTGCCGAGACTAAGGAGTTCCAACCCTAGCAAGGGATCTTTTACATGCTACACATCGTAGTAACATGGGACCCACTGCTTTAGATCACTTCCGAATAATGGCATTCTGTCGAGGTTTTCATCCGCATTTTTAAAATTTTTTAAAAACCTCACCGGGATCGGGGATCGAACTCTCGACCATTGGATCAGTAGCCATAATGCTTACCACTGAGCTATGGAGCTCGGCTTAAGTCTGTGTCAATACTGACGAAAAACCTAACCTGATAACCTCGAATTTGACATAGACATAGTGCCACCAACATATTTTTTTTGCATAGTGATCGTGAAAGTCGTCTTTTTTTAACGAAAAATCGTATTGAACGTTCCACTTTTTTTAACGCAAAAATCGTGAAAAAAGTACACTCTTTTTAACTATTTTATTGAAATGTCAATTTGACAGTTGTCAATACGGAAGTCCTTTTCGACTAAATTTTGACCAGAAGATCACTATGCAAAAAAACTACTTACGTGTACAACACGTTTTGAAAGTCCTTTTTTCATTCATTTGCTTGATCTGCAAATTCATGAAAGAAGTATGACTTTCAAAACTACAGGGTCCGGCAGAATGACATGTCCATTTTCAAAGTTAATTCATTTCATAATATCGAGAGATAAAAAAAAAACTGTTTCCAGCGGGCTGTGGAAATTCAACGTATGAATAATATGTTGGTGACACTGTACGTCAATGTCAAATTCGAGAGGTTATCAGGTTAACTTTCCGTCAATTTTGACACAAAATGACGCAAATCCTAACCTGCTAACCTCGAATTTGACATTGACGTACAGTGGCACCAACATATTATTCATACGTTGAATTTCCACAGCCCGCTGAGGAACAGTTTTTTTAGATCTCTCGATATAATGCGATATAAATTCAAATCAAGTCGCCATGCTGTCGCGATAAATGGAAATTTAAGAAAGTTGTCAAAGTGTTTGCGAGAAATGTCAGTTTAGCTGTGAATATAGAGCATTGGTCAAATATTCAACGTTGTTTTGCGGTTGAAGCTTATTGTAAAAATAACAATTCTGTTGTAACCACCCAGCGTTTATTTCGTCGTTACTTTCATTTAAATCCACGAGATGCAGTTCCTAGTCGAATAACAATTAAAGTGGGTACACAAGTTTCGCACTACTGCCTCATGTGCCAAAGACAAAGCAAAAGGAACAAACTCGTTCTGTACGCATACTTGAAAATGCTGAAAGGGTAAGAGCAGCTTCAAGAGTGCCAGCAGCGAGAAGGAGGTCACTTGACTGATGTAATGTTTAAAAAATAAAATTTCTGTGTTTCCTGAAGAACCTTTTGTTTGATTTTTGAATAAAAACAACTCAATTTAAAATGGATACTTCATTCTGCCGGACCTTGTAGTTGTACAAATTATTAGTTCACACGTTTGAATTTCCACAACCCCCCCCTTATGCTTATGGACTTTTTTAATGAACATGTATATTTCATGTGCGTATTTCCTGACCATCCTGTATCGACGTAAAAATTATTTCCACTAAACGATCATGACAACGACTATTTCCGTTTGTAGTACCTATTAATATTTGCATGCGTTTCAGCCAAAAATAATATTTACACTATTAGAGCTGAACATTAACTATCACATTTTGCAAATTGTCTGTAAATGTCGTATCTTGCAATGAAAGGCACAAAACAATACCTAATGAAAGGTCGCTGATTCTATTATGTAGTAATTTTTGCTTTCAATGGAATGTAGTGGTAATAACTACTATGTACGTGACAAAGTAGGTCATGTCTGTCAAAAGTGTTTGTTTTTACTGTCCAACTATTGTAAATCGAATTACTACAGTAATGTAGTGGTTTTTTCTGTTTGATTGACTTTGAAAGGATTTGCTTGTAAATAAATTAAAGATCGTCTTAATGCAGCGATGGATCATTTAGCACAGGATTTATCCGTTGCTCTGGAAGAGTCGGAATCTTGTGGGCCTGCGACTTTCGAAGTAGGCAGAAAATGGGGAATGAGACGTCGTACACGATCTGCAGGAAATTTACGTAGGTCTTCGATTTAGTTGTATTAAATCGTAATTTTACAGGGTGATTTTGTAGATATTAGCTTTAACAAGTCGGCTGACAATCAGTCTGATGACAGTTCCAGCACAAACTCGGAAATTCGTGTTCACCATCGCAATAAAATAAGTCACCAGTCGGATTCTGATGAAATGTCTGTTCGACTTGCCGTATCCAGAGTTATCAACAGCAGAACACAGTCGCTGCGCATGAAGCATCAGATTCATAACTTCCTACGAGGACGTTACAACAGATTAGGTATTTTATTATATTTGTTTAGACATTACGTATGAGAACAATGTTTTGTAGGATTACCAATGAGCCACAGTTTGGAAAGTGACTCTTTAAATGAACATTCTCCTGCACGGCCTATGCGACGTAAACGTAAACTGAAAAGAATGAGTGTCGATGAAACACCAGTTCCTCCTTGTGGGAAACGTAAAAGGCCACAACGGTTAGACATTGTTGAAAGTTGCCGTTCGCTTAAGCACAGCCCCAAAATAAAGCCTTTGAATCAAACCATTGTGAATAAGATTGAGAAGTATTGTCAGCACACTCTGGAGATAAATGATGTAAGTTTTTTTTAATGAAAATTAGAATAATGCTGGATTGAAACTGCTGTTCTAAAAACATTCTAATCAATAACCTATTGGTAACAAGACATTCCACAAGTTGACAAAGTTGTAACTATGCCGAGACATTTGGAAATATTACTTTGCTCTTTTCCGAATATTGTTAACTCAATGTGGCACTTTCAGAAGATTAGTAACTTACTACGAAATGCATTTATAACAATATATTTGATGGCTCATAATTATGTTACAATATACAAGTACAATATGCATATACAATCCACATTGTATTTGTATAAATCGTGTACTAATAAAGGAAAAGGTTGCTGTCTTAAAAATTAGTGTAATATATTAAAGTATCGAAGGATTAAAATTTATATCTTAAGTTATTTGACAACTTATTCAAATATACAGGGTGAGTCATTGGTTTATATCTTATTTATGGCTTAAAATACAACACATTGATCTATGAAAATTTCACAACTTGAAGCTTGTAACCTACAATTATTTTCAACTCTACAGGATGTTTCGTTTTTGCTAACCATCACACGTGTAGCGTTGCCAAGTTATCAATTTTATTGTGACAAAATAACTAGAAGTCTTTCAGTTTGTAAAGTACACCGCGTCATAGATGCGCAGAACGCTGGACACGTCTGGACGAGTCCATTACGTTCAACAAGGTGATTTCCGCTGTTGTATTCAGTTCTTTGCCGTTCGTCGTGTCATTTTGTTAAATGTTTCCATGACTTTTAATCGTTAATAATATCAAAAAGGGATTTGGGCGAGCACCTTACAGTCTGGTAGCTACATGACGCATTGGGGTTAGTCATTTACTGTCCGTAGCGCCATATTCGAACTTTCTCAGGTCGCACGCGTATTCAAGCGCCTTTGGCCTGCGCCCTCTGCCAGATTCCCAGCTGTTGTCTAAAATGCGGCCACGACCAAATGGCAAAGTTCCATGCACAGCTTTGGCAAAAATTCACAGCAAAACGGAAAAATTTAGTAATAATGCCTCGCGCGGGATGGAGCGTGTAACGCACGGCGAGTCCTCCCGCGGCGGAAAGCGTTTAGGGGAGGGCGGCCTCGAGAGCTTCTGGTAGAGCTTGTACTTCTTATGACATGCTAATTTATTTAGCATTTGAAACCAAAAATAACTCAGCATGAAAAGTTGTCCTTTAAAATGGGAATTTTAATTTGCTCCTGTAAAAATACCCATTGCTACACCACTGATACCGTCTATTGGCGCATAACTGTAGCCACGCCTATGTACTTCTTGCTTTGAAGCCACTCTAACTACAGACATGTTTTTAATAGTGATGAGCACTATCGAATGATTTCTATTGTCGAATACGTATTAAATGACTAGTACCAACTATTGAATTAATTTATTCAAATATTCTTATTCGTAAAATAATTATTATTTATTTGAATATCATATTTGCTTTAGAATTTGGAATACCTTTTAAAGTTGTATAATAATAAAATAATAAGATAATAATAATTGATAATACTAGTTGCGATATGTGAAATTGTAGTTCTAATGTCTAATTTGCTTTCGAGTTCCTCTATAATAAATATAGTCTATTTTTTTTAAATCAACTGTCAAAGTGTTGTCAAGTTGGTATGAGGAATGGAAAGTAGCCAATAGTGCATTTCACAATGTAGGTTGGCAGCGTCGAGCCGTTCAAGGTCATCGGCGCTGTCATTGCGTTTGCATCAAATAATTAACGCACAAAATTTGAAAAGATGCTTTCGCAAAAAAAAGGTAGTGGGCAGCCCCTCGCAGAGTGTGAAAAAAATGGCCCTGATTCGGTATTGCAAAGAGGTGAAAGTTGACAAACCTGAATTGACTAAGAAGGCGATTTGTGTTTAACCATGCACGTTCGACATTTCAATTACGTTAGACAGACAACCTCAATTTTGACATGAGGGAAACTTATGCAGTTGGTCGGTAAGTACAGAATTTAGCGTAACACAGTCTGGTTTTTTATAAAGTTTTGACACTGACAGCTGATTTAAAAAAAAATGTACAATAGGTTAGTTTAAAGGATATCTAATTCGCTTTAGCGGTGCGCTCCATCGGTTTTACAATAGAAAATGCGGCATGTATGGATTGCCGTCAATTCATTTAACCCGATATCCTGATAAACTGGTTTTAGTGCGTTGACATGAATCTTAATTTTGAAATTAAATTGTGTATACGTCAAGCGAACAAAATTAAAGGTACAACATAATTACCATATATATAATATGTCATCATGTATTTATTATTTGCAACAGGTAACTTACACTAAAATATGGGCTACTACAAAACGTTCATGCGTCTGGGAATGCTATAAAAAAAAACTTCAGACAAAGCAGTAATATGTGAATTGTGCAAAAAAGAATTGAAGTATTCGGGAAATACCTCAAATTTAAGGGATCATCTGCTTCAGAAACATCCTGGATATTTGAATGGGGATAAAGATAAAGAGCTAGATAAGAACATGAACGATGTTGTTGAAGAAGCACCCAGCATCCGAAATCAAAGAGAACCTCCCCCACGGCCATCGACTTCTTCCGATTCTCCACGGCCAGTGACATCTTCTGCAAGGGACAATCAGCGTGCGCCACAAGTAAGTTCTATGGTAAAAAAGGTTCCGTCAGCATTAATTGCAAAACGACCAATGCAAACTAAATTATTTTTGACAAACCAATGAAGTGAGCTAACTGAAACAAAAAGGGAGCGAATTGATAAGTATTTTTAAAATGATAGTTTAAGGCTATCAACCAGTATCTATTGTCGAAGATGTTGGTATTCTAGAATATACAGGACAGTTTCAACCTTTGTATAAACCCCCAAATAGGAAGTTATTGACTACCATGCTATCCAAAGCGCAAGTAAAACTTTCTGATCAAGTAATTAACATATTCATATACGTTAAACACGTAGCTATTACTGCAGACATCTGGACGTCGGATAGTACTAAAGCATTTTGTACGTTAACAAGTCGCTTCATTTATGATGATCAATTACAAAATGCTGTTTTGGCTACTCGAGAATTCCCCGGATCACACACGAGTGAAAATATAGCTTCCCTTCTCAGAGATCTTTTTGGCGAATGGAAAATATAAGGCAAAATTGTTACCATAGTAAGCTACAATGCAGCAAACAAAAAAAGCAATCAATGACCATCTACAGATACGTCATCATCCGTGTATAGCTCACATTCTGAATTTGTGTGCGACTAATGCTATAAACTCGGACGTCAAAGTGCAGCATTCTTAAAATATGCAGATTAATAGTTGGACATTTCAAACATAGCACAATTGCATCAGAAAAATAAAAAAACAGAAAACAGATGGCATTAGTGAATTAAAAGTAAAGCAAAATGTTCCCGCTAGGTAGAATTCTTCACTAATAATGATGGAAAGATTACTTGCAATACCCTGTTTGAATGGGATATGATTGCTGACTGGAACCTATTGAAAAAGCAACAGTTCAGTTGTCAGGAGAAAATATATATGTATATATATAAAGGGTTTTCCAATAGGGACGGGTCGATGTTGACATGCTGTGGCGGCCATGTTGTTTTGGCGGCGTCTGTCAAATCTCTTGTTTATTATTAAGTCACTGATGCCAAATGACCATGGCAAGTTACACGATTGAGCAGCACGTCCAAATGATAAAACTTTATTATCAAAATGAGTGTTCGTTAATGCAAACTTTTTGCGCGTTGCGCCCATTTTACGGCCCTTCAAAGTCGACTCTCCAACGTTTGGTGGCCAAATTTGAGACGACCGGTTCGGTAAACAATCAGCCAACATACGTACGTCAAAGGAACGCCAGATCGGCCGAAAATATCGCCGCTGTCCGTGAAAGTGTGCAGGAGAATTTGAGGGTATGATTATCTCTCGCAGAGGTGACGTGAATTGGCCACCAAAATCGTGCGATTTGACCCCGCTAGACTTTTTCTTGTGGGGTTTTCTGAAGTCGTAGGTCTATGCAAATAAGCTGCAATGGACCGATGCCCTCAAAGTCAACATAACCCAGGTCATCGCTCAAATTCAGCCGGATCTATGCGGCAGAGTAATTGAAAATTAGACCTCTCAGATCCGTGCCACCGTGAGAAGTCGCGGTGAACATTTTAACAATGTCATATTCCATATAGAATGGCATACATGGGCCTTTCAAATAAAAAAAGAATTTCGTTAATACCTCACACACAGTTTGTTTTATCCCATTTCAACATCGACCCGCTCTTATTGGAAAACCCTTTATATAATGGCTCTAGTAATTTCTCTTATAAGAGGAATACAACATACCATTAAGAATAGGAATTGCCAAACTGCAAGCGGAAAATAGTGTGGCAATACTGAAAAAATGCATGCTCAAAAGCTACATTTCTGAATCCCAGATTTAAGAAATTGGGATTTGGGATTGATGAAAATGCTCAGTCAGCCACAAAAATGATTGAGAGCGAGCTCTCAGTTATAATTAGCAGAAAGCAGAAAGATAATATCGAACCGACAAACCGTTGGCAAAACAAGGGCTCCGGAGAATAGCCAAGATGATGATATCTGGGTACATTTTGATGAAAAAGTGAAAGAAAGAGAAACATCAGTGGCAACTGCCCAAACAATAGTAAAAAAAAAAATTTGGACATCCCAATGTGCAAAAGATCAGAAAATCCGCTGGGAAAAATTAAAAATTTATTGCCAATATTGTATGAGTTACATTTAGAATATTCTTGTATTCCCGTCAACTCAGTGCCTTCCGAGAAGGTATTTTCCAAAACCGTCCAAGTACTAAATGACCGCAGAAACCGATTATTAAGCAAAAATGTAGACGTTATATTTTTAAATACAGGCAGACCTTGCCGTTTGCGGATTTGCGTTTCGCTGATTTGATTTTACGCGGGGCACTTATGTGCTTCCTTTTCTTTGCCATTCGCGGATTGCTATGCCGTTCGGGAATGGAATTGCCAACGTTAACTGTTTCAACTTTCACACGCTAAGTAAATAAAGCAGACGTATGCGGTTTATGTCATGAACACTTAAATAACATTATTTATCACAAACTAGTAAACACACTTATCGAGCCTATTCCTTTGAATCTCTTACCAAATTGGACCTGAAATAAATTGTAAAATTATAACTTGAATAAACAAATGGACAGTCGAGCTCTAGATCCAAGTGGCAGACTTATGTTACGTATGGAATTTTAGTTTGTATATGCACGTTTATGTATTTTTGAATTTTTTGAGGTTGCATAGTATAAATAAATCTAGTTAATGGAACCTAACCCCGTTTTTATCATTTATGTGTTTACTTGCGCATTGCGGTTTTGCGCTTTGTAGCATTCTTCTGGAACGTAACCCCCTCGAACGGCAAGGTCTGCCTGTAGTAATATTAGTTCCTTTGAGTTCTAGTTTGCCACATTTTATTGCCAAAAATTTATTTTCTACTAATATGTACCTACATATCGATTTATTTTAGTTTAAGTGAATTTAAATACGAGTTAAATTCTTACATTATGTTTTTGTCCACTATCTATTGGTTTTCCTTTTATAATTTTAGGATGCACATCAAATGTCAAATTGACATGTTTGAAATAGTTATTTACAATTCTAAAAGCCATTTTTTTAACAATTCCTTTCAATAAATACACTTAACCACACCAACCTAGATCTGTCAGTAATTTTTTTTCGTAAAGCCTTAATAATGACACGGCCTTCTTCCGTTTTATAAAAATTGTAGATTGTTTGCCGATTATGATAATTCTCATAATCTCCCAAATCTGTTGCAGGATGCTTTTTAAGACTTTTTTATCTTCGGACGATTTCAAACTCATCGTACCATTATTTTCTTCCTACGATGCACTGGCTTCTTTCATAATCTTTTCTATTGTTCTAACGCATTTTTTCATTGCTTCACAAGCTTTTTCTTTAACACTGTTGAGAATCTGTCCTTCCTTATTGATAAAAAGTACTGGAACACATTGTACACTACTTCACGCGTTTCAGCATTCAAAACATTTCGTTAGCCATTCTTAAGCAGTTTACTGAAAACTAAAATGTTTGGCAAGGGCCAAAGGTATTTAAAAGCGCTTGTTTGTACTAAACTTAATGTCTTCTTAATTTCTCTCATTGTACTTAATAGGTTTGTGATACTTTCTAATAAATATCTAATTATAAAGCCTTGAAAGTTAAATCTTCAACAACAATTAGGATAAATGTCAGTGAGTAATTTTATTTGAAAACACTAAACATTAAAACATGTGAATAAATTAAAAATTGGTATCTACTAAGTGATAAAAAATAGTAGAAACATTACGCCACTGTATTTGATATTTTACAAATTCGTGTCTACCCGCTATTGATCGGCATGCACTGGCCGCTCGCCTTCCCTTGTGGACTCAGCTGTAAATAAAGTGTGAATGGAGTATACAATTTCCTTACTAGTGTCTCCGGTATTGGATTATTATTATTTTCTGGGTCAATTATCATTTTAGTTTTTTCTTTGTTAATACTGAGGCCAATTTCTCTCCTTTCACGTTCAAGTTTATTAAGCAGCTCAAGCATATCTTCGGCATTGTTAGCTGCATAACGCAGATTTGTCACTTGTTTTTCACCAATTGTAATACCACCTTCCCAATTTTCCAGCGTTTTGCGCATGCATATTCGCCTTATATGTTAAATAGCTGAGTCTCATCCCAGACTGAGTTTTAAAGTTTCTGAATAAGTGGTTATCTATTTTGACAGTTGCTCGGCTACGTTCGTACAGCTGCGAAATTAAATATACTAAATGATTTAGAATTCCTATCTCTAGCAAAATTATCCACAATTAGTTCCACTCCACAGAGTCGAATGCCTTAGAGTAGTCGACAAAACAGATATAAATAGGAATGTAGAATTTCCGGGCCTTCTCAGTATGTTGACGAATATTTAATATCTGTTCTCGGATTCCCCTGCCCTTCTCAAATTTTAGTGCTCTTTTAATTTTTGCTCGTAGAACCTCAGATTCTCTCTTCAAAATTATGTAGCTCATTATTCATGTTATTATCTATTTTTTTCTTTTTATACAGTTCACTGCAATAGTATTTATTTCATTTTAGAACCATAATCTGGTTTATTGGCCTTCAATAGAGGGCGTAAAATGGCTTTTATAGCCCTAGGGCCTATAAAGTTGCTAAGCAGTATAACAAGCACCAATAGTGTAGTATAGCAACACCAAAAATCTGCATAGAAACCATAGCACGCCAGAAATGCACAGCGCCAGCACAACGACGACGCAGCAGTCTGTAGCCAAAAGACTGAATCCTTGAATTTTGTCCATTTTGAGGACTAAAATGAAATAAAACGTTGTATGTACCATGTGCCTAACCACGATTATTCGCGTCGACCTTTAAACATTCCCTCGTGCTATAATCTATCGATTACGCCCTTAATACATAAATAACTATTCCACACTTCAGTTATTTTTACTTCCCTTGTCTAAAAGATGAAGGAAGTATTGTAATCACAAGAAAATGATCTTTCGAGATTTCTTCAGATCTTCACATTTGAGGGTCCCTAGGTGATGAAAAACAGGTTTTCTCAATTCCTCCTGTCTGTCTGTCTCTGTTTGTCCGTCCGTCTCTCTGTTAGCGGTATATGTAACTCAAAAACTATTTGTTGGAAGAAGACAAAAAGGAGCAAATAATAAGTGCATTATGTGGACCTTTTTAGGCCGGGAGTCGCATAAAAGGCAAATCTTTGCGCGAGGCTGTACGACGCATTAGTCAGGAATCAAGGGCCATAAATTCGATCAAAGATGTGCACTCAAAGATATAGTTAAAAAAAATTACACTATCTGGAATTACCTTGCGGATTTAAATGTGGAGGGCTCCATTCTTTTTTCGTATGCAAAGAACCAGAAAAAAATATTTTCAGGCTTTTTTTTATTACTGAAAATTGAGGAATTTTATGCATTTACAAGCTTAGTTTTGAGTATCTCTCAATGATTCTTATCTAGTGGAAAGCTTATTTTTTCTAGAATCAGGTGGTATCAAATTAATCTAAAAATTATTTTTAACTACTACAGAAATTGTTTAAACAAAGCGTACGGGGAATGTGCAGTATAAACTTCAGCATCGAGGTATTTTGAAAACTATTGCACCTAATACATCCAGCGTATGAATACATTCAGCATATGAAATGTGTAAAAAAGAATGAAGACATTTTTAGTGAAAGAAATATCTGCATTGATTTGTTGTTGTCTATAATTTATTTTTCGCTACGTGATTTGGTTGAAACGCTCGTCGCACCTCGCTTCGGCATGAAAGTTGAATATGCCTGGCACGAAAAGCTTAAGCCAGCTGCAACGCAGTGATATGAGAGATGCTCGGTGGGCTTGCAAGATATTGCTCAACGTTTAGATCGCTTTCACAGGCGCCTGCGGTTCATATCTCGCCGGTAATGGTTTTTTATTTGAAAATTGATGTAATTCGCATTCAAGTGTTTTCTTTTATTGTTTCCATATTATTTGGAACATGAAGACATTTTTATACCTAGTTTCCTTTGATTTTTAAAATTATTTAGTGTCACAACGGCCACTTGCGAGGGAAGTTTTGAGTAAAGCCCTTTACAGATTTTATTTCGTGTCAGTGATTATGTTACCTTCATGGTCGTCTATTATCGATGTTCTAGGTAAGAACCTTTTTAATAGCAAATTAATCTTTTTGAAAAGATTACGATTTGTATTTGAGTGTTCTTGTACTCTCTGTAGATATTTTTAATGTATAAGCTTTTTCCTCGTCTGTACAATCTCTGAACTTGTCTGTTTAACCGCTTCATCGGATCACTATCTTCAGCACTGAGATTACCTTGTACTTTAAGTTTTATACGCTTTTCTACTACCTCCAAAGTTTTGTGTGGAATCTAATGTTGTCTCTTCACATTTGTGCTGTATTGCAGAAGTCTAAGCTTTTGTTATAAATTTTTTAGTTGTATTCCGTAATTCGTTGGCAGAATTGTTTTCTGAGATGGTAATTTCTTCCAAGTAGCTGATCACAGTTCACTTATACTGTGTAACATCTTGTATCTTAAACTTCTTACCAGTTCTATTTACAATATTCTTCAGTTACAGGCATAACATTGTTGATAGAAGTTGATCTGAGCCACAATCTGGACCAGGAAAGGTCTTTGTGTTTTTGATCTTTATTGTACATCTGGCTCTTATTAATATACAGGGTGTTAATTAGGTACGTAGACAAACTTTAAGAGGCGATTCCTTGATCAATTCTAAGATAAAAAGTTCATACAAACATGGGGCCTAAACGGCTTCCTTTTCAAGATACAGGGTGTTGAAATTTAAACAAAAATTACTTTTTTTTCAAAAATCTGGAAAACGCCTAGAGGTATTGTAATGAAACTTGGTGTATATTAGTATTTCATAA
Source organism: Agriotes lineatus (assembly GCA_940337035.1). Lineage (NCBI taxonomy): Eukaryota > Metazoa > Arthropoda > Insecta > Coleoptera > Elateridae > Agriotes > Agriotes lineatus. The sequence goes on along the minus strand of OW679197.1, from coordinate 82,262,444 downwards.
AGTGGCATTGTTTGGTCAAAATAAATGTAATTTATTTCCACCAGTGGCGTGCATCGGGGCCACCGCAGCTACCTTATTTCAAAAAAATCTGGTACGCCACTGTTTTTTAGTCAATACGACAAGTTTTTTAGCTTTATCCATTGAAACTATACAAAAGATGTATCTTTTATTTTTTTGATAGAATAAACATTTTGCGAGGAAAATGGAAAAATCTGTAACAGCAATTTCGTACATTGGACGTTAATGGGACCTAAACGGCTTCGTTTTCAAAATACAGTTTAAGGAAGCTTTTAAAAAATGTTATTTAATAAAACACAATCTTACAATAGCTACAAAACTTTTTTCTACAAAACAGTGGCGTATCAGATTTTTCTAAAATAATGTAACTGAGATCGCCCCGATGCACGCCACTGGTGGAAATAAATTAAATTTATTTTGACTGAACAATGCCACTTTCTGAAATATTAACCTACACCAAGTTTCATTAGAATACCTCTATCCGTTTTCCAAATTTTTGAAAAAAACTGTTTTTGTTTAAACTTCAACACCCTGTATCTCGAAAACGAAGCCGTTTAGGCCCCATGTTTGTATGAACTTTTTATCTTAGAATTGATCAAGGAATCACCCCTTAAAGTTTGTCTACGTACTTAATTAACACCCTGTATTGTAATGGTCTTAAGCCCAAGACTCTACTCTGCTTGCAGTATAGTTAAAGAAACAAGTCAAAAGAGCACAGAGTTAGGGTGTTTTATGTAGCTGCAATACTAAGCTTAAAATTATTCAGTAAATGCATTGGAAAAGAGATGCCAGTATTAATAAATGAATTGAGTAAGGAACGCAAAGGGCAAAGCTTGTTTTTCACAGGGTTGAAGTCGAAGTTCAAATTAATTAAATATTAGGTTTGGGCAGAATGCATAGCCAAACCAAAAGAAATGAATAATCACAAAAAGGTTTGCTATGTACAGGTCAAGGAAGCGTAGATTTCAATATAGCTAAGTAGGTACAATTTGTGAGCAATCTAAAAAGGTATAAAAAGCCAGAATAAAATAATAATGTTGCAACGAGCAATTAAGAAGGCAGGCATAAAGACAAAATAGCAATTGTGAGAAGCATACAAGACAGGTTAAAGCAAGGGAAAAGCAAACAGCAAGACAGGAAAAAAAACGAGTGAAAAGCAGACAGATGGACATCGAAAACATTTATGAAGGAAGTGAACTCTTTAAAAGGATCAGTGCAATTACGCGAGTGAACAGAGCAAAGCAAATAATAGAACGTGTAGTGGCGCAAAGAGACATTTTGACAATCAAAAATGCAGACAATATTTTAGATATAAGAAATTTTTAAATTCAATAATTTGTAAGAAAATTTAGTTTAAAATGTAATTGATTTGAACATGGCTAATTTCCGTTTGTATAGTAATAGATTAGCATTTGTTTATAGCCGACTTTAGAAAATAACAATTCAATAAATTATAAGATTGACATGAAATTTTGTGCTCCTTTTGAATACAAGTTTTTATATAATAAAATTAAATATTTTGAGCTAAAAAGTGTTTCACTGTGTTAAGCAAGTGGTGTAGTTCATATGAGAACGTTTGTGGCGATTTCCGCAAACATAAATTATTTCACCAAGAACATCTCCGAGAAAACGTTCGCCACCCACATCAAGATTACGAAGAAAGATTCCAGCCAAAAAGAGGGTCCAGAGCCAGGGCATTCTACTGCGATGCATCAGGCAGGAGTGCAGGACACCGACCAGCAGCACAGACACCGGGGGAAACCGTTCCAGACGAAGATACGAGCTGGAACCCCCTTTCCGAAGATTGAAGCGAACACGAAATCTTAAGATACTGTCTAACCCTAAAAATATTAGCGTGAGCATCCAGAAATTTGTGTGCATGCGAGACAATACCGTACTGAACAAGATTCAAGCATCTTCAAGCCTCCAGCGAAAGTGCTTTTCAAATTATTAACCAGAGTTCAATTGTGAGGTTAGGTAGAGATTAAACAATTGCAGAAATTCAATCGGCGTCCCTTCTGATGTCATAAGACAAATTAATTCCTGAAACAAAAGAATAATAACCGCCAAAGCACTACTATTTAAATAAATACCTCTTCGAATGTTCACAAATTTGATTTTTAAAGTCAACAACGCTTACTGCCAGAAACGAACCATTTTGTGTAATTTTGACAGCAGCGAATACATTAGCGACTGCGTATTTGGAAATAATTCGGGCGCACAGTGGCGTACCAGTTTAGGTAAAAAAGGTTACAAATTATTAGGAGTTCACCCTTTGAATAGAGTTGATTATTCTACCGAGCTAGCGTTATGAGAATAAAATTGCAGATAAATAAAATATGAAAAAGGGCAGGATACTATTTATTTTGAGTCGAGTAAATAAAATTACAATCCAGCAATCAATTTAATCAGTTTAATCAGTGGTGCATATCAAACCATAGCAATATAATCAATATTGATTTCTGTAATGGTTTCCCGGAGATATCCACGTATAGTCTTCAAATATGGTATTTAAAACAGTGTTTGATATATTAAAATCATCAACGGAAAATTTCAAGAGGCAGTCGCCTGTGTCATTTCGTTGTCCAATACCATATTTTCCAACTGTTCTTATATGATCATCCCTAGTACGTCCAATCTTAGCATTGAAATTGCCTACTGTTATTACTATTTACCTGTTAGACATTTTGCCAATCATAACTTGCAATTGGCCATAAAATTCATCATCTTCTACTTCATCTGCTGCTGCGGTTGAGGTTTGTATAAAATTTGTTATCACAGGTGTCGTCCCAAGTTTGATAGATATTTTCCAGCTATTGAATGGATTATAGCTCAATACTGCCTTATTTATTTTCATGTTAATGAATGCAGCTCCGTTTCTTTTAATTTCACCATGTCCAGAATAATAAATAACGCTTTCATCGGTGTTAAAATCACCACCTAGTACTGCCAGTTACTACTGCCCTCATTTGGCACACAGGTATATTATATAACTACTCCATATATCTTTAGGGTTTTTCCCTATCCGCCATCTGGGGACTCGCTCTGTTGGGGTTAGGATACCCCAGTTGGCTTTATGCATGCTGTTCAGAATTAGCCAGCAGTACAATTTACTCCAGCACCTGGACGGCAATTTTAGATTATCAAGCTTAAAAAGTTATAAAACTGTTATAAAAAAATAGCCCAGTCAAATGTTACACAAAAAATGCGTGAACTAACATTAAATGGGGTATTAATAATTTTTGCAGAGGTGTTTCGGACCATTACTGGGACTACAAATCCAGATTTGCAACCCTCAGAAACATGTGCTCGCTGAATGGCGGTCGAAAAACAGCGACTTTTTCAGACTTTTTTCGGTTTTTTGACAAGATCTCCTAAACTATGCGTTTGTTGGAAAAAATGGTCCACGGCTTTTTTAAAGTAAATTAATTTTTCTACAAAATAGGATCAAAATCGTTTTTGTAAGTTATATAGTTATCGAGATACAGCTTTTCAAAGATTGACCTTTTTTTCTAAAAGTGAAAATTTTAAGTTTTTGCATATTTCGAGTTGGGATACCGGAAAAATGACACGTCTTACAGAAAGGTCAAAAGCATGAAAGTTGTAGGGAATTTAATAAGCTTTAATATGAGCTGAGGCTGATCCTTGTAGCTCAGATAGTCTCGTCAGAAATTACAAAAAACAAAAAGATAAAAAAATTTCTTTTTCGGTTGAAAGTTAAGTAACATCGTTTCCTTCACCAATGTTTTTTTCATAACATTTCGGCGAAAAATGTCGTATAACTAAGTTGAGAAAGTTTACAGTGGTTTTTATAGTCATTGAAGAACTTTTGAAAAGGGCCAGCCACCAAAAAATCCGACGCAGAGTTGAAAGTCCACTTCAGGTATGAATTGGCTCCTTACCCAATGTCTCTGTTCAATGAAACTGAAATGAGGAAGGGAACTAGGTCAGCTCTATATTCGTGTTTCACATCTCTCACTACCAACATTCCCCTAGACGCCTATACCCACATCGTGCTCGATGGTGACTACTTGCTCCACAAATATGTGTGGTACTGAAACACTTCAGTGAAGACCATCATTGACGGATACATTCATTTTGTGAAAAACCATTTTGGGACAGATGTAACCATTGTCTTCGATGGGTACCCAGAGGAAGCCTCTCAAAAAAGTACTAAAAGCGCCGAACGTCTCAGACGATACTCAGCCCTCAACTACAGTGACATTGTCCTATCAGCTTCAACTACTCTCAACGTCAAGCAAGAGAAGTTCTTATCAAATGACACTAATAAGCTTAGGCTGATAGAGCTACTGGTGATACACACGATAAGCATGATGTTTTGCAGCATCTGTGGTTGGCGGCAAACGGGCGAGGTTGACTTTAGGCTGTAGCTTCTGACCTGATGAACTGGAGGTATATCAGGTCATTGAGGGTGGAGTCAGCCTCCTCCATATCTCGCGACGAAGCACTTCTTCCCAGCTGCAGCTGTGACTCACATCTGGGCGGAGGAAGAGAAGTTCCTATCAAACGACACTAATAAGTGTAGGTTGATAGAGCTACTGGATTTGAGCAGCACGGTGTTGAGGTGACAGTTTCAGAAGAGGACGCTGATGCTAACATTGTTAGAGCTGCCATCACCAAAGCTGACTCTTCTGAGAAGGTTGTAATCATCGGGGAAGATGTGGACCTGCTTGTGTTGTTAGTTGGTTTAAGTTCCAAAAAATACACCATCTACGAGTACCCCAGAAAGGCAGAAGAGGGGAGCCAGACGTCCAATATTCATCTACATCGTTCACCACCAGAACCTCTAATTACTCTGCTGGGGTAATTCTGTTTCTTCACGCATTTAGCGGATGCGACACGACCTCTGCCCCTTTCTGGCAGGGGAAAACCAAATTTGTCAACACCTTCCTCAAGAATTCAGCACGCAGGCAAGCAGAAGTTTTCCTCCGCCCAGATGTAAGTCACGATGAAATAGCTGCAGCTGGGAAGAAGTGCCTCGTGTCACTGCAGTTGAGGACGGAGTATCGTCTGAGACGTTCGGCGCTTTTAGTACTTTTCTGAGAGGCGTCCTCCGGGTATCCATCGAAGACAATGGTTACATCTGTCCCAAAATGGTTTTTTTACAAAATTAATGTATCCGTCAATGATGGTCTTCAATGAAGTGTTTCAGTACAACACATATTTGTGGAGCAAGTAGTCACCATCAAGCACGATGTGGGTATAGGCATCTCGGGAGATGTTCGTAGTGAGAGATGTGAAACACGAATATAGAGCTGACTTAGTTCCCTTCCTCATTTCAGTTTCATTGAACAGAGACATTGGGTAAGGGGCCAATTCATACTTAAAGTGGACTTTCAACTCTGCTTCGGATTTTTTGGTGGCTGGCCCTTTTCAAAAGTTCTTCAATGACTATAAAAACCACTGTAAACTTTCTCAACTTAGTTATACGACTTTTTCCGCCGACATGTTATGAAAAAAACATTAATTAAGGTATTGGTGAAGGAAACGATGTTACTTAACTTTCAACCAAAAAAGAAATTTTTTATCTTTTTGTTTTTTGTAATTTCTGACGAGACTATCTGAGCTACAAGGATCATCCTTAGCTCATATTAAAGCTTATTAAATTCCCTACAACTTTCATGCTTTTGACTTTTCTGTAAGACGTGTCATTTTGCCGGTATCTCAACTCGAAACATGAAGAAAACTTAAAATTTTCACTTTTTGGAGAAAAAGGTCAATCTTTGAAAAGCTGCATCTCGATAACTATATAACTTTAAAAAACGATTTTGATCTTATTTTGTAGAAAATTTAATTTACTTTAAAAAAGATGTGAAATATTTTTTCCAACAAACGCATAGTTTAGGGGATCTTGTCAAAAAATTGAAAAAAGTCCGAAAAAGTCGCTGTTTTTCGACCGCCATTCAGCGAGCACAGGTTTCTGAGGGTTGCAAATCTGGATTTGTAGTCCCAGTAATGATCCGAAACACCTCTCCAAAAATTATTAATACCCCATTTAATGTAAGTTCCGATGTAACATTTGACTGGGCTAAAAACCCATCAATACTATATGAATCAACAACGCACTATTGACTCGCCCTGTATTTTCAATTTATGTTATAGATCAAGCCAAGAGGTTCAAATAAACTTGATTGATTTGTGGCTTTACCTGTAGTGTTGTTTTATTATTAATAAATTTAAAAATACTATTCATATAACTAAAGTAAATCCTTTAATTAAATTTTTATTTTTTGTAGTGTAACAATATGGAAACTCAGTGCATAAATGACAATTGTGATGTAGCAAGTGAAAGTAGTTTGAGTTGGAGTGGTGACGAGGGCCACGAAGGTGATGATGAATTAACCGATTGGACTCCGTCGGTAGAAAACTCCATGGATCAGGCTTCATGGATTGATGCAGATCCACGAGAAATACGCGCCGGGTGCCGGAGGTTACGCGATGAGAGGCCGGGTTTTAGTATAAGTACAGGTGCAAACGAAAGGGTTGCGCGGTTTTTACAGGACTCGTCCAAATCGGAACTACGCCTATATGGCGCAGAACGGGAAAAGTTGGGCCAGTTGGCATCGTTGTACTCGTTAGAATTGTGGTTCGAAGGACCTAGTTCTTTGTTGCGCAAGACGGGTAGAACGCCGTGCATGCAACCTACGCAACGACACCACAGTGGTTTAATGGCTGCTCATAAACGTATAAGAACACAAGATCATATCATATCGTAAGTATTGTCAATTTTTGTTGAGGGCGTTTTTGTTTTCAAAATAAACTTTGTATTCATTACAATGCAGTATAAAGTGAGTACGAATAAAATTTATTTGTGAATTGGTGGTGTTTATGTACTAAATATATGTAGACCATAAGAAACTCAATAAGTATGAGACTGATTGTTGGAAAACGTTACTAAATGTCTACATTTTATATTGCTTAAATGCTTATTGAGTTTTACTTATTTTTTTAAAGGCAGTTTGTTAGGTGACCTGACAATTTTTGCATTTTAAGTTATAGCACTTTCATTTATTTACCTCGTAATTAATTGTGTGACTTACTAAGGTGTACAAAGTTAGATGAATGATTTTGGA